>CM056697.1:4896498-6096498 GCA_029849275.1 Papilio elwesi
CCCAGAACCGACTTTCAGCCGGCAAGACGGCAAAATACAGAAATTGATTTTTAAAAGTCCAAATTTGAACTGTCAAATATATTGAAACTCTATTTGAAAGC
The DNA here is from genome assembly GCA_029849275.1 of Papilio elwesi. NCBI lineage: Eukaryota > Metazoa > Arthropoda > Insecta > Lepidoptera > Papilionidae > Papilio > Papilio elwesi. The sequence goes on from CM056697.1 coordinate 4,896,600, forward strand.
GAGTGCAATATGAATCCAAAACAATATTTTAATCACAGAAGGAAACAAAATAAACTTAGATTATACAACTGTAATTAAAACATAGACCGACCTTGTGCTAGTGTTAATATACAAGTCAATGTTTTTGTAACTGGTTCTGTGGGAGCGACAACGGAATATAGGACGCGAATATCCAGGTACTCTAATTGGGACGTTAGAAGATAATTTACTGGAAAGGAACGGGGTATCTTTTTACGCTTAATATTCTTGTTGAATTAATAATTAAGACGCACTAGACTTTCATTAAAAGGCAGTCACAGCTCCTAATTGGTTTTTAGATAAAGCTACGTTATTAGAACTTTTTTGATCATTGATTCTTAGTATTTTACAGTTACATTCTTAGATAATTTTAATTAGATATTGATATACAGAAATCAGTCAAATAAACTTTTTTAGTTTTTAACTAGATGGCGTTATTCTTAATAGTACGAAAATGATCGAATATAACATATATTCGATCATTTTCATACGTAATCGTATACATATATCGATAGATAACCACACACATGTATACGAGTCAGCTAATGTAAAAGTACTTATTAAAATACTTCCCCGTTCATTTAATTTACAGTACATCACTAGAGGTACTTAAGCAGTTTTCGCTGAAATATTAGCACAGGAAGTGCGCCGCAACTTTGCTGGCAGCGACTGAGCAAAGCGGCTTCAAGTACACCTTCCATCAGACCTCTCAGTAAGTTAACATTTCACTGAAGTGAGCAAACAGGTATTTTCCCTATAAATACAAAAACACTCTCGAAAAGGTCAATGACATGTATCATTAATAATATTATATACGTATATGACTTTAAAGTTAAGTTTTTTCACCTTTTGTCATCTCGTCTTGGTAACCATTTGCTATCCATTGTTATAGGACCTAGATCACAACACATATTTCAAAACATTATTTTCGTAACCGTTCATGTGCAGATGGGGGATTATCAGATTATGTGTTACAATAAAAAATTGTATAAGAATAGATTAAACTAGGATAATATTTACACGAATACGAGTAGAATGTTATATATTTTTGGGTTACCAGTTGTTTTTACGTAAGCTTGAGCAATATATTCGAAATAAGCCAAAAATAATAAAGGAAAATAAGCAAAATATCGCTCATACATCTTACGAACGATCTCGCTGAAAAGTTCGACATATTTATCGCACCTTTTCAAAAACTCCATGCGTTAAAAATTGCGGGCGTGGAAATACGTACACCATAGTACAGGGCTCAACGCCCTGGACCCCCTACGGACGGATGCCGACGCATCGTTTCCGCTACAAAAATAACTCGACGTAAATAGCCCGTGCCACAAATGAACATCGCGCCTGTACTAACGAAGGGCTTTCGAATTAGATAACCATGATTCATTGCGATCGGATCGAATTCTCGGTGATTAACAGTTGACGTGTCAGCCGGCGATAAATGGCTTTTGTAAGTGATGCCACGTGTTCAACGCACGTGACAACCCTCACTGAGAGTACCACACCAAAATGGAACAGATAGCGATAACCTGAAGGAGCAGATGTTGTTTACAGCCGGCTATTGTATTTTTTTAAAGTGAAAACTCCTTTAGCCGCGTTCGAAGATACTTGGTAGGGGAAAATTTTATAGATTCGGATGATCGACATTAAACAAGATTATTTGAATTCGGAACATTTTTTTTATCGAGTTATGGTAAAAGTACAATCACAAAGATAGCGTCTTGTGTACCTAAATAATCTTTTTCTGTATGAAAGGAGGATTTAGCGAGCCTATTCACAACACGATAATAAAAAGTGAAAGGGAATTGTATCGAGCTTCCGCCAAGTAAGAAAATAACTAAAATGAACGAAAGCTGAAATCTTACAACAAAAATATAACTGAAATAACCAAATACATATTATTTACAACTACACATGTGCAAGTTTTAGAAGCCAGGTATCGTCACGACGATGCAGTCCTTTCCCACTTCCTTTATTGAAATGTTAAGTTGGAAGTCGTTCAACACCTGTTACAAAGCGAAATTTAGAAATTTTCGAAATAAAGGTGGAAAACAGGAAAAGCTTAATTCAAAAAGTTGAGGAAATATTTCCTGGCGGCGGCAACTGACGGCTTGCGGTGAGCCGCGAACCAACAAAATGACGCCGCTTATTACGTATCGCCATGGCAATTTCTTTTATTCCTTGATGTATCTGTATGTACAGAGTTACATAACTTAGAACCTTAAACGCTGCATAAGATTATAGAGTACCTACATACTATTTAGTAATTAATAAAGCACTTACTAGTAATAATGCTTTAATCCGATAGAGTAAGTTAATTAAAGGGGCTATCATATGCTCTTCGTTAGTTTAATGAATCGCCACAAAGATGGGATGATCTTACCGTGGATTTCCACTGCCGAAAACGTTCACATAAAACATATTATCATCACAGTTTTTTACAGAGAGAAACCTTACATCACGACACGATTTTGCGCCAGTGGAAACTCATGGTTGTTTATATATGTAGCAGGCTAAGAGCAACTTTACGCTCGGTGCTAACGGGCCACCAAATATACACACCGGTTGACCAGCGAAAAGCAGTTCATATATTCGACGCACATGTGTAGCCGGTGATGCCCGCGGCTCGCTACCAATTTGTTGTCGCTACGAGCCACACAAGCATAAGACACCGACACGCGCCACTGTCGCGCCGCCCCACCCCTCGCTCAGTTAACTAGAGATGGGTATTTACGTAAAAATTTGTTATCGATGCGCATCGTTAATAATAAAGCCGCATATTACATCTGCGCATCGCATAGTCAATCCATAATGATATTTGAGTTCCTTATTTTACGATAATTTTGTTAAAATACACATGATATTGAACGTTACGATCAAAATTCGTGTATATAATAATAGTAATAATAATTCCCCAAGCATTCGCATTGATTTTTTTATTTTATATCGAGCGAGCGCCACTTCGAATCAGACGTTGATTTTTGACGATAACCTGCGTTGTTTTGTTGCGTGGTTAATTGGTGACACTAGCTCGCATCGTTGTTAGTATCGCATATTGCGGGCATCCGTTTTCCAATACATCGGCATTGGATGCTGGCGATATGTTCAAAAACGTTTTTACAGAAACTACCAGTTAACCATTACGCGTCCTGTGTATAGCACGCATCACTATGGAGCTTGTCCCGTCAATGGATATTGATACATTTACTTTGGAAATGTGATGGTTTCCGAACACCAATGGCTGTCGTTCGCTTCTGACACTGTTACAAATGTTGTGGTAGCGTGCGATAGCCACTAAGCATTTTTTATATCTCTAACCCTATGACGTCTTAGATAAGACCTCGAGTAATATATATTTATATAACATGAATTGGATTCATTTATCTGACTAAATATTCGTGAAATATACATTTTTATGGTAAGTTAAATACTTTGAAACAGGATTAGTTATGTTTGTAACTAACACTTCTTGCTTTAAGTTTCCTTCAGTATTCGTAATAGGTGCATTGTATGAAAAAATCTTTCTTTTATTCAGTAATCCTTTTGTAACTAAGCAGTTTGACAAACGTAAATTGAATTGTATCTCTCAAAGTCTCGTTGCCAGTTTTATTGGGTTTGTAGGGTTTTGTTTGCTTCAACGTAATTAGGTTTAACAAAATTGATAAGACAGCAAGTTTTTAAATTACTCATGTTTGTAAGTAAATTAGTAATGTAATAGTTCTCTAAAGAACTTCCAACACCTTATGTATACTAGCTGTACCACGTTTCTCCCGCCGTGCATTTTAATTTAACTGACAATTGTCAAGCCGAAGCTTAACCCTATTTGATATAATTTATCATAATTGGCGTGAAGTTAACTTGCATTGGATTTAAATATTTCACCATACAAACATTCATCCCCTATTCTTAGTCCTAGTCCTAGTCCCTAATCTTAATAAATATTTTTAGTAATTATTTTATTTTGTTTTTTAAATAAAGTAGGTAATTTATGAAATATAGTGATATTAGATGTAAGAAGTTTTAACTTTAAAACTTAATTTTAATTGTTCTTATAAGTTCATTAAAATTATACTGAAAAACTTATTACCCGCACCCTAGGTCCATGATGCAAAAATATGTTAGGGGGAACGAGAGGGCGGCGTAGCGCCGTCTAAAAATAAATAAATAAAATAAAAACTTAATATATAAAACCATGTTGTGGGAGGCCTAGGGGGGAATCCTGACGCAGGTATTATTATACCTAAAATTATATGTTGTTGTTATGTATGTTAACGATTTTTTTTTATGTATAAAAATATCACATACAGCATACATACACTTTTGTGTTTAGTTAGTTAAGGACACACAGAAGCAGATGAAGATGATTGAATTAAAAAAAACTTTTTGTATTTTGTACACTGTATCTGAAATAGCTGTAAAATATAAATAGCAGCCTGATTTAGTATTAGAATTTAGAATGAAGATTTGACCTGTCGTATGTATACATACGATCACATGTCGTAATGTAATGTGAACAATTATTATAATATCCTTGAAGTATTTTTTTCATTTTTTTTCATTCATTGTTTCTCTGAACGTTACGTTTCCGGTTGTATTTGCTTAGGGTCGATGAAGGCACTCGGCGTCGCGCCGTGACCGGCTTATTCAAGGGCTTTATATTTGAATAAAATCAATTTCCTTCGAGTTCAAAAAAAATGAACAGTCTGTTTTTTCCAGTGAAGCGAAATGTTGATTTTTAATGTTATTTACTCCGCGCCACGACCGAGGAAATTATGCTAAGGAAACGTCGGCCGTGATGGAGGCACTGTCGGCGGCATTACTATGCCGAATCAATTTCAAACGCCCCTACCACGAACTACATTTATTTATTAAACTAGCTGCACACGTTTCCGACTTTGGTGGGTTTTTTCTTGTATAATATTGACAACCAGGTAATTTTATATTATAACCGTGGGTTTCCACTGGCGTATAAACTTATCGCAATACAAGGTTTCTCTCTATCTTTCTCTCTGAAAAAACTGAGACGACAATATGTTTTGTAAGAATATTTTTCATAGTGCAAGCCAACGTTTATGCTTTTACGCTGTAGCTAACAGCTACTTTTATATAGAAATATATATTGTAGTTCGAGTATATATTATCCCGAACAAGTTTCGAAAACAAATGGTAGTCGCACCCGGCGGCGAGACTTATCATCACAAATAAGTTCCTACAAGCGCACAACTAAGCCGTCCCACTCAATTTTCTATAACAAACTTTACCCGCCTCAAATCTTAGCGGTCTTGTAACCGAATCCATATTGCGAGTAAAGAATTTTACACGTATCAAAGATTCACGCGGCTCAGACTCGGATTACGTAGAATTAAATTTGAACTCCTTGAATTATTTATGTGATACTTGTTTTACTGTGCACAAAGGATTATCTGAAGTGGTAGGGAATCAGCTTTATACCATACCGTACCAATATTACAGTATTTCTTTTCTATGCAGTACAGGTTGGTTGGTTCTGCACAGAGTTGACTAGGCATTCTCGTTGAACAATGAAGAAGAAAAATGCACGTTGATACTACGAGATTAGAGTTACAAATTAAATATCCACACGGGTTATTTCTTAGTTTTAAAACTGTAAAAAAATGTTCAAATGGTGCTTTGTTAGAGGAGAGGTATCTATAGCGCTACCACGAGAAAACATCTATTAAATGTACCGAGGCTTGGAGATCTTAATAAAGTATGTCTTTGTGCCAACATACATTGAGCATGAAACAATCAGGCCCACGTGCACCAGAATGATTGCAAACCTACAACTGAAAAGTGTGCCTACGTTGGAAGCCTTAACAGCCGTCAAAACTTAGACGAACAATGCAACGCCTTCCGTCGCCCCGCATCTCTCCCGACCGCATCCCGCAGCTGCGTTACTAATGAAACTGTAGCGTTCGTAAAACAAAAAAATATAATGTGTATAATTATATATAAAATTAGTTTAAAATTGAGCTTTATTTTAGAATTAAATATATATAAGCCAAGAAGTTTTACTTCCCCCGCGTGTGCACACTGATGCCCGCACTGTTTGTTTTAATGCTTAACAATGTTAATAATATTACGGCCTTTACGGCCGCCATCGATTTCAAAGAAAAATCTTAGTTACCAGTGGTAGAGCCCACAACAACAACATCTGTTGCACGAATCGGCTGGCTCGACGGGTGAAATACCACGACCTCACAGAAGACAGGTGTGAAGTAGAGTATTCTGCGTTTCGTCTGATGAGTGAGGTGCCGGAAGCCTAATTCTAGTCGTCTCCCACTTCTCATCCTTTCCTTAAAGAAAAGGATGGGAAGGAGAAGAGAATTTCCCCCTCTGAAAAGTGGGCAACGCATCTGCAACACATTTGCTAGACATCACGATCACACACACAACATCGGGTGAACCGCTTGCTCGTTTGACACCTAGTACTATAAAAAAAGTAGGCACTTTACTAATTACAATTCATGTTTTTCCTTTTTATTCTTCCGGCTCTATTTTTGTTCTAAGATATTAGGTATCATATCAAGAATTGCAAACAAATCTGCATAATCCACAAAGCTCCTAAGAGGCATGAACAAAGTAATAAGTCATAAAATGTATTTATATGTACTATAATTTTTTGCTGACTGTACACAAAAAATCCCGCTAAAGATTGAGTATATACGGAATATAGAAAGGGGTGAAATCAGTGCCGTCTTATACCGGGGCCCCTAGGGCATACTAGAATATGGAGTTCTGTTGGAAATGATTGTTGCCGACCGCTCATCGTTGCCAGTAAAAATTACGTCCTCATTTACTCTATGCATATTTTTGTTGGGTTAGTGCTGAGTTATTGAAATACAAAATAGAAAAAAGGATAATATATGGTAATATACCAGCCTTTCGGCGCCCCAGGATAATTGTCCTAGGCCCGGGACCCGGTAGACCTTATGGTGGAGATGGTAATGGTAAAGTGCAAAAGCTATCATGAAGTCCCGATAAATTAAAATAAAACTGTATCACCGGAAATGTATCATAAGTGGACTAGATGGCGCCACTAGTGTTTTAGAACGCGCTAAAGAAGTGCTATGTGAATTAGGATAAGTTCTCAGATAAGTTTTATCTCCGTGCTTATTAGAAGATTTCTGAGCTATCCAGTTACTGCTTCCACCTTTGTGGGACTGTTCCTCGATATAAAAGAAATACTCATAGTTGACGGCCGACTACTTGCTCCCACCTTTGTGGGTCGGGTCATTTGCACGTCTCTCGTTAGTTATTAGCTTTATTAGTTGCTAACTTGTACTCTGTTCTGTGTGTGAAATAAAACTTTGACGTTTTCGAAATCTGTGTCTTTCACACGCCACGCCCTGAAGACTCCCGTTACAAAAATGAATATACATTTGCAAGAAAATTTAAGCGTCGAAAGGTTCCTTGTTTTTAAATATGAAAGTAATTTGAAGACAAACGCGTCTTAGATCACAAAGTACACTATCTTATTTACTTTATAAGGAAATAAAGTAGCAAGTAATGTTATGCCTTCGGGAAATTATATAACGTTCATAGAATTCTTAGAATTTATTTCACAATAAATACAACATCGAATCGAGTGCGTAGACACAATTCACAATGATGGAGTTAATGATTACCGTCGCCGCACGTCCTCACCTTTAACAGACAATTTCCTGGACTGATAAATCTTATAAACGACCAAGGTGACATATTTAATGCCTTCAACAGGGGTGCAAATTGCCTTGTTTGCTGGCTTGTTACGGGACGCGCGGTACGGTCATTTATTCACCTCTTCATTTCTACATTTGCTACATTTTTCTTAACAATATCTTGATTATTGTAATAGTTTAAAAGGAAATATCCTTTGTCTATTCTCTCCTCTGTCCATTAGAGGTAGGCAGCAAGGCTGCAGTCATTACCTTGTTTCAGATGCCTATGGATAGCGGCCACTTTATATCAGGTGAACCGCTTGCCCGTTTGCCATCTTATTTAAAACAGCTATGTTGCAGTTTTGGCAAAATTTAACGAAATTGGCTTATCTCTTCATTGTATAGCTGTTCAATCGTTCAATCAATGCTGTAAAAAGGCTTTCGATTGGTCCATTAGCACGTTCTTTGTGACAAGGATGAAGCTCACTTCTATTTCAGCAATTATTCCCGTATACAACCTACTATTATTTTTTTCGCTAGCATGAATCAAAACGGGGATCATCGGATTAAAAATGGCGGCTAAGTCTATTTTCGTATATTCGATTTTTGTTAAATTTAAGGATGTTACACTTCAACTAACATTGTGTACATTCGCAAGAAATCACACTTAGCGCGTCAGTATTCGGAGCGCACCACTAAATAACACTATTACGGTAAGAGCTCCACGTACTCCATTTGCGATGTGCCACTTATAACCAACATTCCCCTCTCTCTCTCTCTCCCTCCAGGAATCTCTATATAAATGTCTCGTCTTAGGAACTCGTATATTTTAGCCATCGTCGACGTGTTTCAGACTTGCACTTGGTGGAAATTACTTTAGCTCTGCTTCCTTCGAGTGTTTTCGTTTTAATGCATCTTTAAATTTTCGTATATTAAAGTTTATATATTTACAAAATAAATCTTTAACACTTTTTCCCCATTAGGGCAAGCAAAAATAGCAACCGCTTTAAGCATTGACTAAGTTTACACTACGTCCCAATGGTATAGAACTCGTTGCCTGAGAGCTGAACACTGAAACTTCTGTAGCGACCTCATCCCATGTAAAAGTTCCTAGATTGAATTATGGTTTTCTTACAAAGTTTACTTTCTTTTTAAAACGTTTTAAATAACATAAACTCTTTGTAGTTCTTCTCGTTAGCATCTTAATGCAACGCACACAAACCAAATCTCAAATAAACTAAACATCTTACCCACGATTCGGCAAGTATTTTTAGGGTAGATCCGGATAATATTGAAATCGTTTACGGAAGTCCCGCTAAAACATATATGTATAGTCTCAAACGTATGAAACTAGACTAGTTATAGCCGCTTTGCTAGGTTATATATTTTAGAACTATCCAGATTATTCTCGAAGCTTATTCGATCTATATGTTATCCGGAATATTTCTGATAACATCTTATATTATATATTATTCTTAAAATGTCTACACTAATCGTGGAAGCTCTAGATAATTCCAGAATAATGTAGATGTGTTTGTTGTAACGGTACAATACATTTTCGTCCCCCCCTTACAACAAACACAACAACATCTGTTGCCCGAATTGGCCGGTTCCACCGATAAAATACCACGACCTCACAGAAGACAGGCGTGAAGTAGAGTATTCTGCGTTTCGTCTGATGGGTGAGGTGCCGGAGGCCTACTCCTAGTCCTCTTCACCTTCCCATCCTTTGCTAATAAAAAAAGGATGGGATATGGAAGTGTACTTGACGGTAGAGGGGATGAATAGGAAAGGGAAATAACCATTATAGTATTATCTCTGTCCGTTAAAGTTAGGCAATGCATCTGAAGCCCATTACCTTGTTACAGGCGTCTATGGGTAGCGATCAGTTGATATGTTGAACCGCTTGCTTGTTTGCCACCTTCTACTAAAAAAAAACACTCACATTTGCATTTAAAATATTTGTTAAGTATTCTAAATATTTATTTTTACTAAAAACAAAAGCGAGGTCTAAAATCTACGACACGCATAAATAAGGAATCGTATTTGTTGCGAAAGCTAGCGTAGGGAACAAAACTGTCGAATTCCTGGAAAACGAACGACAAATTGAAGGCAAAATGCAGCGCCCAAAGAGAAAGCTATGTGAAATGGTCTCACAAATAGAATGAATGGCTGTCCAGAACGCAAATAAATTGATGGTTTTTAAATATCTGACATTCCGGTAGTAACTTTTGTCCTAGATAATGCATACACATTAAACTATTACAAACAAACTGAAGAAGACATGAAAATTATTGTAGATTAGATTCATGTGGTAAATATAAAAATATGTTAAAATGTAAAGTAGATATTAAAAAATTATGTAGATTAAATTAGTGTAGATTAGATTAGATTAATGTGGTAAGTAGACATTTGCAAATTGAATCAAAAGAAGAAAATTGAAGCGAAATACCAGCTTCAGACTGGCAGATAGCCGGTAGTCATGAAATAAGATCTCAATGTGCATCTTCCGTATTTTGAAAATTATTCTCTCAACCCTTCAGGTGTCAATGATTCAGAAGAATGCGCTGCAGCAGCCTAAACATTACAATATTTTAGCAGTAAGGTAGCGCTGGCATCGCAGGCGGGAGCGCGAGGAGCCTGTAATCCCGAGTTATATTACCTTTACATGCGAGATAAATGAGTACGAGTTGTGCTGAATAACCATAAAGTAGCGTGCGTATGGGAGGCTTGACTTCCTTGAGTCCTTCCATCTCTACATACATGGAATATGTCAAACTGACTGCAATCGAAAATGGAATTGTCTTTTTTATTGCTTCCATAAAAAAGACAATTCAAACGTGGCAAACGAGCAAGCAAATCACCTGATAGTGACCACAATCAGAGGTATTTGCAACAATCTAATGAGTTGCAAATATGTTGCTGGCCTTTAATGGACAGAGGAATAGAAAAGTAAGAGCATATTTCGTTTTCTTATTTACATCCTCTTCCGCTCCCCGTCCTTTCCTTATTAGGAAAGGATGGGAAGACACAATTCTGGTACCTACCTACAGGTGTATAAATTTGAATTAAAACCTCGAATCAAAATCGATATATCGTTGCGTAAATCGATTATTTTTACGATGTAAAAATAGCTTTCGGCAAATAGGTATCCAATGAATCACACGGTAACGCGTATGCTAGAGAATATTTAGAGCTAAAAGCTTCCGCTAACCATCCCGATGGGAACACGTAACAGACTCCATTATGTGCTCAGATCAGCTGCGGAACCCACCAGTGCATTGTTCTTTCACTAGATTGCATTATTGCAACATGATTTCATAGAAAGCATTACACTTCACAAATAATCTTTCTTAATTATCTTTTATTATTAATTGAAAATTGAGTACGTGATCGTAAGTGCTGATGCAAAGTTGTATCTATTTTGATCACATTGGAATCATAAAAGTAGAAATTTTAAAATTACATATGATTCACGATAATAATTCATGTGTACCTATTACCTGATCTAGACATAATAATACGTAGATTATATTGTTGTTGCCATGTAGACGGAAATATTGCAAATTTTATCAAAAAATAATCACATAAGAAACCATATCCGGTGGAGACGCGAAGTCGAAACTGGGACATCCGAATATTGTTATACTTTACTCTGTGCGGCCTGTGAGGGAATTTTTCACTTTATAGATAAAACTACACATTATATAATGATTGCGACTGTGGGTGGTTGTAGCACGAACCTCCCCATGTGTCACCACTCGTATTATAGTGTGTGGATGGTTGTAGGTAAAAGCTACTTAACTACTCAACCGATCATCATGAAACTTTGCACACAGATTGTCAGAGGTACAGAAAATAACATATAAACTTCCTTTGATCCCGAAAAGAAAACTATTCTAAAGGTACGTAATACCTTCTTCATTAGTAATATCGGTTGCCATGGTAATGTTTTATGTTTGGACAATAACAACTTTTTGACACATGTTACGTATTCAAATTTATCATACGCGGAATCATCTTAGAAGAAAATACAAAAAATTAGAAAAAATACGTCCGAAGCCGCAGGCAAAAGCTAGCAGTATACTAATATCTTAAATTGAAAGAACAGAGTTGAATTATAAAAAATATAGTCTTCAAAGTGACGGATACGCGGCAGATGTTTTCGAGGTACGTACATTCCATCGCTGGAACGAAGGGCTCCAAGCTCCAAGGTTATTTTTATTTATTCATTGAACGATGAGACAGGCAGGACATTTACTTTATACTTAAATTTCAAACACTTGTATTTATATCAATACGTCTTTAAATATTGTCAAGCACTTAGTCAAGTGTCCTGATTTCAAGTCCCAAAACAAGTACAGTACAGGCTGATTAACCATGGATTTCCACTGGTGTAAAATCGTGTCACGATACAAGCTTTCTCTCTATCTTTCTCTCTGAAAAAAATGAGACAACAATATATTTTATATGAATGCTGATAATAGTACAACTGAAACTGTACTAAATTTAAATTATTAGTTTTGGTGTCAAGAGAGACGTGGCATAGCAGAAATAAAACGGACGCCATTGTTGAAAAAGTTTTGAAACCGACCGACAATGGACCTACACAATTTTGCTGCTCGAAAGTTTGTGAAATGAATATACTGCACTGGACAATTTTGAATTTGCCAAGATGAACTTTTCATGTCGACATTACTCTGGGGACTGGAACACGGACGAGTTTGGTTCAGAGCTATTTTTGGTGTTACTAATATTGTAATTTTCTCCCATGTCATAGTATATCAACTAAATATTTAGACATCTTACGAATTTTAGAATGACAAATGTCATGAGATATGCTATGTAAAAAATACCAATATATCAACATTTCTGGAAAAGATATACATATATAATATGCACTACAATGGGACAATTTAAACGTTGTAATTAAAATTGTTTCCGCACGAGCCCTAATTAAATAATTCATCCCCTGAGGTAACTGAATTGGTGCGCACATTCGTACAGCGTAAAGTGAACGAATCATAGTAATTAACCGACTGGTTGAAACGGCAATATGTACTTACAGTCACACGAATTTCATGAATTACATCGGAATGATCGGGGATCATTATGTGGAACTAATGAGAACACTAATTACTATTGTAACAAAGTTAAATGTCTCAATTTATCACATCGCCCTCAGATCGACTGATTTATTACATGTTGTTCTCATTCTAGAGTACGTAACAATAATAAATCAGCATTTTTAATCTGTTTCCTCATTGCAGGATCACAGGCCTCCTCTCCGAGAACGAAGGGGCCGTAATCCACCACGCTGGCCCAGTGCGGGTTGGAATGTATGTCTTTTAATATGGTGTAAGGCTGTATAAAAAAATGTCATTGGATTAATTGTTCGCAATAAAACTGCCAACAATTTTAAAGAAAACTAGAGTATTTTTAAAGATGCGAATAACACAATTCTACAATTCTGAAAAATATATTTCAGTGTAATCTGCCCGCTGAAAACGAGCTGAGCTGAGAAAAGTGAGCGTATTCAAATAAGGCACTAGTATGACATGTGAAGAGCTCCGGGCTATCTCATTTCCCGGCCGCTATTTCACTTGTTATACGATTCTATTTCTCCTTTTTTAAACGTTGAAGGCCTTTGCTCTTTGAGTTGCTTGGGTTTAATTTCCTGTTCCGTTACTCCGTTCAGCTAATCTTTGGTAAGAATTCAAAGTCGATATCTTTACAATTTTGTTTCAGGCAACATAAATTGTTTAAAAGAAGTGTAGAACAATTGTAACTTACAAATCCGTAATGAAATGGGGCTTTAACTTTCTTAAGTAACCATTTTGCCAAGATACATTAAGTGGACGCGTGGAAAGATACGCTTGGCCATGTGGAAATATTTTATGAACATAAAATACATTCATATAAATTTCAACTGACACGTATTGAAAACACTATATTTAACTTTTTAAATATAGTGTTTTCAATACGTGTCTAATAATATCTTTATTTATACATAAAGTTTGGTTTCATACGTAAAAATATTATTGATTATAAATAATTGTTAAACTTGGCTTAATAAATATTTTTGAAGTACAGTGCCATCTATGGGCGGTTACCAAACTTGCACGCGAGCATAAGCTTTCAAATGCCCTGGAGCTTTCACTTAGTTGTTAAAGTAATCCTTACTAGATGGCGCTCTCACATAAAGATCAAAATGTTTTTATTTTCATAAAACAATTTTAACATAATATAATATTATTTCTTGTATTGAATGTGAAATGTGTGTCTATGAAAAAGTATAGCTTAAGTTCGTACAATACATAAATGGTGGCCCAACCTTGTATGGAAAGAAATAAAATTTTAAATTTAACTTACGTTTCTAATTATTGTGATTATTTAAAATGAATTTAATCCAACAGTAAGATATTAAATAACGATGATTTTTTCTTTTGTTTCAGATATCACAACGCTGTTTGAATTCCGCTTAGGACCTCTATAAACGAATAATTCCAAAATGCATTAGTCAATCTTTTAAGTTCCTAAAGCCGCATCATTAGTATTAGTTTTAGTATTTTTAAATAACGAATATAAAATGTATAATTCGAACGAATTCCTACACAGCGCGGGCGTGAGCCGACACATGCAAGCCACGGGGGAGGCGCCTTCACAGAAGACGAGCATGAAAAGACGGTCGTGTGAAGTGCCTTTAGGGGATATATCTTCCAACAATTTCAAAGTATCTTTAGGGGATATATCTTCCAACAATTTCAAAGTATCCTTAGGGGATATTACGAATGATGGTCCTAATTACGATTGTCGGTCTCTCCGGTCTGTTAAATCTGAAGATACTCGGTCATTGAGATACTATAGGCCAATAGATAGTAGGAGCGTGAAAAATTTCCGATCGTCATTAGTAGATATTTCCGCGTACTCACTATCGCGTCCGCCGAGCTACGACCAGCTCTCGCGCCGGTCGATGGTAGAGGGCGCTGACTGTGCCGGCATTACGTCCAGCATCGAGGGAGTGCTGTGGTCCGACGAAGAGGAGAACGAGTACTTCTATCACGAGAACGTGACTTCAGCTTGGAATCAAGGTTAGTGGGTATTTATTTATTTTATTGTCATATTCATACATATATGGGTAAAAAAACCTCTTATATGCTAAGCAAACTGAATGGTATAAGTTATTTTTTTTATTAAATCCGGCGTTTCTGTTTCCTTTACACCGTCCCTACAAAAGGAAGGCTATACTTCATCCCTATTATATCAACCTGTCTACAAACCTCCAAGGGATATCAAGCACTAGCAAAATGCCTGCCACCTTACTTGTGTAGAATTGTTTTTTGTTCCTGGCAGTTTTTTTGGGACGAAAATATTGTAGTATTTTTAGTAATATGAACTATTGAATAGTAAGTATTAATGTTAGTGTTATACAATAACTGCACTTAGCTCCAACTTTATAAGGTTTCGTTGGGGATAATGTTCAATCGACCAGGTCACACAAACCAATAAATACTTCTTCGAGCTTGAACTAGTTATTTTACGTTATTTGATCCAATTTGTAGGTTTATAATTAACTTTACTGTTCTGCTCTATTCGCTTAATATTAGTTACCATCGGTTTTTTTTTAAATATGGACCCTATTACTAAGACTCCGTCTAAGTTCGTCCGTCTGTCACCAGGAACGCCACTGTATTTCATGAACCGTCATAGTTAGACAGTTGTAGTTTTCTCAGATACTAAAAACAGAAAAAAAATACTTAAGGGAGCTCCCACACAACAAACGTGATTTTTTGCCGTTTTTATGGATATTGTATATGTAAGCCTGTCAATGTGAATCCTGGATCAACCAAGCACACATTCGTAGATCCGTGAATCGTCTTCTAAACGGATGAGCTGTATCAGGATCGTGCCAAATGGAAATCTGTAATATCTGCTTACCCCTCTGGGTTAAATAAGTTAAACGGGACTGTTGCTGTACGGATTCGAAGGTCACTGTCCTATTGACGATTGAAATCAATGATCAATGAGCGTCCCGGGCAGCTCATTTGCATAACGACCTGCCCACGTAATGACCCGCTTAAAAAGATTGCCCCAAACAAACAGAAACGTTTATTACATATCGTAATGATTTCATAAACAAAAAAACCCAGTCGCCCGTAAAATACATGGGGTTAGCAGAGATATTAGCATTTTTCAACTAAGGTGAACTGTAACTACCGTAAAGGTTTTGTTGCGTGATATTTTATACTACATAAGTTTTTGCTTTTTTGTCACAGTTGGCGACTAACGAGGTAGCATCCCATCTGGGATTGTCCCGATCATTTCTGTTTCACAATGTACCTGAAAAAATATATCCGCCGTTGTTAGGCAACCTGAGACCAAGAATTCGGAGATGATTATAAAAGACATGGCCTAAGGTGCGGCGTATGAAACTTTCCTTTGGTTTTTTTAAACTTAACAAGGTAATTCAGCAAAAGTAAATCGTTAAAATTAACAACTATATTATTCTTGAGTAAAAGGTTATTAAATCGGTTTGCGGTTTATAACCGCTCCTTGACTGAGCTCCAGCTTTTACTAACTATATAAAGACAAGTTAATATGCAACGGTCTCCATTTATTAACAAATAATTAGGGAATTCATACTCGGCATTACTGTGATGTACGTTATTGCGAGATGATTGCGAAGTTATAAAGTTGTGTCAATTTTAAGGTGGTTATTGTGTATTTAACAAAATGTAGTCTGTCTGTTGTGTTTAAATGAATGTAAATATAAGTTTTAATACACTTTAAACAGTTTGTAATGTTTGTAGCGGATTGTATAAGCTTTTACCCATTTCTAGGATAATAATACATTTTCCATTATTATCCGATGTAATGAGATTATAAAATAAAACATTTAAATATATATGTTGATAATAATTTAAGTCTGCCGGACTAGAGCACTGTGGATGTTTAGTTTTAGACATCGATCTAGCCCTTTCGGAGTTTTTTTTTAGACTGACTTGTCACTATTTGCCTAGAAGAGGCATCTGCAGCTACACCAGACTCGAAGGCGCCTAGCCTTAGCCTCGTTAAGAGTAACTTAGCTCGAGGGCTCGGGCCGTTACTTTATTATTATTACTGGATTGGGAGGCCGTCGCTATTAGGTCGCTTCAGCGGACTCTCTATAGAGTGACTGGACTCAAGGTCGGCTTGGGCTATCACTCTTTAAGCGCTTAGCATTCCAGTTCGAGTATGCCCGAGAGGACCGACGCTCGGCTCGATCGGTAGCTATTATCTAATTAGAAGGATACATACACAAATTGCCTTTTATATATATAAAAAGATATTCATTGTCTAAAATAAGCGTTTTATGTGAATTTTACTTTACAAAAATGGGGCAGTTGTAGGGTTACTGCGGAAACAACTTATTCACTTCAATTGAGTTGCATCAATATGACAAGGCTGTAAGATATTAGTTAACACACAATGAACTAGCTGTTACCGTTTAGTACATTTCCGCTAATCGTCAGCCTCCTCGTTAAAGCAAACGACTGCACTGATATCGTATGCGATAAAGGTATCGAATGACTTTAAAATAACCGCTTTTAGCGGTACTTGTGTAGCAGTTTCGAGATGCAGAATTGCACTTCGTAATGCCGATTGCACTTTTTGCAAAAACCAAATTACCTTGATGATTATATCAATTTCCTAAAATTGGTATAATTGGAAACAACGTTTCGAATCGTCATTGATTTTGGTAAATTGAACTACGCTACATATAGAGAAAGTAGGAGTAGCTTGTGTCTGTGGGTTCATTACAATTATCATCTCTCTCTACTTTTTCCAATTTCGCTTTTCTTTATATTTCCACATACCTCTGTATCTCTATCTGAATTCACGCCCTTCTCACATATATAATTTTTCACAAAAACCATTGACATTTTGTTCAGTTTACATCAACCCTTGTAACCAACCACGTTCATTCTTATACTTTCTTTGTTATATAATGAGGTCATTACAATATACTCAAGTTTCTTTACCTACATACATAATGAAAAGTTCCCCAAGACACATACTGTTAACTAGTAAGATCTGTAATACATTTATTTCCTCTGTCGACTGAACTTGTGTAAGAAATCTTTTAACTTTTATACACTTAAGAAAGTTTTCCGATATCTGTGATTACTACTCAACCAGGATTTGGTTTACCGTGCCCATCCAACAGTGTAATCTTAAGGTAAAAGTTAGAAAGTTGTGTTCTTATATGTCTAAGCTAGATTTTCTTTGCCTTTCTTGATTTACGGATGTTTTACATTATTAACCGTATATTATATAAATATATCGATATATTTTTTAATCAATAACGGAACCATATTAGGATACAAGTTTTTTTTAATTATCTAAATTTGTTTCGATTCAATAGGATAAAAATAAAAAAAAAACAATGTACTAATTTATTTACAAGTGTTAGTGTGTGTGGTATTCCCACTAGTGGGAACAAAAAACTTAAGCATTTAACCAGTGTTAATAGGAATCATTGTAATTACAAATTAGCTCCGATAACCTAGCCCGCAGACAAAACCTAGATCCCGCACAAGAACTACCTGGATGAAGATCAGGGCGCCAATAAATTATATCAAGGTGGGCTCATTGTGACGACGATAAAAAACTGATATGTTAACATTAAAAAACCACAAGAGCTCCAATTGAAACGACATATTAGCTTTAAGTGCAGCCCGACCGCTACTAGGTAGAAGAAATAATTGGAACAGGCCCTACCATTTGTCGAGACTCGAATGAACTTCTCTTTCTAACCGAGTGAGGTCAACCCAAATAAATTCCACAATCCCTTCTAACATTATATAAGTGTTTTTAATGTCATCTCGATATGAGATCTTTACATAAAGCATACCCATCTAATTTTTTTTTTGTGGAAGAAGGTGGCAAACGAAGCCTTTCACCAGATTTTAAGTGACCGTTATACATTGGCATTTGGAACAAGCTAATGAGTTGCAGATGCATTGCCTACATTTAATGGACAGCGGAGAGAAGATAAGAGAAAAAACCAGCCAATTGCGAGGCGGACTCTCGCACGAAGTGTTCCGTACCATTATCTATAAAACCAGTTGTTGTATGGTAGTCCTTAAATATTAATTTTATCTTAATTTAATTATTGAAAAATACATAATTAAAATGATTAATATATCGAGTAAAATCGTCAAAAAAATCACGTTTGTTGTATGGTAACCTCCTTAAATATGGATTTTGTATTTTATTTTAGTATTTGTTGTTATAGCGGCAACAGAAATACATCTGTGCAAATTTCAACGGTCTTACTATCACGGTTCATGAGATACAGCCTGGTGACAGACGGACAGACAGATAGCGGAGTCCAAAATTTCTATCAGGTTATAAAGCTTTTGGAAGAGCTTTTCTCTGAACTGTCGTTTATCTGCCGATCCCGGGGCTTCACTAATTGTTGTACTGTTTCGCTCGTGCTTGTTTTCTATTAGGACATGCCCGGAAAAGTAATACCACATATTTTCTGTCTTTCTAAAAGTATAATGTACATAGAGCGCACAAGAAGTGATTATGCATAAACATCTTAGTTAATCTCATCCATTCGAGTTGGTGTCGACTTCAGGTAGTAATGTTGTACTTTGCACAGACTCACGCTAGTGTTGTGCCACGGATACGTAGTCTAATTGGCACAAGTGAGTGGCGCTTCCCCTCGCCGCGACTCCATAGGCCACTCGCTCAGTAATTTAACATTTATAATGTTCAGATTTACCTTTATGCAAGGGAAATTAATTTTGTCATGTGTGTAGTTTATAGGGGGTGTTAATAATCACTGATCGGAAAAGAAGTAAATATTCATTGTAAAATCAGAGTACAGGAGAGTAATATTCGGAAATGTATCATCATCGTTGTCAACAAATGATCAAAAGTCCCTTACAACATATGTTGCACGCCTGGGCCAGGTCGACCAGTAAAATACCACGACTCACAGAAGACAGGCGTGAAGTGGAAGTATTTTACTTGTCGACTGATGAGTGAGGTGCCGGAAGCCTAATTCTAGTCGTCGTTCCCTCCCCAACCATGGATGCGTAGAAGATAAGTAGGATTTGATGGTGGAGGGGATGGATAGGAAAATGAAATATTCTTTTTTCTATTTACCCCCTTTTATCAATTAAAGGTAGGCAACGCATCTAATGCAACTCATAAGCTTGCGGATACCTATGGGTAGCGGTCACTTGATATCGGATGAATTGCGTCCATCTTTGCACCTTCCTCCATAAAACAAACATCTAGTGGACTCTAGTAATGTAAAACAGATTGTTTAGCACTTCGTGAGTAGCCTATCTGGCCTTCGTTACTACTTTACTAGGAAATCGGACGAGCTTCATGTGTCCTGATAACTCAAGCAATGGCGGTTTCCGTAGCTTTGCTGATAATACTTTTCGGCGAGTTATCTTATAAGTCGCATAGTGTGGTGTACCAAGTGATTGTACGGTAACCGTCACGTACTTTTCAAAAGTTAATTTTATTTATTCACCATGTATAACATTTAAAGTGTACGCAATTATCATAAGGTTTTATTCGACCGGAGATATAATTCATGTTATAACGAGGCCAGTTTTATTTTTTAACTTTATTAAGGTTAACGTTGAATAGACAGCAGTTAAATAACGTTACGACACTAACTTTTAAATTGCCTGCAACATTTGAGGTTATTAAAATTTACTGTGCAGTCGTAATTTACGACGAATTACGCAGTTTATTCTTGTGTTATACATTCTGGATTTAAAATGTTTAATCTTCATGATTCGCTAACTAGTCCAAATGTCAGGTTTGTGTACAACTTCATGTCCTTCAGAGTTGTATCCTAAATACGCTCCGTCTACATTGAATGTGATACTAAGAGTCTGCAGGCTTTCAATCATTAACTAAGACACTTTTAACAGAGGTGGAGCCCGCAGCACCGGACACCACACCACGGCCTTTAAGTAGATGTGAAGTAGAAGTATTCTGCGTTTCGTCTGACGAGTGAGGTGTTGAAGGCCTTATAATACTCCGCTTATCCTTCCCATTCATGTCTAATTAATTAGCAAAGGATGGGAAGGGGAGGAGGATTTGATATAAATAGGAAAATGAAACACACAATGCTGACAATATATCGATATGCATATTAGTTTAACTGAACAGTGCACCTATACGTTTCGCAGCACTGCTATAATGAACACCACTAGCGACTGCTTCTAACATAAAACGTTAATCCCCACCAGATAGATGGAATAAAGTCGTTTACGACGTATTTTGTCGATATTTGGCGCCATAATTATTTTTACTTGTACCAATATATGTTTTTAATTTAATGTAACTTATTTTATTTGTTTTTGTAAGTATTTGGTGGTAGTTAAATTACTTTTTTTTCGTCTGCTTTCAGAATGAAATTCGGACGTGAAAGTATGTGATATTTTTGTCATACTACTCATTAAAACCATCAATCGGAGTTCCGATATTGATCATATATTAATTATAAAAACAGATTAAATTCATTAATTTTAATTAATTTACTTAATCCCAAAAAAAATACTTTTACCAATTAAACTGGATCATACTTCCTTTGCTCATAGTAAACATTCGAATGTTACATGAATTTCTTAATTTTTCAACCATCAAAAATCTTAATGTTATTTTTTTTATAATTACGCTTGCATTTTTTTGTAATTTGGTTAAACTCTAATTAGGTAAAACGAAACTTAACCGTTATACAAGAATTGCATACGAACTTTGCATTCTTGATAAATGTGTTTAAAGTTACAATAAATAGAAATGTTGCAACGCTGGCAGGGGACGTCCAAGGAAAACTTATATCAATTCGATTTATAACATAAGGGCAATATAAGGAGTACCCGTAACCGACGAGCATGTACGCGTAGATGTATGGATGAATCCCTGCCTATCCCTTTAGGTTTCGGGCGTGAGTGCATATATATTTATTTATCGACGCGAACTATAAATGAGCTTTATTTATTATTATGACTTTTTATGGACGTCTCATATCAAAGAGATTATAACTAACTGGGTATATTTTACTAGCCTTAGAAGATCGAGCTACTAAAATCCTCGATATTAAAACGCATCGTTAAATCAGTTCCAGATAGATAAAACAGTCAAGTTGTTATATATAATACATTTGATCTAACGGATATTTAGAATTCCAGTGGTTTTTAGAGATATAATGGAAAATGAATTCAGTGTCTTGGCTGTGCTTAATTAGAAAACCTGATGTGAGGGGCGATGTGGTTAAAAGATTGTACGCAACTATGTTTACCATTAACCTATTCGCTTACGGGACGTTATTACGACGTGATATCTCCTGGATAATAAAAATATATCCACATTATGATCGTACTGCAATATTGATACTGAAACTTGTCACAAACCGCAAATTAAACGAACACTAGAAACACTTTATTCGAAGATTTAAAATTACAAAAGGAGGTCAGCAGTATGTCTAAAAATAAAATAGAATCGAGATTGGAATAATGTATTCTTCGATGTTTTATTTAATGTAACTTTTATTTAAGTTCAATGAAGTTGTAATGGCCGATTAAGTAGGTAAATGCTTTTTAGTATAAACATAATACCTAATACCATCAAAGTATGCCAGCGATTCCTGTACCATGCAAGTGGGCAGATGTCATTACAGGGTCTAGACTCGCGGAAGGCTGGGCCAGGGGTATCACGAGAGGAGCGCTGAGCGGTGTACATTAAAGTTTGAGTACATTTCGAGTTGATTGTACAGGCTTTGCGTTATAGATTTATATTCATCGAATAGTAAGATTTTAACTCGTATGCTTGTATAACAAGGCATTTTACGTGGCCTATTTGACTACAGAGTGTGTGCGAGTGAGCAGTGGTGGCCAAGTGGTTTAGGCCCCGACCTACATATTGTTGGTTGCGGGTTCGAATCCAGGCAGGCGTTTTACTTTGTGTAATTTATTCCATCGTCACTGCTCCAAAAACATGGCACGGCATGTCTTATGACCACCAAATTCGAACAAATGTGAAATCCACCAATCCGCACGTGGCTAGCGTAGCGGATTACGGCCCTAACCCTCTCTTGGAGAGGAGACCTGTGTCCCTGCAGTGGGGAAAGGCCTACTTTAGGCTAATTATTATTTATTTTTATCATTATTTCGCTGCATCAACACACACACAAAACTTTTGGGTCTAAAATGCTTACTTGAGTTGTCCAGGTTCCCTTAATTTACGCCATACGACATCGCCTATAAATCTAACTCTGTACTCTGTATGCAAATGAGGGAAAATGGGGTCGCGAATCCAACGTTTACCCGTTGATTAAGTGTGGACGGACATCGGCCGTGATTATGGTGAACGGCAAAAAGTTCTCGCATGCCGCGCATGTCTCGTCCACTTTGAAATGGTGCAAACACTTTAACAAGCTAATCGCTTTGTGGAATCCAAGAGTTTAATTATGCCACCGCCGGGATTGCTGCAATTTCTAGTTTTCTGTCGACCGTGACTCGTATGCTACTCTCACGGTCCTCTTAAATTAATACTGTACAAATGGATCACTTTATGATCCGGACTTGCTTCATACCCAGTAAGTTGTTCAGAGTGCTGAGTGCACTCGTCAGTGCTTTCTAGGCTGTCACGATCACCTTAAGTTATTAATTTGAAGCAGAAAGGAACAATGAAATAAAAAACACTAAATCAGTATCTAAATATTTATATAAAATATCATAAATTAAATGAAAATAAATGTAAAATTTTGTACATCAGAAAAGCGCAGTAAACAAGGGGCTCATGGGTTCATTATCTATCTAGCTTGTTTAAGGGTAGATATTTTATAAACCAAACTTATTACAAGAAATACGTGCTAAAGTATCAAGAACAGTTAGTCCGTTAAGTTGCGTATGTATTAATAACAGTTCCGCCGTAACACTTCTGTCGTGGCTGTGCGCTCGCATGCTTGTGTCCAGCATACGTCTGGACGATTAGTCTCGTCCCAGTACAAGCATACCCAACCAGTTGTGTAATAAATATTGCAAATGCGGCCTGCTATATGCGGCTCATGTTGTAAAAGTAAAGATATTTTAGAGACTCCAAAAATTCTTAACATATACTATGATTTGCCTACTCTTTGGTAGATTTTTAACGAAAACTTTTTTATTTTCTATTACAACAGAATTCCAACTACGACATTCCCTTTAACATTTCCTATAGGTTGAATTTGGAATAATCCATTATGAGTGCTTGGAAAACTTTGAGTTAAATTTCACATTCCAAGAATTCTGAACCACAAAGTGGTTTCGACTGTGCTTTGAAAGATCAGTCAGGTTCCTCCGTTAGTCTATAGATTATGCACTGTGGGTCATTGTCGTTTTATCAAAGTGTAAATTAATATTCATTCAATTAATTTTGTTCATTAAATGTTCAACTTGTAACATTAATTAAAATGAAATCATCATTTACCAAATCCGTCATCATTATGTTAATTCATTATAAATATGGCTGTAATAATATAAGGTGTCATCAAAATACCTCAATAATTCAAATTTAGTAGCCCAGGCCTAACTCCGGCTTTCTGAACGCCGGCTATAAAGTTCACTGGTTCTCAAAGTTACATCTGTATAAATACTTGCAATTACAAAGTAAGTACTTTATGAATTGTAAATATTTCAAATGGCGTCTTTTAATTTAAACCATAAAAAGTTCTAAGCAGACAGAGGTCGACAAGGAAGCGACTCGGTTGCAACTGTCTGTAACGGCTTGAACAGTGGTAGAGTCCGCAATAACAACAACTAATGCACTAACGATCCGGTCCAAATGAGTGAGGTGTTGGAGGCCTAATTCTAGTACCCTTCCCACCCATTTTCTAATAATAAAAATATGGGAAGTGGAAGAGGATTTCCGGTTATCCCCTTCTCGGTCCATTAGCTGTGGGCATCTCTCTGTTAGTCC
This sequence comes from Papilio elwesi, assembly GCA_029849275.1. Lineage (NCBI taxonomy): Eukaryota > Metazoa > Arthropoda > Insecta > Lepidoptera > Papilionidae > Papilio > Papilio elwesi. The sequence goes on from CM056697.1 coordinate 4,921,256, forward strand.
CTTGTCTGTCTCTCATTACCTTGTTACAGATGCCTAAGGATGCTAGCTTGCTATAAGTACTATAAGAGTAGTAATAACTTCTATAAAAAAGTCTTGTCGTCGAAAAGAAGGGGAGTAGAAAAGGGTAAGGTTGAGGGGGTTAGAATCCTGTGTGCAACTCATTCGCAAGATTAGATGTAACTCAGAAACACAAATACCTCTACTTCACAACTAATTACTGGCGTCTTGGTTTTCTCCGTTAGACCCAGTCATATCTTGTTTATAAGTCACACTAACACATTGAAATGTTAGTGTTGATTAAATAGTTTTGAATTATATGAAAAGGATTAGTGTACGCAGAATACTATTTTTATATAAGAAAACTCCAGTTTATGTTTCCAGTTTGAGAAGCGGTTGACGAACCGGTAGCGCGGACTTTCCTCTCGGCTTTCCAACGATCACCCGCTATAAATAATAACGTTCGCACGGTACACGGTGTTGTTTACGTATCGGCTTTCCCGCTATCGGCCACATACGAGGATTAACGATAGCGGACAGTACACGGCGCCTAGACGTCCGTAGTGCTGACGCGCTCGGAGGTTACAAGCTTTTTGTTTAGTCTACATCCAAAAATTTATTGGTTATTTTATCATAATAACTTATGCAATATAAACACCAGGACCGTTAATCTATTTAGAATAGATGATAATTAAATTTCAGTCTTCATAGAGCTTTTGAAGTCGCAGTCAAAATAAAGCAAAGATTATGGATAACTTCTTTGGAGAGGGGTTTTGAATGTAGATAGCACTTTTTGATTTGTAAATTGTTATAAATCATTTCGGTTCACTAATATGATATGTATCTTATATTTAAGAGATCATGGCCGGAGTTAACAGTGGTAGAGTCCGCAACAACAACATCTGTCTCAAAACAGACGTGAAGAAGAAGTACTCTGCGTTTCGTCTGATGAGTTAGTTGCCACCCGTTCCTTATAAGGGGGATAGGATGGGAAAAGAAAGACGATTGGACGGGGAGGGGATTAACGGGGAAAAAGGAATATCCTTTTTCCTGTCTATGCCCTCCTCTGTCCATTGAAGGTAGGCAACGCATCTGCAACACAGTTGCTTGTTGCGGATATCTATGGGTAGCGCTCACTTTACATCAGGTGAACCCCTTGCTCGTTTGCCACCTTCTCACATAAAAAAGAGTATGTTTTTTTTCGAACTGAAGACAACGAAAACTTATTGCGTATTAGAACCCTTGAGATGTACAGTTGAACTCAGACCGGACTTTTGATCGAAGACCTAAAGAGAAACAACAAAGTACTCAAGTGTTTTGGCTGTCATTAAATGTGAATTGTTGCCAATTTAAATTCGACACGCAAAAAAATGCATGCTCTGTAGCAAGACGCAACATCCGTGAATCCTGCCTTTATATATTCACCGACATTCAGACATTCTGCCTGCACCTGGCCCAGACACTTCCTGTGACCTCAACGAGATCTGGCTTCAACTTTTGTGGCAACATTTTTCGCTTTTTTTTTTCAAGCTGCAACAATATTTTTTTAAGTATTAACTTGTCAAAATTATCGCTCAATTCTCTTTAATAGGCATAGCTTAGTAATGTATATTTTATTACATTATACAACAGGAAATTTATTTTAATATTCGTTTTTTTGGATATTCGAAGCAATAAATCTACAATAATATTATAAAGAGGAAAGATTTGTACTTTTGTATGTTTGTAAGGCATAAACTCAAACACTACTGGACCGATTTGAAACAATTTTTCACTAATAGAAAGTGATTGTAACAGCGAGTAACATAGGATACATTATTTAATTGTTTATTCCGGGAGAGAGACGGGAAAAAAATCGTTTTTGATACATAAACTCCGAAACTAAAGAATTTTCGGAAGTAGGATTCCTTCACCATTAGATACATTACCGAGTCGAAGTGTATGAGAATTGCTCACCGTTTCGTATTCATTGGAAAAAACATTATTCTATAATAATATATAATGTTTCTATAAACACACGAATCTAATCAAAATACGCAATGTAGAGCGGCGGACTCATTCGATCAAGTTCAACGCGTCACGCCCTCGATCTTAATTGTAAGTATTATAATCGGAGTAACTCCATGACCCAGAACAGTTCATTATCCAATAATATTATAAAAAGCTAGTGATTCTGTCCGCGTTGTATAAATAATCTATGTTTTATATACCCACATAAAATAAGAAACCGACAGACTGATAATATATCAAGACAACCCAAACTACTTGACCCAGTTGAAATTTTTCTCAGAAATTCGTATTACGTGGCTAGCATCAAGCTACTATTTTTCTAATAGAAGGATATGAATGTATGTAAAGAGAAATCATTTCAACCCAATGTAAGTTGACCCCAGATCTTTATCATTATATAGGGCTCAGCTCAGGCTGGTTAAATTAAACATAAAAAAGTATCATGGCGGGTGGAACCGCGAGACTCATCTTGTATGTCATATAACTTTTTAAATACTTGTAGTATAATTCTTAGCTAGTGGCATGATTAGCAGAGGTCGTCGAGGAGAGGACGACGATCTTGTATGCGTAGATGTACGGATGTAGAAGAAGCAAGAGAGGTGTGCCAGGATCTCGCTAAATGGAAATCCATAACCTCTGCGTACGTCTCTGGGTTACGGGCGTGAGCGCATATTTATTTATTGTCTTATATGTGATAGAATGAGTAAATCCACGGGAACACACTATATAAAATGTAATTAGCTCGAGGGTTTGAGAGAGAATGGATTAATAACTCGAGGAGCTTTGGTCGGACCGAGTGGGTCGCCCACTTTCTCGAGTCGATACAATTGTCAGCCTTTTTTTTAAACATATTTTGCTTCCGAATCAGGGTCACTGTTTTTCTTGGTTTAAATAATATGCCATATTATTTAATCATTAATATCTGTGTTACATGCTTTAAAGAGATTCGTAATACGAATTAAGTTATTCGTTTAACTGTAATATTGGTTTTGTTGCTTTACTTGTACAGTTCCAGGGCACTATAAACCAATAAAATACAGTATACTCAGCAATACTCCAATCATATTTAATGCAAACTACTGTCAGTATTTGCAATCATCATAACTTCATCTCTGAATATCTTCATTCAATCATTATATAAACGTTGACATTGATTGACAGACAAACAAACTCATTAGAACGATAACAAAAGCCGGCTAATTATGTGTCAACAGACGCATTGTACAGGGTTCCGTAGTAATCTTGTTTTCCATGGTTTTTCTATTAATGACGAATGGGAATCTGATCAGGAAATCAAACCCGCAACAGAAATTGTCAGAGCATTATATAACAAAATTTAAGAAAGTTTTGTCGTCAAATTCAATTATGTTAGACGATACCATGAGACGCCTTAGGGCATTAGTGTTATCTTCATAGGCTCCGGATTAGTTGGGTGCAGAAAGTGAGAAACGAAACTGTCCTCCAGTGGTAGCGCAAGGTAATGCCTCGGCAGTATGCACACCGACATGAAGCGCAAAGTAGAATACCTCGGCCACGTGCTACCGCACGATAGGTACAAGTTGCTACAAATAATAAGAGGTCAAGATCGAAGGGAAGACACGTGCTCGATGCAGGAAAAACTCATCCGAAGAATTGTTTCGTTTCACCCAAAAATAGGGATACATTTACTTACAAAGTTAGCAGTCGACTTCTCTTGCTGTTTTAAGTTCAAGGAACCCAAATCATAAATATGCCGAGGACCCGATGTAATAAAATGCCATCTGCCCATCACGTACGGCGCCGCGCCCAAGCCGAACAATGCTTTAATCATAGGAAATTGCTCACACGTTGGGTAAATGTGATCATACGAAACAATTGGGACTTGCGTAACGAATTCATTGCGTATTTATTTGTTTTAGTAGACCCCGCCTTTATGTGCGTAGAAAACAAACGCTAGACAAATATGAAATCGTTTGTGTATTGAATTATGTTTGTGGAAATGAAATAGTAAAGTTGCCCAAGAGGCACTTGGCCAATATGATTTATTTATACCAGTTGACTTTTATCGTGAATATATTGTATCTGTATTACTCAGTGCTTAATTTGAACTTCTTCGGAAGTAACTTTAGCTGGTCCTCTGACTTCGCCTGATTGATTTATAGTAATACAGATATTTTTTTGTGATTCAGAATGTCTCTACAGATTCAGAAATCTATTTACAATATACATACCATATCCAACATCCCTGCACTGCTTCACTATAGTAACCATTTCTAGAAGTTAGTCTATTTTTTCTTTAAATTACTTACGTCTTTAGTTGTAGACTTGCTACTTGTAGTCGACACGTGTCTGCTGTGATTGGCATTTGGTTCGTCATTGTGTTGCGGTGCGTCAGAGGTATTTCCTGTTGCACGTTTGCAAAGATCTGCATCCGATGTCTGCATATTTAACACAGATATATATCTGGAATTGAACTTGTTGCAACCTGTTCGTTTGTTACCTTGACGATGATTTTATCTTAATTTATCTGATCCATCTAATTACATTTTTGAAATAAACATATCTATACAAGATGTCGAAGCTACATCAAGTTTGTTTGTCTGCTTAAATTATATAAACAAGTAAACTTCTAAACACTACAAGCACGCCGTTCTGACGTCATCGGAGTCACTATTTAAAAAATTGTTCCATATTTAATGAAGAAAGTGAAATATGAAACAATCTCCAACGATAACTTGTAACATACTTGGATATATAAATTGTATAAGTCAAACAAATCATAGGAATTCCTTTAACATAGTGCACCGTGCACCTTTAAAAGCCAGATGCATCCGAAGGGAGCACGCCCAAATATTTATTATTTTTGTACTGCTTCCGCAATTAAATGAAGACACTGAAATAGAACAGTGTTCAATTCTGATTATACCATGCTTTTATGTTATAATCATGATTTATACGTCTGGTGCTGTGGTAAGTTTTACTTACTTCTGTGTAATTACGATGAAAAATATATATAGAACAATTATAGTCAGTCGTAGCCGATATCAATGGCACATGATAATACACGCGTCGCCTCAGCATTACATTATTATTGCGTGCTCTACACTACTACAGACTTGAAATAACCATTGAAATAGGACCTGTACCATTTGTCAAAGCAACCCGTAAAAGGTATGGAGGTCTCAGTAAAACAGACGTAGTAAAGCCAATTCAGAGAATTGGCAAACGCCGGCGGTTCAGGTGTCGACCGACATGCGTCCTTTCCGTGCTGGAATAACAATGGGAACAGGTTGCGCCGGGGCGTTTATAGCAAAACAATTTACTTATTAGACGCAGGGAAAAATTGGGCCACTACAATGCCGCATTAACACACTACAAAAATATGTGGGATTCGCATAAAGTTCCATAGGATAAGACATATCTTAAAACATAATTCTTTTTAAAAAATTAGGATGCACTTTATGTAACTCTAAAAGCACTTTGGGAAAATCTGAATTAATAATAGCAAATGATTGTACAACTTTAATATATTCTACACAATGTATTTATCCCGTTTTCACAGCAAATAAAAAAGAAAAATGACCATCATCTAGAACATTAACTTAATGAACTTGATAAAACAAGTCACGAAGTCAAATTTCTCTTATCGTTTTCCCCATACATTCCATTTGTTGGTTTACATTGGCAGTTGATAAAATGGATCAATTTTATTATAAAGCAAACAATTAATAAATGTTGACCTTAAAACGGACAGCAGCATTTTAGCCGCCCCGCGACAACTTTTTGCGTGTGATGAGTCATGCAAGTCAACGGACGCGACTTGACCGCGCGCGTTTGCTAAACTTTTTAATACTAAACCTTTTTCTAAAGCGCGACCAAGACTACAATATTGACATTAATTTATTATTTGCCTCGTGGATTTTATCTGTGTTAGATATTTAACCGATATTTATTAATTTTACTGATATATTGTCAGATTTACAATAGTTAATTTTCGTATTTTACCGCAGAAGATAAAAGTTGAATACATTGAAATATTAGTCTTCTTGATTGTTATTGAAATACTGTGATTAGCGGTATATATTCAAAGTACAAATTTTTTATAACAAGATATTACTAAAGTTTACAATAACACAGATATCGGATTCCCCAACTTTACCATAAATTAATCACAAACTTTCATCTTTATTCCCGAATGGTCCGCCGTTTGTATTTTACATAACGCTCTTACCACGCATCACAAATATGCACCCTTTTATAGCCAGTGCTAACAGTAAGCTTTTTTGTATTCTGTGCGTGTGCACAGCGTTACAATCAGATCAATTAATCTCTACTGGGTCAGATTCGAACCCGAAAACTTTAAATGATGACGTCATAAAATTTAAAAGATTCCTATCGGGTACAGCTTGGTACCGCTAATGTTTTGAAAATTTACCGTATAAAAACTACCCCCATGACTTGTGTCGGTATTTTATAATGTTAAAGTAGCTCGCTAGGACAAAAAATTGATGGAAAAGTGCTAAATAAATAAAAACTAAGCTTTTACAATTTCAATTGAAAAGAAATTAACTATAGTTTAATTTCTTACTTTAGGATACTAGTTAATCTTTTTTTTAAGTTATAAATCATGTTTTTAGTTATTGTATAACTTTATGTCTGTTGATTGTTTTTTTTACAAAAATATTAATGAAATAGCCCTAAAAGATGTGACGTCAAAAGAGATGTTCTAAATTTATAGAATGCGCAGACTAAATTAATTCTTACAGATCCATATAAGACAGGAATAAAAAAAACAAAAGTTTGTTTTTATATTAAAAAAATTGATGAGAAAGGGTCGAATGACCGAACGCCTAAAAATGTTCGGAGCGCGCCTCGGACGGTACGGGAGCGGAATTTTAAATAGAACTCCTTTAAAGGAACGGCTGGGATGTGAGGGATCTGGATGAAAAAGTTTCGAAACTGATGGATTTGGTTCTGACAATGGCGGCGACCTTCGAATAGTTTGCTGGCTCACGTGTATAGACCACGATTTGTGCTATCATTTATAGATAGATATGACTTAAAAGGTGCTATCGTAGGGAACATTGTTTCAAAAATAATCAACTGGGATCAGGACATTGTGAAATCTTGTCATCTAAATAAAATAATTATATTCAAGGTTCCAGAGATTCTAATACAAGTTTTTTGTTGGTGGTGGTTTTTTAATTTAAATATATCGATTACGTATTTTGATTCAATGAAACACAAATTTATTTTAAGTGAGTTTTGCTAACTTGAAATAGGCACTGCGTTCGTTAGGTCGTTGTTAGTAGGTTCGCTATACTACCAATGTCACGAAATAAAGGTTAGCTGTAATAAATAATGTAATAAATCTAATGTAATAATGTAATAATTCTAAGTTAACACACAGGACGCCTGGCAGATGTAAAACATTACATAGAAGTTATTAAAACCAACTCAAAATATATAGCAATAAAAAGAAATAGAGTTCCGATGGTCAAATCAATCTTTCTTATCACATGAATTATTAATTATTACAAAACATATAATAGTACAGTGTAATAGAGTAAATAATAATGGGCAAAAAATGAGAAACCATGATTTTTATATGTCCAACGCGTGGACCACTATTGCCAGCGTGAAATAACTATTTCGCTTGGCACCTGGTAGCAATAATTTCGGTAAGCTGATGGGCATTAGTGTAGAGGCGGCATCACGGCAGGAGGGAGCATGGAGTCGTCAGCCGTCACGGCACACTGCTCGATTTTACTGCCAACGTGCGCCAATATATGTTTCACTTAAAAAAATGCAACCAACAGAAATAAATGGTGTTTTTGTAAATAAGCAATCAATATATTTTTGGTTGATTTAGGTTTTAACTGATATTTAAAATTGATCAATAAAATATTAATAACTGATGTGAGAGGATGAGTACAGATTACTTGGAAGAAATAATTTCGTGAAACTTTTAATCTTTCATCATAAATTGAAAATGTAATCCCTAATTCTTGGCCGTTTTGATGCTTTTCGTTGGCCGAGTTCAATACTATCAAGATTTTGGATATTAAAAAAAAACTACCACAAAGCCGCTCAAGAATTTTGGTATATAAATTTATGGTCTGCACAGATTGCTTTGAAGAAGGCTAATCACTTGTTATAGTTGTAAGCAAAATTATCTGCCTTACTTACGCCTTGAAATAAAATTAACACACTTTTTTTTTCAAAGTTTATTGTCCTCGAAAAAAACATAGTGATACTAGTGACCCCCGGCTTCGCCCGGATACCACTAATTATGTTGATCCGATCGCTACCTAACAGGAATGTGCCAATCTGGACAATCCCTGTAAATTTCATCGAAATCGGTCCAGCCGTTTCAGAGTCTATAGGGAACATACATATTTCGCTTTTTACATATACATATATTTTCATGAAAAGTATCCTATTTTCTTCTATATAATATATAAAATGTGGACAAAGTTTCATGATGATCGGTTGAGTAGTTTTCGCGTGAAAGCGTAACAAACAAACTTACGTTTACATTTATAATATTACAGATAGATAAAAACCTATTCTCAGACCTACCGAATGTATATGCAAAATTTTATTGAAATCGGTTAAGCCGTTTCGGAGGAGTATGGCGACTAACACTGTGACAGGAGAATTTTATATGTATAGTTTAATGATATTATATACATAGATAAAACCATAAGTCTACTTAAGAAACCGCATGACGAGGTGAATTTACTTCTGGAAAGAAATAGAAAATAAAGAGACAGACACAGGGTTGCAACATGCATGTAAATAAATACAGAAAGCTAAGCATAGAATAATTATAAATTTAAAAGTAAACCATTAGGTGACGCCATACTTTTAACTTTGTACAACGCTTTTGACTGTTTAGCTTTGTTGGAACAATGAATGAGGAGAGAGTGACAATAAAAATGTATTTTTTTATACTCAGTAAGTGATATTAGTAGCATGGGAAAGAATGGTGAATGAAGGAATATCCGTAACTGAAGAGCATGTATGCACTGACGGAGTTCAGAAGCGATAGAGGTGCTAGGATCGCGCCAAATTAAAATTAAAGCTCTGTCCATCCCGCTGTGCTACGGACGTGAATGTTAATTTGTTGGTACTTTGTCAATGTTCATTTAATTGTTTAACTTGCATGATCCAGGTTTTTTTTAAAGCGTCCCAGTTTTATGTACTCTTCCATTTTTATTTGTTGTTCATGTGCCCTTTATCTTATTTTTATATATATATATATATATATATATATATACATTACGATTGAATATTTATATCACTTGATAGATTAGTATTGTGAATGAGAAAAGATGTCGAAATATTATCAATTAAATTATATTTAACGACTTTAAATCTACAGATTTCACATTTTAATAATTCCATATGCTATTAAAAATAATAACCTGTAATATGCGAATACAAAACATCGGTTCTGTTTATTATATAGTAACGGTTAATTTTATGAAGGTAATTGTTTTGTGTTACGTCATACATACGCGACGTACGATGTACCGAGCCCACATTATGGTAATTTCTGTAATTTTTAACAATGTTTTAAATTACTGCATCTTCCGCTGGAAAACACGACAATAATACCAACATTTTCAACGTTTACTGATTTTGGAAGTAAATAGGTACTCCGCAAGAATTGTAAATTTAGGTATAAGTATCTTTAATTTTAGATTAGTTAGTGGATAAAGAAATACTTAAGAATTCGACTTTTTTGTGACTCATCATTGTTTAGCGAGCATTTACAGAATCACCGGGATTGGAAGTGCGTAGAGGGCGTTTAGCTTCTCCGACTCCTTCAGTTCCTCGGAGGGGGACGGTTCGGGCCGTTACTTACATTGCCGGTAAAGGCCATGACTTATATTTTTAAAAAAATATAGCCATTTGTTCAAGGTCGGAAACCTATCTGCAACTGAAGTTGTCGTGCCATCCCTTATTACAAAGATATAAGTACAGGACAGGGCTGATAGATTCATGGAAAGATTGCAGTAGCAATTTTTGGAAGTCATACGTTCGGCTTATTATTCGAAAGTGAAGCATTAGCCGATAGTTGATACTAATGCGGTATTAATGTCCTTTCTGGTAAACTGTTTATTTCGATTTCTATTGTGCCTAAATATCAATGAATTAAAAAATGAATGTCACCTTTATTTATTTCCTTACTGTGTGGGCCCGGCAAACTTCGAAGAAATAAAGGGCAAACAAACAAATTATACCATGCTTCACTATTTTAATATGGCGATAATGATAAAAAATAATAAATAAACACATATTACCATAAAAAAATGCTGTCGCGGCCTTTTAAGTAGGACTATGTAAGGTGTTCCATTATACATTATATACGCGTAACTTTAACGGTTTTTGCACCAGAATAGCTCGCATATGGCGGATTTTTTTCGTCCTTTCTTGATACTTATCGTTATATTTTGGACAATTCCCACAATATCTTTATAAATTGTAGCCCATGTTTTATTTTTATGTCTAAGTTATGTTATTGTGATGTTTCATTAAAATCCATTCAGTAGTTTGTTCGTGAAAGAGTAACAAACATACATACATACTAACTTTTTCGTTTATAATATTATAGTAGAAATTAGTAGGATGGTAGGATTAAATTTTTACTAAAGCAGCTGTTTCATATTCAGTACCACTCTCTGTTTCCCCATTGACAATATTTCACAATCTGAACACCTTTCCGCAGAAGTGGGGTAATAATCATCTACCCGAGGTAACAGAAAATATCAAAATCGGTGTGGTCCACGTAAACTGTCATTAGTCCTTAAATACATACAATTACATCGTCTTGGACCGTAGTCTATACAACTTATAGTGCTGTTAACATTATCGTCTCGGTACTTAGCGGGATGTCGATGGAATTAAAAATCGATAAATAATCGTTTTAGTGAACATCGTAAAATGAAAATCGAGATGCGAGCGATGCCATCTGTAATCAGGAACATAATAAATATTATTGTTAATTAGGTACGCGGTCACGGTTTACCATAATACCATTTAAAATACGTTACGTAAATGTGTAAGGTTTTGTCTGTTATTTTGTTCATATGCTATTTTTTATGTTATAAAAGAGAATCAACTTTATTGAAAGACTCTTTTTCAATATCTACTGATTCAGTCCATCATTTTTCCATCCGGTCACAATAAGTCAATTCGCAACTTATTGCGAGTTGTCATCTAAAACTGTATCTCCACTTACCTTGAAGTGAGATTCTAGACAAGTAGCATTATATAGAAGAATAATAATAATATCCTAGGACATATTCACACACGGCCATGTGATCCCAAACTAAGTAGAGCTTGTGCTAGAGACCAGATAACTGATATACTACATGTACTACTTTTATTTTGTAAATACATACTTAAATAGATAATCACACTCGGACTCAAGACAAACAGACATGTTTATACACACAAATGTTTGTCATGGGTGGGAATCGACCTCACGACCTGCGGCGTGAAAAGCAGGTATCTTACAAACCCCGCCAACCGGCCCGCCAATTGATCGACAATATAAAAAAACAGCCTAAGAGATTTAGTGGATAGTCCTATAATAGCGCAAAAGGATATTATTGTATTTTACCTGGAATCCTCAGTCCCCATTTTCAATTCCACGAAGTTTAGTATTATTGCTATTTTATAAACATAGACTGGTACTCCGACTACTAGGAGTTCATAAATGACAATAAGCATAATTTCTTTAATATTTATTGGTTATTAGAATGGCGGGCGCGTGCCCTGCGCCAACACATCCGCATTTAGCATACTTATATAATGTACTTTGCACTGTAAGTCAATAAGTTCGTTACAGGTGAAACCCCTCGTCTTACCTTACACTTCTATTTACCTGGAAGGCATGAAGAGATACAGAACCAGTTCTCTGGATTACTTGCATTAATATCTGTATTGTCAGGGGGCTATGTATATATGACTATTAGTAATGTGTGACAGTGCTACGAATCCCTTTTTTCAATGAGGTTTCGTTGCTTAGAATGTCTTCTAAATGTTGGTTCCGATTGTAGCGGAACTCCAGATATACTTATACTTTGTGAACAACCAAACGTCACTTACATGGCGGCCATTGCATTTTTTATACTTTCATCGGGAATGTTGTAATTTTGTGGATATGGTGAGACAAAGTGAAGTGACACTGTGTAACATAGAAAGCTCTGTTATCTAAGGTAATGTTAGAAGTGGTTGTTTTCCGAAAATATTCTTAAATTTACGAATTTTAACGTAAGATGTAAGGTGTAACGTATGTTTACAAAAATTTCATCTCGATTTGGAACAATCTATAGCATAAAGCTCATGGCAATTGCTAACTACGATTATCCTAGTTGTAAAAACACCTCATGTAATATATTAAGATTCTATTGATCAGAATCTAACATCTAGATAATACGACGAGCCTCATTTCTCACTTTGGAATCCTAACTTCCACCTCCAGGTATAGTGGAACGAGCCAGACAATCATTACTGTATCATAATGTAGTTAAATATATCCAGTCAGCGCACCGCCTGTCCGTCTATCCAGAATCAACTCTGAAGATTAATGGGACACAAAATTATACGGTGTTACCATCTGACAAAATTAGCCCCAGGAATACGGACCTCGGCCGTTTCGACCGGGGCATAAAAACAGGATCGTGTGGGAACCCGCCGTTTGCGTCCCAGTTTTTTTTTATTTTTAATCGATTGCCAGGAAGCGGTCTGGTTTGATTGGGCCTTAAGGTTTTTATTTAAATTTAAAAATCAATATCAATATTATAATTGACTCATATTATACCAAGTGAAGGTAATGAATGCAAGCTTGGTGAACATACGTAAAAGGTACATAACATACACCAACTGTAGAAGTTCTGCTTATTTTTACCCCAGTGGAAACCCACGGTTAGGCACATTGCTTATTATTATCAGTTACAAATATAAACCTTTTCATCAATAGCATGAGTTTTCGACTATACAACATACTAGTGACCCGCCCCGGCTTCGCCCGGTTAGCCGTTTCGGAATCTACAGGTAACATCGCCTTTTATATACGACTAATTAAATTCATTGAATGAATACATACACAAAATGAATGAAATAAATGAATAAATGCATACACAGAAGTTCATTTAAGTCGATTCTGCAGTTTATTTGCAATATAGATTGCAGTGCCATCTGCTGGGTTTATTTGTAAATCTAAACCATCCTCGAATCCACTTGAACACATACACAAAAATTCATTCAAATCGGTTCAGTCGTTTAGGAGGAGTTCATTGTCAACACGTACAGAAGAATTATATTAAATATTTTGTTTTTTAGGTAACTACATTGCAACTTTTTTGTTCTGAGAAGTCCCTTTGAGTCATTTTTAAAGCGTTAAACACTCAAATAAGATATACCAATTGCTAGTACTGTTTATCCTTTTTCGTCTTCGCAAGTTACAAGGACGTGGGAGCGTATTTTTTAAAAATATTATCAATTAACAGTCATTGTTACAGTGAAACTACTGTGAATGAAAGCATGGTTCGCTTGACGCGTGTTACTGCGAGAACAATGTACTATCCGGGGTAGGGTCGACCCCCGTGGTAATAATAATTTGTTTTCCATTGTGGACAGCTTCGAACTGATAAAATTCTCAATTAGAATGTTTAAATTGTGCCCGCAAATCTTCCTGGAGTTCATTCCCTATTCACAAGTGGTTTTTAATGGTCAAATTTTGGTTAAACATTTATTTTAGGAACCTTATGATAACTTTAAAAAATAGTGCTAAATTTGAAATTTCGATATTACAGCAGTTTTTGTTGAATTGACTTCTAACTACAGCTTTTTGATGTAACGTAGAAATTTGGGAACTAAAACCGTGAAATAGCAGAGACGATATTTATGCGGGAAATAATAAGATGCAATCTGTATTTAAAACACACCATAATTTGTTGCATATATATGCCATTTCTTACTTTGTAATGTATTCGGAACACATCGCTATGTAAAATTTTATAAGTCGTTTATTACAAAAAAAGTGCAACGCGTTATGCCTTCAAAGGTAGGCCATAACCGTGAAATTTATAAACTACGCAAACTTTAAACCTGTTCACACAAAGTTTTTTAATGTTTTAATACCCTAAAGAGGATAAAGTAAATGTATTATATAGTCAATACGACCCACATAAACCCAATTTTTTGTTGAACGTAACTGGCTAATTGCCATCTTATACCTAAAATTGTGATCTAAATTTAACAGCCTATAATTGTTTTCAAAAATAGAGATGTGTCAACGCGCATTTCTATTTTACTATCAAATTCCGTTCCGTTGCGGAAATAAATTACCGCTTGCTCGACAGTAAATAAGCATTACAAAATCTGTTTACTTTTTTAACTAAGCAATTCTCATTCGTATTATTTAAGAGTCAACAAAAATAATGTAAATAGAGTAAAAAATATGTTGTAAAAAGCTTGGAATTACAAGTTGTTGAGTCTAGTGCAGGTTTGAATTGAACAGAGCGGGCAACACAGCGGCGTCGCCGATTGGCGTCTCATTTGCGTCGGTGCAACGCTGCGCGTCGGTTGTCAGCGCGCGCGCCGTCATTCTTAACGCTCAAAACTCAAATATTATTTTCAAAGATAAACAAACAAATGTGATATTATGACTGGTACTTACGTGTTAAATAAAGAGTTTAATTGTGTGTGCTTACCGTGATGTTGTAAAAGATTTGTTTTATGTGAAAGACAAGTGTTTGTGACCTTCCATGTTCCAAAGGAGTATGTAAAACAAGATGAATTCGAAAAAGTTAGAATATTTCAAAGATGATGAAATCGATGAAAAGCTCAATCTCAGCTTCTTAGGTGAGTCAATGAACATTTAATGTCCTATGTATGCTATTTATACCGAAGCTGTAATGACACAAATAGTCTCAGTAAATAGCAGTTTATCTTAATATATTGTCGTGATTGGAATATCGGAGAATAGATGGCTTAAATAAATTGGTAGATATGTCAATTTAATTTTATGTTTTTAGTATACTTTATTTTTTTGTATACTTGCAATTGAACACATTTCATTTTCGAGTGCTTTTCCTTTCTTTTAAACGTATTTGGGCGGACAGACGTCTTAAATTGGTGTCCTTTCCATCGAATTCGAAATCAATGGCCCGTACTAGATTGAAATTGGACCCTGTGAAAGTTGAATTCACCATTCATTTTTCATTGTAGGTTTACTCTTAAGTGCATCCTTTTGTTTTTTTATAAAGGAATTTTATTTTTGAATTATTAATAATGTTTTAATCGAAGTCTAGACGACTTAGATCTAAGTTTTATCTGTCGTAATAAAATTTACATTTAATGTCTTCCATGTTTTGTTATTGCATTTGACATAATTACGGCGAAACTAAATTTGATAAGATGGCGCCATCTTTAATTAATACAATGTTTATTATCGTATTTTATTATATCTAATCTTAATAATTATAAAACATTTATATCACGAAGCAAATAATTATTGATTTTGTGATTTTGAAATTGTCTCGTACATATGAATTTCAGTGTAACTTTATACTTAAGTATTTAGATATAGATATAGTGTTTGAATCCTGGTAACATATTTATTTTCTCAAAGTAATATACGGATTTTACGTTTTAAATGTGCTCTGTAAAATAACGTAAATATGTTGATGTAAGAAGCTAAGATGTCTATAGTTGCTGTAAATCCTTAAAAAAGTTTCAAGTTGTTTCCGTTCTGTCATCCGGTATTTTTATTAGTTGTTTTATATAGTACCATGATATGATATAAACGTTCAATGCTTAATATTTTTTACAATAACTATTTCAAGGCATCCTTTTAAGGAGCGATAACCGTTTGTTTTGACCAGTAAATAACTTTTTTTCCACAATATTAATTTTATTATTAAAATAGAATTACAATGTCTTACACATTAAATGCGCGCATAATAACACGCGTTAAATGGCGGTTAGGTCTATAGTGAATATAGTCAACTGTAGTTTTAATTGTTGAACTGAATAAACTAGAAAAAGCCTTTGGATTAAGAGGGCTTCGAAACTGAGTTGTGACATATCCACACGCACTAATACGTTGTTTTTTCCTTATCCGCCGATGAAGTCGGCATTCAGCTTTTATGTTGATAAGAGCTACTGATAAGTTGTTTCTAAGTACACATTTTTCAAGAGTTTTGTGAATCATGTAGTGAGAATTCCGCTTTATCTATATTTAATACATCTTTTAGTTGAACTAGCTGTATAAGATCTTTAAGCGTCCGCCTCCGGATTTATTCGCCATCTCTTATATTTTGTACCTAATAAGCTAGCTGAAAGTTGACATGATTGGTATATCTTTCTATTCCTTAAGGGCTTAACTAAAGTCCAATGCATACGTAACGGGATTTTACCCTACTAGACGGGAAGGTAAGTTTTGAAAATATCGTTTCATAGAAAATGCATACGAGAATGTATGTACATGTATGTCCATCACAGAGATACGGACACCACTTATGCATTAAGCTTAATGATGCTAATTTTCTGCTAACGACGAATATTAAATTCCTATTTACTTCGGTGTACTATTAAAGTGAAAATGTCTTATGTGTTATTAAAACTTGTCCACGCGACTGTACAGCTTTTCACCACATTCCAAAAGTAGTACACTTCACGTGTGGGTTCATTACTCATAGTTCCTGTAGTCTCAATGGAAGCGGGCGTGAGTCAGAGCGTCCATAACCTGGCATCACCCACGCCGTCTGCACCATCGTGCACACGGAGGCTCTGTAACCGGAAATGGAACACATGACACCTATACTGAAACATTAAGAAAAACGATGTATTTAATTCATCAAGCTTGTTAAAAAATTCAGCGCTAACCCTATGTAGTTACTATAGTTTGATTCAGTCTCGTTAATAGAGTAAACTTAGGCCGAGTTGTTCCTAAGTATGATTCAAAAGTATTACTTCTTAAAGTCAGACTGTGGCTTGACTCATAAAAGTCAAAACTAAGCTTTCATATGGAGATTTGGAAGCGTTCACAATTAATAAAATTATTTTAATTTCGTAAATAAATGAATTC
Organism: Papilio elwesi; assembly: GCA_029849275.1. Taxonomy (NCBI): domain Eukaryota; kingdom Metazoa; phylum Arthropoda; class Insecta; order Lepidoptera; family Papilionidae; genus Papilio; species Papilio elwesi. The sequence goes on from CM056697.1 coordinate 4,938,351, forward strand.
GCCTAATTTTAAGAATATATTTACACTCCCGGACACATCTATAAGCCCACCTAGTCTTTTAAGTTTTGACGGTAATTAAGTTTTGGGATCAGATGACCGTGTGTGAATAATGTCCCAGGATATTATATTCTATTCTATATAAATTTGAACGCATTCAATTCACTCTGTCAAATGACAGCAAGACATTGTTTAGCCAAGCCTTCAAATTCATACTTAGGCTTAGGGATTGCTAAGTCTTCAAAAATCATATGTCCCAAGGAAAGTATTTGCTATAGGGTTGCCTTTCTTCGAAAGTAATTTTTAGAACGAATAAGAAATGTTTGTTTGTTCACTTGGTTTTTCGTGTTCCTGGATACCCTCTATAAAAACACACAAAATATATTTTGGCATCATATTTATAAACATGTTGATAACGCTTATAACCACTCAACATCAACAAGGTAAAAAAATATGAAATTGCTTAATTGAAGCGTACGCCACTTATAAGCAGTGCTTAAGCAGTGCTAAGTGTATTGATTTTTAAGTTTTTAAATAACCCTCATTACGTTTATAATTAGTTTTTTCGATGTAGATCTTATTGCTATGCGACTTCAGACAGCTCTCGTTATATTATCAATGTATATTTGTGTATTCACATAAAAACATATTTGCATTTTTGCGATACTCTTAAAATTCCTTTTACGGCACAAATGATGTCATCTTTAAAATATGTCGTCCAGTTGGCCTTAACGTGTCAACGAATGTAACGCACTAATTAATGTGTTTGCTGCGTACGGCTGAGAGTCACTCTGGCTTAATGGTAGTCATAAAGTACGACTAACTTCACTTAGTCCAATGTAAAGATCAATGGTGAATTTACCATTGTATACCTTGTTTCACAGCAAGATGGCATTTTTGTAAACAAAGGTTTTTACTTTCAAATTCGTAGATATTTTATTAGTGCAAAAATATAGGGCTCCATTTTCATGAGTTCAATTTTTGTACTATTAAGAGTAATATCTTCGTCTCTTCTCTCTCAAGAGGGAGATGTTTCAGATGCTGTGTAGTGTAGTAAAACAACTTTATTTTATTCTTATTTTATTTTAATAGGAAAACTAACAGCTATCTTAAAAAACATGAAATACTTATTTAGTATCTTAAGGCTAATCAAAAGTTTCCACAGATGGGTAACTACTTATAATTGATTATCGGAAAACTAACGTGCACAAGGATCATAGAAGATGAGAAAAAAATTTAATCAATTCAAAATATGCACAATACGACCTCCAAAAAGTAGTAATTTTTTTTTGCTACTATAGGTAATTTTAGTATAAAGTAAGTAAGTTTAAGTTAAACATTATTATATTTTAAAGAAACGGTCGTTAAGCAGCCGTTTCGTTTCAGCCACAGACGTATTAAAAATATCAACATCATCTGCCATTGAATTATAACACGTGCACGCACGAATTAAGTAACTATTTTGCCTGTAATTACTTTTTACCTTGCCCATTAAAATATCGTTGATAGTTGAATTCTAATAACATAAATCCGTACGTTTGTACTGTTATCCCGAACACACATATTTTTTCGAATGTGGGCGTAATGTTTTCCATAAAAGGACATGGCAGCCGTTACAGAATAATAGGTCCGTTTCGATATCTCATAAAAAAACACCGAAAACATTTTTATTAGGTTAATGTCACACTCATAAAAACTTCTAACAAACTAAATCGTTTGTGATTTCTAACTCCACGCCAATAATTACAGTGCAATTTTGTACTTTGTATCTCTTTTATTGGGTTGACTTTAAGCTCTTAAAAAGAATAAATGAAATGGTAGGTGACTATGTTTTAAAGGTCAACCTGATATTGTTAATGGATCCTACTGATCAACTTGGTGACATAACAAGGAATACTTAAACGCTCCATTCTTTAACGAATATACAACAAACAAACAAAAAGCAACACAGTCTATATTTTTATACGCAGGGAAGCTTGCATAGCTAATAAAATTAATATTAATTCAAATCTTCCACCGCACTATAACCATATCAGTTGTCAATCGAGTTCGCTTTCTGTATCTCTTTGACAGTACGTTGGATAGCGTTATAGAAGGCGATGATAAGGCTAATGTTTGAGAGCTTACGGTTGAGGAGAGAGAAATTTCACTCGCGATGGCATTCCATTAAAATACCAGACGACCAAGGCGGCTATTTGCTCGGACGGCATTTTGCTTACTCGTTTCTTTTTATGTCTGCGTGTTGCTTGTCTGTATGTCTGCGAGAACGCTTGTGTGTCGATGTTAATCTGAGAATAGATCTTGCTTGTGAATGAAAGGACGCTTTGGACTTTTTAAAAGGAATTAAAAATAAACAATAGTCGAATGTATTTGTATGTATGATTTCAATTAACACACATTATGTTTCATAGTCAACCATTTTAGAAAATAAAATGTTATTTAATATAAGTGACTACATTTTCTATACATTATAGTTGTGGTTTAGGCCCCGACTTTTATACTGTCGCAGGTTCGAACCCAGGTAGGCACTTTACTGTGTGTAATTTATTTCATCACCGCTGCTCCAAGAATGGTAAAGGAAAACATGACATGAACCACCAAATTCGAAGACATGTGACATCGATCAACCCGCACTGGGCCAGCGTGGTCTCTTCCCTCTCTCGGAGAGTAGGCCTGTGTCCCTGCAATGGGGATACATTCTAAAACCGCTGATTAATTTTTAATTATTAATAGTCATTTAAAAACTACTATTACCGTGTTAGGCGTATACCAAATGTGTCAGATTTTAAACCATAATTACGCGCCAGTCATGTTGGCAAAATCCAAAAACATTCGTGTATCTATTCTCAAGACATCATGTAAATCTTGTGATTGCATTAAGAATCTGAATCGAAGGCGATCGTTACTTCGTTTTCTATTACAATAACTGTTCCGAGAGTTGCAAATTATTTTATGACTCGTTGTTTTTCTTGTAATTTAACATCAATCTCGTACCGCGATGATAATTTAGTCGTGCGAGACTCCGCTCGTATTATAAATCTTTGACGTTTCATTTTTTGCTCGAGTCCGATCCGACGGAACCGGTTGTTCCTGTTCTTTTTTTTAAATGTATTTTTAGAGTCTGCAAATTATATGCGGCCAGTATTTCAAAATATTTCAGCATATCTAATTTGAAAATAAAATTGTACATCAAAGTACGCGATGACGGCAAAAGCTCAATTCAATAAGGTCTCACGTATTTTTTGTTTCGAGCTATCACCGCAGGTGCATCTTCTTGTAAGGGAATAGAACACTGTTCCATTCATGCTTACCTACTGTTTCAATGTTTCCACCAGTATTTTATAGTTTCTAATTTCAAATTCGGAGGAGGAGGCATTTCTTATCATAAAAAGAGCCAAGTGTGCTTGAACCATATATTAGGGTTCCTTCCTTACCCTTGCCCTACAAAGTATATGTTGTATAAAGTTATTCATAGATATATCCATAATTTCAACACAGTGAAACTACTAAAAACTAACTTCAATTCGCGAAAATTCTGAATAACTCTGGAACCACTTTTATCGGAACGGGATAAAAATGAATTAGGACCAATCCGAAACAAGAACTATCGATTACAAAAAGAACTTTCAAAATCCATTCATAAATGTCGAATCTCTGAGGTAACAAACTAATTAAATAAATTTATAAACAAATTGTGAACCTCCTCCTTTTTTTACGTAAAAAAGTAGGCTATAGTGTAATATTTTGTTGTCTGTCTACTCTTTTAGAAAATATCGTACTTTTCATTCCATTGCACTTATAGTGTCATCCCAATATCCTGTGTATCATATGTGATTTTTCCGGCTCGATATGTTAATCCTTGCTAATCCATAAACACTTCGAGTTCATTGTACATTGAAGATGCACATCTTGTGTGGTCCAGTGCCTCACTACAAAGGCGCGATGCATTGTGAACAACATAGTTAGCGACGCCCCCTGTGATTTTAAGCCTGCTTTGAGGTGTAATGGTGTGTTACTTTGGCGCTTTGACTGGAAGGACAAATTTTGTGGTATTTAAATAAATTCATACCATTAAAATGTTTTAATAACTATTGTCATTAGAGGTTTAGAGAGAACATTGCGCATTTTTTTTGAAAACTAAATAAAGTACGACTCACATTTAACTCATATTTACACAAAGGTATCTTTTAATAAAAAGGTATAGTTTTTATACATTTATCAAACGTTGATATTTTTTTAATGTCAATTTTAACAAATTGGATCTGAACAATTTATGGATTGTTTTGACTGATTTATTTAACATATTATTGTTTTGCGAATTATTCGAGATACAAAAGGGGTAGAAACCCTCAGAGTGTGCGAACTAGCAATTTCATCTACCCCAGTGTTCTACATATGGTTAAAGGGAGGGAGTTGGGACCGTTGACCTCGAGAGATTAGAAAAGGGTTGATATGAGACCATTGTTACAATAATTGCGAATGCTTATTCGCGAGTTCTAAAACAAACAGACTTGACAATTTCATTTGACATAGATTTTCAACAATCTGTTTATATACTATTTCCGGGAATTTAATCATCGAACGTGGTTAGGTGAAATAAATATCAAATAGTGCCAAGGAAAACTCTCTAATTTCTTTCTTCTTGGTAAGAAAATTGATCAATTTAGCGAAACCCTTGCGAAAGGCTTATAACTCAGGTTTCATGACGAATAATCGCATTCGTCATCGCGGAATGATTCATCGGGAAGCTCATTGTAGCGCTAATGATACAATTTTATCAACGCCACTTTCCGTTTGCATCCCACTTCATTCACAAAGCCTGCGCTTATCTCGCTTCCCATTTATTGTTCTAATTATGTTCACAATCACTTTTGTATTGTTAAAACTATTTATTAGAAGATAACTTACCGCATTATTGTGTGACATTTTCTTAAATTTCATATATTAGTGTAAAGTGATTCATAATTACATACTAACATAAACTTGATATTTTAAACATCTATCTTTTAAACAGCGTGTCTTATACAGCGTGAAAATTCCCCTCAAAATAAAAGAATAACGATACCAGACTAACAGCAATTATGTAGAAAAGGAAGAGCGTATTATGTAAGGGAGAATAGTCAATAGGAATCAATGATATCTGGTGATATCAGAGGAGGGGGGATGAACAGAAATAAGGATCCTTTTTCCCCTTCTCGTCCTTTCCTAGTTAGAAAACGATGAGACTAGAATTGTGCATCCCTGTTTGTCGGTCTGTGTGTCATGGGCGTGTGTTGTTTTATATATTAATTTCAAGGAGCTTGAATTTCATATGATCGGCGTCAAATCTAGAATTTATGAATAAACTCGTACCGCCAACGCTTCTATACTGTACTATGTAAGTCGACCATATTCAGAAGAGAGTGCCGAGTCAATATTAAGGAAACAAATTAGTGCGCTTTGTTCGTTTACGTCTGTCTGTTTGACTTTCCCTTTGTTCATACTTTGGGAGCTGCGACTGTGGTGTATTGACCGATGTATTAGAATAGTACGGACGTATTTAATGGTCTCTTGTATTGTTGTATTCTTTAACAATATTTTTTATTTAAAATGTGTTTTTTTAATTAACAAGAAAGTGTTGATTTTTTCGTATGATTTAATACCAAATCTTCATCCCTTAAAAGTTGTAAAATAAAAATTACTAGATGAGTAGTAAATAGAAACTTTAAATATTAAAGCCAATCAACGGTTTTGTTAGTGCCGACAGCGGGATTTATATCAAATTGCGAACTATAATATTAAAATTGTAAAATAAAGCGAAATCTTTAAACCTACATATCAATACTGGTCCATCGATTCACCTCATATTTCCCGAAATCTTTGCTTATTTTTTGACAAGATGGCAAACGACCGTTTCACCATATCAGGTGACCAATACCCATTGGCATATGCAACAACCTATGATTTGCAGATGTTCTGCCTACCTATAATGAACAGAAGAGGGGTTATCCCACAGGAAAATGGATTTTTCCTTTCCATCCTGTCCTTCGTCAAATCCTCTTCCCCCTCTCATCCCAACCTCATTAAAAAGGATAGAAGAAAGAGGAGAGGACTAAAATTCTACTTCCTGCACGACACCAGACGAAATGCAGAATACTTCTAGAACACGTCTGTCTTCTGTAATGTCGTTGTATTTCCTCAACAGATATTGTTGTTGTGGGCTCTACCCATGTACATGAAGTGAGCCGCTCGTTTGCTCCCTTATCCAAAACGACATTGATAACATTTAAATAAGGACTTAGATGGTATTCAATCATAACCCGTCAAATTTAATGGTTGTATGTATACTATACGTGCATTTATACGTCATAGTAACCATTATCGGTATTCCATCTAACAGGAGTCATTTTTGTTTGAAAACGCACCGCGCTGTTACGGCGAGGTGACTCACTGTCAGAGTGCAACGGAGCGGTGCGTTGCGGATACTATGCTAAATGTAACTGACACAATCAATTTTTGCCTGGTAACAATTAGGTTCACTAAAAGAAAAAATGCTCTTGAATTTAGGAAGTAAGTGTTTTTATTTAAATGTGTTCGTAAACTTCCTCCTCAGATAATTTAAGTCGTTCAAATGCATCTTTGTCAGAGCTTATTTATAAGAATAACGGGCGGTGAGTTTGTTCCGTCTTTATTGGCGAAAAATGTCATTTCATCGTGCTGAAAGTTACCAGGCTTTAAGTTACCATACTAGTGACCCGCCCCGGCTTCGCCTGAATACCACTTATTATGTTGATAAAATATCCGATCCGATCGCTACCAAATACTGGAATGTGCTAATCTGGACAATCCCTGTAAATTTCATCGAAATCGGTCCAGCCGTTTCGTTTCTATAGGTCTATAGGGGATATACATACTTCGCCTTTTATATATTATTTTTTTTTTCATAAAAAGTATCCTATGTTACTTCTAATACCTCAAAGAATATGTGTACAAAGTTTCATGATGCTCGGTTGAGTAGCTTTCGCGTGAAAGCGTAACAAACAAACTTACATTCACATTTATAATATTAGTAGGGATAAAGATTACTTTACAAGAACTTGAATGTGGGTCATTGTAAAAGGTAATGGTTAATCGTCCTGGCTTATTAGCTGTGGCTGATATGGTCGGCCACATTGACTGCCTGTACCTTATAGTCTAACAAGGTTTTTTTATTTATTTTTACTATATAATTATCATACCGGTATAATAAATAATGTGGACAATCTTTCATTCTATCAAACATATGTGTCCTTTTTTGTGCACATGTTTTTAAGGTTTGTCAACTTTCGAGGGGACCCCTTGTTACCTGAACGGGACAGGTGCAGTTAAAAACCGGATCGGGATATGCTGAGGTCAATTTATACACAAATAATTATTTCGAAGTTAAACATTATTACGTTTTACTTAACACGAAACGTGGTAACAAATTGCAGGTATCAGGTAATTCATCACGTCTGGGCGCGAACGAAGCAGTTTCGTCATGTCCTCAGCTACTTTTTTGGCGCGATTCATTAAGCTGAACGGATAGGCGTGTACAATTATTTTGACGTGATAATGCCCATTTAAACTTACGAACAGTGAAAGTTTGGAATTCAAGAGTTTTTAATATGATGAACGATTGAACTAGCTTCTCGGGTTTTTGTGGAGGTTTCTGTGGAGTTGTAGAGTGTAATTTTATGTTATAATTTGGTGTAAAAACTAAAATACTTTTGTAATATAATACGTTAATTCTTTATGACTTTGGCGTTATAGAGTTATGGTTAATTGGAGTGAAAACAAAATTATATCATTAATTTTTATTATTTTATTAATAATTTATATTATTATATTATTTTTCTAACATTTATTTAAAAACAATGCTTATTGCGTAGCCTCGTCTGGCGTTTTTTGCTGCTTCAATAATAATTATTATTTATTCATATCTTAGGATGCTGTGGGATCAACTTGAATAATTAAAAGATATCGCGGTGATTAAAATATAAAAGTAGAACACTTGTATTTGTGTTATTTAAAGTGAATGGTCAATAAATCGTCCTCACAGCGACGTAGAGTTGCCATAACGCGGTTACGATAGTGAAAGTACAGTAATACGTAGCCCTAAATCATGTCACTCCGGTCAATACTATTGATTGAAACGGAAAGGCTGAGTTTTTGCACCGGTGTCGTTGGTAGTTCGTAATTGACAGTGTTGCAATAAAAAAAAGAACTGGTTATGTTTTTGCCGTGTTTAATTAACTCCTGAGTTTTTATATCAATTTATTTTTAATCTATACTACGTTAGTTAGTTTTGCTATTGCACGAACGCTTTGTAGAGAAATAGGTCACAAATGTGACAGGGCATAAGTCTGTCGCCATAAAAATGCACTGGATTTAACTTTAACATATTGTATTTCAATATAAAACAAAATTAAAATATTTAATTACAAAGAATAAAGAATTAGTAATCAATGAGACATGCAATATGATTGTAAATTAAATCTAAGACGTTCAAAGAATAGATTAAAAAAGTATTTCTATCGATATAACCAAGGCTGCATAACGTCTGCTCCATCAACTTATTAATTGATTGAACAAGATCATCCGTGCAGCAGCGGGTGGTAAAGAACCCGTGAGTGTATGAAATTTCCCATCTCTTTCTCACTTATAAAAATATATGAGACGGAAGATTAAAAAGCTGGTGTAGCAGCCAGGGGCATTTTTTCAGCCAGTTGCACAATACAAGTCGATGTAAGGTCCTTTTTACACTGGTCAAGGACATTACTACCTGTTCGAATAGTGTTACCATAATTTTAGAACACATTGGGACATTAGTAGTGGATGACTTTTAGATTCATATATTTAGAACTTAATTACACGCATTATAAAAGGCGAAAAAGAATATAAAAAGCAATAAAGCGATTTAAAACTAATTTAACATCGACAATGTACAGGACCTTGAGTGTTTTAAACAAAAAAAAACGTTTTTAACACGCTCTAATCATAATGACTTGTGCAACGCTTAGAGCATTGTTTTTAACTGATTTTTTGTGAATTTGTAAAAATAAGTAAAATACCTTAACAGAAATTGAAGGTTCTGAAAGGTATGATTGAATTATTATATTATTACTAGTGACCCGCCCCGGCTTCGCCCGAGTACCACTAATTATGTTGATCCGATCGCTACCAAACACAGGAAGACCCACTGTGCCAATCTGGTCACTCCCTGTAAATTTCATCTAGTCTATAGATCTATAGGGAACATACATACTTCGCTTTCTATATACTATTTGTTTTTTCATAAAAAGTATCCTATGTTACTTTTAGTACCTCCAAGAATATGTGTACAAAGTTTCATAATGATCGGTTGAGTAGTTTTCGCGTGAAAGCGTAACAAACAAACTTACATTCACATTTATAATATTAGTAGGGAAGTAGGGATTTTAGCTTTACATATTTGCACACAAGTAATAATAATTATTATATTTACACAAAATTCTATATTATGTTAAGTCGGGTAAAAGCATTGTTTCCTTTCCTTTGCCACTGTCACGTACCCGTCTGCCCCCCTAGTACATTGTCACAGACAAGACCAGTACAAAAGTTGTATTGGACATGATCCACCACAAAACGTGATTAAGTTAACTGGTCAGTCAATTATCGCATCATAAAGGAATAGGTTCAAGATAGAAAGAGAAGCGAGGAAGCGGCTCAAGTGACATTAAATGACCATTGCAATCTACAGCATCGCACGTTTAAGAATAAATATACTTCGCACCATGTCTGCGCGTCTACCTTGGTATTGGTATTGTAGTAATTTAAGTAGAATAAAGTAAAAAAATAGTCATATATGTGATGCCTAGGTCAAGTAATAAGACTTTAAAGGCATTGGTACAGACAACTACCTTAAGATGTCATGTTTGAATTGACAGTAGCCATGGTTTTTTTTTTTTGAGGCCAAGCAATAGGAATTCGGATAACATGTCCCCGTGTACAGGGAAGTGTGGTGACTCTATTTATGAAACAAAAAAAGGAGCCATATCCAATCACACTGTCTTCAAATAAAGTGGCCAGTATCTTTGTGGATGGGACGCTAATTGACTTTCGTCGGCTTTGCTAGAAAATTTAATTATCACTCGATAGAGCATTGCATTATGATTTTACGAGTTTTTGTTGTTGTTTATTATTATATATAGCCTAGAGTTAAATTTAAACGATATTCATTTAAATGTATTTTTTCATTATGTTTTGGTTGGGTTGGGTTTAATTTTAAATTAGGAATATTTTGTATGTCCCCATTTTATGAGGTTCCCTTTTATAATGAAGGCGAAAAGAATTATAAGGAATTCATACCTTAAACTCATACAATACTCTTGAAGAAATACATTGGATAATTTAAAGCATTATAAATCGTTAAAGAGCGCGTAGTCGCAGTTAATTCTGGAACTCATATACTTTCTAATAGAAAGGACTACTAAAAGGTTAAATTTAATTGCATTTTCTATTTGTTTAAAGCTTTAATGCAATGTGTACATTACAAAGGCAGAGAATTCACATTCTGCACTGTACTCAGTCATTAGTAATCATAAAATGTAATGGCATCTAACTGTTCTTAAACTTCTAGTTTTAACAGAGTGTTATAATAATGTCTTGGAGAAATAAAACATTTAATTTTTATTATCAATTCATGTCGTCCGGAAAATATATCACTAAAGATAGGAATGTGATAAATAGAGCGAAGCTTGAGGAACATATACTACTTGACCCTGTTTAGAGAAGTCTTGAAAATACCACGCTTGGTCACAGTGTAGAGACGGGGTCTTAGGTTTTCGTTAGTCAATATCTTATAGAGAAATCTCGTTCGAGATATATTCAAATGCGCTGCATCAGTAAATCAAATACGAGTCAGATTTCTGTTTGCAAAAAATGAATTAAAACCATATTTATGAATTAATACGTGACAATTAGAGGGTAAGAGGTGTTGACATGTACTACGGGTGGTCACTGAGAGAAGGGGGTAAAAATTTGTAAAAAAAATGGGTCACGTATGGGTACGTCCCCTCATTAATTTTTCAGCCTTTGTTGGTGACGAATTACATGCTAAACATTTAAGTTATTTATGCATATTTGCGTGTCGTCCTGTGGCACATAGACCTCTTCCTAAATAGCTTTTTTTAAATAACTTTTGTAAAGAGATTTTCCAACGCATTTCCTAAGCTTCATACCCAGGGTAGCTGTTTGCTGGTACAATGCGATAGTGTAATCCCTTGTAACATTCAAGATGTAATAATCTAATTTGAAAAGTGCAAAGCAACTGTTATTTAAGTTATCCAAAAAGTGTTAAAAGAGTACCATATTTTTATAAAATCATTTCTTCAAATAAGTGCTGTACATAAGGAATCTACGGATTGGATTGTGGCTAAAAGACTTTTATAGATATCTTGTAATAATTAATTGATCCACTAAAGAACATGTTAAAGCATTATAAAAAGAAAGTAAGCTAAAAAGCTCAAGCAGGATAAATATCACCTTATTATTTACTGCTGTTCAAAATTACTCTCTACTGAGTTGTAATATAGTCGCAAGTTGTATGACACGATTTAATAGGATAATTTGTCTTGTACTGCTCACGATTTTCTATAACTAGATTTTAAAGCATACATAATTAAGTATTGAATGTCTTTTAGACGATTTCGTTGTATTTAAAGCTAGCAGTAACTTAGACAGTTTATTGATTGCCAGAAGAAATATGAGCTTATGTAGCACTCCTTATATATTTTTAAAGGACAAGGAAGAAATGGAAGCGCCAATAGCCTAATGGTTAACGGTACCGACTGCGAAACATGCACAACAAAGTCGTGAGTTCGAATCCGAAGTTTGAATAGTCAAAAAAACATTCATAGATTTTTGGACAATCTAACCGTTCATACATTTCCGAATAGGGTTGGCGTCAGGCAGGCGGCCATAAAAAAAACCTATACAAAAATATGCCTTACGGCCATACTGTCCCGACCCCACATAAGTGGGAAAATGGCAGGGAGAAAAAAAATAAGGGGGCAAACGAGCAGCGGGTAGTCGCCTACGCGTATGAACACCCACAACCAGATGGACTGTGCATTCCATGCCGGCCTTTCAGGAAGGAGTACGCTCTTTGAGGGCTTTAAGTAGTGTACTAAGAAAGTAAACATGTTCGTAGATCGTAACATACACGTTGATTCCAAGTTTACTGTTCCTTATTTCTCAAACATATTTTAATATAAATTCCCACTTCATTGATGTTTTATTTGGTTAACGATGTCATTAAAAGCTTCATTGGATGTGAGTTTCGCCCACATAAAAGTACCGCTTACAATTTTTTTATGAATAAACCTCATACTGCACTTGCACAAGGCAAGCGAGAAAAGGTAACAGTTTGATTTTGTTCGATTTAAGACTTTAAAGGCTACGAATTAAGAGTCACAATCTATCCTTTAATACATATGATATAATTATTGATTACATAACGATTTTCTGATGAAATATCACAAACGCACATTTTCTAAAATGTAGCAGGAAGCTTCGGACAGCAAATTAGTATCACGGTCAGGTAACAGTTAAATATTCCCGCACGGCCGTAACACAGAGCTATAGGCAGAAATTATGGATTTCTATTGGCGCGATCCTGGCACACCTCTATCGATTCTTCAACATACATACTTATACGCATACATGCTCGTCAGTTACGGGTACTCCTGATATCGCAATTTTTAGAAAACCGCTAATCTGATCGCTATAAGTGCTCCTAGGGCGTCCCCTGCCAAAACTGCCACTCACTTTTGCAATATTGTTTCCTTATTCTCTCTTCATTTATCGAAGCATACCTTTCTCAATTCTAAACACAACATCCACTATAAGGCCTCGCATTTGACTTATATCGCTATTATTAATCCTATCATTCAAAGTCCGCATACTTCGACATACTTCGGATCGGATCTCTCCCTTCCGTACATTAAAATGGGGATGAGTACGGCATTTTGTATTGTCAGACGAGCCTTCATACACACATACTGACTGCTCACTACTGTACCTTCACTCGTATGTTTAAAATCTGTAACATGCTTACCATCTCTACTAAAAATACAAGCCGAATACACAAACTCTTCCACCTGTTCCACTTCTTTACCGTTAATATTTATTTGAAATGAACATCTATAATCAGGTTTTATAGTAACAATCACAGCATCTTCCTTAGGTTCGATAGATAGAAACAAAAAAAATATAGCCTATGTTGATCGCTGATAGGAAAGTTTTCTATCGGTGAAAGAAATTTTAAAATCGGTTTAACAATTTAAGAGAGTCTATCCGAAACAAACAAACAGTCAAATATAATAATATGTGTGTAGATAACCGTAATCAAGAACAAATTTAATCTAAATAGAAAGCACTATGCAGATTTAGTAATTAAGAGTAGAGTGCAATTTGTACATGCACAGCAATAGAGACTAGTCGTATTTTAATTCTAGCGGTCGTGAAGCTATTAAGCTGTTTGATTTATATCGCGGAACATTTCGCACATCTTCCAATAACAATGTCTGGTTTGAAATTGTAATTTATTAGCCTTCGCTATTGTAGACATCTGGCCAAACTACCCACTTGTGGTTTATATCGTAGGTACGTTTTATACTATTTAGAAAAGTCTTCCCTAAGACTAAAAGCTTTACAAGATCTTTTACAATTCGAATTCAACTGTGGGAGAGTATGCTCCAATCTTAAATGTTGGGTACTCATCTGGAGCTCATTGGATGTCGTAAATTGATGATTTTTATGTCCTCCCATGACAACAATGTTAGTAGACTACCGGTGTTGACCACTCCAACAAAAAGACAACTAGCAGTTGATTTGCTAGTCTTAATATGCTTACAGAACAAAGGAAATAGAATCATTCAAAAGCAGTAAAACTATACACAAAGAACCGATTTCGATAGAAAATACTGAATAACCTTTTATAGGATCGGGATAAAATTTAAATGGAAGTTAAATGAAAATCCTTTTATGAAGTCGGTATTTTTTTTAATGGGCTTCTATGGCCTCTTCAGACGAAACGCAGTTTCGTGTCCTTTTCATTTATCTCTCCTCCTTTTAAATTTCATTAAAGATAAGTTGATTGTAGTAAATATTAGTTAGGACTTATATGCATATTACTTAGAATCTGCCGTTAGTAAGCGGTGTGAGCTTACCGAAATATTTCCGCTGTAGAATTGCTCTCTCACGTACTGTTAGGAACAGCCTCAGGATGCTGAAGTGCTGAGAATGCGTGCTTTCGTTCATTATTTCATTTCCCCGGCGCGTTAGCAGTTAAGACCGCATTGTTAATAAATTTGATCTTAACAACCCTCCTTGCAATTTATTACTTTTGTTTCTCACGACCTGACCCCGATGATAATTAAAACGAGATCTACGTACCGTTTTTCTGTTTCAATTGGGCATTTCTCATATTAATTAATGACTTTACATCAACCTAAATTTGAAGGTGACTATAATTTATATAAGGCAGATTCTATTTTCTGGTACAGTTGCTTTTGTGAAATTATTACGACTAAATTTACAATTAACATAACAATTACAGATATTGTACGAATGGCTTTCTTCTCCACTCCACACAATATACATTTCAGAGACACAAAAAATTAATAAACAAATAATGTAGACAATCTTGCAACTTGAACATAAAAGACCAAACATATGTATAATTCTGGGACACCTATGTAACTTAATGTTGTAAATGGTAAAACACATTTTCTTTTCCTATTGCAAATTAAAATCAAACCTGACATTCTCGCAAGTCGAACACAATTTAATGGCGCAAATAGATTTCTGCATTTCATTACTCGATGCCTTTCTAAATAGCACACTACCGTTCATTGTATCAGCTAAGAGAGCTCTTCCATTTGTACTGATACCGGCCGATGTACCGAGTGGCGATAGACGAGGCGATACTCTACGTAATAAATTGGCCGTTGACACAGCTCTGCGATGCTGAGATGCACCGTTAGCGACTAATAAAGGTGAGGGTACGCCGGGAACATTAACACACCATGTTCTCAAACTACCTTACAAATTGTCGTTACTTAATTCTGAGGTAAATTTAATCGCTTCTCAATGACGAATTTTTATAGAAGTAATTTTTTTTAATGATAACGTATATCAAGATGTTCCAAAATTAACATTAGTTATACAACAAGAATCAAAGAAGCTTACGATTTTTGACTCAAATGTCGAGGGTCAAGAATTGTTTTATCACAAAAGGAATTACACCCGACCATTAAGTAAGCAGTCTGATTCTCAACAACTGAGATAGCATTAGTCTTCGTGTCAACATTGAAATTTCAATCGAGAAACGGGCATAATTCCATCATTATTCTGTTCTGTATCGATCATGGAACTATTAACGAATGGAGAATATCTCATAGTAACCTTTAGGAGAGAAACTTTGCAATAAGTATAAAGTATTAAATCTATGGAAGGCTTCAATTTCGCCGAGCTTTCACTGACTTATTGCATAAAGCTGTATCTAAATAGGTATCGCCGCTAGCGAGGGGACGGCTTCGGATGTTGTTATTAATATACTTCTTATCTTGGGATGGGCCTTTCATCGCATTAACCACCCGTTTTAATTAACATGGATGAACACGAGCTTGCGGCGATTGCTTTACTATGTTTCTTTAATGACAAAACGTCTTGTTTTCCTTTATTTCGTTGGTGTCGTAGTTTTTTTTATAGTAGAAGGTGGCAAATGAGTAAGCGATTCACCCAATATCAAATGATCGCTACCCATAGACCAAAATTATTTATTATTAAATTTATTTTTAATCTATAGTCCCGCCTTCCCACCTTTTTTGAGTTATCACTTCTGCCGGCAGTCCTTATAATGTTATAATGTGTCTGTGTTTATTCCTTCTTTGAATCGTAAGGTAAAATTTATATATACAACTAAAGATCGAATTACTGCTTTCTGTTATGTTTGTTTTAAATTAATTGTTTCAGTACTGTTTGATATTGAATAGTCGTAAAATTAGGTATCGTTTAAAAACATATTAATAAGACCACCCAAAAATATGTACTTACTGTTTAATGATTCATTCGTCTGTATATGTGAAAGACGTGCTGGTGCAGCTCTAAGTGGTGATTATAGTTTATTAAATTTCGAATGTTGATAATAAAGTATACGACGTTATAAAAGCGTGCACAACAGCAGGTAATGATACAAAATTACACAGAATATAAATAAATAATGTCAAAACAATGATCGCATGCGCAGAAACAATCGTGTGTACAGCTCCAAATGTCAAGAGATATAAAGAACTTGCGAATTTAGTTTCATTGCTTTAGTTTCTTCGAATGAATTTCGCAACTGACTGGTGCGGTGATACCTAACGGACTGATTTTTTTTTCATTAAATTGTGAAACGTGACTTAAATCTTGGCAAGGTCTGTGAAACATTGTGTAGTGTTTGGACAATGTTAGTCGCTTGAAGCCGTGTATACATACGAGGACATAAGACGCATATATTCGAGTCTTCTTCCTTTCCATTTGTAATAAGAAAAAGAGGTGAGGGTAAGAGGATTTGACGAGGGAGGGAATTGATAGGAAAAGGAAATATCGTGCTTATTGTTTATCCCTTCCTCAGTCCATTAAAGGTAGGCGATGCAACTTATCTGCAACTCATTTGCTTCCTCCAGATGATAAAAAACATATAATTGGAAAAAGATTTCAAATATGTAATCTCAAAATATTGATACGTTCGTTTGATTAAATGAAGCCAGCAGTAATACGGGAAGTCGTATCGGCTGAACCTACA
Source organism: Papilio elwesi (assembly GCA_029849275.1). Taxonomy (NCBI): domain Eukaryota; kingdom Metazoa; phylum Arthropoda; class Insecta; order Lepidoptera; family Papilionidae; genus Papilio; species Papilio elwesi. Next base: position 4,955,179 of record CM056697.1, read on the forward strand.
AATAGACACCATTACAAACAGCATAGGAGTAACTGTTATCATGCTTTGATGTTTTATTTCCTGGCCTTATCTATTTTGGTCATGCTTGTACTGGGTATCTTCGTTTGCTTAAGGCGATCGGCTATGATGCAATCCCTATAAGGTGCAACGTGTATTTGACAGCGTAAGCGAAAGCTTTATTGTACTGTTTGGTACATATACACTTACAAAGTGCATTTGTACTAAATGTAAATTTGTGTATAGAAATATTGAAGGGAAGGGATTGGCTCCTGAAACACAGGCCAACTTAGTTTGGGAGTCAAGGAGTGTACAATAAAGCATTTATTTATTCTCCATATTTCAAGTACCTAATAATAATAAAATAAAAGTACGTGTTTCTCTTCAATTATTGTAGAAATTAACTTACAATGTTTTTAACAATATTATACATCTGAGTACATCAAGATATATATAGAGTATACCTTAGAAGTACGGGCTTAGTGGCCGCATAGTGTAAAAACACACGAACTTGTCGACAGATTAGATATAGACCTATATAAACTATGAACACTTCATTGTAAAGTTCCCTCACATCGTCCCCAAACATCTGTTTAAACGATTGTTATGTTTGAAGTAGCCTATGGTTGTATGTAAATAATTTTCAATAAGACATAAGGGGACGTTGCGTCGTGATCCGAGTGTACAATTATCATTATACGTTTTATTGCTGAAACATACAATCACGTTTAAATATGTAGTTAACATGGCTCTTACATTATTAATAGAAACATAAGTGTTTCGAATATGTTAGCGTGTGTATTGTTTATCCTCACGGTAGTATCCCACGATGGGGTAATAGATAGATCACCCCATTTAGTCTAGACTTTTGACCTAACAAGTAACTCCTTTTAGTGGACAAACTAATAATATTTTATTGCAAACAACATTGTATGATAAAGTCTATCGAAGCTTCGAAGTCTTCGGATTTGGGGACAGACTTGACTATACATGGTGATGTGAATAGTGAATATAAATTACATAAATGTACAAAATAGTATATAAAAATCGTTTAATTCTTTCTGTCAATTAATAATGACTCCGTTATTAACCAATCTTTTGTCTTATTTCAGGTAAGGATCACTGTTTTAAAACTGAACGAAACTTAAGTAAGTAATACATATTAAATTATAAGGTATCAAATATTAGATATGCAATTTCATTTAGTTTCTTGAAACATCTTAGTGTTATCTAAGTAAGAGTACTTCCTATGTTAATTTTTCGAATGTTGTTGGAAACGCATATCTTTAACTAAGTCTGTACGAGTCACCATAGAGTGTATTCACGAACGTCTGGTATGCATTGTTGTTGTTCTAAGAACTGCAATAGTCCCTTGTACTGGAATAAATTTCAAGGCTCGAAACCAAGGTGAATCCACCTTTGCCATTAACCTGTCTGGTGAATGTTCACAGTTCGTTCGCAAATGCATTAAGATTAGGTTCAACTTATATCTCAGTCAGTTCCAAATGTCATGATAATATATTTTTGTAAGTATAAATTAATTTACAAAAGTCACGTTCTATTGAGTGACGATTGCTAACCATAATAATTATAAGTCAGCCTTTCGAGAGAGGGATGGGGTTGTAATACACCACGCTGGCCCAGTACAGGTTGGTGGATGTCACCCATGCCGGTTTCCTTACGATGTTTTCCGTTACCGTTTTGATAATAAAAAAGGAATACCGGTCGTAAGATTCTTCTATTTATCTATATTTCTTCTTTCCATTCCATCGCCACTAAGATCGATTGTCGCCCTTATCCAGAAGACTTCAGCAACTTCGACCAGATCTTCGGTCCATCTTATGGGATGCATCGATATTACAAAGCCAATTAAATATTTCTGATGTTCTAGTTACTGTCTATGTAAGCTTCCACCGCCGACTGCTCTTTAAAGTCTTCCAGATTGCCACCGCAGAGCGAATTCTTTGACTTCGTGTGTCTCTTTCGAGATATATATTACTTAACTGTGTAACAATAGCTATAATCATAGAACAAGATATATCATAATCATTATTATAATGCCATTTAGCTATGATAAATAAACTAAAGCTTCAAGACTCACATTGGCTACTTGATTAAATAACATTTAAACAAATTGTCAGATCCAACTACCATGTGCCTGGCTGATATTTTATTATCAATTATTGTACTGATATAAAAAGCTATCGCTATACCTGCTCGATCAACATCTACGGTCAAATACGAAACAGGTCATTGACCTTCATTAAGCATGAAATAAGCGCGACGAGTTTTAATTGAAAGCGAGTTAATTAGTTTGACTGCCAGCGGTCGAGTGGCGGCTATCGTGAGAAAATAGTCGTAGCAACGCACTCGGTCTACTAGATACAGTAACTTTTGATTTGAATCTTATACAAAGTGAAGAAGTAGAAAGGGATTAGTAACTGGGAATAAGTTAAATCCACTTAAACACAACTACAAAATAAATCAATTTATCACTGCAAATCGAACGAGACTAAATATAAAATAAAAAGGTAGGTTAAATAGAAGCAATGATATTATAATATATAAAGTAGCAGATATGTCATTAGCGGCTGAAAAGTGAAGACTCGGAAGCGCCCCAATTAGGACGTTTTTCTTTAGATTACGTCATGTGTTTACATTAACGCTTAAGTGACAAACACAAGCTGTCCTCTTTTTTCTTATTGTTTTAAGCTATCCTTTTTGCACAATATGACACGTGTGAATATTGCACTGTGTTTGGAACACTTTTGACCGGTGATTTTGTGTGAGTTAAACATATCCCCCTTCCCACCCTTTTCTTATAAGGAAAGGATGGGAAGGGGAAGAGAACTTGACGGTGGAGGGGATGTATAGGAATAGGAAAGAACTATTTTCTGTTTGTCCCCTCCTCTGTCCATTAAAGGTGGGTAACGCATTTGTAACTCATTAGTTAGTTGCAAATGTCTATGGGTAGCGATCACTTGACATCGGGTGAACCGCTTGCTCGTTTGCTACCTAGTAATATAAAAAAAAGACTATTGTCAATGCACTCACGCTTATGCGTTATTTATACTGAGACTCCACCAAGCTGTCATATTCCCTGCCTATCACTCAGTCACATCGGGCGCCATTTTAAATTTTCAACACGACTGCCAGACTGATTTCGATCGCACGTCAGAATTTCTCAAACGTAAACTGTCAGATATCTGGCCGTATTCTATTTACTGATATAAATTCTTAACTTGTGTAAACCTATATTATACTACCTACTGCCCGCAGCTTTGCACGTATTCGTTTCTTATCGTCTGACAATTTGTGTAACATATATATATATATATATATATATATATATATATAATACGTATAATAGCTTAGAATTATAGGTAAATGTCAATAAGTTGTTATTGGTTGCCATGGTAACGTATCTCATATCCTGACAAAATGTAAAAAACTGTTATCGTTGTGTGCAGATTACCATGGCAATCGATATTACGTTTTATTTTGCTATCCCTCTGGAAGTATTTTTTTTAATAAAAGGTACTTCACTGTGTGTGTAAAATTTACTGATGATCGGTTGAGTCGTTAAGGAGTTAAAGCGTAACAAACAAACTCACATTCCTATTAATAATATTAGATAGTATTATCAGATATATTAATAATTTCAATCAAAAGTTTCAACTGAAATGAACGTTTAAACGGTATTATTTAATGATTACTCGTTTGAATCACCCGATTATTTTTTAAAGAGCAATACAATGCAAAACATACTCGTATTGCATTTGTAAAAGGATCGTTACGTAATTTTAAACCCTAAATTGAATCCATAACGTGAGTTTTGCAACGCCGATCTTGTCAGTTCGGAATACATACGATCTTAAGCCAAAAGACTTGAGAATGCGTTTAAATAAATTACTATCTGGGATAATTCATGAGGCATTGAATTCCCAATATGGCGGTGCTCGAAAGTGATGCTAAAAATACGATTGGAGGAACGCCGTGTACCGCCAAAAACGGTCACAGGTTCCGATCCAGTTTCTAACGAGATTAATAAATGCTTTCGATTTTCTAACAGAGACCAAAACGAGCGGGGTTCCAAGTCGCTTAGAACTTAATTTTTTTACGATTAACTCAGCACTTTTTCTTATTGAATATTTAGGGTTTATTTACAGCTTATTGCATTAAAACATAATAGACCTGACATGCATCACATACGGGACAAAGAGTAAAAAAAAATAAAAACGGAAAACAGTAATTTTGATGTTTTATTAAATTTAACAATTACAGTGATTAGGCATTAAATCATTAGGACCCGTGAAACTGCCGTGACTGGTTTTTGCCACTTTCTTAGTTAATCCTGGCGAAATTAGGTCAACACATTCATACGAGTACAGTATAAACTACATAATAATTGTGATAACTATTCTGTTAGCGACTGTACATTTGTACGATACAAGTAAACTTACCTATTCTATTCGTTAATATTAATAAACATAATGGTGATATAATGGCCACCTGGTGTTAATGGTTACCATCGATTTGATTGATTCTGTAACAAAGTCTTGCATTCCAGACATTGCCGCTCGTGTATCTAGATAGGCAATGTAACTTAATGGCCTTTCAACCACTTCTAATGGCCAAATCAACATTGTCACGGAGCGTATTTCGTATTCATGTTTTGTATAGTCCTGTGTGTGTGTATACAATCACGCTCCTAAAGCATTGCTGTAGGCAGAGGTTACGGATTAAAGTTAAAAGAAAATATCGTCGTCCGGATACTGTTGAAAAAATCTTATCCAGCTCTAGAAAAATAATAAAGTGCTTTTATAGATATGAAATAAGGGTTTAAAAAAAAGAAGAAGAAAAAAACAAATGTAACATAACCTTATATTAGTAAGAACCACGAAAGTTTAAAGTTACACATGAATAATATTAACATTGAATAAATAATGATATTTAAAATCCAACTTGTTCTGGCGGGCATCAGTTTGTCGGATCATTTTAAGACATCAATAAATCAAATTAAATTAATTACACTATATCGTAACTGCCCGGAGGCGATTCGTGAGCTTACACGATACGAGCCGACACTCATTATTGATGTATGTACTCAGTACTTACTATGTTGTGAACACCATTATGTGTCCTTCAATGTATTGTAGCTTGTCTTTGGAAAGTATACCAGGAATTAAATTGACTTTAACAAAAATACGGATTGGTTCTGAAAAATGATGCTATGACATATGACAAGAAAAAATACGTCACCAAGTATTTGGCAGAATTAGCATCAGGATACGCAAAGGTAAGATAATACGACGTCGCAGAAGGGAAGGAAGGGGGAACCTATTTACTAAAATATATACGCAAATATCAATTTAGATTTTAGATTGAAAATGTAAGGTAATCTAGTGATTAAATCCCGAACCAAGCACAAGCTGCAAGATCTCAGGATACTGTGAGCTCATTCAGCACAGATTGGAGCATTTCTTTCATTTAAAAATCAAATAAACACACCGAAACACGTAAAATTAGTCAAAATTCAATCCAGTGATACTATCGGTCTACTAGAAGGACCATCTAATGTTTCAAAGTGAGCGGGTCCCAGTTCTGGTAAATACAAAACCCGTATCATAAATTGAGTGTTTAAAAATATCATTGGATACACACTGACGCTTCAGTGTTGCTAGCTATGAACAAGGAAAGTATTAATCTTATTATAATTATAAATACCTACAGCGTTCATAACGAAGTCGTGAATATATCGCTACCGGCTCTCTGACTAAGATTAAGATAGAATACTAAAACGTACACTAAAACCTCATATCCCACGATTGTCATCGCGCAATGCAGGCACTGAATAACCGCTGTCCACCTCATAATGTCTTACCCATCCTGCGGAATCTAAATCGCTTCAAGATATTCCTGCGACGTACGCAATGGGTACTGCGCTCCAACATGAATAATGACTCGAATTATTAAACTAACCTTGGTTAACAAATACTTACTAAATGGTGTAAATTCATAAAGGGTAGGCGTCGAAAGTTATCTCGATTCTTCTAATGTGTTTACTAATTTAGCTTGTATTGAGAGAAGGAATCGATAAAATCTTTATAATTTTGTATATAATGTATAAAGCTTTTAATATTGACCATCAAGTCATCACAAAGAGTAGGGTCAACCGTTTGTGTATTCTAGTTATAACAACCCATTTGTTTATTGTTCCTTCTGAAAATATATGTTAATAATATGCTATTAAAAATAGTTTTCTTTAGTTATAAAACACAAACTTCCCCCTCCTACCCTTTTCTAATAAGGAAAGGATGAGGAGGGGATGGACAGGGAATGCAATTATCCTTTTTTCTGTTTGTCCTTTGTCCATAAAGGTAGGCAACGCATCTGCAACTCATTAGCTTACTAGCGGGTAGTACTTATTTCCAGGTGCCGCTTGCTCGTTTGCCACTTTATAATAAAAAAAAATAATTGAAAAGTATATCTCTTATTCATATTAGGTACTAAACAATAACCTCATATAAATTGCTCCTGTTGAATCTATTATTGATTTAAGATTATGTATATTGGAATTGAGCAACAAAATTAACTGATCCATTTATTAAGTCCATTGTACAGTGACGTGCGAAAGCACAGACACATTTTAGAACTTCAAATCTATTTCAACGACGTTAGATTCAAAATGTTATGTAAGTGACCGTTGGACGTGACTGTACTGGGTTTAACTTGACACATAACCTGACTGTTATACGATTTGATTGTGTATATCAAGTCCATTTTCCAGGTTTGTGTTGTCACCGAAAATAATAATTACATTCATATCTCAAAATTGGCTCGACTAACTATAGTCATTAATAAAGTACTCTAATGCGTATGTCATGTAGAGATACGGAAGATTTGTCTAAGTCAAGATAGTTGGTTGTTTCTGGCTGTCGTGATGCTATGTGGTACAAAGTATATGATGTAGGGTAATACAAACAATAAAGTGTAAAAGGAACACTCCATTACATTTGTTTGTTATATTATATTGCGCTTACTAATCAAAAGAAGCATGAGCAAGTAAGGAGTCACTGAGATGACAGAAACTTGTGCCGATCCCACTTAGTGTGATAACGGGACAAGCTACAAAAATGATATATGACTGAACTAAAATCATCATAACAAAACCGACCTAACCTAAGTGATTTAAAAACGAAAACAAGTCGCTTCCTAGAACATACCTCGTATAACTGCTACTATCTGTGATGTTTCTTTACTCCGTATTCTTGCATCCTTGCCTATTGTCTTGTACCCCGTATCTTGTGTAAGAGTATGTTTGTATGTATGTACAGCATGCTTTATGAATAAGTCGTTAGTATGCAGACAGACTACCAAATTCAATTACTAGTGCCGTTACAACTAGTGTTGCGAAATTTATAAAACAAAGTATACAATATTGTAAAAATAAATTGAACAGCCACGCCTAAATCATGTCAAATCAGATTGATATGGCCAAAGACTAATGAACTTTTATACCACTCGAGATCGCAATTTATTGAATCTATTAATAGGAACATAAATTTAGCTTTAAGACATCGAATCGCTAACACATTTCTTTAATGGTTTTAAGCAATAACGCATTTGAACGTCGCATAAGAATTTGTTGCCTTTTGTTTATAGATAATGATTTGTGCTAAGAGACACTTCTCGTAGAATGCTATAATATTTGTCAGATGGTGGTAACGCAAGAGAAATTATCTGTAGAGCGAAGACCATGCGGTAAACGGCTCTGATTTGAACAAAAAAAGGAACAAGTTGCCTTACAACTAATTTAGACGAAATCCCTTTTTATATTGATTGAATGTCTCGTATTTTAAATGCAATATTAATAATTTATCCGATACGATTGTTATTAATTTGAATTGGATTTAAACCATTTATTGAGTACATTACAAAATTGTCTATGGCTTCCTTTATAATTACCTGTGTTTTGAGTGTATTGTACATTGTGCTTATGTAAGAGAGACTATCGAATGATGCATTTCCATTGGTTAATTAAAAAAAGGTACACGTTTAAAAGAAGTAATCGCATCCAATCTGGCAGATGTTGCAACTGTCGGCTACATGACGTTTCCCATCTGCGGGCCGCAACAATGGCTATCTACGGCATCGGTAACAGTTATTTATTGATGGACACCTCCAATAGCCCATCAGAACGGCCTATTCAAATATCCCCATTACGGCTTTTTGCTTTTTTAACAATGGTAATAGATGTTGATCTATGCCGATGGAAGTGAAAAGCTTTCCGTGGCCAAGACTTACTCGATATATATCTGGAATCAGTAATACAATTGGTTGTTAAATGACTGAATAATGAAAATGAGTGAAATGTCTATGACATATAGGCAGATAAAAGTTGCTGAAGATTACTTTAAAGTTATTTATAAACCCTTCTTTATACTAGATGGGGGCAAACGGGACGCCTAAAATTAAGTGAAAATCCGCAACGCCAGAAGAACTGTAGATGCGCTGCAGGTCTTCCATGAAGGAGTACGTTGTTTTTTTTGAAGAAGCCTAAGTAATATTGGTTTGGAGACAGATCATTCCACACGGTTATACGTTGCGGGAAGTTACGCAAAATAATTTTGGTTTCGTTTAGAAGTTCGGACAATACTTTGATTTACATATGTCCTTAAGAGTTCGTGGTCTTTTGCTATCATTATAAGGTATGACATAAACTTTTATGTATTTAAACCTCGCAGAATGAATGAGGTCGAAGCTAGTCGACACCCAAGAACCTTTTAATCGAAAACTTTAATTGAAGTTGGAAAGTTACAGCCCTGTCGGCGGCGCCTACTTAGCATCCGGTTGTTGTCTGCCTTAAGTTAGTGTCTAATCGAGCGAGCTAACTAGAACCTGTATCATGGTGGGTAATCATCAAGTTAATCATAAAAGTTTTGAAATGAATGAATGTGACGTTTAACAAAAAGTATCCTAAATGCATATCATCTTTTGTGGATAGATGCCATAGATATCTTTACAAACTTAGAGTCATTGAGAATTTATTCCTTATTTTTTTATTTGAAGTTTTTTTGACAACGCTCCCGCAAAGCATTTCAGTTCAAGCTACAAATTAGTAAGCATAAAAGTAGAAAAACCACAATCTGAACAGATTAACAACATGAATTTTATTGTCTTCAAATAAAGCTCTACGGCGGAACTGCACGGTGAGATTTTTTACGACTACCCACATAAGTGAATTGTCAATGAACTGTAGAATTAATTGTTAGTAACATATTATAACCTCGCCGTGGGAACAGGGCCGCGGGTCGTTAAACAGTTCGAAGACATGAAACTAGAAAATGTTTTGATATTTATTATTTGCTTTAATCTTGAAATCTCCGACTTTCACTTAATCGTTAGAAGATTGACGTGCACTTACTGAGCTGTAACCATTTCTCTGACGTTATTCAACGTTAAACCGGCCTGCAAACGATTCTATTCCTATAGGAAAATTTATTCTTAAATCTTACCTCTACATACATATGACTATCGTAAAATAATTGTTAGTATTGCAAAATAAATCCTTTGTAAAAAATTATACTTCAGCAAAGAAATGAAGTAACAAGTGTTGGAGTGAATTAGAGCGCTCTAACACAGGGGTTTCAATGGCGCGTTACGTAACGATATTTGCGGACAGACCCGCCGTCGCGTTTCCCCACAAGTTTTCATTGATATTACAGACGTGGGCGGACTCGCTGACGACCGATCCATTCATGAATTGGGCAAGCCTAGCCCACGCGTCTAACGGACCGCTAAAGTCAATGGATACTAAATTACACTTTAATTAATAGGAATTTTACCGTAAATTTCACGGTACCAAGGGAACGCGTTAATCAAGAGTGTACACGGCACGATGAATCAAAGCAGCCTTGTAAGTTCGATGTTTATTGATCTAACATCGAGTTCAGACGGCGAGCTTCGCTAGATATTGATTTACGATGTTGACTAAAGTAAAACCTTTGGGAATCGAAGTGATAACATGACCAATCTGATGCTCTTTGTTGATGTATTGCATATCCATACAATATATAACAATTGCGCGTATTAAGTTATTGTCAAATCATGAAACATTACCATGGCAACCGATATTGTAAATGTAGGTTTGTGTACTGTGTACAGTTTTATTTTCTGGAAAAATTTAAGTACCCCATGACATTTTCTGTACAATTTGTGTGCGAAATTTTATCAGTTGAGCATTTAAGGAGTTAAAACGTAACAAAACAAACTCACATTCGCGTTTATATTATTATTTAAGAATAATCCATGGAAATATAAGCCTTAAGTATTAATTTCACAATTTAATCTTGTTGACATTTTGAATACAAATCATCAATGGCGTAATGGTTCTTGGATTTATTCTGTAAGAGTGTCACAGAAATTTATATTTTTATACTTTATCAGCTAATGGCAAGTTGTCAATTTATCTCGGTGTTTAGATAGATGGTGCAGAATTAGTTATCCAAATATAATGGCTCCGCGTACAATGTGTAGCCTAGTTTTGGTATATGAGTACATTGAATAAGGGTGGCTAGTAACCGTAGTCCAGCCTCCAGCAGAGACGATATCCTTTGATTTTTGCGGGTCATTTGATATTAAGAGACCGCTACCAATAGGCATCCCGGCAACAAGCAAATGAGAGCACAGATGCGTTGCGTACCTTAATATACAGAGGAGGGTACAAACGGGAAAAAGGATATTTCGTATTCCCCATCCATACCGTCCCCTGTCCAATCCTCTTCAACTTCCCATTTTTTTTTATGTGATCATTGTATCCTTATTAGGAAATGATGGGACGGAGAAGAGGACTGAAGTTAGCTTCCGAATACTTCCACTTCACGCCCATCGGGCTCTACTATTGTTAACTTATGATTCATAAAATCTCATATTTATCACACCGTTAGCCACGGGTGTGCTCCCTACATAGGTCCTAGTGCAGATCGATATACCATCGTCTGTATACCGACATTTCCTCTCAATGTTCTCTTAACGTCCATGGTACATTTGAACTTGGAGTATTGACAGCATTGACAGCAAATTAAAAGTGACGGCGTGTATGGAACAGTGGTCCGTTGTTATTTCAAAAGCAGCAACCCACGCGCGACTAATGTGACATCTAACATTATTACGTACGCATTATCGATCGAATCGCACTTGACAATAAAACAAACTGGTTTTTTTAAGAAGCGTGCTTAATTTAGACTCGATATTATATGTGGGTAGGTCGATTTGTGTTTATAAACAGTGCGTGTGTCGAAACCTCGAATCGCTGACCTTATCAGTTGTGTTAGTCACGATCTGAATTCGTCATCATATTTGGGATCGTCATCACAAAATAATCGACCATCACGGAAACATAAGGTTAGTTTATTTTTCTACCTATTATAACTTGGGAACTCATGCTAGTATTATACATATGGAATTATGTGCCACCATTTTCATTCCCCAAGCAGTTATGTGCTCTAAGTAATGACTCGAAGCGAATTTATTTCTTGAGCTCATTTATTGAATGAGGTTCAGTTGTTTAAAGTTCAAAATCCTATGCAATAGGTACCGTGTTATGGGGAAATATCTCACGTAGCATCGAGTGACTATCCCGGTCGTCTTGTTACTGTAAAATACACCATACTTAATTATTAAAATAAAAGTTTAATCTTTTAACTATTTAATTACAATTTGATAAGCAGTCAACGTTACATAGGCCTGAGTTTTCGATAGCCGTGAAAGATTTTCCCGAGTCCGTATAAATGGAGATAATTGCCGTCCACAGAGACGTGTCTATTAGACGTTGGCTAGTCCATTGTTCGCGCGATAGCGGGCGGAACCAGTCGCCAAATGGGCCATTGTCCGGGCATCGATGTCTTGCTTTTCGTACCGTTGTTTTTAAATGGAGTTTATGTCTAAATGTATTTGTTTCTCTCATCCTTGTGATGGTAACTATTTGTTTTGGTTACATTAGTAACACTGGCGGCAGGGGACTGGCCTTTGTCGTGATCAATGGTACAGAAGTGCGGCCAGTATTAGAGAACCAATTGCTGAGATGACGGCCACATTGGTAAACCCGGAAAAATTATAGATATTCATAGGTTAGGTGTCTGACTTATTCGTTGTCGAATATAGGTCATTCATTAATCGATTCATTTTCGTATTCTGAAATCCTTACATTAGGTTAGGTGTAAGCGCTACTCTTCGCTTTGTTATATACTTTATGACACATTTCTTTCCTTCAATAATACTAAATTGGTACTTATTTCTGGTTAACAAAATTTTAATACCAATATTTTTATATGAATGTAACTTCCAAAGGATTCGAGTACACTATACGATGTTGACAACTCAACCAATTAACATAACGCCTTTTATAGCGGGAGTTGCTGATAAGAACGGAGTGAATAATTCATTTCATACCCGGCTGGCTAAGTAGATCCTCGAACAAAGGCCACACTAGGTGCTTTTTGCGCTACTTATGAATGACGTAACTTATTACAACTTGAACTGATTGCTTTAAAAACACCAAATCGTGTCGATTAATTTAACAACTTTTAGATTTAATTGTCCTTGATATTATATCCTGAACGTTATTCACACAATGCCATCTGATCTCAAACTAAACAGAGCTTGTGCTATGGTAACCAAATAACTGATATACTACATATACTACTTTACTTTGTAAATACATACTTAAATAGATAATTACACCCAGACTCAGGACAAACAGATATGTTCATGCACACAAACGTCTGTCCTGATTGGGAATCTAATCACCTGCGTGAAAAGCAAGTATCTTACTAACCACGCCATCCGGTCCGTCAATCCGTTGATAATATCGAATATTTTAGTTTCACAGAATGAAAGGATGACAATTTCTGAGTCTTTGAGTGTTAACTGTTAATACGAACAGAGAAATAGTTTAAAATGTGCAGAAGCTATCCTCGTATTGATTAATCGATATGTCAGTAACTTGGTCGAAGTGTTACGTCATAACGAATTAAAATAAAAGCAGTGAAAGTAAATCCCATATGTATTTGTCATCGAGTCTTAAATATTTTTTGTCACTCCCGTTATGGTTAAATAACGATTGACATTTTGAAACGAGATCGCAGCGTAACTGATTTTAATATTACCGTCTCATTTCTTACTGTGATGCGTGGTGATGCAATCATTTAAATTGTGTAAAAGTGTGAAATTCATAACTTTGTATGATTTATTTTAATAAGGTAGACGTTGCAGTAAGCTAACTTGCTTGTGAAAGTCCGGAATTTTTAGTAGTGTTCTTAAACGACATTTGCTTAAGTAACCGTTAGTTCATAGGTTTAGTTTTTTTTTAAGTCAAATATGATTGTAGGTAACCAGTATAAAATTATGTTAATTGTAATGAATTTTGCTGGACAAATTGTCTGAAAAATTCGAAAAGCAATAGCTGTGTCCATCTATCTCATTGCGATTAATGGCCAGCAGGCAGAGAGGCGGTACGTCGTGCGACGGTTACTGTCTGCTGCCCAATCTACCGGAGCGTGATCACCACGACCACGCTGACAGGAGTGAAACGTCAGTGACGATCGACGTGTCAGTGACATCTGAGTCTTCAGATATTAATGCGTCGTGGTGCCAAAATTATTAACGCAAACGGTTTTTACGTAGTATGGATGTATTATGTTCGAATTATACACACAATCTACAGGAATAATTCCTATTTATCCCTTGCACTGCACCATAAAGTCTTAGCATTTTCTTTCTTACGAACCTGTTTGCCAGAAAAAAATAATACCAATCTCGGACTCAAATCTTATTTCGTAGAGAATACGGGCGATTATCCATTGTATTGTTTGTAATAAATTGGCTTAGTTTTATGCGCAGTGTAAAACTTTATGGAGCATATATCACCAATAAACGCCGCTCACAACATTAATTTGACACCGGTTTACTTCCTGATCTTTTTTACGTCTGATTTTTATCGCGGTGCTGAGAGTTGGTGGTCTTATGTCATCAAATCTCCTTACAATATACAACGTTGTAATACTGGACGTATACCAAAGTTGTAAGTTTGCCGATGGATGTCCGTAGCGTAGAGTAGGCCATTGATCGCCACAAAGATCGGTCCCCTGTCGCCCGGACTCCCAAGACTATGATCGTCGGTCTTTTTTGTAGGGGGTGGTCCATCTGCACTGAAACGATATTGTCTAATAAATTATTTAAATAATTATTGTAACGAAGTATCGACTTACTGTATATCTGGCAGTTCAATCCCACTTATGATTTCTGTATCGAGCCTGTTTGTTTTTTATTAGTAGTCTGCTTTACTTTTTACCCACTCTTATATATATAAAAATATTGTGCAAAACGATCCAAAATGCGTTGTTGAATTTTAAATACATGCATTATCAGTGTTCAATAAATTCTTTATTTATCAAAATCAATTCTTGTTTCTCATCTTTTATTATTCATATCATTTTATAATTACCCCACTTGAATTGTGTGCATATGGTCTGAACAAAAATACGTTAAAAGTTCAACGGCCGTAGCTTTTTTACCGTGTAACTGTCGAATATCCAGTCAAGTGGTCTATACGTGTATTTGCACAGATGTCGAACTTTATTTTATGGTCTGCCATATTTGAACGTTCTTACTAGAATCTACAATAACGCAATTAGGACAGTTTTATTTCCGTACACCGTATACACACTGCAGATCATTCCGATATGATAGATGTATTTCTACGTTTAATTGCTATTTCTTTTTAAGTCTCTTCCGTTCTTCAATGACTTTGTTTCTTCTTCCTTCTTCCTATGTAGATTTTAAGTTACAGCAGTAGAGGTACAGTTATAGGTAGTGCTTAAACAATTTGTTTAAAAGAATATTAACATAACGTTAAAAATTTTAATCTAAATAATTTCTTAATCACTATCTTATAAAACACCGGACGCGATCTTTTATTTTGTATCGATGCCTTACACAAAAACTGTTGTGTACACCCCTGCCACGTGCATGGACAGGAAGGAAGTGTTTAATTAGGGGCAACGGGGCATCTGCGCCTCTGTGTGCATATCACTTCTGTTTAATACGTTAATGCTTCAAGGAATTGTTATATAGAGACATTATATCTACAAATAATCATAATAATATCCTAGGCTTTATTCACACACGGCCATCTGATCCCAAACTTAGCGGAGCTAACATATACTACTTATCTTTTGTAAATACATATGTACTTGAACAGATAAATGAATCGACAATATTGTTACTTTTCTCCAAAACTGAAGTTTATTTAATTGTGTTGATACAAAAGTTCTTGCTCCTAATTATAATACAAAAAATATTTCAGATGAATAATGCACAAGTTTTGTTTAAATATGTTTACACTAAGAAAATGTTGTATACTATACACTCATATATGTATTTCCATCTGTGTTTTATAAAATGAATTATTCATAATCGTATAAATGTTATTTTTTCAATCATTTTTTCTACTATTACGTGATTTTTTAGTTTAATAACAGGTCTACCACGTTGTTCATGTCGAGCTTCAACTTGATAGTTCTGGCGATCTACCTTCGTCTCCAGATTTCGTAGTGCCTTTAGGATTCCCTATCCGATATTCTTTTTTGTAAACCCTCATAAATGGGTTAACTTTAATGACTACTGTCAAGCGTTGAAGAATCAGACATGTTGACCCGAAACGTTAGAGAAATCGGTGTAAAAACATTAAAACCTACGTGTTGTACAGTCTTCTCAAATAAAATTTCTCCTTCGTGTCAAATCCAGCATGATAATGTGGTGGAAAAGTCCCATTAAACCTGCGCAGATAAGGCACGTCGGCGCCGACCAAGGGCTGGGATACGAATCTTATACCTCGGACGTGCCGATTGCAACGCTTTGCGCGTGCGTCGACCACAAATTATGCTTTACGACCTCAGCTGCAATGCTTAACCGATACGCTGTAGAGTTCTCCTTATATGGCCGTCTATTGCACTGTATCGTGATTTATTATCGCTTGTTCGATCACTATTGCATGATGTCTTTAGATTATTCTTATGGTATCTTCACAAAACTCTAATCTATGCAAAGGGTTAGTTTTCTTGACATTTACGATTGCTGTTTTTTATAGAATCAATGTAGAGAGGTCATCGACCTGTTACAAGCATAAATTTTGTTCGACCCTGACCAACATTATCATACCGTCACATATATTCACTGAGAAAAATTAATAGTTTGTTTTTATTTTATTTCTTAGTTAATTTTATGGATGGTATAATTCGACAATGACGCAAGTTATAGTAATAGTAGGTTCTAGTCTAGTGAAGATAGCGTGGGATGCATTTTCGAACGGTATTTATGATATTGTTAAGTTGATAAAGTTTTGTCTCTCAGTTGACGGCAATTATTTTACCATATATAAAAGTTAACTCATCAGTGTTTATCATCATCAGCCTATATCAGTCCACTGCTGGAGATAGGCCATCCCCAATGACTTCCACAGTATGCAGTCCTCCGCGCACACCATCGACTTGTGTTAAATGGTCTTAATTTTGATTAACATACTTTATTTATTGTAATTAAACATTATAATTTGACGTTTAAATAAGCTTATGTAAAGCGTTTACCAATAATTGATTTTATATTTTTAGAGCGGTTTCAATTTTAATGCTTTAAATGGGAAAGCTGTTGCGAAAGGTCACTTTCATTGATAAGTACTTTATTACATAACACAAGCTGCAGTTAAATGTCAACCGAGTGTACGACGATCAATGTCGTAAATAAAGTGCGACGCCGTGTTACGCAACGGTGTGAGTGACGGCCATTTCGCCAGTTTTATCATGTTTCCTACTATGGTTATTATGGACCAGTTCTAAACAATACATGCAATGATTCTTGCGATACTTGCTAGCTTATGTTTGTGTTATTGAAGGAGATTTAAGTTATGCCCTATTCATTGAGACATTTGCGGTAACTTTTTTTTAAACTGTTAACTTCCAAAGACGAGGAAAAATCAAAATATCTACGGGTATATTAAAAATTTTCCTCACAATTCTTATAGTTTCTGGCTATCCCATCAGGATTCGTCCTTGAAAGCATTTTTCTAAAGATAAATGTACCAACAACAACAACAAGATTTCGTTCGTAAGCTATTGGGATCCAAGCAAGACATGCAAAGCAAAACTTATTACAGGGCAAAGGTCATCCAAGCTTGTGTTTAAGCAACCGCAGACTCAATAATTCCAAGTCGATCCGAAATCACAATAAATCTGTTGCAGTCAATGCAACCTACCGCGGATTGAACCTGTGACCTTATCGATTTTATCTTTATCAAGAACGATAAAGTAAGCTTCGTACCGTGAAATATGGGAAGCGAAATTTACTCCGCGGTGGTAAACGTGTTATCTTCGCGACTTGTCAAAATTTTTAAATTAAACAATAATACTAGGTACTTAGTCGTAAAAAAATACTTGGTTATTTAAAAGACTAGCCAGGCTGGCGTGTATTTTGCGTGTGGGTGGGGATCTGAATCACTCCAGCCAGCCCAGCTCCCTGAAGAACCCCAGTAACATGACGCTGGCAATCTCCGGGAGTGATCCCAGCGAGATATGTTACGTATTATATATGTGTACAAGTGTTTTATTCCAGACCCATGCGGTAATCCCATGGTAATAAAGGCCTTTGCCCCTACAGGGCTTAATCCTTGTCCGGGAGTTGTATTGGAAATGTTTCCGTCTCTTAATATCGTAAGGAGAGATATTCATTTTAATAACAATGAAAAAACCTCCCATTGACTTCACAATCAATTTTCGAAATGGCCCTTTAACATTCCATTACTTTACGACGTAAGTAAAAAAATATAACTTATTGCTTTAAGCGTAGGTTCATTTTTGCGTGTAAATACTGAGAATATAAAAATCGTGTTGCTGAAAACAAGGGAACTTGAGACCAATTGCTCGCATGTATTGTATTATGCTGTAAGTTTATTGATGTTATTACCAAAAACCGGCGCAATCTCCGATAAATATCATTATGTTCTTAAGTTATTTATCTGGAAATGCCATATAAAGAGTATGAGTGAGAGATAAGTAACGTATAACATGGTGGGTGTGAGGACAAAGCGAATCGATTCCTCCAAATTCGCGGGTGGTCCATAACAAAAGAGTTGCCGTCATTAATAATGCGCTACTATTCGGTAGATAGCTTTCGCTACTACATAACAAATAGATCTCGTTTTGGTTCCTAGAAGTTATTTTTTACCCTAAATTTAAGTAAAATTACTTATGTTTACATTTTTAACGCATTTAAAAGTCGATAGAAATTTATATTCGATTTGAAATACTGGGGCATCCCAGTACATCCAGGCATAATATTGTCCTTCTTTATTGATTTGACATGAAACAACAGCGCGGAAACCATTGTAAATAAACGTTTTATGTATCCTTGCAACAGTTTTATGTTCGGGATAAAAGATAAGTGCCCCAACCCAGTCATTTTCTGTACCCCTGACAATTTGTATGCAAAATTTTATAACGATAGGTTGAGTCTTTAAGCAGTTAGTCATACAAACAAACTCACATTCAGGATTAGGATTAATGTAAAAACATAAAAAAGCTATGCATAAAGAGTAATACGTTCATTCGTGAGCAATTCACAACAATTATATGGCTATGCGTTATGTGTCCTCAAACAAAGCTATGGACTGTTCAAATATGATAGCACTGTATTGTACATCATTCACCCTTTGAACATTGTTTGTTTTCGCGCCATAATCCACTCCAGTGAGTGGTCTCGCATAACAGAGCTGATTCTCTCCGACAGCCATAAATCAAGCCTTATCAACGTATCAAATGTCAGTTAACAGCCATTTAAATTATATTATGTGTTGTACCAATGTATGTAACTATAACGGCACAAGCTAATTGAAGGCCACTGGGGATTGTATAAATCAACCTCACGCCTTACTGTTGTGTTATAAGTGTAACTTCTAAACGATCTTTTGCGATTGTATTTATTGAATTCTCACTTTGACAGAAAGTTTATTTATATATATTAACGTTACTATGTAGTAACGAACGGACAGACATTTTAACATAACATCATCTACGTACCCTTTTTCCGCTTTATGTGGGCTCAGCGCAACAAGTTTTAGTCTACTACATCGATCTATCGTCCGATATTTCAGTCGTCACTCCCTTCTTAATCATGTCACCTTTCACGTAATTCATCCATCTTTTCTTACACCTACCCCTACCGATATATTCCTCTACATTAATGATTAAAACTCTCTTTGTCACATGCCATTCTCTCCTCTTAGCATGTCCATACTATGCTAACCTTTCGTTCCTTAACATTTCCACTATCGGTGCTACTTTCAGGCTTCCTCTAATATACTCGTTTCGTACCTTATACTATGTATTAGTCTACACATAGAAATGCGAATGTTGATATCATTCTCATTTCTGTAGTGTGAACTCTCCTTAACATAACATTAGAAAATAACAATTATCTCTACCTTAATCGAAAAGTAAAGTAAGCAAATTTTGAATTCACTTAACGCTTTAAATCAATGATGAATAAGTAAATGATCTATATAACTTTATAGATTTATTTAAATAGGCGATCAAAGGTTATCATTCATTTAATATGTTTAAAAATATCGGTTAAACCTCTCCTTGCCACAGCTTCAAATCTCTATATCAAAGGAGGGCAGTGGAGCACTCGCGCCGTACCCGAGATAGGAGGTCAGCTGCTCAAAGACAATGATATCAGCGGCTTCAAACAATTCACCTTCAGCGTGCCATTCCTACTTAATAGATTATTCGAAACGCCGCGCCCATGCCATTAGTAAATTAAAATAAACACGCGAAATTCTACAAGTAGTAATTGTGCATGTTTTACGAGCAGTATTGACAATCCGCGATTCAATTATGAATGGTTCGACACTCTTGTCTTCCATTTATGTCTGTTATTCTTTGTAGGACAAATGCGCCAAGCTCCATCTTGGGCATATTACGTAGGTTCAGTTGAAGTGAGTACTTCAAAATGGAAGAAACGATGAATATTACGTAGGTTCAGTTGAAGTGAGTACTTCAAAATGGAAGAAACGATGAATATTTGAAATAAGACCACAAAGTGGCTTCTGTAAATTTTGTATCGATTTAGAATTCATATAATTTTGGTGAAATCATCGCAAGGGTGCATTCAGGCAAGCGATAAACATATGTCCTCGACAAATGTTAACGAAGCCACACAATGCCAGTGCGGCGGGTAGCACGAACATCCTGCGACCGCAATACGCCATATGCTTGGGTATAAAATTTGGGAACGCGCAAATGTTGTGTGAATAAGCCGATAATAAAATCGATATGGTAAAAACGTGCTTAAAAGTCTTACAAATGCCTTATCGTGATCGGTGACGTTACACGTGTTGTCTGAATTTTTGTAGTGAAAAAGCATACTAAGATGTCTTCCTGGGATGGCGTTAAATCGACAATAATAATACTTCAAAGTATATACGTAAGAAACCACCCGCTGTATTACGCGCAAAAAATGACAATGTATGTATGTAATTTTACATATTTAATTTTGATGTATACCTATTTATTTTTAGAAATCAGGTTCAGTGTTATGTAACATTATAAAATAAAAATAAAATATGCGCACACGCCCGTAACCCAGAGAGATCATTGATGTCCATTTGGCGCGACTCTGGCTCACCTCTCTCGCTTCTTCTACTTTCACACTCGTCGGTTATGAATGCTTCTTGTATCGCCCCCTTTTTTTGTAAGATGTAAGTTATCCTTGGGTCCTCTACTAACTGGCAATGTTCAGTTTAGCAACATAAATTTGAAAAATGTCGTTATTCTCTCTTCATTCATCCTTTTAACATGCCCGAACTACCCAAGCATACCTTTCTCAATTCTAGTCACGACATCCACCTTTAAGCTACAATTTTTATTTATAACTCTATTGTTAATCCATCATTCAAAGTCACGCCTAACATACTTCTTAAGGATCACATCTATATGTTCACAAAAATATGTTTTCTTTAAAAAAACATTCTAAAATGTATGTTCGTGATATACTTTTGTCTTACTTGAACACACTGCCATGATTTCGTGATAGAAATGTTATCAGATCAATAGTTTGCAGTATAAATGCAATTCTAATCGAATGCATGATTACGTCATTTGTAACTGTAACCGCGCAATACTTGTGTAAAAGAGAGATATTTCCCTTGGAGACTTTATCCGAGCAGCAACCAGTTGTTTATCTCGATCCGGGATAGCTGTCGGCAACGCAGTCCAGATCTAGTTCAAAGATGTTATCATGCGTACACGCAACTCCGGGCCATTTTTGTTATGTAGGATTGTTGCGTGGTCGTAAACTATAGTTGTCCGCCACATGACACGAGAACTTGTCCAAACTTGTTCACTAGTGTGTTTTAAGATTGGCCGTTGTTGCTCTCTGATTCATACATACGTTATAGATAGCAAAGTTCTTTTTTAATACACAAAGTTACTGGAAGTACTTGAGTAATAAATTACATTTGTCAACCAAATGAAACCATTATCAATTATATTGTTTTCTTCAAATAATAAAAGTTACAGGTAAATGAAATGATCCTTATTTTTGACGTGAATGTTTAAATCAATATAGTTATTTTAAATTCAGTTACTCAGTTAAGTATTCAGAAAATTGGCTTACATAATTGAGACACATGAGATTAGGAAGAACGAAGTGAGAAAGACGAAGAAAATGAGAATTTCCAAAATTGTTCATGTTTTGATTAAGATCTTTAGAGAACCTTAAAGAATCACAAATTAACCAGGTTGTAACTTATTGAAAAGAACAAGAGAAGGAAATTCATTTAGATAAATTAATATGCGTAAACCTAATAAATATGGACGACATGAAAAAGGCTTCAATATCTGACAAAATTTCCGCATACCTCTGCGCGTAAAGGGCATTAATGTTCATAAATTTACAGTTATTAGTAGTCAATGTCGATGAACATGTATAGACTAAATATATCATACGTCATTTTAAAACTACGTCGCAGAGCGTTAGAGATACGACGGAGCAATAAATTACGACCCCGAGGCGTCAAACCCTGATACCACGAGACACATCTCCGCATCCGCTAATCGTATCAAACGCTCAAGTTGATGTATATTTCTGCGCTTGCATCATCGCCCGACCACTTCAGCAGGAGATTAACGATACCGAGCGGGAATTGTAAGATGCTATCACGAATGAGTTAAAACTAAACGTGTTGAGGTACAATTTTGTTGATACTACGATAGCGGTGGAGGAAAACATAGATATTGTTAGTATTTTGAAATATTGGACCCTTTGTTTGAAACAAAAGAAACATGGTCTCACGCCCGTAACTCAGAGTGGTAGGCAGAGATCATGGATTTCCATTTGATGAGATCCTGTATCATCTCTCTCGCATCTTCTAAATCCTTACATCGACGCATACATACTCGTCGATTACTTCGCCCTTCTTTAGTAAGTTACTAATCTGATCTATATAAGAGGTTCGTTACTCTCTCTTCATGCATCCTTTCATGCCGAACTACCGCAGTATAGACCTTTTTCAATTCCACTTTTCACACAACATTTTTACAGTGGTAGAGCCCGCAATAACAACATCTTTTGCATGAATGGGCCGGCTCGACCGGTAAAATACCACGACGTCACAGAAAACAGGCGTGAAGTAGAAGTATTCTGCGTTTCGTCTGATGAGTGACGTGCCGGAGGCCTAATTGTAGTCCTCTTCCCCCTCCTACCCTCTTCTAATAAGGAAAGGATGGGAAGAAGAGCATTTGACGGATGAGGAGGGGATGGACAGGGAATAGAATTATCCTTTTTTCTGTTTGTCCCCTCCTTTGTCCATGAAGGTAGGCAACGCATCTGCAACTCATTCGCTTGTTGCGGATGCCTATGGGTAGCGGTACTTATTTCCAGGGGCCGCTTGCTCGTTTGCCACTTTGTAACATAAAAAAAAACCTTACCCTTATAGCGCCATTTTAATCCTATCATTCAAATACGTAACATACTACTTAATAATTAGTACATAAGAATCATAATCTTTTTATAATAATTGACTTCTAGTATGTTTTATTACCAAAATAACTACATTACTTTGAGATTGTTTGTTTGTTGTAGCATCACAGAATCAAACAATTGTTGCACGTATTTTTATGTTTTCAATGCTTAATTATAATGTTAAAAAAATTAGATATGACTCGTTCGAGACTAGTAAAGTTAGCAAAGCAATTACACTGTTATTTCCTTTCATATGCACAAATCGAGAAAGCTTGAAAAGATACTCTTAAAGCGATAACAGTAACTGATCGAGAAAGTTAACCGTAAGTCATCAACAGCTATCAAGCAAATACGCAAAAACAGTTTGATCGACCCACAGTGTATACCGCACCAGTTATACATTGATACGAGTACTCGTATATTTCGAGGCACAAGACTTTCTCTATTGCTACTTGTACTGTTTATAATCTTGCCTTCTTATGGTGGACGCAGTTTATCATATTGAAGAAAGCTTATATTTTATAAATATATTATACATTGCGTGGTATTTTCGAAATCCCATTTTCTCTTTTCGTCATCGTACAAGACCTTATGTTTGTTTACGATGTGGTAGCGGAGTTCATTTAACATCATCCTTTGTCCTCTGCCATACATGTATAATTTGAACAAACACGAATAAAAACAGACTTCAATTGACGAAAATTCAAAATAACTGATAAAATTTCAATGAGACTAATCTTGAAATGTAAACTATCGATTGCAATAAATCAAGATCGACATTGACATATAAATGTCGATGTTTTGAAGAATTCCGAACCTACTGCATTTTTAAAGACGGTTAAAAATTAACCTTAATGTGGGACAAATTATTCCAAAAGAGTGCTCCAATGTATAGTCTTTTAGCTCTTTATTTTTAGAGGCTATAACTAGGTTGGAGAAAAGACTTACTCAGTGATAATATAAATATGAGAAGCGTAGATTACAGCGGCGTCAATCTCGATGGAATTGATGATGGATTAAATAAAAGTACTGAACAGAGAACGCAGCATAGGTAGGCCTCCCAAACGATGGACGGCTGATCTGGTCAAAGTTGCGGGAGCACACTGGATGAGGGTGGAATGGGACCGATCTTTGTGGCGATCAATGGGGAGGCCTACGTTCAACAGTGGACGAACATCGGCTAAAACTACGATGACGACGAACAGAGAAGCTTTTTTTATGATAACCACATGAATATTGTATGTTGGTTACCCGGGAATACTTTAAATGGACTCAAAGGCAAATAGATTAATAATAAGAATCTTTAGAATATAATTAAAAATATATATAAAGGATACGAGTCTTCTAAGCTGTAATACCGGTATATAACAGCGTGTACATCGAAGAAAACAGTAATTGTGCATTACGGTACAGTTGTAGGCATAAGGAACAAAAGTGTTGAACATTACAAATATGAATGAGAAACGGTTCTACAAATAATGGGTCGGTCGGCCCGAAGCTAAAGATTCTTAACGGAAACAATAAACATTGTTTTAAATGAGAAATGGTTAATCGATAACAGCACAAGGGGAAAGACTTAATCTTGATAATAATGCAACAATTCAGTATGAGTAATAATGCACCCTATGTCAAGGGATTAGGGAACAAGTTTGTCAATTATACGAATGTACTACTTGATGTAACACTGCCTTGAACTTTATGAGATAAACAAAGCTGTAGACATTGATTAATGTTTGTGAAATATATGCAATAGTTTATTTTTATAAAATAAATTAACTGAATTATTTAAAAAAAAACTATAAACCTACAAAGAGCCCACAGTCATTCTGTAGATATAAAAACACGAACAAACATAATGTAAATCAACGATAATATTTTAAGAGACTAAACTTATTTATTTTGAGTAAGTACATCGGTAGTTTCTTGTGGTAGTATAGAAATTCATTTGTAATATTGGGAATCAATCTCAAAGTAATATACTCGTATTAAATAGACAAAAGTATTCTAAATCTAAGATCCAAAGTAACAAGAGATTTTATGTTTAAGAAAATGCCTCAAACTATTTCATACCCCACATTGATTCCAGATTTTCTTTTGAATTATACATACTGTTTCTCTATGATGTCGTAAAATCAATTAATACGAGACTCCAGGTCACAGCCGTTGTATTGTGTACTGTGCAGTTTTATCCGTCACTTGGCTTTGTCTCCCAACTTCTTTCGCATCTAGGCCGTATCAGTTCAGCGCTCAAGAAACTTTCAACAAACTTATCGTCGTTTTTGTGAATGATAATCGTAGTTACTTAGAAGGAACTTTCAAAGGACTTATGTATATTAAACGGGTACTGCTGCTTTTGCACCTATGCCGAGCCTCTCGCGTACGAAGTCTCCAGAAGTGATATGTCTACCAAATCGATATATGTAATGTAGGTCGGTACATTATATATTCGAATGAGTGTACAAGTGCAGATATTTATGTAAAGATGCGACGGATGGAGACAAGCGGACATTTTTTTGCGTGCTCGACGATCTGGCATGTTTTATTCATGTGGAATTTGAATGAAAATACTTTTGCGTCCTCTTCAAACCAACTCTTGAGGTATTTCTTGTTGCGTGATATTTTCTTTGAGAACGTATAAACACTTTCTTTTTCCTATGGTAACGATTCTTTAATGAAGCATCTAAAAAGATTAAAGTTAATACTGATAGAAGACATGTCTAAGGTACGTAGGCTAAGAAGTTAAGAAATAAGAACTGCTTGTGATTTGGAACTATTGTCTAAGGTTATAAGTGTTTTTTTACCCTTATTTCAACATCTTATCATTCTCCACGAAAAGAATACACTAATGAAAGCACACGAACAAATGTTTGTTACCTACAAGTTACTTGTTGGTTGTACAAAAATATTACTTCTTCGAAAGTTAAATGTTACAAAGCAATTAATTTAAAAAAATTACGATTTCCATTAAAAATGACGTTCACGAGGATAACATGAAAAAAATATTAGACTTTCCACAAAACGTTATCTATCGAGGCCTCGATATCTGTGTGGCAATATCAATAAAGTTATTGATAAAAACGTACCACTAATGCACAGACATCTTTACAAATTCGTCAACTGATTATACATTGTTTGGAATACGCGAAATTATCAGCAATTCCAACCTGCAGCTCAGAATCATTGTAGAACACGAAACGGAAATGAAATTAAAAGATTAAGGACATTGAACCTGTGTGGAATATTTGTTGAAATTAAAATGTATTTCACCAGTCCAGCCGGCCTTTTCGATGTTGATTAGATGTTGTTGCGTATATCTTACCATAGATATGTATGGCGTAGAAACAATACAAATCGCCTGATACATATATTAAATAAGCTGCAGACATATTTTTAACATTTGACCTACTAAATCTCCAAGCTGTACAGTTATAACGTAAATCTGGCTATACGTATTAATGTCACAGTATGAATACGTGCCGCGTATAAACTGAGAGGGCAAATGAAATCCAATTTGTTGACTGGCAGGCCCTACAGTCAGCACTCACGTTTGTGAACCGCTTATCACAATCACGTATCTCTTCTGGTTTGCTAGCAACATATTCAAGTACTTTTGGTTTTTTCTAATACTTAATCATTATCTCTGTGTACCCTTGAAATGATGGTTACAAGAAGCAAATACAGCGATAGTGGCTGGGCGACGCACAAATTTGCAGCCGATGATTTTATTCACACCCAACTTGTTTATACGTCTTATGCTATAGTGTTTAGTGTAATTTTCACCATACTACTGAAGACGTTTCAGTATCGAAGTCGTTGTAGTGTTAGGATGTCGAGTCCAAACGTATATTCAATTAAAAATCTCCACTTCACATCAGGAGAACGTCCTACTGATATTATAAGTGCAAAATATATCAATGTCATAAACATCGTGTGATGTTTATCGGGGAATCATTTCGGTGGACATAGGCGTTGCTCAATAACTCCGTCATATCTACACTGTAATGGTTTTAAAGTGTGATAATCGTAGATAGAGAAGTTATCGCTTATCGTCGGCGATGTCCCGGCGGCTCGCTGGCGCCGCCGCCAATACCTCCTTTGTTTATGAATCAACGACAGGTTTTACACTTTTTAATCAGATAAAGACCTCGACTTTGTTGTGTCAATGAAATAAATATAAATTAATATTCTATTGAAGTGAAAGTTTTTGTCGCGTTAGAGGATATTTGGCAGGGGAAAGTCTTATAGGCATCGGCAAGACGCTTATTGAATGAATTTGGAACAGTTTCGACGAACTTTTTTAAAATTTATCTTATTTTCGATTTTGAATTTTATTCTTAAAGGACCAATGTGTATTTTTGTTTATTAATTATTTAACTATTGTCGCGCCTTCTCACCTGTTTTGAGTTATCACTTCTCTCGGCTGTCCTTTTTAAGTCCTAAGATAACTGACCTAACTGACCGCCACCCATCTGCAACAAGCTATTGAGCTGCGGGTGCGTTGCTTATTTTTAATGGGCAGAGGAGGAGAAAAACAGAAAACAATAGATATTTCGTTAACCTTTCCATCCTCACCACCGTCAAATCCATAGGCCCTTTCCATCCATAGGCCCTTTCCATCCATAGGCCCTTTCAATCCATAGGCCCTTTCCATTCATAGGCCCTTTCAATCCATAGGCCCTTTCCATTCATAGGCCCTTTCAATCCATAGGCCCTTTCCATCCTTTCTTATTGGACAAGGGTGGAAAGGTGGACGAGGACCATTAATTATTAGGCCTCTTGCACCTCAATCATCAGGCCTACCCAGAATTTCATCGGTCGAGTCGGCCCATTCGTGTAACAGATGTTGTTGTTGCGGTCTCTACAACTATTAAACTTTTTGACTGCCTGTATTTTTTATTTTGTATCATTAGTAACACGGGAGTTTATTAAAACAATTTTTTTAAAAAAATACCATAAGTCTTTTACACTTACTCTCATCAAAGCTACTACTTCATTTAATCAGTGACTTTTAGTACTGATTTTTAGTAATGAATTTACTTCATTATTGTCATAATTCATCCCTTCAACATGTCCAGACCACAAGAAATGTGATGAATCAATCTCACGTTCAGATTAATTCAAGACGAGTAGAATGTCTCGTGAATATTTACATATTTTTTCTTGAGAATAACATCGATCAACTCTTGTTTATTTAATGCCACGAGTTGTGTAAAATATGACCAGTATATTACTGTTTGCAACGTGATATGTTGATAACGGTTGGGCAGATTTTATTTAAAACCAACTTCTTGTCAAAAGCTTTATTGCAACAGTATAAAGTTCAAATTAAATAAGTAGCCATTTAAGGAAGAATAAGAATCGACTACCGGACTTTAAATAGCCATTGTGTAGCCTTAAAATACGATAATAGACATTAACACGTAGCATTAAAGTTTAAAATGTTGCAAAGTAATGCTTATAGTTTTGTAATTTATGTTTTGCTAAGACATTCCTTGCCATAAATAGCATAAGTTTAACATATCGGAAGGCTGGCGCCTATACATTGTCTGTTTGTATGCACATTAACTTGTTTGCATGCGTAGCGGTTCTACAGATGATATGTACATATTTTAAGAGAAATGCAATCTTGCTAACGTGTTCATTGTTTTTTCGAATGAATAACAAACATGTAAATTTATTTTTGTTACTTATTAGTTAGTGGAATTAGTTTTCAAATTAAATTTAAAGCTTTTAGGCCCAGTAGTTTGAGCTGTGCGTTTATATATCAGTTAGTCTGTCTCATTCTTCATATATATATATTTGCTTTATCAATTTTGCCAGTTTAAGCCTAGAAGGATGGCTTCGTCAGTAACAGACGAGTCTAATTGACTAAGTGTGTAGACGCCATACATTGACTGGCTGCCACACAGCGCAGTAATTGTAGGAACGTGATCCCGCAAAGGTCCACAGTCTAGCATTACTCGCTCGCGAGTGATTCGCACGTAAGTAGTAACGACCTCTATACTTTTCCTGTCAAACGCGCCCGCATTTACTATCCCGCTTTTCGCTTCGAGACAGGGGTGACCAACCTTTTTGTCTCGAGGACCACACACTGACTAATTTAGACCGGCCCTTATGGAATACGTGCTTAACAAAACAGAAATAAATAGAAACAAAGCAAAATTCAACAGGTTCTTAAGCGTTTAAAAAATTTGCTTTTCGACATAGCAATAAAGTATGTTGTAAACAAACAGAAGTTTCGTTTAAACGTTGTCGATGAGAAAATGAGATTGTAAAAGAAAATATTTAGTATATATCTTAAAAATTAAATTTACAAGACTATCATAAGACCTGTCATAATGTATGGATCGGAATGTTGGGCTATTAAAGGAACGGATGAAAAGAGAGTGCATGCGGCAGAAATGCGAATGCTGAGATGGATGTGTGGAGTAACACGGATGGATAAGGTACGAAACGAGTATATTAGAGGAAGCCTGAAAGAAGCGCCGATAGTGGAAAAGTTAAGGAGCAAAAGGTTAGCATGGTACGGGCATGTTATGAGGAGGGAAGAATGGCATGTGACAAATAGTGTTTTAGAATTGAATGTAGAGCGATATGTCGGTAGGGGTAGGCCTAAGTAAAGATGGATGGACTGCGTGAAAGATGGCATGATCAAGAAGGTAGTGACGATTGAAATGTCGGATCATAGATCGACATGGAAGTTGAAAACCAGTTATTCCGACTGCACATAAACCGGGTAAAGGGCAGGGAGATGATGATATGTTAAAAATGGTACAATAATTAAATGATGAAATGTTTCGGAGCAATGTATAAACTGTATCTTGAACTGAATCAGATCACATAGAAAATCTACAACACGTTTTAAAGAAATGCAACTGTTGAGTTTTCCAGTGTTGCATAGTTTACGAAATACAACAATAAAGTGTAACATGACTATGGGAAAGTACATGTGTATTATAGCTAAGTGAAGATTACAAGCCTCAGCTTATACACCTCTGCTCTAAGTGATTCTGTTCAAATGCCACGTTATTTGCCATCTGTCGGAAGCCTAGTTAATTAAGTTGTCTCTTACGAAAGGGTAAGATGGGGTTGTTTCGACAGCGAAATCCGTACCATTAATAGATGGTTCACTATTGGCGACAATGGATTACAGATAAAAGATAGGTATATGCTATCGCGGCCTTATTATTATACATTATATACGTGTAACTCTAACGGCACACCAGAATGGCTCGCATATGGCGGTTGGCGGTTACTTAACACTTATCTTTATATTTCACACAATTCAAACAATATATTTATAAATTATAGCCTATATGTTATTTTGATGCATAAGCTGTATTTTGTAAAGTTTTATAAAAATCTATTCGGTAGTTTTTGCGTCACAGAAAAACAAACTTTCACATTTATAATATAACTAGGATTTTGTTACATTTTTTATACAGCCATCTTCGCAAAATTTTAATTCTATAGCCAATAAAATGGTACTTTCGCTAATCAATTTTTGTTATTATATGTTCGCAATAACTTTACGTAATTGAATAGTCACAATGCACCGCTCACTATTTAAACTGGTCCGTTTCTATTGCCATGAGTGTCGCCATACCTGAAACTATTGAAAAGCTACCAATAATAGTCAAGTGATTATAATTCTGTCTCGAAAATTAAGTTTTATTCAGTTTTAATAATAATAATTGATAGAAGCATCCACACATGTAATTTTAACAAAAACAATGTAAAATATTTCTGCGTTTCATCTGACGAGTGAGGTGCCGAAGGCCATTCGGCCTTCTGTCCCCTTCTATTTCCCATCCTGTCCTAAGTAGGACAGCATGGAAAGGGGAAGAGTATTGGTCGGGGAGGAGATAAATGGGTAAAGGAAATCTCTCTTTTCCTTTCTATCCCCTCTTATGTTCGTCGAATTTTGGCAAATCAACTGCGACTCATTTGCTTGTTGCAAATGCGTGTGCGCCGCCGCCTTGTTCCATGAAAAAGACGATATGAGTTCTTTTGAGCTGGCAGCACCTTCCTCAGGCTTTCCAAAGCTGTCTCATATCTGATAATCATCTCAAACATCAACTGGTTTTATTTAGATAATTAATTATCTATGGATTAAAATAATTTTTTTTTCGTGTTTTTCAGGTAAGCGTTCACATCAGAATTATGCAGAGAATACAAAGAGACGGTACTCGTAAGTGAATCTGTCAGGATGTTACTTTTTACTCACAAATTCATTACAAAGAAATTACTGGTTTACCATCGTAAAGCAGTAATTGGTACTATATAAATACATAGCTTATTCGCTGTTATAGGCACATTACGTATCGTAGTGTAGTAGTTATTAATTTCTATAGTTAGTAGACCAGTAATTTAAAATCGTATATTCGCATAATGGTGAATTGAATTATCAGAAATGTCTTCTAGACAAGTCACAGTAAACAGTATAAACAGAGTATGAATTATATCATCCTTTTCTGTACAATTTTTCAAATTATGTTTCATAACTTATGGGATCTGCTTTCTCGTTTGAAAAAAAAACGGTGGTAAATTTGGTGATGGTGTAAACCTTACTATTTGCTCTCGAATAAGACTCGAACTAATCTCGACTTGTTTTCGCGTTATCATCTGTTATCTCGAAACCATGTTTTCTTTATTTACAGGGACTTAAGCTTTATTTCAATGCGTAAAAAGTCGAGATCACAATATCACTGAACGTACAGTGGACCGTTTTCGGTTCGCCTTGACATGTACGTCACGTTATGTGTATTTTCTACTGATAACTTGATCTGGTATTTAGTTTACGAGTTCACGCTTCCAAAATTGTGTCGGAGTTTACAACTTGGAAGTAAATGGTACATTGTTTAGGGAAACTTCAAGGTAGCAAAGCACTTGCTTCGAAAGTTTCCTGTAAAAACATAACTCACCGAGAGATATAATGCTATTGTTCTGACAACAAACTGGGTCTGAACTCCGCGGAAATATCGTACACGCTCTTTAAATACTTAGTCACGATGTTTAGACTTTATTAGGCATTTATAAATTGTTGTGATTGTTGTAAAGATTTGTCAATTTAATTATCTATACTAAACTATTTTTTCGGTGATATCACCGAGGTGATTTGATTTTTAAATCTGGGTGATACAACATAAATTAACAAATGAAAACAAAATGTACCCCTGTGTATTCAGGTGATTTCATTCCACTAAATAAATTTGACAGATAATTATTTCACTTCGTTCACCCAGGTCTCGTAATTCAAGTGATTTAAATTTCAGGTGATCAAAGTGGAATAAACCCCAATATCGATTACCCCAGTATGAATGTGAAAGATACTGATTAAAAAATATTTGAAAGTAATTCGAAATCTAACCATTGCAAGAATAAGCATTTTAATATGCATGAAGTAGATACGCAAGTCTACAAATTTTCAAATATAACATCCCGGTCGAAGATATTAAAAGAAAACCTCATAAAACATACCCTTGGAGTTAGTTACGTGTTGCGGAATGAAGCTGTTGCAAAGATATTCTTCAATTAACCTTTGAACACATAGAAATTGCCTTATAAGCATACTAATGTCTTTCCAATGATAAAAGGCATCGTCGATAAATCTCGGCGAGTGAGCCCTTTTAACACAATTCGTGACTCTAATGACGTCTCCAGCCGCGCGACTGATAATTTATGTCCATGGACCGTTCGCTCTTATTGCGGATTAGCGGAAACTAAATAACTGATGATCCCTAACATTGTTCGTTCATAGAAAATTTACTACAACCGACACCTCGCCCGTATTAGCTGATTTAAATATAAGATACAATCGTTTGTTCATTAAATATATTTATACTATGAGCATTAACTGGTCTCTTTGTACTTGACCTATTTTGTTTTAAGTTTGTAACAATAAATATAAATAATACCATACGATAGCATAGAATTTTTGATTCATGATCTCTCCTCTTCTCTTAAGTTCCCATATATCATGTCCGTCATGGTGGCTGAAGTTGGAGCTAAACGTACCTTACTCATGAGACAAAATGAATGAATGAACGAACGAATGAATGAGGTATAAATAAATTCCTTGTAACCATTTTATAATATAGATGTCGATGCTGCCTTTGAGATTGTTTGCTCTCTCAATATTTTGGCTGACATGAGTAGTCTTTCTACCTCTCACAAAGATATAACTACATTTTTTACAGGGTTTCTTATGATGAAAGAACTCATTACAAAGTATTAGTTACACGATTAACTTACGTAATTACAACTTAATTATGTTTACAACACACCTATTTTAATCTTAATTTTTGTGTTGAAAGATTGTTATATTATTAGTTTGACACTGTGTTAACCTCGCGAGAATCCGTTTCTTTTCAGCTTAACAGCCATGACCCCCAGATTGTTCCTTTATACGGTTCGTGTTTGAAGTGATGTTGAAATGAGAAACCGTACGGACTCAAAAAAACTGTCCTTGAATAATATAAATGACAAGTATCTTTATGGTATTAAACTAGCTGTTGCGCGGCTTCGAACGCATCGTTATTCACTACATTGTTTGAAAATAAAAAAGATTCCGCGTATAATAATGTGGAATTATAGATAAATGTCAAAAAATTGTTATTGGTTGCCATGGTAATGTATGCATTGTCATGTAACAAAAGGTCAAAAATGTGGTTGTCGTGTCCCATTATCATGACAACCTATATTAGGTTTTATTTTCCAATCCCTCGGGAAGTTTTTTCGGGATAAATGTACCCTATGCCATTTTATAATATTAGTTACGACAACTATGAAATTACTCTACACTTCGATTTTCCACTGGCATAAAAATGTATGAAGATGAAATCTGTTAAAAAATCAAATGCTTGTTATTTTTATTTGGTGTCCGGCTCATCTCCTGTCCCATTTGCAAACTAAAAAGTCGGCGATAGATTAATAGCGATTATATCTGTCTTCCTTGAAATGTTAAACATTGAAACCTTTACGAGACACCAATATATATTTCATATTTTAAATTTTTTGTGTCATACATTTCTAAAACGATTACATTAATCTATGTAACGCGAATGTAGGTCGAGATTTAAATCAATCATTTAACACGCGGAAACAATGCTAGATGCGTGTACTGGTTGTTATAGAAAGTTGAACGACCCGACGCAACAAACCTCACGTCTGTAACGTATAGCATGCCTTCTTTCTGTCGACACGTCACGTCACGCTATCTCGACAACAATCAATTAAACATCGATATTGAAAGTGAACTCGTAATCGTTCCAATCGAATATTATTACCATCAATTCTCTCTTTTTACATTCACTCAGTAAATGCGAAACTTGGACGCAAATTAAATTTATATTGTCAACAGCGAGCTGTCCGAAATCTCTTTACTTGTTTATAAGATTCATATGTATTTACTTTTATATTTTCACTATATTCGACTGTCTGTCTGTCCCTACTTTCATCCCCTTCCAAGCCAATTCAAATCAACTTAGCAATCGTATCATTTCTTATAATTTTGTTCAATTCTTATATTTTTTTCAATTCTTATAAATACCTGGATAACACCAGCTTGAGACCACAAAAAGTGCATTTTTTTAATGGATGAATATTACAAACGAGCAAGCGGATCACCTGATATTAAGTGAGCGCTACCCATAGACAAACACAATGAGCAAATGTGTTGCAGATGCGTTGCCTACCTTTATTGGAGAGACAATAAAAAGTTATAGACAAGAAAAAGGATGTTTTCTCTTCACCGTCAACCCCCTCCCCGTCCAATCCTCTTCCCGTTCCCATCCTATCTTTAGGAGGAAAGGGAGGGAAGGGGAAGAGGACTGAAATTAGGCCTCCGGCACCTCACTCAACTGATAAAACGCAGAGACCTTCACTACTACAATATTACAGTCAGACACACACACACACAATACTCATGTTACTGTACACCTTATGACGTTCTGGCTTAATGAAAGTATTACCTTAATGAGATAAAATACTACATAATTATCGTAAATGCGGTATAATAAACGATATTAGGTTTTATAATCCAGGCCAGCACAATGTAATCACGTACCCGTGACCCTTTATTTTCTTTTAAATTTCGTCCCATTCCATTCTTAGTCCATTAATAAGAAACAGATGACAATCTATACAGCTTAAGTATTACCTGTGGGTTGTACCAGGTACAGTTATATCGTTAAGTGCAAATTACGAACGGTTGCAAATACACACAGCAATGGTACAATACTCGTTACAAACATTAAAACAGTCGCTCGATGTCACTAAACAGTCACATTTCTTGAGAACCCACATACTCCGCAAACATTAAAGTTAATGGCCTCTGTCATTTAACACGACACAATGTTTGAAGCAACGTTGGTTACATTTGACGTTATGTTGGCGAACCACTCAATGGTTTTTATTTAAACGTGTTAATTTATTTTTTTATTCTTTGAAATTAATAATAAAAAAAATAGTAGTTTGTGAAATAGTACTAAGTAAAACATTGCGCGACCTCTAATCGAAACTATTTTCGAAGTAATCGAACTCGAAACTATAGAAACTAATAACCAATGGGATGTATTATATATATATGTATATATATATTTAACAATTGTATACATCTGAAAATATCATTAGTCTTTACATTCCTACCTCAAGTTTGTTGTTGTGTTTGTACCTAAACAAATCACCAACATTCCGGAACAGATCTGTTACACAAAGACTTTACATAATGCAATTTAAATTATTAGCATTAAATAATAGTAACAAACAATCTCACAACTCACATACATTCGATAACAATTAAGCAAACAAACTGTGTATACAAACATGTTTACGAATAATGCCGCACCAAAACAAACGTGGTAGGGGTCACGGGCGTTCGGTACGTGAGTAATCTCAACCGTTGACCGTTAAACTGTATCTAAATTATACATTGTACCGAAACGGTTAGACGTTTTTCGATTTCTCCGCGGACCACGCCCGCGATGTGCCCGATGACATTTAGAACGCTATGATATCGCCGGTACAGCCATTTCCCTTTTGACAGTGTACGATCTGATACGATTTGCGTACACCATGTCGATATGCGGGTACACGTCTAGCTGTGCGTGCATTTTGTACGGGTGAAAGCACACACTGGACATATTGCCATTACCACGCAACAAATCAACAGAACAATCTAGAAGTTATCTCCGCTGCGATTTCTAGATGATAGAGATATGATGAAATTGTTAAAGGAGCGTTAGCAATTGTTTTCCTCTGCCTTTCTTATTCGTATGTACAATCACAGCATTTTACGGTATCAATTTTACTGATCTGCTGTACTAACTCTTCTTTCACTAATAAGGAAGTATATGTAATATTAATTTAACACTATCTTATCCATTAAAAGATTTTGTTTGATATCATTTGAGCAGGAAATAGAGTACCGTATGTACGCTCTCAGTTGCAATTATTAGTCCGTGAGTACTGAGTCCGGTGCAAGTCACGTGACTTTATGCTCGTTTCTTCTATCTCTACTGGTGCCGTCCTCATTACAGTAATCCGACTGTATACAGGTCGACACATCAGTATCCGTAATTGTGCCACTTCCAGCTTAGCAGATTGTTAAAGGAATCCTTAGAAATAAAACAACGTATTTTCTTAGGTCAAGTAACATAATTGGATCGTGTCTGACGCTGGTGCGGGCATTACCAGTGTTTTGTTAATTAGAACATTGCTTTAATGCAAATTAATCTTTTGTTTTGACGAATATCGATTGTTTAACGTTCAGTCACATAACAGGCGCAAATTTCAAACGTTTTCAAACTTGGGATATGTTTAAATTTGCAGCCCTCGATTTAAATATCCATAATCATTATACATTTATAATAATTCACCTTAAAACCACATATACCAACTTTAAAATGTCGTTGAAAGGCTAATACAAAGCCTTACAAAACAAGTATAGTAGTACATTCAACCTCTCTAATGTACATAAACAAGTTAAATACATTACGGAACAAAGGTTGCAGTTTTCTCATGCAGACTATACCGGGCTACCGGACTGGAGCCATTACACCAGTTCTCGCGGACATTGTTTCCAGGTAACGCGCCATAAAGTATCGCGTTACTGGTTCCTACCGGGCTCAGTGTAGCGCCGCGCTGCCCACAGACTCTGACGCATGTTAACGCATTTTCACATATGCATAACACTATTGGCCCTTATTTAGTTATGCATGTTAAAAGAACTTTGACAAGCACATAGCGATAAAAGTGTCTACCTTGTTTTAAAACGCAAAATATTTTTGCAATCGTCAAATTTAATTATGAAATACGACTTGTTAGCCAATTTATTCCACAAGTAATGACTGTAAATATTTTGAAACATTATTTCTAGATTTGCGTATTAATCAGGAAGGACTGTGTCGAAGGAAACTTTGTAAAACTTAAAAAAAAAGATTTTTCTCAGTGGCGGTATGAATACGTAGTACTGTTTTGTGTCGTCTTATCTTCAAAGTTGTGTTATATTCTACGTATCAAACAATGTTGAATTAGATCTAAAAAATCTAACTTAAAAATATTTGTTCGAAGGACATTCTTATCCATTACAAAGGCTCGAGTTGGTATGATCGACTGCGGCGTACAGTTTGAGAGCAAGCCTCGCGGCACCGAGGCACGAGAGTGACAGTCGTTATAGAGATTTATTGAGTGCCCTCCCTCGTGACGGGCAACGTCTGATAGAGTGCTTTCCACAAAGCTCTCGCCTTTTCGGAATCGCTCTCGATATAGCAAGTACGATTATTTTTTTCCGTACACCTGTATAAATGTAACTCTTTCGACATTCGCTAATCTCAAAACTAAGGTTATAGATAAACAAAATGCACAAGACACTGTCTTGCGTCCATAATAAAGCTTTTTAAGTCATAGTAACTCGATGTTATTTTTATAGTAAGTCGTTTTTACAAATACCCATCCTATAAGCTTTTATTTCTAGCTATCTTAATAAACAATGCTTCATAAAATTTGACTATTTTTCATATT
Source organism: Papilio elwesi (assembly GCA_029849275.1). Lineage (NCBI taxonomy): Eukaryota > Metazoa > Arthropoda > Insecta > Lepidoptera > Papilionidae > Papilio > Papilio elwesi. The sequence goes on from CM056697.1 coordinate 4,993,273, forward strand.
TTGAACTTCAGTTTACTTTTTAATCTCCTCTCATACTTACTCGTATATTAGCGATCCAAGGAACTCATAGCCGGTATACTGCTTCCACCGTGTATGGCAACGCAGCATTCACGGTGACAACGTGTTTGGCAGTTAACGTTACTTAACGTCTAGGTCGAGGAGTAAAAAAACACCGCGGCAATTTACACGAGATACAGGTTTCAAGTGTAATTAATTCCTTAGGGTCACCTTGTGCGACAAATAAGCTATCGTATAGTGACTAGTGTATTAATGATCTGGAATCAGCGTTTATGACTGGAGTAATTCATCTGAATTCGATTCTCATTCGGAAACAAATGTTCAGAGTATTTGAAGATGTTTTTGTCTCTCCGCTTACAGTCTACGGGAAGGCTTATTTCTAGTAGTTGATTGATACAGGCTGATGATGCCAATGATGATGATTTACGTTAATATTAGTCTGCGTATCTTTATGGTTATTAACTGTATTTGTAAAGCATATCAGGTCCGACAAGCCTTAGCATGGTGATGGCGTACTAAAGGTACTTTGTACTCGCAATTAAGGTAATTTGATTAATAAAAGTGGTGGTGGTGATAATACAAAACCTTATTCTAACTTAATATGTAGGTACGGTGTGTCAAAAGATATAACATATTAGTTAGACAATGTTAATAATAGTATCAAGTATTCAAATGTTAAGATTAACCATAACTTTGAACATAAAGCTTAACACTCGAATTATTATTAATCAAAACTTAATGGAAACCAATTATCCATCAATCTATAACTTCCAAGATATTTCCTCAATTTAACCAAAGATTAATTTGTCACAAACAACGTCAGTTGTCCAACAAATATTCGTTCAATTTTGAACCCGAGTCCATTAATATTTATTTCACAGGCGGTCAATATTAATATCCGCTCCGAGCACCTGTTGTAGCAAATCGTATGCAGGAATCCACCTAGGCGACCAGCTAGGTCTAGATTAATTAGGACTTACCGTTGATGCCTATATGGCGTCGGGCATAACTCCGGTTCGCGCCGCACTGTATCATTACCGGCTCGTTACTGCTGCTTGTGCTAGCTTCTTGTTTGAGGCAACAGCTCATTATATCTTATATATTACAGAACTATTGGTTTCTCTTTTAATTTGTAGTTTATCTGGATCTAGTTAAACGATTATTGTATGTTTAGTTTTGATATGCCTAGAAAAGTTTAAAAATAATAGATATAATAAGCCAGCCAGATCCAATGGTCTGGCTTGAACTCAACCGAATATTTATTTGCTACAAGAAAGCAGGAAGGTACTGCGTAGTGATTAGTTTTCATGTTTGTCGCGTTTTCGCGATAAATTGCAAAATATAAATTAACGAAATATGTACAAACAATGCAGCTTTGTCCCCGTAATTGAGTACACGTAATCTACATTTTTATAGTACAGTTATTCAGTTCAGTTTCATGAGTTCCATACTCAACACTTCGACACTAAGTTCTACTATCTTCTACTTTTCGTTTCGACTACGATGGATTTTAATTTAAATTAAAACACCGGACATAATTTCCCAAAATTCTAATGCTATATTCTAATAAAGATGGACCAAAATCTCTAAGCTAAAGCAAAAAAAACATCTTCCGTCAAATAAGCAAAGATTGTTTACGTTGCCGCCCCGCCACGAGCAACGATCATTGTAGCCTTTGTCCTAAGAAGAGTTGTTTTGTATAAATAACTCGTGTCGGCCGACGTGAGGCCAGCGGCTCAACGCAGGATGTTGGTGTTAGTTGGAATTTACTTAGCTTCGGATTTATCCGTATATTTCACAAATGTATTATTTCTTGGCTTGTCTCCAATTGTTTTTAAAATTCTCCTAGTGTATTTACAATTCTCTTACAATAATCTATGTTTATATCAAATAGTGACAAATGGCCAAGCGGTTGCGTATCTGTAACAAGGTAAGGAGTTGCAGATGCGTTGCCTACCTTTAATGGACAGAGGATAAACCGAAACAACGGATATTTCTTTTACCTCTACTCCGTAAAAATCCTCTTCCCCTTCCTATCCATTCCTTATTAGAAAAGGATAGGAAGAAGAAAGGAAGGACAATACAGTTGAAACGTCCTGTAGGAAACATAGATAGACTAAATCATAGGTGTTTGAAATCCTAGACGTATTCCTACTTGAAATTGAGGAAATTTCATTAAACAATCAACAAGAAAACACAATATGTATTTACCTCTATAAATAGTATTGAAAAATATTTACGTCTATTAAGTTTTTAAAAATAAAGATACTGAGATATTTGTACGAGACGCAAGTGTACCGTATTGTGAGGGGCTTTCACGTGAACCGTACATTGATAAACTCAGCTCACAAAGATAAGCCGTGTACTGCATCGAGATTTACGACGCATGTTATCGTCTAATACAGTTTGCCGAGTGTCGCTGCCATTAACGCGTGTGAGAACATCCTGTATCAATTACACATTGTTTCCACGTTTTCTCGTACACTCGTTATTTGAATCTAAATCTTTTGTAATAGATATTTGTGTTGTTGGTTGTTGATGTGACTGTACTTTCTTCTTATCGTCTAATTTATTAAGTGAGTAATATTTAAAGGCATGGGTTTTATTTATGTTCAAATCATTTTGTTATATCATTTTCATCTAATCGTTATATCGTACATATATATATATATATATTTACGTGGTCTTGGACCCGGAGAAAGTTCTTATGAAGTATAACATTAAGATGACGAAATTTTGAAAAGAATGTTCAGATTGACCTAGCGGTTGGTCCAGTAGTAGAAGTCACTAGTATCCAATACAAATTATGTTGTTTGAATAATATACGTTTATGAATTCGTTTCTGTGATTTTAATATCGTATTACATAAAATCCCCGTCTATATTATTCTAATCCTCAATGTACAGACCGCCATAAGTTTGAAGGTAGTACGCAGCTACGTCAATGATATCCATTAAAGCTTTACATTTACATTCATGTTTCTAATCCTAATCTAAATGCAAGGCTGTTATTTAGATCCTTTGATGCCGGATATTTTAGTTTTGAATCTATGCCTATTGTCATAGAGTGTATTTTAGTACGTAAAAGAATTTTAGTGTCTATTGAAAGTGTACTACAATTCAAAAGGACGTTTTACAAGTTGGATATATTTTATTAATAATAAAACCTTAAAGGAAACATGGTACAAAGACAAAGCTTAGAGTCGTTTCAGCTTTAATTTTATTTAAGTTAATATAGTATAAATGACAGCTGACAGAAGAGACAAGACAGAAATGACTATCAGAACATATATTACACATAACATATTATTATTATTATTACATTACATATTATACATAACATTATTATTAATTGAATATGGATTAGTATTAGTGATAATGACGCAAAGTGGTTAAAGGCTTTTGTCTACAAATGATTCCAAACATCTGCAACGTTTTGAACTAAACTACTTGATGCCATAATACAAAATAATACTCGGAAATTAGTCGCTGCACAGAATTCTAAATAAGAGCCCAAGATATACATTTCTATCCAATTTAAGATGGAACAAAATAGAAAAGCAATATATTTTTAACGTTTGTCGTTTCTCGTACTGACACAGACGCAACCAGCAAGATTGTCACATAAAACCGGCGAAAAGTACACGTTATGCCTCAAGGTACGCCAATTTCATCCATTCGGCACCTACCGGCCTCGCCTACACTGCAGCAATAATTACCAACTTACGTATTTACGCAAACTGATCCGATTTCAAGATACTTATCTATAAGATTGAACTAAGAATCGATAGCCAATCTTGCTCAAAGTTAATCTTGATTTAACTCAGATATACTGGTTAAGTTTAAAGTAACTAACCTGCAATGCATAGCAATTAATTTAAGCTTTAGGTTTAATATCGTATCGTATCTTTTGTTCATTATCAACCAATAACGCAAAGTTAATTAATTTATTTCGATTAGGTGATCTATCGGCCCTGATTTATAGTGATAAGTAACAATAATCATTTATTCATCTACGCCCAATAATTCTTTTTGCTGGCCTTCTCTTTCTATTGTCTTAAAATTTTTATTTTTTATATCTCTTCAATTATTGACATGTGTGATTCACGCTTTTCCGGGAAGATTTGTCAATTTTTCATTCCATCACTGTCAAGTATTCAAACCGATTACATTTTCTATAACATAAAAAAACAGTTGTTGATAAGCCTGGTTCTAGCAACTCAAATCTACTAAGCCTTTCAGAAACCGGACGTCACAGTGACAACTTAATTTTGTATATATTCTATACAACTAATACCATGGAATGTTCTGCAGCAATCGTTTTTAATGTTGGCGTACACTTAAAGAAATAAGTAAATAAACATTACGCATCACAGGTAATTTTAGTTTGATTGTAAACCGAACGAAATCGTCGGTAAGGTCTCGATGATGGTGAAACTAACCTTACGCTACTAAGTGAATAAAACCTAAATGTTATCAACTAATAACAATATCAAATTTAATAAATCAAATTTCCTTGTTCGCCGACCCATTCGGTATTTCGCTCCTTGTTACTTACGTGGTAAGACTGGCTAACAGTTGCTGTATAAAATTACAAAAGATAAAGTTCTTGTGGCATCGACTGCGCCAAGACGTCGTGGGATCTTCGTGCAGTAAAGTTTCTAAAGAAACTTATCTGATCAGAGATCCCTTATCTGATATTTCTTCGCTTAAGAGTTGCGCTGAACAATTCAAGAACATGTAACCACGCTTAATGATACTCATGTTAATATAGTTTTTTAAGAAACTATATATCTTTGATTTAAATTCAAGAGAAGTAATTCATTTCTAAGAAAAAAAAAATTCTTAGATTATCTTATATGTATAATAAACATGTATTTGATGAAATGGAGTAAGTAGTTACAGAATTCACTGTAAAGTAAGAAGATTGGTGCTGCTGTAGTCCATGTTAGCAACTTGTTGAACCGGCCTCAATTCAATTTGCCTCAATCGGAAGCAATATCAATTGTTTAGACGAAGACATCGGGGTTAAGATTTCTTTTAAGGTATCAATTAACGTACACATTCAATTAACAGTTACCTGTTAATTTAAATATTCAATGGCAAGCAATATGCCATTGCTTTCCTACGATATATTGATACAATCATTTGTGCATGTGAATGTTGTTCAACAATTTCGATTCAATATTCAATTTGCAATAAACTTTTACCCCTAGTGAAACAAGTATCGGTTGCTCCGTTAGGCACTATCCAATGATCTACAGTGCACCCGCTGCGCCAACTTTCCAGGTCAACGGTGGCTCCTAGCCCGGATTGATGCCTAGATAAATACTCTGAGGAACTAACTAATACTTTCGACTCTGTCTTATCTCCTTTGTCTTGGAATTTGTTACATTTTTTACTTATTCTTCTATTAAAATGAATGAACCTATTTCCAACCAATAACCACACTATCTTATCAGCCACTAGTCGGCCACTGCTGGACGGTACGTCAGTGATAGTCACAAAGATGGTCCGGTCCCCTGCTCGTCATTCCAATAACCTCTTAGTGATTGGAATTAGTTTGCATTGGTTCTTTGTGTTTTTGAAAACAGCTATCCTATGCTTGCTCTTACAGAGTAAGGTCATAAAGTGCATTACTGTTCTACTCAGTTTCTTTCTACGTAATTTAATTATAGTTTATTTATTTGAAAATAGGAAATTATGAAGCTTATGAATGAATTCATCTGAAAAGATATTAATCATTGCCCTAAACGATTACAAACAAATCTCTCTACGACCTCTTTAATACATTAAATGAGTTCGTCTCAAATACTAAATAACAAATAGCTGAGCCGTATAACATCTCCAGAAGCAATATATCACGAAAGCATAGCGATTAGATGCCAGTTATGTTGTCGGAACGGCACTTGCTACCCACTTACATATTTTTGTTATCTACAATCGGAAGCAAATAATCAAAAAGTCCACATGGAAATAAATTTCTTACACACACTAATCCGAAGCAAACGAAGTACCGCTTCCAGTGATACAAGAGGCTCAAATATTATTCAACTCTGCTAACGGCCATCTTGCTATAAACTTGCGCGATAACGTCCCCTTTAATACACCGACCGCAGGAAACTCATTTCTATCAATCAAGCATTCTACCTCCAAGACTTTTATAATATACGATGCCTTTGCTTGATAGAGTCCAGACGTTTCCTCTGCAACTGTAATTTATTTATGTTTTACCGTTAATACAATTTTAAGATTGCTTTTTAATAAATATTAGATTGGTAACTTGATTTCTTTGTTCTAATAAAATACTTGCCTGATTACAATGTTAACTGACTAATATAATGGACACAGCCTGAACTGAATATTATCCCCGGATACCTACTGGTTTTGATTTCGAATGAAAATTTGCATTATATTTTTTCATAGACCACATGCCTATATAAACTTTAAGGATCTGACAGCTCTAGATGTAAGGTGATATATCATAGACAGGGACGTGGCATAATAAACTAGATGAAAAACGAATAAGGATTCGATTTTTTTAAAATACTGCATCCACCTGGACGGGTCTTCGTCTTTCTTTGTTAGGGTTTTTTTCTGTACTTAATATCTTTGTTTAGTTGAAGTTAATACGTAATGCGGTTGTTTCTACAAGTTCAACGTATCTATAAAACTGAATACCGAAAATGCTTAACGTTGTATTGATGACTCCATTCTGTAATCTCAGCAGGGCTCTGAGAGCTACCGTGCACGAACCTCTGATTTATGGCATTTAATAAAGTAATTACGTTAATCTATGCGTACATTATTAAAATATGTCTTGCGACAGTAATTTATTCAATATTAATTACTAACATTTATCATGGCAGTAGTAGTTAATATTTAGAAGATAGCGTGAGTACAATGTTGTCATCGTTTTTTGAAATTCTAGGATAACCCTTTCATCAATCTCATAGTGTTGGGTAAAACATACGATAATAAATGTACAAAAACGTAGGAACGGTCATATATAAGGAGTTTTTATAATATTACAATCTAAATGTTCAATATTATTCAATTGAAAAGACGGTAATTATTTAATACCTTGTAATTATGCTAATAAATGTTCTTTCATGTCGAGTTTTCGTATCTACAAAAAAAAAATTTCAAATCAGATAGGCCAAAAACGGAAATCAATCCTTAATCTCTGTCTACGCCGGATCTGTTAAAGAACGTGTTATGTATTAACCTTGCTTCTCGAATTTAATCCCAATGGTAAATCATTTCTGTATCCGAAATCGGTATCTTAACATTTCCTTAAAACCTAATACATCATAATTGAACTCTTTTTACAGTAACACCAATATTGTAAAGCGCGTCTAATTTAGAATCTATTCACCATGTACGATCGATCCATTAAATCTCACCAATCAGTCAATGAGACCGGTCTATTCCATGTTTTAAATATATTTATAATTCCACATAAAATAATTCACGATGGCCGTTTCATAATGTTGCCGGCGCTCCTGATAATGGACGTGTCACGAGCACGCGAATAATCAATCCGTTAAAGTGAAAGATTGCTCCCACAGCATCGACTTAATAAAATTGCATGTTCAGATGACAAATGTGCTTGACAATTGTGAACGCGCTGACAAATCCGTCAATTTTTTAATTTCTCTAATCCAGTATCAGTCTAAAATTGTTCGTAAATTATGATTTTAATTAATTTTAAATTAATAATCAAGAGACTTCTACAAGTCTTAGAAAATACATTGTTCTATTATATCTTTTTAACGTAGATATAGATAAACTAGCAAACGACTGACCTGATAAATAACCACTGCTACCGATTGACATCAGCAAAAGTTGCGAAGGGAAATTGATTGAGATAGGTCCAAACCTGCCCAATGTTGTAGGCAGGAAATGGCTTGAAGAGCAAAGCAGAAGACCGCAAACTGTGGAAATGCTTTGGGTAACGTCTACTCATCAGTAGTATGGTAAAAGCTGACGATGAGAATATAAGAGAAGAATTCACAGAGATTGCTCCATTAGTTACTATTGAACCACAACTTTTACTTGTTTCCTTTTAAGCTATTTAAAATAATGAATGCATTGACATAAATACGTCTCTATCAGACAGGGCAAAGTCGATTCAGGAATGTATATCGAGATTCTACGAATCAATTCGCCGCTCGCGAACTTTAATTGGTATAAAGTGATATCACTTGAGTTTGTTTCTACACCTAATTGATTCTATTGACACTGAGCGCCGGAGACGGAATGTATATCACAAGGGCGGACCTCGGTTTAATTGACAAGTGTAAAAGAAAATATGTTGGACGTTTGAAATAACTTCCAGCCATGATATGATCAGCGAATACTTAATTCTTACAATCTGCTACGGGAGAATTCTAAGTTATACCCTTTAATTAAGGGGTATAACTTAGTCCATTATCAGTGTAAAAGAATAACGCCCGGTTTCTGAAAGGCTGATCAATCGAAAAATTTGCTAGCTAGCTGTCAAAAATCCAATACATGTCATTTGAATTGCTGAAGGTAGGATCGGCAACTTTTTTTATTTTAAAATCTAATCGATTGGAAATTACTTTCATCCTATTCGAAGTGTTAGTTGAATTAAATTTTGACAGAATCAGAAACCGGGCGTAAGTGCCTTCCTTGAAGCAACAAGAACGTTCTCTACGTACATTTCCATTATTGCATAAACATTTGTGGCTAGTTACGTTTAAGTACTTATTGTACTTATTGCTTCGTCATCTTCTTTCCCTTCGCCTCCTGCCCATCTTAACCGTGGTGCTTTCGACCGCGCTGGTGTTAGGGAAACTGAGAGATGCTGCTGCCCATCTTATATTAGTCTCTACTTACAATAACTGAACTAAGAATAAATAGTAAAGTGAATGAAATGAACTAGGTCATCATGCAAGTGTTCTAAAACGTCTACTTTCTATGAAAATGAATTGTTCCAAATAAAAAACTCGACGGCGTGATTGATGATTGAAATGTCTTAAAATATTTCTTGTTTGTCCTCCACGGTAAGGTCTCCAACCTGTAGCGTTAGCTACGAGCAGCCGCAGAGCGAGGATAATACATCAAATCGTGTCTGTCTGTGTGTAACTTACAAACCACTTCCCTGTCCAAACATCATGCTCCACAAACACGTGCGCGCAAACCCAACCACAAAGAATAAACAATCTGAGATGAGATTTCTAAACGAACCGAACTTTTTAATTTGTTGTATTGAACTTAGTATAGACAGACAATGCTAACACTGTTTTTTTTACGAAATATGAGTGAAAGACGAGCGCGCATTCTACTCTAATTTATACCTGCTGGCCAAGTAAAATGACTTTCAAAGCTTAAAAAAAAATATTTGTCTTTTATTTAGCTTCTTGATTTATTTTATGGTTGATGATTGACCGTACTCGGCCAGGTTCCCCACAAAGCGAAGAAACTTCTCTTTTATTTATTACCGATTCAAAGTTGCACATACATAGGAAAGCTATCGTGCGACGACAATCAGACCAACACATTGGAACAGAGACAGGGCGGACACAGACATTACGGTTAACAAGACTTCCGACGCTAACTATACCTTAAAAAGGATGACACTTTTTACCTCTTAATTTATGTCAACAGCATTCATGTTCAGTTCCACTAGGAAACGAATTATAAAAGTAAAATTACTGACGTGTATTAAAAGGTATCTTAGAGCCAAATAAATAAGCACGAAAGCTAATAATAGTATTTAGTACAATTAAAAACACTTTTATGCTCAAATATTTTGATTGTAAAATATAATCCTCACATCTACGTATGACTTGGTCTATGCGCATTGCGTTAAAAAGCTACAAGGGAGCCTTTACACAGTGCTGGGTAAACATGGGTGCCCTCTGCAGCTGTCAGACGATAACCAAGTGCCGTAACCTTGCGTTGACTTGACAACTGCGGGAATATGAGTAATGCTGCTTATTACTTATGCAATGAAAAGGTTGCTTGATTATAATTTTACTTAAGTATGTCTCACTTAAATATTATGTAAAGATTTATAAAAAAAATGAATCAGATTTCGGAAGATTGATTGCTTACAACTCACAGTCACAGACGCAGCAAGCCGGACGACAATTCCGTTTGGTCGGTGACGGCTGCAGTCTCAATGATACATTATAGCGCCATCTAGTGATGGTGTTTTAAACGAACAGACTGACACCTAGGATAAAAACGAGCTATCCTTCATCAAACTTACCCATCAGAAGAAATAATCACAGAAATATAAGAATCCACTTTTCTATTTTCCGTATTTTCCCGAGCCGAGTAATTCGTGCAACTTTTACCACTAAACTTAATAAATGTATCGGAATTCATTTATAACGCAGTGCCTGTCTTGTTTTAAGTATTTCCTGTCAGTGGTAGAAGTTCTAATCTCCTAAAATATTAGTTGAAAAGCACTTAATAATATAAATTAATTTCTAGAAAGAGCTTATTGGCACAATCCATTTGTTTATTCTATTCATCTTTTATCTCTGGACAAGGTTAATATCCACATCGTTCTATAATCTGTGGAATACTTTCCAAAGCAATTTGTTATTCTAGATCATTGTACGGCGTGTTGAGACAGTGAGTGTGCGATTTCGTTAATCGATTGCTGTGATGAGAAATCTCTAATTTATCTCTACTTTCTCTTATAATGATGTTTGTATTAAGAAGGCATTATTAACAACAACTAAAGCTAAAACATTTTTAATATCTTCTGTCAAAAGATGCATAACGTTGAACGTATTCCTTCCCAAAGGTTCAATACATATATCGGTCCTTGCCGCTCTCTACCAGTGGACCAGATTTCTACACCCCTTGCTCTGTCTCCCCCTTTCTCTGATGTTATACTTGAGAATAAACGATTTCTTAACTGTTAATCCTCTAACAATCCGCTTCTACAATGACATTGTTCTAATACTTTTATTATTGTTATTATCCGGTTGCCATATTTTCTATATAAAAAATAAGTTAGTATTCAAGCGTATTTTATGGCACCATAAAGTGAATTACAAAATGGTTTCAAATGTCAGGTCAATAAAATTATAGCGCCATTGTACTGATTTTTTACAAGGTAAATAATTTGCATATCTGTGTGCATTGTGAGACATACTATAAAGTCTTTATGTGCGCTGCATGATCCCCGACGTGGAAAGAAAGCGGCGTTTAAACTCAGACTGTACCAATATATTATCAAACACTGTAGTATAAACACCGGCAATACTACTTTGCACTCTAAAATAAAAAGCTAGAAGTGTCGTAAATCTAGGTAACCCTGAGATCGGAATTGATATTTTTATCCATAACTGCTTTAATTATTTCAAATAAAGCCAAGAAGGCTCGCACAGTTTTCTGAATCTGTCTATTTCAATATAGTAGATTTTTAAAATAGCTTCGATTAATTTGTATGCAATTACTTTTATTTTAGTTAGCTGTCTGCCTTTTAGTATTTTAGTTAGCAGGCGTGAATATACTACACAATATCTCCAGGACATAAATCATTTGTAACTGTATCAATTTGACCTAATTCATTTACCATTCAATCTATGTATTTCTTGGCATTGACTTGTTTCCATCAATTTCAAATTCCATAAATTTGTCGTCAATTGAGCTGGTAACGTTTCATAAAAGATAGGCTTTGTTCATGTGTACGCAGTGTCGCAATACAATGAGGCCGGCTTTATTCGTGGCACGTACCATACAGAAATAACGCGCACACCTCTCTTGCACCTGACCATTCGTTGCAATACAACTGTTAGTATTTATTTATGTAATAACTGTAAGAACACCGGTGTTAGTTTCTTCCAAGATGAGGGACCAACTAGCAACGGATTCCTTAACGTTAAGTGATCACCGCACGTCACTAATATCTATAACACCAATGGAACGTTGCATTGTTGGCCTTTACGGAAAGAGTACGTTGTTTTTTGAACAATCCTTAGTTTTTATCGTCTTGGCAATACTACTGACGAGATAGTTGACCCGATTTATTGGCCAAGGCAGCTTATCTGGGCAGTAAATAATACACCGTCTCATTTGAACTTGAAACACGATAAAAAGCACTATCTTTCGCCATCAGGCTCAAAGCCGAAAGGATTATATCGAAGCTAATTCGGACATTAACGAACGCCCATATTAAAACATACAGACAATAGCCGAATACTTACAGATATTGCCTATTCGGCACGCGACTGATTGTAAAACCAACAATTTTAAAATACATTAGATGCCAGAGATAAAATCTATGAATTTATATTCACACGTGTAGCGTTTATCGCTTTATACCATTCTAGGGCGGAGCGGTTTCGTGCCAACTTAGTCGTTTTATTATGCGCTTTGGACACGGTATCTAATGCTACACAAATATTTCGCAACTCCAACACCTCCTGTTATTTATTAGTTGATCTTCCACTAGTTGTTCACTAGACCTTTTATGGCGGGGTTTACCCCACCGTTAAACCAACCTCACTGATTTCTTTAAGCAAAATAAGATTACATCCTTCTTAAGAATTTTAATACTTCACATAAGACATATCGCCCGCATTTTTACATACACTCTCGCTTAGTGTTATTTTTCCTTTTGCTAGGCTCCTAAAGGGCGTAGCGTGATGGTACATAGCCTAAAACCTTCTTTAATAATTGAGCTGTCAAATGAAAAACAATTTTTCAAATCCGATTATTAGGGTCTGTGATTAGAGTGTTCAAACATACTCCTTGCCTTTTTATATTACTATAGATTGGAGTTATTTTAACGCGCCTTTTTTATTCGTTATGTTGTAGTTATAATGAATGCTTGACCTCTGTTGCGACTCTTGATGTTGGCAAACATCGATGTCGGACGACGTAGGTGACGACGATAATGTTTTGAAATAACAGTATGGTACAATGATCCAACGTTTTTATAATTTTTACGTCATCTAGTCGCAATGGATGGACATCTACGTGTAGATGGCGAAGGTAATCTATGATGGTTCAGAATAGATTCGTAATCTCTGTAAGTGTAACCGCTACCCATGGACAACAAGCTAAAAAGCGTTGCGTTGTGCCCACCTTTAAGACATGGAAAAGGGATATTTTTCTATCATCATCCCATCCCCTTTTCACTGATTCTTTTCGTATTGGGAAATTCATAATCAATTTTTTTATTAGAAAAGATAGTAGGGTGAGAGAGGACTAGAATTAGGCCTCAGATACCTCATTCCTCAGATGAAACGCCAAATACTTCTTCTTCACGCCTGTTTTCTGTGAGGTCGTGGTCTTTAACCGATAAAACCGACCCATTAGTACTACTGAAATCGTTCTTATTGCAGGCTTAAAAATTTACTTCACTAAAATCTTCATGCTAAGGATTGGGTATATTGCATAGTCTGCACTATGTACAAACGGCAATGTTATTAGAAGGTCGAGTATTGAATATTAATCACCATCTTATTAAGTAGGTTCACGTTTTACCCGAGGAAAACACGGCTCATAACTTTCGCACCTGTCCAGCAAACTAGGAAGTTAAACTTAGAAAGTCACCGCCCATTGTGTCTTCACTCATTACGAAGATTTATGGGAGGTATTGTGGAAACCTTAATTCAATGCACATACGTATACATAAATAGGTACTCTTATAGGAAATTTCAGTCATATTTTGTTCCCATGCTGTTTTCAACAATCGCAAAATTGATACAACTATCTGGCTAGTCGAATGCTCCACTTACCAAAATCTTGGAGACAATTTGCAATTGTATATACCGTATTATCTTTTAAGTTTTCAATTTATGGAGATTTGGTACACTATTATATGGTCTGTTCAATCACCAGCCATAAAATTTACGCTATTCTATGTTGGTCTACATTTCGTTTGTTGTGTTACGTAATCTCAGACATTGAAAACTGGGACTGGGCCAAATAAGGTCGTCGTGGACGTTAAAGTGATTAGGGAGGTAATTAACCAGCGGACCCGGTCGTTATGAGCGGACATAAAACGTGTGAAATCATGAAGACAAATTAACGCCTTTAGCCGGACGAACGAATTAAGACTTGGCTTTCGTAACTATTTAGACCACCATCAACTGGCATTACGCGACCACACAAGACACAAGGCTATCATAAATTTACATGAAACTAGATAAACTTGTGGTTTGCAACACAATATTGATATACAACATTTATTAATAACAGCGTCGATAATTTTAATAATGTTACTAAAAATATGATAATTGGTGATATAAGACAAATTCTTGGCTGACATATTATTGAAAAACTGAACAGAACTACAAATATAGAACAAGACGATGGGAGAACTTCTTGGAAAATTCAATCTTATACACTGAAAACACTAAATAATACTCCATTACGAATAATTTAGTGTAATAGGTACTCTTAGAATAATGACTTCTAGGAATGGCGGCACTTACAATGTCCCGTTTTAATATCGAATCAAAATAATTAACAAATCGGATTCGGTGAAAGTGTAGATGTAAAAACTAATGGAGCTGCTTTTAACAATCAAATTATAGACATCACCGGCCATGACTTGATGGTTCGATTTAGAAACTCTTTTGTCTAAGGACATAAAAGCTTTTTTAGTAAACCGCGCTTTTTCGCACACGTCTCTCTCGATCTCAACGGAATTTAAAAAATCCTGCCATTTAAAAATGTACCTTAAATTATGATAGGTGAAGAATGTAAATCACAAATTCGAAAAAACTCGTTTCGTATGAAACAATCAAGTCTCGCTCGCCAGTTCAAATTTGTTCCTATTATTTTGGCACAGTTATTAACTGTTCTATCATTGGCATACAAAAATAACGGTTTGTTTTTTTTAAACATACACAATTTTATCGTAGAATAATAAAAAGACTTGCTTACATTTCTCTAGTGCAACACATAGCCTCTACAACCTTCAAAACATTTATATTATTGTCTATGAAATGAATTTATCTTTCGTAATCATTTAACTCCTTCTTTATGCTCTTCATAACATAACTTTCTTAAAAGCTTACTAGGGATAGTTCGAACCAGGCAAACGGGTCTTTGCGGTAATGAATGCCGAAGCAAGTCTCTTGACGTAGAATGCAACGGAGTCTAAATTGAAGATGCTAGATTGAACTCAAGCGATCGGTCTAGCTCATTATTGGTGTGACATCGCAACGGCCATTTGCTCGAGTATCGTCGCATTGTGTCACATAACGAATTCAACCTCACGACCGATGTTCGTAGTGGCGCGATGTTATTGAGACCAACGCTTCGTGATGAGCTACACTCCGATACAAGCTCATCCTCACGACGTACAAATGTACGGTGTTGAAGTTTGCATGTCCCTTGCTGATTCGATTTCCCTGCATCAGTAGGTACAGTGACATCATTTAACATAGAGATTGTGCTATATCTGAAACAAGAACATAGAGACATTCACATACAACATATACATTCAAACATAATTACATTTTTAAAATTGATGTACTTGACATCAAAACAACACAATCCTAAAAATGTGAACACAGCGCGCATTTTAAGTAAACAGAAAAAAAGTAAACAAACTGAATTCCTTATTAAATTTAAATCCTATGATAATACTATATTGTAAGACATACTTATCGATATTCAAAGCTAAGTAAAGTACCTCTCGAGCTCATTGTTAGTAACTTTCTTATGGCGAAGCTTATGGCGACCCAAAAAGTAAGTTTCTGCTGGACTGTACGAAGATTTATTGATTGAACTACCGCCGATAACAATTCAATTATATATTATCTGTTTAACTCGATGAAAAAAGTCAGTAAATCTGAAAATCCTCGATTGAAACTCTCCGAGATGCTATCACTGTTTTTAAATTTATGTAAAATATTGTCGACTTGACTATTAAGGCGGCCATAGCGTTGTGTTTATCTTTTATCACCCCAATAGTGTTATGTGGGCGTTACAACGCATTATAATTATCTTTTAATGAGCCAACCGCGTATTTTCCGATTGAAGTAAGTAATTTTAAGACCATTAACACTACAATATACTTTTATTCTCTTTTCCCTCACAAATTTCTTCTTAATGGTTGTTATAAATCGTTGATTTATCGTCGCCTATCACCGTTTGCTTACAAAACAAATTGCCTTCAATAAAATATATAATAATAATAATAATTTATATAACTTAATAAATTTTACTTTACTGACACACCAAAATATTGTCTCAAGTAATGAGTAAACTCTCACCGACTCGCTTCGTATTGTTTATATCATTGATTAGGGAATAAATTTTGTTTATGTTCTTTAGTGGTTGTATAGTGTCAAAGACAATTGTATTTGCTTGAGTTACGTTGCGCCTACGCTCAGTAATTTCCGGTTAACTTGACAGGCATTAACTTAACAGTGGTAGAGTCCGCAACAACGACATCTGTTGCACGAATGGGCCGGTTCGACTGGTGAAATACCACCTTACAGAAGACAGGCGTGATGTAGGAGTATACTTCTGCGTTTCGTCTGATTAGTGAGGTTCCGGAGGCCCAATTTTAGTCCTCACCCCTTTCCCATCCTTTCCTAATAAGGATAGGGTAGCAAAGGGAAGATGACTGGACGGGGAGGGGATGGATAGGAAAAGAAGACATTCGTTTTCTTCCTGTCTGTCACCTCCTTTGTCCATTAAAGGTAGGCAACGCATCTGTGACTCGTTTGTTTGTTCCGGATATCCATGGGTAGCGGTCACTTATCAGGTGACCCGATTCCTCGCTTGCCACCTTATACTATAAAAAAAACTTATGATGCTATTCATTGGTTTGAGAATTAATATTTGGACACTAACTTGTACAATTCGTCATTATTATAAGCATTACTTTATATTATATTAATGGAAGGCGGCATTGGCTTAAAGGCAGCGGGCTCGTCTTACATTCTAGTCATTTAGTCGGTATACGTATAGTTGGGTTACAAGTTTGAGATTCCTAAACAAGACACTCCATATTGTGCATAGTATTTTTAGTTCGCTTCGCTTCGTAGCCCCGATAACTGAAACCGATAAGCTGCTCGGTCATGTTAACTTATACAAAATAATCGTCACTTTACGCACTGTAAGCAGAACGGACAACAATAAAATGACTGCCATATAAAGCGCGGCGCCGGTGCAGCTCTAAGGCGCCGGTGACTCACGTATGTAGACATACAAGGTCACACTAGCCTTCAATGAGGGCTTGTTTTAATTCTTACGTAGGATTTTACGAGTTCCTACCGATTCTATAAAACATAATTATTTTATTTTGGCAGCGGTGAGATGCTTAAGAAAGCTTGGATATAAATATGTCATTCGATCACTTTGGTCCTAAATAGGTAAATTGACACGGAATACTTTGACTTCACATCGTATAGCATTCTTCATACTTCCTACACTTACGCCTGGTTATGTGTAAGAACACATAGAATCAAAATTTGACAAACCTTCAGAAACCAACCGTAATTCTGAAGGGTTTGTCAAATATTAATAAAACTAACATTTCTGTCAAGTTAAATGTCATGTCAAATCGATTTCAGTGTCTACAAGGAAAAATAAGTTGAAAATCATGCTTCTAGTCACTCAAATGACATTTATCCGTTTATCAGCCTTTCAGAAACTGATCGTGAATGTTTTAACTGTAGGCAATGATCACGTAGCGCTGTTTTATTTAACCGTCGAAATTAATATGAAACCTGGTTGACAACATTTAGTTCCACCATCAGCAGCTCATTTATTAACTGCTTACTTAGAATATCTGTATTTATAGTTGGAAAAGTTGATGAGTAACAGTGATGTTGCACAATATTGCAATTGACTGTCACGGGCCAGTGGCACAACCTTGGGCCCACGCCCCGCTCTGAATTCAAAACAATCAATGAGCACGGATATGCTAATTTTTATGTGTCGGCCATGATCATCGCTTAATGCTGCGACGACAGCTATGAGCGGAGCGGGGAAGAGCGAAATTCTAGCAATATCAAAGTTATCTTAATTTAATATCGAAGGTACAATTATTTATTTAAATTTTATCAGTAAACGTAGATTTCGGATTATATTTTGATCAAATTAGTCTAAATCTATTTTGTAATCGTTCATTACATTACATAAAAATGTTCCAAATGTCCAGTCCAGTCGCTAAAAGAAACGTAAAATATGAACTAATAATAAAGGGCTTTGGACTAAATTTGATCTTCCATGTCGTTGAAGTGATCAAACCAAATATCGCTTTAGAGAAGGCCACTGGTGCGTTTTAATAAACTATCCAGTTTCTTTTAGATTCAGATCTTGACGATATAATGATTCTTATCGCATGTTGAAAAGAAAGACAATAAAATCTTTGCGATATAAAACGCTTTCTCTCAGTACTATGCGTACATTATCAAAATCTAAAATAATCTCTGAATGAGTAGATGTGGGCGATCCCGTAAAGAATGTGACTCTTGCTTTCAACGCACGTATTTGGAGATCCACTATGTGTCGATACGAATCTGCTACGTGCGGCTCCGTCTGGCCCGCAACTTTCTAATGTTTCATCTGTTATGATTTACTTACTTCATAAGCCTTTCGATATGTGAAACCCAGACTTTCTTCTACGATATTTTACCAAGAATGCGGATTGTTATCTGATGGATTACTAAGGTAACTTTTAAGAGGTTTCTCCGATGTATGTTGTTGCTGGATACATTGCAATAACAGGGTGTTCAAAAGCAAATAAAATTGTCGAACGAAGGTCCGATTCCTGGTAGGCTTTTACTAATGTGTTTCCTTCCTTACTAAATATCGGTATATTACTTAAATTATATAAAAGCGGATACCGGTAGCTAACTAGATGTAGCTAACTTTAAAAGTTATGTTTGTATGTTTCGACTCAAATGATTGTCTGGATGGATTTTAATGTTGTTTTGTATAAATTTAATTAGAGCACTTTCTACTACATTCGCTGCGCAATAATTCATATCAACGGTTAGATTTATTATTCATGTACTCGAACATAATATTTGAAACAAATTATGTGAAATGTAGGACAAGAAAAAAAAGGCTTACTTAGTTCGCGGTGGTCCGCGCCCGAGGCGTATAAATGCAGATTGATAGATACCAGAACAGATCCAATACGCACGTGACCGTTGATCGTAGAACATGTATGATTTATTAAACTTCATCAATAATAACAGATTACAAAATCTCGCGGATAATGATAGGTTATTAGAAATCTTTTAATAAATAAGACTAATTGCTACCGGACTGTTGAATAGTCCATCCATAAGAAATTAATTGTCTATTCATAATAAAAGTGTATAGAAACGTATTCTTAAATTGTCCATTTGCAGTTTATATTACCGTCTTAAATCTTATTTCACTTTACTATACGTTTTCATTAGAGGTTGATGTATGAATGAAAAAGAAAGGTGTGATTGAGATAAGTGGTGATTACGAACTTCATTCTGGTTTCTTCCTAGTTTAAATAATGTCGTTTACAAAAAATACTGAGGTGTCAAGGACAATAACTCTTTAAATTGCACTCCAGTTGCTTTGAACATTCAAGCTTATAAAGCTCGGTAAGGCAGGCTGTAATGATTATTTTTATGACTCACACAAATTTTGGATTACGAAATGTCGGTAGTATTTTTGAGGCTTTCAACGCCTTGATCGTAGGTGTCTATTTAATCGACATTGTGTCCAACAAAATGTATTTTACAATTTTATTAGAAGCGACGCAGCTTCTACACATTCTTGCAGACAGGTGTCGATAATTTAAATTCATTTAATTCTTTAGATGGCAACATTATATTTATTTTGTTAACAAAATACCGTGTCATTATTGGTTCACCTATAAGTCGATAATACATCTTGCTTTCTTAGGTACTGGTTTGAAATTAATTTTTTTTAATCAATTTTATTATTGGTTGTTGGCAACAGTTCAAATATGCGTTAATATTGCTATTTTAACTCAGTTGTACATAGCATTGTCCTCAGTAACCGTCACTTTTATCTTTAAATTCGAGCAAAATAAACTTGAAATTCAGTTAATACATGTTGCTGATATACAGAAGAAATGACTCTTTTTTCAACACTGTGATTACCAACATCTGGCGCTCCGAACGCTTGTTGTTGCTTTGTCTCTTTTAAAAATACTAATTAAATAATTTCAAACTATTTATACTTGCTCAGCATCAAGAAAGGTGTCAGACAGGGCTGTGTAGCATTAGAGGAGGACATACAATTCAATTCAATGTAATGAATTGGATGAAGATGGATGCAGAAAAAACTAAAGCAATGATGTTGAAAGACAACAAAGTAGGACAGTAATTGATATAAATGTTAACGGATCAGAAGTGGAAAGGGATATAAGGAGTACCCGTAACCGACGAGCATGCTTGCGTAGATGCATGGATGAATAGTTGGAAAAAATAATGCCCTCACAAGACTACTGGTTACGGTTGCGAGGGCTTCTTTTTGTATTTCACACAATTGTTTCAAGTTAAAGTTGTACCGTTATAAGATTGTTCAATTTCTGTTTCATACAATTAATGAAACATTACATTAAGTTACCACTAAACAATCGCATTATTGTATTTCCTTAAAAGTGTTAAAAGCTTGTCCATGTCGAAGTAAATTTTATGATCGAAGCACTAACGCTAACTGGCGGTTAACGCAATATCCGTTTATTTGTCTGTCACCATTGTCTCAATCCATCATAACGTCAAATAAGATAAGGCAAATAGATTGAAATTAATTTTAAGAAAGTATTATAAGTAGTGAGTAAAAAACTAAAAAATCTCAAGGATGGACATTACTTTACAGCTTGTGCAGGAAAGGTTTGATTAAAGGTTTATTATTGACTTGTTAAGCATTAAACACAGATAGCGATAGGGACTGCGTGATACAATAAATCTCAAAGAAACTGGAAACTTTTGATTAGCCTTAAGATACCAAATAAGTATTTCATGTTTTTTAAGATAGCTGTTAGTTTTCCTATTAAAATAAAATAAAGCAAAATCCCTCCATCCAACATGAATGAGAGAGAATGTGTACTTTACTATTTGAGCTACTGCATCTCTGCTTTAACAAAACATGTTTTTAAAAATGCATAAGCTTGTGCCATGAAATGTATTTCAAATGAAATAAAGAATGTTGAACTCAAAATAAAGCAACAGCTTACAAAAGAACATAAAAGGTATAATCTATGTAAGTCATCCAACAGACCTCGTTCCTTGGAAGTATTTATCTTATTTGGCCAGCTGGTCCAATACCTGCGCCTGCGCACATCCGATGACTTGTTTAGATAACAGTAACGGGGGACGCGACGTGATCGCTCTTTGTCTTCTTGCTCGCTCTGTGGAGCTTGACATGTTATAACCTGTCCTTATAGCTTACGACTCGAACAATTACGTGACATTTGTCGAAAACACATTACTGCTACAAAACGGTACAGTTAATTTCAATTCGACAACAATGTCAGTTAAGAATATAAAAAAATCAATTGGTTATTTTTTGATACAATGATATAAAATAATTGTTTACTATAGTTATCCGTTGCCCCTTCTACGGCTCTGAAAGAGCAACTGATTGATGATTAGGTGAAGGTAGGGAAAGTGCACTGAATAAGAATCTTTATGGGAGGCGTTGAGGGAGGCCAATTTCCAAGAACTACAAGTGAACAAGATAACATTCCATAATTAAATACCTTCTGGTTTAATATAGGTTATTTATAAACCCGATCAGATTTGTATCTCAACAATAACTTACTAAAGTACACGTAACATTCTAATCGGTTATCGATTTGCTCTTAAAATAACATCAAAGTTCCCTTACTGTGATTTGTGTATCAAAGATTATCCTTCAGACTTCTATTAAGTAATCCGACTAATATTTAAAGCAATTACAATTGAAGACAATACTCGTTAATCGACATCGAGTGTACCAGTTAAGAGATCGCGTTGAGTGAAATTCGTTGCGTAAAAATTGTGAAGATTACAGAAAAGCTGGTGGGCTGATTAATAATGTTCTGGCGTCCTGATGTAGGTCGTGTCTGTCCTGGTACGTCGGTAGTGGTAGTCAGTTTTAATAGGTAAACAAATAGCTATTTGCCTCTTTGGATCAAGATTGTCTCATCTACATACATACATTTCCTTTACGTAAAGTTAAAGTTGGCAAGATATGCGGAAATCACAAACAATTTCATGAATGTTGATGGACAAGCGTTTTTATTGTTGCCAACAGCGGCTTGACATTTAATTTATCATGCAAACATATCATCTGACATTCGCTGACATGTCCGATGTTGCCAGATACAATTTATTAGTTAAGACATAATAATAAAATTAATTTTTAAATAACCGCATGCACGCGCTGCCCCTTCTCGACTACCCGAGTGCACGCAATCTTGTAAACAGGTTCGATCGCTAAATATAGAGTTGTAACCGACTTTTCCGCTGTTTTTAATTGTTTATGAATATGCAACAGTGATGTTCGTGTCATTAATATAGTACTGAAATACTGACTTATTGTTTTATTCTTACAGGTAACTATTTTTTTAATTTCTGAAAATATATAGTAAGTAGCAGCAATATTAAGGAAAGTACTTGGTAATCGTTTTTTTTTATGGAATAAGGTGGCAAACGAGAAAGCGCACCTGATGTCAAATGAACGCTACCCATAGACATCCGCAAGAAACAAATCTGTTGCAGATGCTACTACTACTACTACTTTCCCGATTAACCCCCTCCTCGTCCAACATCTTCCCGTTCCCACCCCAGTAAGTTCCTCCTTGTAAGGAAGGGGAAGAGGACTCAAATTAGGCCTCCGGCACCTCACTCATCAGACAAAACGGAGAGTACTTCTACTTCATGCCTGTCTTCTGTGAGGTCGTGGTATTTCACCGGTAGAGCCGGCCAATTCGTGCAACAGATGTTGTTGCGAGCTCTACCACTAATATATTATAAAGAATTATGAATGTGAGTAGAATTCTGCGACAACAAAATTTATCTTTTCATTCACAAATCATTCTTTTATCATCTTGTATCGTGTTTGAATCATTCACCAGTGTGGTCAATAAGTTTTTGTGTTTTTGGATGTAATACATAAAATAAATAGTTGCAATCATTTGTGCCAATGTCATAGGTTAAAGTTATTAACAAACACCCTATATGCTGATGACTTCAACCATGTGACATTTGCAAACAAATAGGTTAAGTAAGATACATAAAGTTTATAAAAGAACATTTAATACATTTTAGTGCATTAACAAATATATTTTTTAATGCAATAAAATTTATTCATAGTCAAAGAATAATATTACATATCATACCTTAATAAACATTATGTTCAAAACTAGTCGGTGTACGTGAATCTCTGTGCCACATCAGGAAGTGAAAGCTTCGCGCGGCTGAAGTCGCGGCAACGGGTGGGGGGAACGGTAGGAGCTTTAATGCAAAAGCTCGAGAGCTTTTTACTACGTTATCAGGCGACATCGTTATCGCAAATTGAGGATACGTTTATTGCCGTAATCGAATGAATTTAACATAGTGAGCCGTGAACTAGCGGGTTTTTGTGGACCATCTTGTGAACGCTGTAATACGTAATAACGCGGTTCGCTTTGACGATGATTTATCACAGATTATTTTTATTTTTCAGTTTTTACAGGCCTAAGTTAAGTCAAGGCTAAGATACTAAAATGTGGAAACTGCACAGAAAGATTTATATCTAAAAAAACCATCAATTAATAATTTAAGTAACTAATTCTATTCTCAGAAAATTAAATCAAATTAGCTTTCCAGTATAAGTCGAGTATAAGCGTAAATCCAATCAAAAATTGTTCGGAAGAACCTATCTGTACAAATTTAATAAATAATTTGAGATTTTGTATATAATAAAAATGTTTTCATTCCTATTTAAAGAAAAATGTAATTTAAAATAAACAAATATTATTTATGTGTCAGTTGCGACAGCATATACAGAAATATGATAATTTTAAGTATACATTTTTAAAAACAATAATCGTAAGTAATGCCTTGGATGTTTCACACTGCCACAAGACGTCTGCCACATCGCCGGGTGTGTAATCAATATGTAGATTACACAAGTTATACGAAGTCGTAATGTCCGTTATTTGTTTATAATTTTGTCATTTGACCCTTTAGCTAAAAGCCATACCTTTCTTGAAAGCGATAATCGTAATGCAAATAGTTTATTATGTTTTTATTAAAAAGTATATCCGAATGCAGCAACATACAAAATATCTGTGACCTGGAAAATATTTAATTGGAGAGTATGACATAATCGAAGAACTAACAGATTTGTTGAGTTCATAATTTGTTCACGATATGCCTAGTCCGATTATAAACTAACAAAGTTCACAATCAGCTGGTAAGATGGCAATGGATTGTCTCTAGTCTTTTTGTTGCAGACTTTTCACGTTATAAATGAGAGAAGGATGCCGGAATGTTTAACTAGTGTCGATATCGCAACCCGGTGAGTGTTGCCGGTAGCCGTGTCCTTAATAAATCGGAATTATTCAATTCAGCGGGCACGAGGCGCGAGCGAGCCGCTGTTAAATAGGCGAAGTAACCTCGCATCTACCATGCATATATGACATCATAATGTTTTACAATAAGCTTGCAAATAAAATAAGCTCTTAGAGTTACGAGAATGCGTGAATTGTGCCCTACATGACAGGCTAAGAAATAATATGATATAAATACATTTGGATAAACACAAGAGATATAAAAGTTAGCATTAGGATTGGTGGAAATTGTCTTGATTGTAACTTAACGTCGCTCTTTAATGCCGAAGCTTCCAAAGTTAAATGCTAATGTCTCCAAGTCGACATTTGTGGATGTCAAAGAAGAAAGCATTCCTTGAATGAGGTTTGGGAATGTAGGAGATCTCTCCTGTATCCAGTAGGTGACGCCTAAAATAGGTTAATACACATAAATTTCGGAAATACCTTCAAAACCGTAGGATGTACATTTTTTTTCTTCTCTAAGTCTCTCTCGTGAGGTCTCGTCGTTTGCTCTCCAAGATATTGTAGTGACCCGCTTCACTAGCCGTCTCCACTCCTTCCTGACTGCTTCTCGCTGCTACTCTGAACTGGTCGGTCCACCTCATGGTTGATCTCCCTTCATGTATTTTTAACTTCCGTACATTTATAAAGCATCTAATATCTGAGCAACGTAAAACGATATAAGATACTTATTTACTGTTTGGTTGGAGATAACGATATGGTAATTAACTACGATAATTTTTATTTAGTTGGTAATTTTCTATACGTGAGTCTTAAAATATCTCATTGTATTAGGACTGTAAGATTTTGAAAAGGACCTAAACATATTTAGTATTTAAAATAACACGTACATAAAAAAATTACCGAGAGGTCACAAAATAAAAAGAGGTGAATTATCGAGTGCCTACTTTTAATATTATCAGAATAATTAATCAATCAAATAGTTTATTTGCAGGAATATGGTACCAATAGTGTTACAGTGGATGAAAGTACAAACACATTCTATCACGTATGGCGTGCAATTGTGTAATTTAAAAATTGATATATAAATAAAGGTGGGTAGAAAGACCATCGATGTATTCAATGTCAACAGGTTGTTCAAGAAATAAAATTTTAAGTTTTACTTAATGTTATTAACTGTGAGCCATTGAATGAAAGATTACATACTATTGAGGTTATTTGGTTCTTTCACCGTAAACATTACTCGTCAATTATTTATACAATTTGAATTCTCTAGGTAAGATAACCTAAGAAATCTCTAACATTATAATAACGTCCATGCAATTTCTTCAAATTAAACCATATAAATATTATAGTAATGCCAACTTAAGGAATATCAACCTTATATCTATTAGCATAATTATATTTAGTAAAACTAATATAATTATTTTGCAAGACGATTTAGTCGAACTGGATTATGTTAATATTGTAATCTTGTTTTTAGTAGCCAATATTAATTGGCAGCCAGTTTCGAGCGGGCCTATTAACAAGATTCAATGTGTCACTAATTACCTTCATAAAATTGTAGTGTTCGTAATACAGCTTAACATGTGATTGTGATCCCAATCTACCACTACCCATTACAAATACTATATAAAATAACATGGCATATGTTTTTTACAATGTTGAAATAATTATATCGTCATAAATAAGTCACGGGGGGCGAGTGATTGGATTTTGATTGCAGTCTCCAGAACGAATTCCGTATTTAAGGCAAATAAAAAATCTTAATTAAACTTGAATTGTTAACTAAGTATTACAAAATATACATATTAATGAAAGAATTCGGTTTCTTTTTTAATTAATTATAAAAGTCCAGTAGTTAATTACATCGCACTTACAGTTGACCTATTACGAGTATATAGTGCCGAGTATAGCGCAATGAGTAACCATATATCTTGAACACACTTCAGCCTGGATACCTTTAGCAAATATGAATAGATGTAATAAACTTGATAAAGCAATTCCATAATTATAACAGAAGCAGATATCAATTAAGCTGGCAAGGAATTTCCTAATAGGGTGACAATGTTTCAATTATCTGGATTCAGTTTATTGCCTTGTCTTTATAATTATTCACACTTCCCGTACTTGCATATCGGTCGGCCGCCGTCGCCGACCTCCATATTAATCTTAAACACGTCAAAGTTATGCCAGCACAGATTCCTGATCTTGGGAAATTTGTATTTCTGTATGTGTGATGTAGTTTTTAAATGCTCGTAATGCTTTAAATATTATTTCCATTCCCGTTAACTACTCCGTGGCGAGATTGCTTTTAAAATACGTCGTTTAACGTAATCGAATCTTAAAAATAGATTTATTCTGTTACTATATATATTATTCTCTTATATTTTATACTAGGAGTTGCCCGCGGCGTCGCACGCGTTTGTTTCTTATAATATTTTCCTTGTTGGAAATTTTTGTGATTGATTTCGCGAATAACTTGTTATTATGGGTAAATATCAAACAGTTGTTATAATTCACCATGTTAATGTATGATATAACAATAACAACATGTCAAGAAGTTGTTATTGTCATGTCACGCTGACTTACTGCAACCGATAGTATGTTATATATTTATATCTCTCGGAAAGATTTTTTTTCAGGATGAAAGGTACTCCATGTCATTTTCTCTATCCCTGATAATGTGTGTCCCAATTGTGCGTGTTCATGATGATCAGTTGAGTCGTTAAAGAGTTAAAGCGTAACAAACTCACATTCTCATAACTATAATATTAGTTGGACGCCAGCAAACCAACAACAGCTTTTTGACATTTACTTATAATTCCAAAATATTTAATTGATTTGATTTCATTTTTTATTCACAAAGAGTACTGGCACATGGGATAACATTTTTAGTTATATCTGTTTTGTTGTGCCAAAGAAATATGGCTTGTTACGCGTTAAGTTCACTCACACGTTTTGTTTCGGCCTATAAGATATACATCTGCTTTCAAGTTTCTTCTACTTGTAGCCTTGTAGCGGCAGGTTGTAAAAAATTGTCGTCACCTGCCAGCAGGTGTGCAAATTCTAGACGTCTAGGTACAAACTATCACCTGTCATTGCTCGCATTGTTCACGACAGGTGAATTCATTCATCATGTAGTTATACATTAACTCCTTATAAGGCAATCTTCTCTTTATTTTGACTAGCCTCTGTTTTATATTTCTTTTCATTTTAATTCAGCAATATTCATGACATTTCAATACCAATTTGTGATATTTATAGACTTAATATGTGGTTGGAATTTGTCAGATGCGAGACGTGCGTTTATGATTCATGTGCTATGCATAAATTTGCATACATTACTAAACATATATGCATAGTAAACGCAACAATAATGAGTGATGAACCGCACATTTGTGTATTTTATTAAATATAAGATAAGAACAAATTCTAGAGAGATAAAACACACGCAGTTTAGAGTACTTTATAGCCCTTACCATCACCGCACACATGTAACCACGAATTTTTAAATGTAGAGTAACTACGGTGTTTATAATTTATCGGAGCTGCATCCAATACAAAAGTACGATTAAAGGAAGTGACTCGCACAAGATATACTCATGTAACTTGGAAAATACTTCATAATGTTTTAAAACAAACAAAAGTCCATGCAAAAGACACTAACTTACGTAAATAGAAATGGCCATTAACCGTATAACAAATCATTATAGTTTGTATTGGAGCTAAATCCGCCATAAATAAAGGGAATTAATACTGGTTCTCGGATAATTGACACTCTGTCGGCGTCTGAAATAACAATAGAATTAAATGTTCTATTTGGAACGGCTCAGGTGCGAAGTGAGCCCCGCTCAAGTGAGCCCCGCTCAAGTGAGCCCACGTCTCGCTACTGAGGGAAAGTTCGTATTTATATCATAGTTTCTACCATTACTTGAAGATACCATTCATATCTAAACAGTTTGTTTAGATATCATGTTAAAAAATAGTGCGACTTTAACTCTCAACCTAAAACAGCGACAATGCAGAAGATTACGTGGTCGACATTGTTAGTGCATTTTGTGCCCCGAACAACATCATATCCTATAACCCATCAGTGTCGAGCTTGTCGTCATCGTTGGCGCCCCCCGCACCCCCCGCCCTGTCAAGTCGCGCGTTGCGAGCACATGCGCGCAGTGCGAGGCGGGCCGCGACCGCGAATTAATACCGCTCACCCTGAAGAAGGACCTCCGACAGGTCCGAAACTTGTCGGTACAAAATACATCGAGAAAAACGCGAACGTGAGTAAAGCCGTTTCATAAACAGTTTAAAGCTTACTAACTCAGATATTGCTTCTCAGTATTCTTACGTAAAACTATCACATAGTGTAATATTGTTTTTATGTAGAAAGTCCCAATCCAAGTGCCACAGGATATACACCCTGTACACTTGCTCCGTTTGCAGATAAACGAGCTTTCTCTCACGTAGCGAACACCAACTGTCGTATGATTTAAATGAGCAATTATATTTGAGTACTTTTAATAATTTAAATTAACTTCAGTAAACTCACCAACAGCTGTTCTTTTGACCCAAAAGATTTTACATCATACACTTATGCTTTTATGTTAATTTAACTTAACACGTAAAATGCCACATTCTTTTTAACAATGCTAAACTAATGGGCTGGCTGGCCCGGTGATATACCACGAACTGCGTTCTTTGATGAATCAGGTGCTGGAGGCCTAATCTTAGTCATTTCCCTACCTTATTCTTTTCTATTAAAGAAAGGATGGGAAGTATATAGGAAGAGAAAATATAGTCTTTTCTGTTGCACTGTCTGTTAAAGGTAGGCAAAGCATTTGTAACTCATTAGCTTGTTTCGGATGTCTGTGGGTAGCGTAACGTCACTTAATGGAATCGGTTGCTCGTACGCCGCATATATCAAAAGAATACATGGACTATGTATATAATAGGAGGAATAGAGGATTCATGTATTACTGAAAGAAAAAAACTTTTCTAGAATAGACAACGAATAACAATCGCATTAAATATAAACATACATTTTAACGGTACCATAGATAAGGTACATAAATACATTAGAACAATTGTCACCCAGAGAGTGGTTACGAATTTCCATCTAGGACAGTCCTGGCACGCTTCTCGCTTCTACATCCATACATCTACTGCTACATGCGCGTCGGTTACGGGTACTCTTATTAGCGAATTTCATTTATATGGATATACTTACCATAAACAAGTCACGTCTTTATCGTTAAATATGTATTTTTACAAGAAGGTTTTAATATAGTTATGACAAATGTCATTAACGATGTTAATGATAAACTTTAATTAACGAATCGTAACATAACGCCAACGCATTCCACGGACCCAATAAAATAACATAAGCATCTTATAATAATTAATTCAAATATGAACCGACTAAAATTTGAACTTACATAATAATCTCATGTGACGTCTAATTGCCAAGCGAAATTAGCCCTTAGCACCTTTTATTACGTATTATTTTGTACGCAATGTTTACATCGTTGATTTCGTCCAAACCATTCATTCGGAATTTTTTAATTAACTTTAGATTTTTTTGGTCCCCTGGCATATTACGAAGGGTATTAACCCTGTGCTTTGATGTATATTATGTACTGAGCTTAGTTTATTTTTATGGCCCATCGCTAATGTTGCCCAAGGAGTTTTTAACCTTACCAAAATAAAAGAGCGCTCGAGGCGATCATTCATAACCCGAAGGCTAACCTCTTTCGCCGTGTAGGGCATTTACTTTATAAATACAGGGACTACCGCTCAAAAAAGAGGTTACTTTGACCCTTACTACAATCGCAATAATTGATATAAGTGTGGTAAATCTCATGAATAGCTTTTGTGAGATGAGAGAAACGTCAAGTAAAGACGAAAAAAATCCGCCATACGCGAGCTATTCTGGTGTGCGCTGCAAACACACACGGAAATGTTTACCTTAAATAGTCCGACAAAAAACCTGCGACAGATAAATTACAATGGCAAGTACTTCCACATACACGTGTGAATCGAACTTCCTATAATATTTTGTATGTTTGTTTATAAACCTCAATAATATTTATAACGATCAGAAAACACGAGACAAAAACGTGTAACATTTATAATTTACAGTGATCACTTACACGGCCAATGATGCCGAAAATATCGTGCGACAGTTATGAATCGATTGATCCAAAGGTGTAAGAATAATTTACAATTCTTGTCCCAAAATATGTTTAAGATATCTTGATTTATTGCGTACATGTGGCCTTTGTATCACGTTTAAATTATTTGTTCAAGATAATAATATTTAGCACGTAAACTTCTCTTGTTCACTAACAAAAATGACTATCAAAATTCGTTCATTAAACTTTGAAGGTGTTTTTAATAATAGTGGACAAGACGGAGACAGCAGTCGCTGTCTTTTCACTGAGAACAGACTAGTTTCTTCCGATTGAATTAAATAATCCTGGAATAGTTTACACAAAAGTTATTCCTTTAGGAATCATAAACAATCTACGACATTAAGTACGCTTGTGTGATGCGCCAGTTATTACAGTTAGCTGCATAGCATAACATCTGTCCAAACGATTTTATCACCTGTTATAATCCTAATCATTTTATATCTTTGTACATTTTTTTAATGTATATGTATGGACTCATGGTCTGATAATAAACAGATTATTATTATTATTATTATTATTATTATAACTCTATCCCTGGGGTTATGAAGACATCATTTTTCGTTCTATCCATACTGGTAGATATTTGCTTACACCATTTGTGAAGCAATAGTAAACCGCAGTAACTTCGCTTAAGACAACTCCTTCGTTAGTCCTATAATGCACTATTAATAATATCTCTACTCATCAGAATTGATGTCTTCTAATAAATTAATAACAGCCAAGATGTGCGCGGATGTTGCCGGCAATAGAAATCGTCTTCGATAAGATCACTCTCATTACCTTCATATAGAATGTCCCTTGCCGCTTAAAGGCGTGGCGTGGCACAAGCGCCTATCTCAAATGTGAATCGTTCACGATTTTATCGTTTTAATTTTTAATTGATCTTCTAGGGTCTTCGAACAGAGAATGTTAGTGTAATGTTGACCTTATTCATTGAATTGCAGTGATATTTACGATTTTATTGTTTTGATTTTATTTAAGCTGCAAATTACAACATCAATTAATGTCATTCTTTATTTTATAATCTACAATTTATTTGTTATTTACAAACTTTTCACGTACGTAATGAAATGTCGTGACCAATTTGGTATTACGTGTTACTCGCCAACACGTGCAATCCGATAATGGGTCGTAATGGAATTTCCTTTGCTTCCAAAGATTGGTAAAAATATTACTTAAAGGTTTTTTATTACACTTTTATCACCTGACCGTACGAATGGGCTTTTAAGGTATTTAGCTTATTTTAAAACCAACTTTATTGTGCGCTTCGATTACGAATTCCACTAAAGACTTAAATCTTTCAACTATTACGAAATAATGGCCCAGGAAAGTGTGTCTTTATAACCATTTTAGTGATTTTTAAGTGTTAACACATTTTTAAAGTTCATGACTTAACATTACCAATCTGAATGATTTTCTTTTTGACGCACTTTTAAATTCTTCTCCGCTAACACTTATGTTCCTTAATATTTACTTTATTAATTAAAATCTTTGAAAAGCCGTCTGATTCAGACATTTATAAGGCCTAAATGCAACAGGTAATTATTAAGAGCAATAAATAAATTTATAAGTGGGTAGAGAGCACAACAAATAGGTAGGAATCTCGTAACCTCGTAAGCATCAGGGGTAGTTTGAATAAAAAACCCAAAGTAGCCTGCATCTTGAATTAAATGTTTCATGCTAATTTTCCTTTCAAGTTGGAGACTTCAAACTTCGCGTTTTGTTGTCATAAGGTTTCCCAGAATGATGCTTCTTCAAATATGCCTCTAAAGTCCGTGTGTTTTGTATTATTCAATCACGTTGTCCCTTTTTTTTTAATAAAAATAGTCATATTAGAATTATTTTAGTAGACCCATAACAATGTTGCTACCCATTTATGCAATAATAATTACTATTATAGTTTCTAGACTCTTAAAATATTTCCTGGGTCCTATCCTTACGTTAAATACGAGCCACTAAAAGGTTTTTGAAGTTAGAAATAGCATTAATCTGAGTATTTTTGATGAAAACGTTGATTCTATTGACGCTACATCTACAAATAGATAAAAATCCATTACAAAACACTCACTGATTTTTAAAAGAACCTACCTATTACTAACCTAGCCTACTACTACTAGAGTTTAAACGTAAACAGAAAATAATGTTGTAAAAAAATACAAATTCAACATAAAACACCGACATAATAATATATACGGACATAAAACATTAACATTTGAATTGTAACAGAGCTCGTTCTCAAGGCGACCCACAACGGCTCGTGCTAATAAAACGTCGTTTATTTTTTATATGAGGAACGGTCTCCGGTGAAAGGGCTTGTATCTGGAGTAATGCAATGCTGGAAAAACGTCCCGCTCGTGATGCAGACGCGAGTAATGGCCGTCTTCATGTAGACTTTGTTTACGCTCGCCTTTGTGGGTACGTGACACACTTGCACCTCGTTGCGCGATCTCGTATTTGTTTTACATACATAAACAAAAACGCGTTGTCCTGGGTGAACGACAAACGCGGTCATACGATCCGACGCGAAAATATCAAGAAGTCATTGTATGTATTGCCCAAGTTGCAACAATAATCCGTCGCTCGTCTAGGTATTGGTTGCACATTGATGCACAGTATCACGCCGCGTCGCTTCACAAAATACGCGTGATTTTATTTTATTTATTTTATCTTTTTGTAGTTTAGTTCAAATACCAAGCTAGTAAGGAGTGACTGCAGGAGATGGCATAATAAATTAATTATTTATTTCTTTTTATTTACAGGTAACGTCCCAATTGTATCATAGATGTAACTATTTGTAAGTATTACACATACAACACAATTTAAAATCATAAATTAAATTCCGCAATAAATATATAAGCAATCATACCATAGTTTAGTTAAGATCCTACAATTAATTGTGTACTATAGTTTAATACTCTTCCACATGCTCATGAAAATGATACTTTGGGCAATGAACTTTATGTATTACACAAGGTAATATTTTTATACGGCCCAAAAATAAACTCGTTAATACATTCATCATGAGGTACATGTTATATAGCATTCTCAAGTTTCATTTAATTTTTTAAAAACATAACTCGACGTTGCCCATTCTTCATGACCGTGAGTCACCTTATGAAATACGGTAGAGGAATGCAGATCCCTTAACGATGCGTTTTTGTTAGACCCTAGCTTCGCTAAGTTTATAGCCTCAGAGCTTTGAACGATGAATCAGCTATACCATTATCCAAGTTTATGAACGAAAAGAAACAATTTGTTATGCTAATAATGATAACAAAAGATTTTAAGAATGTAATATATTGGTCATAATGTTAAATTAAAATTAGTCCCAAACCAACCACCGCTGGACTAACACCTACTAATTTTTTAAAGTACAATCGTGAATAAACCTAACACACGCCAATGCTTAAATTAGTATTACGAATCAGTTTTCATATCGTTTGTCCAAAATCATGGTCGATTCAAACTCTCGTTGTTACCCCGAACTATCAATACATGAAACCAAGTATTAAATGACGTATATATTAAAGCACGATGTTTGTACATACAAGCACACACACGCAGACAGTGAGAAAACACATATACATCAAGAGAAACTTCTATAATTTATGCTATTTAAAGCTAAATGTTATACATTGATAATGTTTATCAATAACGTTACGTACGAAACAACTCTCATCCTTGTACAGATAAAATATTCACTACCGCTATCGGAATAAGAAATTCTCTACGTACACACTTAATGCCATTTGCATTCGTAGACATGCAATTAGAGCCAAGAGCGATACATAATACCACTCTTGCACTACAGCGCCCCTTACTAGCGCCGTAGATACCGGTCGTTTAAATAAATATACAGAAACTGGGTGCCTTCGAACATATCCAATAAAGAAACGATGCTGCTAAGCGCTGCAACGTAAGTAGGTAAGCTGTCGGTGGTATTACCCAGTTGTCAGGTTATTGCTAAACAGGCGAGGCCCATATAAATGCAAAAGGCTAATAATTATTTAAAGAATTTATTAAACGATTTCATTATTTTTTATTGTTGCGATGATCTGACGTGCCGATAATCCCTACTAATATTATAAATGTGAATGTAAGTTTGTTTGTTACGCTTTCACGCGAAAACTACTCAACCGATCATCATGAAACTTTGTACACATATTCTTGGAGGTATAAGAAGTAACATAGGATACTTTTATTAAAAAAAATAGTATATAAAAAGCGAAGTATGTATGTTCCCTAAAGACCTATAGACTCCGAAACGGCTGGACGGTTTTCGATGAAATTTACAGGTATTGCCAGATTGGTATATTCCTGAGTTTGGTAGCGATCGGATCAACATAATTAGTGGTACCCAGGCGAAGCCGGGGCGGGTCACTAGTTGTATGTTATTTCCACAGTTTATTGTTTATAGCTACAGCTATTTCTTCTAAGTGTTTTTCTTGATTAATTGCTTCTTGTCAAATTATGAGAAATCATTGACAAAAATGACTTAAATTTATTTTAAATTTTCTTAAACAACGAGTAGGATGGGCTGATGCTGTTTTAAAGTTTTAAAATATTCAAAACACAATTTACCATACGAATAGACCGTGCCAGTGTAGGTTAACCGCAAAAGTGCAATAACTGCGTTTGAAACCTATATAATATACGAGTATGTGTTATGCTTTGTGCATTAAGGTGTGCCGTTAGATCCGACAGTGTTCAATGTGGATAGGCCACTCGAAGTGGGTGTTTGAGCGTTGATGTATCAATATAACATAAATCTGCCGTGAACGGTGTCAGATATGAACAAGATTGATAATCTAATTGTTTTATCAATAGATGCTGTGAGATTATATTTACGGCAATGTGGAAATCGCTTAATTCAAACTTAATGTAATAAGCTTTTACGTATCCTAACATTACTCAAGTCGACCGAGGTTATAAGGAGTTATGTACGGAACTGATTTAACATCAAGCTCAAAAAAGACAGACATTCTACAACATATATAGATTAGTATAGGTGCCATCCAAGCTCTAGGCTACATATCTTTAATGTATATATTCTTTCTCAATTTATTAATTATAACTCCAACCTTTTCAACTCATTCCCGTATGCGATAATTCAATTATCTCTGCCCCTTTGCAAGCATTTCGGCAGATATAATTAACTCTATAAAAAGCTAATTCGATATTTGCTGTATAATATATGGTTAAAAATAATCCTGTAATGAGTTGAATAATTAAACATAAAAATAAAAGAGAACCAAAATTTCATCATATTGAGATATTAGAGGGAGTTGGTAGATCAATTAATGATTTATTAATAATTTTTAATAAAGGGTGGATTTTTCGTAGGGGTTGAAATTTATTTATCATTAATAATAGGGTTAATTTATTGTTCGTAAGGGACCAAAAAAGATATTGGTAATTTTTACAATAGCTACTAATGTAATAAAAAGATAAATAATTAATATTATAAAATAGGTTTGATTTTTATATAATTTAGTTAAATTAATTTTATTTTCGTTATTAAGAAAAATAAATATATCTTTCGTAAAAAACCTATAAAAATATGCAAGTTGCAAACCACGCCGTAGTCGGAGTCGCCTGCGAATCGAGAGCAGGAAGACCTAATAATACCCGTCTGGCGACTAGAGACGCGCGTGACATTTTGTCGATAAAACAAACGAGATGTCGACAGGAGGTAATGGTTAGACCACGATACTTCTAATTAAATGGCTCGCTCTTGATAATAATTTAAAGGAAACAATTTCAAATATCTTTTACGGTGCAAGTGAAATGTAGATTATAAAACAAAATTTAGAGTGCGTGCGTCTATGCTTAATGTTTGTTGTTGTACGATGCACAATTGAAAAGTGCGTGCATTTTGATTATTTGATGAGACATTTTATTAAATTTTACTTTTTTGGGACATAAAAGTGAATAGAAATCAATAAATAGCGGTTTTTCCAGATTTGAAGTTACAAGTATCGTTTTTCTCAAATCTTACATTTCTTATATTCGATTGAATAAGGAAAACCATAAAAAATCGTTGTCTTTTTCTATATACAACTAATCAAACCACAAATCTCCAATCCAATTCTAATGAAACATTCAATCTAATGATTCGAAAATCCAAAATCGTAAATAAAATGTTTATTAAGGTCCCAATCTTTTAATGTACAAATAAAACACTATGTCTGCACAGCTAAGCCCTAAACCAATTAAACGAAACAAACAAATAAGCGACACATATAACTTAAAGAGTAAAGTGAAAGACAATTCTAAAACAATTATTTGTGACAGCTCCATCTATCTTCCGCGTTTACATCGTTTTTACTGCTCTAGTGACGTAAATAATCCATTTTACTGTATACCGACCCTTATATTATTTATCTGTTTCATTAGTAAGAGATTTACGGTTAACTGCCTATCAATGAGTTGATTGCTTATCGAGTTGTACACGCAATATAACTTTATAAGATATTTTTCATTAATCAGGTCAGTTGACGGTCTGGAGAATTTCTGATAGATATGCATTATTGTGGTGAAGTGGAGAGATTAAAATTCTTGTTCAATGTATCATTTTACCAAAGTAAACAGTTATATACGAAGTAATTTAACAAGATTTATTATTGTAAGTGAATATATTTTGCTTTAAAGTTAAATGTATTATTACAGCTGAACTAAATCCTTTTACCTTCTTCCTAATAAGCCTCAGTGAAACTGATAACAGTCAGCTTAAATTGTCGTCATCGCTTATCAATAATCAGTTATTTAAAGACACGAGAGATCACATTGTGTCAACCTTGACGAAATACGAATACAAAATTGTGAATCATCTGCAGTTTCTTGCTACTCACGTGGATTAGGTGTATTCTTATACAAACTATAAAGCTTCTTGTACTATCTAAACTACTTTACATTTAAACAATTCTACTATAAAAAGCAAAAATTTTATATCATCGATAGTTACCGCGGTCGTAACATCACTATAGGTATGGAGTTACGACCGGTTGGGTGTGAGCGCGCTGGGAAGCCTTCCCGACAGTACGGGACTACTTCGCGCCGTGTTATCTTTTATGGAGGCAGCCACTGAGCGTTATGTTACCTCCTTGACCGAGTATCAAGTTAAGGTTGCAATTATAACAATCTTATAGCCCGTCAAACTTATCACATTTAAAAAAAATAAAGTTGGTATACTGCCTCGTTGACCTTTCTGCTGTCATTTATATCAAAGATTATAATTTTACTTTCTTTGTTAAAAGGACTTGACTTTACAGCAGAGATAACTTATTTATGTTAGAATCCCCTAGAAATATGTGACCAGTTATAATACGAGGTTGGACCAAAAGTAAATCTTTAACTTGTGAACATTTTTTCTGGTGATAGGAGACTTTCTAGGTAAATACCGCCTGCATATTTCAAAATGACTAACTTTTCTCGTATATTCTTTTGGGTAGGCATGTAACCTGACAAAAGGTACTGCTCATTTACTGGCTTAGTAAATTTATTAAAATTTGCACAATGATTTCTTAACCGGGTTAATTTAAGAATAATGCAAATTTAATGTTATGAATGTTGCATTTTGCATGTGGAATAATTGCATGTTTCACGTCTCAAGTACTTCAATGTGGTTGTTAGTGGACAATAAGCTTAGCATATGTTATGTCCGTAAATATAAATCAAGTCCAAATATTGGAATTATATAATCATTTATGTATCTTTGCTATGACTTAATTCCCGTTAGTAAAATTTAATGAAACTACAGTCTTCAGTTTATTATTCTAAGACAAAATTTGTTTTAAGGCTAAGGTTCAATAATTCTAATACGTATACAGATAGTGTATGCATTTGTAGTTTATTCAACATACCTGTATGGGATAAATTCGTAAATGCTTACAGAAACAATCTATTGAGAATTCACAATAGCAACTTCTGATTTTATCATCTGTTAACATCTGTGGGCCTAGCGCGGCTTCTTGCGGTATTCCATCAGAGCAACAGTATGCGCCCGAGGCAACGAAAGTGCAGACGCAAAAATTACTATTCCTATTGCCAGCCCTTGCCCCTACACTCTGTGTTTACGCTTGTTTCGTGTGCTTTTCGAATTCTATACAATTTTGTTTGTGATGTTTCGACAAAATGCCTTTTAAAATGCTTGCAGCACTATCTGGCTTACGTAAGGCACCTGGAAAGATCATTGCGCATTGTAAACTTTTGTAAATTATGGACATAAATCTTTATTAAGCCAAACGCAATAGAAAAATGAAAGATGGTGGTGTCTGCTTTTTAACACACCTATCCTTTTCAATGTATCGTTCAGACTTTGACTTTTGAAGATGTGAATCCTACTATAAAAGAGATTTAGGCTAAGCGTCTTTAAGCTAAAAACCCGCCGAAACTCTGGATATAAAATAAAAAGTGAACAAAAAACGTTCACATATTTAACCTTCGTTGACAATTAAAATTCTTTGCAATTAGCAAAAAAATTTCACTTTTTGAGTCCTCATTTATGTGTTACATTCGAATTATCTTCTCCGCATCGAAAACGTTAACAAATATTTTTGTTTTTGATGTTTCGATCTGTATCAACACCGTGTGGTCCGATTTCAAGTAATTTTAAAAGTAACCAAATGTGGCAATTTTGTGTTTTTGTGTTTATATTCAAAAATTCTCTTGCTTAAAGCTCCTGTCCAATGTTATGTTAGTTCCTTAGTCGATCAATAGATGGCGCATCGCCTTTTCTATAAGGCGGTGTAAAGATCCGCGGAGGTTGATAGACCTCACTCGGCTATGTAAATAAATTCGTCCAATCCGGTAATAATATTAAAGTAACGGCCCGAGCCGAGGTTCCCTCTACGGAGGGAGCCCTCGAGCTTAGTTACTCTTAAAGAGGCTTAGGCTAGGCGCCCTCTGCGCCCTGCCGCCTCGTGCCCGGTGTAGCTGTAAATGCCTCCTCAAGGCAAACAGTGACCGTTCAGTCACAAAAAAAAAAAAATTCGTTAGCTACAGTATACATCAAAGTGTTTTATTTTTATCAACTCCATTGGAGAGAAGTTTTTGAGGCTGCTTTACAGCTCCTAAGTGAAATCGATTTAATAATTGTTTACAATTCTATCAATATCATTACATACTGTAAAACTCAATGTTTTTAAAACATTTTATACAATAGTAATTACATGGGACAAAAGTTGTCAATTATTTTTAATTGAGTGGCTTATAGGAATTGATTTTCCGTTTTTCCTAGTTGTAACAAATAATTTTTGTCATTCATGATATTCAACAATACGTATTAAATAATAATAAACGAAACACGAAGCGATTTATTGTAACTTAAACACGAATACAAAAACTAGATCAAATTTCAATCGTCTTCTTTCTAAACAATTTCTAATTAAAATTCTAACTGAAGGTCGCTTAAAAACAAGCACGTTGATTGTTAAAGCGTACGTGCTCACCTGCGAAGCAACAAGCGATCCAGGAGTATCATTCCGAAGCGAACATTCCAGAAGGCAAAACAACAAATGCATTAATAATGAGGAAATTATCATTGGCGTTCCGATATAAATTAATTAAATTAACAAACTTATACGTGGTAACAAAACGACTACGGAATTAGGGGAATATTGACTTATATAAATAAAATCAATGTTTGGTTTTTTGTTTGTCCTTTATGCGTTTCTAACGGATTATTATGAAATTTTGGCTTACCAAGGTAAGTAGGTAAGGTAAATGGGTCTCCAGGTTTATTTAGTTCCGCGTTTTCCCTTTTGAGTTTTCGCTTCTGTCGGCAGGCCTCATAACTGTCTGAGGTTTTTTATAGGAGAAGGCGGGAGCCTAAAGTTAAGTAACATTCGCAACCACAGAGAACCTGCAGATGCGCTATCGGTTTTAAGTAAGCAGTTTACGCACTTTTATTGAAGGACCCTTATTGTTGTTATTTTTTTGACTATTGAATAAAGCAATGCATTAATCAAAAATTAGAAAAAATTCCACGCTTCATATTTGTTTACCACTATTACCTATTACAACGTCTTCTTACTGTACCTTATACTTCCTAGTTTTTACTATTAGGGGATTAATAATTTATTTCCATTAAAAAATGCAAATATATGTGCAGATGTATGTTGGATACTGTTTATTATTCTTGCTACGATCTTGCATATGCCATGTCAGTAATTGCTTGGAACGCTCGGTAATTGTTTCACACCATACCTCGAACCATCAATTAAGAACAACGCTTAAATCTAGAAAGATTTCTTAATATCCTGATTAATGCCAACACTTAAAAAGTCGTGCCTTTATACTATAGCATTATTCAGCTTCCAGGGTATAACTACATCAATGCTAAGTCCTAAAATGTTTGTTAGGATTATTTTGAACACGACGATATTTTATAAATAGGCTACTAGTCCTGTTCTCCTTATACTGATATAACAGAAAGGAATAAAATTTACACGTCGATAATATATGCTAAGATAATTACAGACAGATTCAGACGCTAAGATGTCGGTTCCTAACTCGTCAGAGATCGTCACAATTAATACTGAATCGGTATATTACATATTTCGATCGTATTTTCTTATTCTCTATTTTATGTGCTTACATTATCATAGACAATTCATGTCTCTTTTATTGGAAATGCAATGATTTAATTTTTTTATAAAAGATATAACGCGGGTTAGTGATAATCGTGAAAAAATTCTCCCTACCCGTTCCGATACTTGTTTGCTTCAGATAGTGTAGTTTTTTTATAAGTACTAGACAGATCTACGTCTATTTAAAAAGATTTAAGTAAACCAGACATTGATAAACATGCTTCAACTTATACATTAAATAAAACGACCATGTAAATCGCAGTTAATTATGTACTATTTTAGACGATTTAACATTAAATAAATAGTTAAATGAAATGCAAAACCGCTTCGTTATAAACGATATTAAGGTCTCTGCGGCCGGTTAATTAGACTAGTAAAGTTAACAGGGCCAATTACGCCCCTCATATGGTCAGATTAACGATCACTTAAAAACTGTGGTAAATAACTTAAACACCGCAGGCCGCCCGCTGTAGGAACAGTGGGCATCGAATAATAACTTAAATAAACAGCACTCTCTCCTCGCAGTGCTGCAGTCGTGCGGCTGTACTCAGGACAACTTTCATCTTTGCAAAAATATCCCGAGTAAGTATTAATAATTTACGTTGTTTGTGTTATTGAAACAGTTGAATTTACTTCTCTATTTACACGTATATATATATATATATATATATATATAGGATTTTTTGTAGAGCAAACTCATTTTTCTGTTGTTCTGAACTATGAAAAGATAAAACATAAATACCCATTAGGGAATAGGGTGGATAAATATACTAAAATATGATCGTCAACGTAGAAAAATCTAAACAATGATCTTGTTTTGTTTCCAACAAAGAACCATTTATGGCCATCTTCCATTTCCGTCAACAGCGCAGATACATAAGCGATTCAGTTATTTATTGTCATAAACATAATTTAAATTTATGTTTATTTTTTACTTTAATAAAATTTAATTTAATGTATCAATCAAAAAATGTATCAATATATAAATAAACCACTGACATAATTCATTTATGTTAACATTATTGATAAATATATTAATAGGTTAAAATATAATTATATATTCTTATAAATATGTATTTAAGAAAAATCTGTTGTAATTTTTATATAAACAATTTAATCTTACTATTAATTCGAAAGTTTGTATGGATGTTTGTTAGTCTTTCACTCAAAAACTATTGAATGGATTTTAATCAACCTTACAATATTATAGCTATATACATCAGAACAAAATATAGGCAATTTACAAAGATATTGTGTGAATTGACCAAAATATAACGATAAGTGTCAAGTGAGGACGAAAAAATTCCGCCATATGCGATCTGTTGTATAATAGAAATATTTACCGTAAATGTTCCTACAATAAAGCCCGCGACAGCAGATATCTATCTTTTATGTGTAAGCCATTATCGCCGAAATAGTGAACCATCTATTAATTATAAGTCGGAGCGAAGTTTGCCGTCCAGCTAGTATCAAATCTAATTGTAATTTTATTACTCAACATTTACAACATGTACTTGTTGCACGGTATGAATAATTAAGTAACATGACATGTACATACAAATAACATGCATTAAGATTTACTGCATATATTGTTTTCCTGTTTCGACATGTCTAGCGATTTTAGTACCTTGCTATGAAGCTACCGGTTTTAGTTTCGAATCCCAGACGATTTTTGTATGATGTCTTACAAAAAAATAAAATAAAATTAATTACTGTTTTCGATGAGTCTTTGAAATCATCTTCAAGCTACTTTGTATTTTACAATACGGAAAATATTTTCTTATTTATGTCTTTCAAGAACGTTGGCTAAGTCGTTAAGAAATTAAAAAAAAGTCCTGGTACCCGTATGCAGCGCCATCTACTGGGCCCAGTTGCTAATCTTAACCGTTCCAGGACCGACTTAAACACAAACACACATAAAAAATTATCAAAATAAGTCCGAATCAGAAGACGTACACACATAGGCGAAATGTTTATAGAAATATTTCCTTAGGCTAATGTTAACAATCTCCAAGAAGAGGACATGAAGTTCAAGTCAAGTAAATAGTCAAAATTTGAGGCAACTTACGATTTCCCAAGTTACAACATCAGACCGGTTGTTTATATTTTAGATTTCACTTTCAATAAATAAATAAATATGCGCTCACGCCCGTAAGCCAGAGGAGTAGGCAGAGATCATGGATTTCCATTTGGCACGATCCTGGCACACCTCTCTCACTTCTACATTCATACATCTGCGCATACATGCTCGTCGGTTATGGGTTCTCCTTATATCGCCCTTTTTTAGTCAACCACTAATCTGATCGATTTAAGTTCTCCTAGGACGTCCCCCACCAACACTGCCACTCACTTTCACTACATAAATTTGTTTCGTTATTCTCTCTTCATTCATCCTTTCAACATCATTTCATGCTATTCATCCTTAAATAGGGGCCAACATATTTTGTATATAGCAAAGCTAGTTGTATTAGCTAATGTAGGACTGATTTAAACATAACGTCTCTGTCACTATCGTAAATGCCAAACCTGTGTTAACTATTGAATTCAAAAGTTCAAAGCTTACGTATTGTTATTGAGAGATGGACATAAAGCGTGGCGTACACGTACACCTTGGCGTGAAATACGTATGTATGTACGAAAGTATGCCGACAGTGAGGCGTGCCTCGTTATCTAGGGACGATTGTATTTACGAGGCGGAGTGCTAGCCCGGTTGACGTGTTTATGCGACTGGCCCACACGACTAATTGTAGCCTTCGACCGCACACGTTGCTGGGATTTATAATTAGTGTTATCTATGATGTAAACTTCGATATGTAATCAATGTAAAAGTTTGTAAAATGTAAAATAAATGTAATACGTTTTCCGACGAATAAACTACCTATTTTGGAAGTTTTACGTTTATACAGCAGGAGATATCCTAGACGAACGTAAAGCCTCTCTTGTAATTGGTTTTATAAATTAATAGAATCCTAAATTGTAAAACTTAACGGCGATG
This sequence comes from Papilio elwesi, assembly GCA_029849275.1. Classification (NCBI taxonomy): domain Eukaryota; kingdom Metazoa; phylum Arthropoda; class Insecta; order Lepidoptera; family Papilionidae; genus Papilio; species Papilio elwesi. The sequence continues at coordinate 5,037,525 of CM056697.1, forward strand.
TTACTATCATTGCATCATCAAAACTCACCCGTGCTCAATGAAGCCAAGTAAAATTCAATTAACCAGCTCGTAAAGTCTTTCATGTCAAACTTAATTAAAATTCGGATGCATTCAAAGATCACCCACGCACATTTCCAAGAATTCAGATTCGAAACAACCGGCGCGAAATAAAACAAAATATTGTCAAGAAACTTTTCATACTTTAAAGTTTTATTTTGTGTTTTTAATAGAATGCAAATTTTAACCCACTTTGCTCCATATTTGCTTTAAAAAAAAATCTATCCACTGTCCAACGAACAGTCAAAATGGTCGAATAAATTCTGGAAAATTATTTTGTAAAATTGAATATTTTAATTAAATGTATATATAAGTATATATAAAAATACATTTTTAATTCCTATGTAATGTCTAATTAAAGAACTTTGTAATATCTCTGACTGGTCTTAGTCAAAGTATATACTACACATTATATACTGTACACACTATGTAAGACTTATAACAACCACTCAACGCTGTTGCCAACTGTTACTGTTTGGCTAGAGGAGGCTATAGGAGCTATACCGGGGTCGAGGCGGCAGGGCGCAGAAGGATCATAATCTAAGCCTCTTTAAGAGTAACTTAGATCGTGGGCTCCCGTGGAAGAAGAAGCCGTTACTTTATTCTTATAACCGGGTTGGGAGGCCACCGAGCTATTAATCGCTTCAGCGGACGCTCCATGGAGTGACTGGGCTCAAGGCCCCCGAGAGAAAACCTCGGTTTGAGCTGTCACTCATACGCGTTTAGCATTCCGATTCGAGGGTGCCCGAGAGGGCCGAGCCTCGGCTCCATCAACTTCACGTTTTAGTGTTGTATTTCTTTCCTGTAAATCGGAAATGTGAGCGACAAAATTTGTATGCATGTGTTTATCGCTTGAATCTGAGGCAGTCTGTTACGTCCCTAATTAAAATTGTACTACCGACCAGCAATGACAGTGCTTCAAAGTAATGCGCTTAAAGTCGTCTACAAATAACCTGACCTTACCGCCTTTACAAAAAGTCACAGTACGACCGTATTCCGTCTGGCTTCGACGTTTTATCCGTATTAATATCTCTGGCCGGTATTCAATTCTTTCGAGATTATGTAAATTTAACCTGCCTTAATTCCGATTGGCTTTAGCCGGGTATTTTCTAATTATAACGTTGATTATAATATATTCTTTAAGATCATTTATAATGATATTTAATTAAAAAATTTCATCTCAAATTGCTCTTCAAAGAACTTATTAATTCAATGGCAACGGCATTATTTGGGCGTAGATGTCTTTATACGGCGTGGTAAATCTCCGCACAATATTATTTTTCACGTCGCACCTGGTAAATCAGTACTTAGTTGCCTATTTTTGCTGCTTAAAATAAGCCGTTTTAAGGGTTCCGTACACATAGGGTCAAACGGGAACCCAATTGCTAAGCCTCCGCTGTCCGTCTGTCTGTCACCGGGATGTATCTCATGAACCGTGAAAGCTTACAGTTGAAATTTTCACAGATACCTTAGTACTAGAATAAAATAAATATTTAAGAGGGCTCGCATATAAGAGACATTTTTTTGCCGTTTTTATAGATAGCTACTGCTAATGGTCTTTCCCTTACAATTAAGCTTTTACTCGGTACATCACTTTGGGTTTGTCTTGTCATGTTCCGCCTACGCGGTTATTTCTCAATAATTTCGACGTGTTATTCACTTCAAAAATCACTTTTGCACACTTGAAACGCGATAAAACGACGTATAGCTTTCCGAGTCAAATTTTAGATAAAAAGCATATAAATTAGTAAAACGTCTTAGAGGTTTTGCCCTTCCTACATATTTTTAAGTTGAAACGCTTTCATTCTTTGATCATACTAAACGTAGCGAGAGTTGTTTACTGTATTGTGTATCGATACGCCACTATTACCACATGAATTTGAAACAAAATTATAATTTTTCTGTTTCACATCACAAAATTATAAACTTTACGTATTGAGATATACCATAGACTGGTTCTTTGACTCAAACCTAAACTCGATTGTTACAATCGTAATATATGGCGCCCCATTTTTCAAATTAAAATAAAAACCGATTGTTTATTAACGGAAATTCATTTTTTTTTTCGATTTCATTTATACGTTTTTTTTATGAAAACTTAACTTTTACACTTTGAAATTTGGTATGCTATAAATGCAATGCATTCGGTTAGTTTTATGACGTCATAAACTGTACATTAATGTATTTTTAGCCAGCATTTCGGTGTATTTTATCTTGTATCTAAAGCAACAATCAATACAACCCTAGAAAAATACGTTGCGCCGGCAAATCTGTTCGATAGATGGCCTGTCTTTGAACCCTGTAATTAAGCCGCATCAATCTCCAACGCAGGCATACCTACGGGTACCTGTTTAGCTGCACAAGCGATGTAGGCAACCGCCCGTTATGTGAACAAAGTCTAACTATGTTTGGTATATTTCTAAAGTAAAAACCTGGCTTTTAGTACGAATGTCTGATACAGAGAACCATAGGACTTTTTAGTATTTTTTTAAGTTTAAAAAAAGCGTTAAAGGTATGGTCTATACACTTGAGCACCAGCTTTTCCTACATTTTTTTATCCATTTATTTATTGTAGTACAAATCGCTCCCTAAACCGATTATTCGTTTTGACTGTGGAATTGAAGTCACGCGCGCTGTAATACCTACAAATCAAAATAAGTAAACCAATATTATACATTAGGAACTTTTATTGATTTTCATTATTGATGCAAATAGGTAGTTTTTATAATTCACAGTGAATTTCTTTCTGTTTTCTTCCATTCTTAGCTTAGACGACATCTCATTAAACTGAAACAGGAAACTGTATCAACTTCGGTAGGTTGACTATTCCGAGCTTGTTTAGTGTGATAAGTAAAGAACCAACCATAAGTCCCTTATTGTGTGCTACTTATTCAATATTTATGAGTTAAGATAATAAGTTATCATTATGATAATGATGGTCTTTAATAATCTTGTATAAAAAATAATGACTGCCAAATGCATACAACTTAAAGAGTCAAGTTTTGAAGACATTACGTGTAGATTCAATTATAATTTAAACTCGAGACAGAAAAATAAAGTCTTGATATAATCGAAAGATAAAAATCGAGTTCAAAACAATTAACTCGGTTACGACACTCGGAGTGAGTGAACCGAACACAAGTAAACAATTTAACCAGGGACCGGTTTGATAGTCGTACAGTTGAAATCACGCGCGAACCGTACAACCAACCGCCAATAATATTCGCAATACTTTAATTATGAATATATTAGAATAAAACTGTAATTTTAGGACAATTTCGACGTGTCCGAATGTCCGTCCTACTTGAATTAATCTCGCATTTAATCGGTAATTTACAAGTGACACTCGATTTAAAATGCGGACAGTTCAGGTCGGTGTTGATCAAAAAATTATCACTACTTAAAATTATAACGGAAAATGTTGAGTAGTCAACACAGTCAAAACTTTTATCCGGTGCAAAGTAATCTCCGAAAATTATGCAAATAAATCTAAGCTCTCATAAAGTATTACGCTGTGACAGCAAGTGTCAAACATGAATACTTGACATTGTAATTAGATATTTTGTAAATTACTTATGATAATTGGTTTTTTGATTCTTTCTTCACTGTAGTGTATCTTCTTTCCGAAGTCGTTAATTTAAATAAATTAGAAGAAAAGTAAAACAAAGAGACAACAAAAAAGATATAAAATTTATTTTAAAAAAATAATTGTGTTAACCTGTAATCACTGCTTTAGGCGCCTAGGAACATTGAAACTTCTGTGACTGAACAGGTTGCCAAATCAATATTTTACAAGAGGGCAAAAATCTTGTGAAGAAGAAAAGTATTGGCAGTAATTACACAGGCAGTTACAAAGTAAACGTCGATAACTTGTTGTCTGCTTATTTCTAAACTTCATTAGTACAAATATGTAGTTAAAAATTTAATAAGTCTATTAAAGACTTTTCGAGGTAAATATTTAAAAAAATATAACAATTTTTATCATCTTTGAATATCCAAAGGTAAGTTAGACTAAATCGTCATATTTTCGGCTAAGGAATCATTTACACGTCATTTCCGGACATCCTGTATAAAACAATCATGACTAAAGAAGTTGTCGCCAATTATCATAGAATTAATCACCGGCCAGTCAACAAAACACGTCATCTGCCCATCTAAGACAAAAGACAAGTTTATAGCTCTGGAGATTTTACGACTAATCCTCGTTTATGTGTGTATTAGAGTTTTACGATCTTCAGATATTCAGTAACCTGATGAAACGATTCATAAGCAGACCACACACGGATCGTGGGCAGTGATTGCAACAATATTGTAATGTTACTCATAAACTTCCAACAATATTGACAGACATTGTAACAATTGCACAATCTAAACAATAAATGTTGTTTGTTTTATGGAACATAAACAATGAGCTGAGAGTTCATCCGATTGTGGCCTCGATAGAACAGAAACACCTACACTTACAAATAGTTACGACGTTACATCTCACAATGGAGGTTGGATGTCTTATGATCAGTAATTAGCTGACTGGTTTTCTGCACGGAAACGTATGAACGCTAGGATATTTACTATAAGCCAGCGGTCGGCAACACGTGACCGGCATCGACGACACGATGCACCCAAGCCAATGTTGCCAACTTGTGGCCCGTGACTGCCAAAACGTTGCCGATCCCTGCTAACTGAACAATATCACCGATTACTTGTATGTCTGTACCCGTTTAAAAAGTGGCCTAGCATATTTGAACTACATCGCGATAAAATATCAAATTGGTCTTACAGAATAAATTAACCCTTCTCAAGTCGAACCGATTACAATCCGGGTACCATAGCTCCTAGCCTGAGAGGCTACAATGTAAAATATTACATTGCATCAAAATATTGTATACAATGTTGTTAAAAGTAAGAAATAGCTAGAGTGAACAATAATAATAATATTTGACTAAATAAACGCAAAACTTCCACTTAGTAGTAAAATATTTTTTAAGAAGTGAAAATACAGTTTTTTTTATTACGTATTTTTTTTTATGAAGACAGCGTGGTGGTAAGTGTCCGCCACCCATAGACATCCATAACAAGCAAAAGCGTCGCAGATACATTGCATACCTTTAATGGACAAAGAAGGGGTTGAGAGGAAAAAGATGTTTCCTTATCCTACCGATTCCTTCCCCGTCCAATCCTCTTCCTTTTCCCATTCTTTCCCTATGGATAGGACCCTTACCTAAATTAAGGGAGGACTAAAATAGGGCCTTCGGAACCTCACTCATCAGATGGAACGTGGAAACATACTTCTACTTCACTTTCTGCGAGATCGTACCGCATCGTACCGATCGTGTTGTTGCGGGCTCTACCATTGTTAAAAAAGCACACTTTAAAAAGTATTGCTACAATGCACGAACTAACATAACGCCGACCTTAATAATATGTACGAAAGATGAGTAGCGATCGTTATCTATTCAAACCCCAGGTGGGATATAAGATGGGCATTTTCATTAAATTAAAAAAATTTGCGTTAGCGTGGCATTATCGTGTTTAACATCAGATCATTTGCTAAATTAGTGAACTTTTATTCGATAGCCAATTAAAATATACGGTATCGGTTCCTCTCTCCGCTACAAGCGGCCCGCTTTCAAGATCGCTTATCATGAAACGCCTATATACAAATGATAACCGCGATTCGTTCCTTAGATAGCAATTTATTTGCTATCGCTTCGTATCCATTCGTAATTGGGCATTAAAATCTTTTATAGGATCAAGATTGCTTTCTTTACTTTACTTAAAAATGTAAAATGATAATTTTATGATCCCCTAACGATGAAGAAATTAATCATTTTGTTTACTTTTAAGAAATTGTACACCAAATAATTTTTTCGAGCAAACTTATAGTATAAGCTGATGCCTGAGCTTTCGATTATGAAAGCTTTTAAAAAACTTGATTGATGTACTGTTATACACAGAGGTTATTAAATGTATTTGACCTTATTTTAATTTCATTTATTGAATTTGTATAACATATGAGAAGTGTGTATAGCAATAAATCTGATCCAATAAATCCACAAATCACATCTGCGAAACGAGCCAAGACCTCGGACAGTGTATAATGCCTCTTATAAAGAATACAAGCCATTAGTCAATTTAAATATTTCTTTAGTAAAATGATGCCGAATGGGCCGGTTCGACCGGTGAAATACCACGACCTCACAGAAAACAGACGTGTAGTAGAAATACTCTGCGTTTCGTCTGATGAGTGAGGTCCCGGCGGCCTAATTTGAGTCCTCCTCCCTTTCCCACCCTTTTCTTGTAAGGATGGGATGGGAACAGGAAGAGGATTGGACAGGGAGGGGGTTGACGGGAAAAGGGAAATATCCTTTTTTCTGTCTTTACCCTCCTCGGTCCATTAAAGGTAGGCAACGCATCTGCAACATAATTTCTTGTTGCGGATGTCTATGGGTAGCGTACACTTATGTGATCCGCTTGCTCGTTTGCCACCTTATTCCATAAAAAAAAAATACAATTCCAAACGGAAACTGAGTTCAGACGGCCTGATATGTCTCGACGACGACTTACACCACCTTAACAGACCCTCAATAAATCTCTTCTAAGCCTCCAATAAGGTTTATGTGATAAAGAACCAGTTTCAAAAATCCGACGTAACGAATATAAATGATATTACACACCGGTTATTGGTAAAAGCATTAAACTTGGGCCGTGCGCGTTATTTTACGTCTTATCTAAAGGTCCTTGCACATTTTGTTTCTTTGTACATTTCTTGTTTATACGTGTCGTGTAAACAAGGAGCGCAGTCACTTTTAAGCTTACCATTATGATTATTTAACTGTAAAAGCTTATTAAATTGTAAAAACTCGTGAGACATTAATAATAATAATAAATCGGCCTTTTCTAGAATGTTTCCCACTGCAGGCACACAGACCTCCTCTCCGAGAGAGAGAATGAGCCGTGAACCACCACGTTGGCCCAGTGCGGGTTGGTGGATGTCACATATCTTCGAATTTGATGGTTCTAAGAACATGCCGTTTTCCTTCACTGTTTTTGGAGTAATGGTGATGCAATAGAACACAAAGTAAAGCGCCTGCCTGGGTTCGAATCCGGATCCTACAGTACGTAAGTCGGGGCCTAAACCGCTGAGCCATCACTGCTGCGTGAGACATACTTTTTATAAAACAAATGACCTCCGCCAGTTACCGATACCGAAAACACGAGAACGTGAGTAACCATTTTATAAAAAGTTTAAAGTTTGTAAAAGCTCATTTATTTTACACAAATGTACATAGTACATCTAACTAATTAGAGTCTGACTAATGAATTTTAATACTGAAAAAGCACCACAAATAAAAAAAAACTATAAGGCAACCTGACAAAGTCAAAATTAGGTTCTTCTGAATATTCTTTTAAAAATGGGATTGCCTTACTAATTGTTTTTTTGCTGCGCTTTTTGTAGTATCAACTTTCATTAGCCACGCTATAGTAGTGCGCAGTAATACTTTGTTTAAACAAGCTTATCGTTTAATATCTTATGCGGTTACTTTCCGTTGTACTCAGTAAATTAACTTTTAATTACAGAAAAATCTATAACGTGAAATTAACATTGAGTATGTCAGTGGTACAGTAATAATAATAATTTTATTTGGTGGTGAAACTCGACCGTTCCCCATGTGACCGCTCCACCGTCCCTCAACAACGACTCTCAATTAACAAGTTGCTCTAAAATAATTCATTTATCTCAATCAAAATAATCATTTTAATTAAAAAATTTAATTAAATCTTAAAACGCACTCGTTATCAACGTATAACCGAGACAATTTATTCGTCCGACTGTTGAACGTGTAAACATTGTGCTGTTAGTTTACTTTCATCACCTTCTACCCCACTTTCGAATTGTGTTATGATTTATCAAGCCACGTAACGTCTGAAAAAATACCTCGAAATCGCACCAATTCGAAAACATTTTTTGAAATCGTGCAATAATGACTGTTTAAATTCTTTTTTGAAGAATTATTTGTTAATCTAAAATGGAAATTTACAAAATAATATAATATAAATCAGAAATTTCTAATCCGAACGAACATATTTATCTAACGATATTAATATACGCAAGCAAAGTGAGCTCACAACATTTTTTTTTTATGGAATAAGTCGGCAAACGAGCAAGCGGATCACATAAGTGCACGCTACCCATAGACATCCGCAACAAGAAATTATGTTGCAGACGCGTTGCCTACCTTTAATGGACCGAGGAGGGTATAGACAGGAAAAAGGATATTTCCCTTTTCCCATCAACCCCCCTCGTCCAATCCTCTTTCCGTTCCCTTCCCATCCTTACAAGAAAAGGGTGGGAAAGGGATGAAGACTCAAATTAGGCCTCCGGCACCTCACTCATCAGACGAAACGCAGAGTATTTCTACTTCACGCCTGTTTTCTGTGAGGTCGTGGTATTCCACCGGTCGAGCCGGCCCATTCGGCAACAGATGTTGTTGTTGCGGGCTCTACCACTGTTGAATATATAACGAAGTTTAAGAAGTTATATATTACGAAGATACACATACTAACTGTTGACCGCGGCTTCGCATGGATTAATTTCTCATCTTCCAAGATCCAAATTTATGTAAGATGATTCCGCATGCAATAACTTAGAATTATAGGAACATGTGTCGCAAATTTGTTATTATCAAAACAGGAAATATTACCATGGCAACCGATATTCTTAAGGTTTTATATTCAGGAAGTTTTATGCGAGATATACATTAAGTACCGTATGTCCCAAGTGTACTTGCGTAATATTTCATAATGATCGGTTCAGGAGTTAAAGTGTTACAAACAAACAAACTCACATTCGCATTTATTATATTAGTTAGGATTGCAAGAGATTATTAATAAATCTTGTACTTATTGTGGAGTAGTTTTACATTCTAGGTGTTGAAATTTCCCAACGCGGTTTAGCTAATAACAATTTTAGATCCGCGATAGTGTGTCGTTACCTTAATATTTAACTAAATCTATGGTAATCGAGATGCCTTGTCTATAACGATAAATATTTGTCTTGCGCTGAAGATTATGTTCGCTCCTTTTCCGTCAGCTAAAGCCAAACTAAAGAAGCATTTACACTAACCTAACAAATGCTAACATTTTTATTGAAATTAGAATTATTGATTGTTACTGAAACGGTTGTTATAAGAATTTCAAATTTTGTTACATTGTTTATTCATTTTCTTACTATTTTTGGTGTATACAAGTATATTCTCATCACGAGTAATTAGATAAGACTCCAATTATTGTTTATTTTTACAAATTAATAAATAAATATACGCTCACGTCCGTAATTCAGGCAGAAATCATGGATTTCCATCTGTCGCGATTCTGGTACATCTCATATCTACAACATGCCCGAACCACGAACCATACCTTTCTCAATTTTAGTCACAACATCCACTTTTAAGCCATACTCTTCCCCTACAACGCTTTTTTTAATCCTATAATTCAAAGTCACACATAACATACTTCTTAAGTAGTGAGAACGCTCCTTTATCCGTTACAAAACCATCGCCAATATCAATCGGGGACTTGCACAAGTCCATACCTTAAAGGGTAAGACGCCGGTGCCTTTGCCAGCTGACATTTTAATTCAAAATGTCTTTTACGTGTTAGAAATTAGTACGGTGCGATGACTGAATCGAAGCCTTGATTATGTTTGCATCCATGACAAGGCGGTTGGCTCTATGACCAAAATCGTTACGCTATTGTGACGACAGTTACAATATACTTCGACTCTATTACCATTCGAATACATTGCATACATTTTAAATAGTACAGTCCCATGTTATTGCTGTATAATATTACAAATAATCACGGTGGCTGATTCCACCAATATAAATTAAAATACCATCTGATCTACAATGTTTGTATATTGTTAATAATTATACAATATTTTTTACTACATTTTTGAGTATTAAATACAGGGATGCATCGATACGCCTTTATACTACACTGATAATCCTATAAAAATATCGGCGATACCGATACGCTTGGAAAATTTAAAATGATGGTAAAATAAATAAATTAAACACAAGAGAAAAGCGGTACTCGAGCCTCGAGGCCAAAGTAAACAAGACAACACACTGAGAAAAAGGCGTGGTTTCCCCAAGTTCGTGTCATTTGCAAAGAACTAGTCGTGAAAACGCACACTTTAAGTAAATAGTATCGTTCGTACCTCGTACAAGTACAAAACTTTGCAAAGACGAATAACGTATAAACGAAAAAGTACCGTTGTATCAGCAATAAAAATAAATAACGCCAATGTCGATATACTAGTATGTTCGTAATTTTACGTATTTTTATTCAAAAATGCGGCAGTTAAACGAGTGGAAAATCAACTTTATTGGGGCAATTTCTTGTAGATATGATAGTTCAAGTGCAGTCTAAAAGAATACCGATTATAGACTATTGTGATTTAACATTGTCATACACGAAGTCACTTCGCCATTTGTAATTAAAACACCATCACGTGTAAGCCTCTTAAATATACTACTGCACCATTAGCACGCATTACCACGTATAGAAATTAATTTCAATATACAAGTCACGCTTTGTACGCAGCTACGAGATGTAATAAATCAAATGCTTTCACGCAGCGAGCGATCGAAATGTTCCAACACTTTGATGTATGTAGCTAATTCATGAATACAATATAGAATGGTACACAGTCATAGTGCGGGGGAGCTCCCGTGAAATGTATGGATATATTACTGATTGAACTCACGTACATAGATTGTTAGAATAGAAATGATGGTATGAACATGTGAATGTCTAACTATGAATAGTTTTTTTGTGTCCAAACAGTGATAGTTCCCGACTGGTACAATTTTTTTTGTTGTAGTTTTCAAGTTATCTTCCTTAATATGTTTTTATTTGTAATATTCTTCTATTGCAGGTAATACAAAAGGCGAAACAGGATCGGCACTGCCACCTAAGTATAATTTAAAGTAATATACAAAAACTATATTTGCGGTGCGAACAATCAATTATAATATCCATGTATATGTTAAAAATAAACAAGCCGTCATAAGGACTGGAGACCTAAGTGAACTTAATACACACTCGACAATAGTTTAATAATAAATAATCAACAAAAAAAACCTTGTATCTTAAGAATAACATTTAAAATTGAATACCAGAAAAATAAATATTATAAAAAAATAGTTCGTCGAAACTATATTTGCGGTGCGAACAAAATCATCAATTATAATATCCATGTATATGTTAAAAATAAACAAGCAGTCATAAGGACTGGAGACCTAAGTGAACTTAATACACGCTCGACAATAGATTAATAATAAATAATCAACAAAAAAAACCTTGTATCTTAAGAATAACATTTAAAATTGAATACCAGAAAAATAAATATTATAAAAAAATAGTTCGTCGAAACTATATTTGCGGTGCGAACAAAATCATCAATTATAATATCCATGTATATGTTAAAAATAAACAAGCAGTCATAAGGACTGGAGACCTAAGTGAACTTAATACACGCTCGACAGTAGATTAATAATAAATAATCAACAAAAAAAACCTTGTATCTTAAGAATAACATTTAAAATTGAATACCAGAAAAATAAATATTATAAAAAAATAGTTCGTCGAAACTATATTTGCGGTGCAAACAAAATCATCAATTATAATATCCATGTATATGTTAAAAATAAACAAGCAGTCATAAGGACTGGAGACCTAAGTGAACTTAATACACACTCGACAATAGTTTAATAATAAATAATCAACAAAAAAAACCTTGTATCTTAAGAATAACATTTAAAATTGAATACCAGAAAAATAAATATTATAAAAAAATAGTTCGTCGAAACTATATTTGCGGTGCGAACAAAATCATCAATTATAATATCCATGTATATGTTAAAAATAAACAAGCAGTCATAAGGACTGGAGACCTAAGTGAACTTAATACACGCTCGACAGTAGATTAATAATAAATAATCAACAAAAAAAACCTTGTATCTTAAGAATAACATTTAAAATTGAATACCAGAAAAATAAATATTATAAAAAAATAGTTCGTCGAAACTATATTTGCGGTGCAAACAAAATCATCAATTATAATATCCATGTATATGTTAAAAATAAACAAGCAGTCATAAGGACTGGAGACCTAAGTGAACTTAATACACGCTCGACAATAGTTTAATAATAAATAATCAACAAAAAAAACCTTGTATCTTAAGAATAACATTTAAAATTGAATACCAGAAAAATAAATATTATAAAAAAATAGTTCGTCGAAACTATATTTGCGGTGCGAACAAAATCATCAATTATAATATCCATGTATATGTTAAAAATAAACAAACAGTCATAAGGACTGGAGACCTAAGTGAACTTAATACACGCTCGACAATAGATTAATAATAAATAATCAACAAAAAAAACCTTGTATCTTAAGAATAACATTTAAAATTGAATACCAGAAAAATAAATATTATAAAAAAATAGTTCGTCGAAACTATATTTGCGGTGCGAACAAAATCATCAATTATAATATCCATGTATATGTTAAAAATAAACAAACAGTCATAAGGACTGGAGACCTAAGTGAACTTAATACACGCTCGACAATAGATTAATAATAAATAATCAACAAAAAAAACCTTGTATCTTAAGAATAACATTTAAAATTGAATACCAGAAAAATAAATATTATAAAAAAATAGTTCGTCGAAACTATATTTGCGGTGCGAACAAAATCATCAATTATAATATCCATGTATATGTTAAAAATAAACAAGCAGTCATAAGGACTGGAGACCTAAGTGAACTTAATACACGCTCGACAATAGATTAATAATAAATAATCAACAAAAAAAACCTTGTATCTTAAGAATAACATTTAAAATTGAATACCAGAAAAATAAATATTATAAAAAAATAGTTCGTCGAAACTGTTTCAAATTCAAACAACTTGCGATCGCATCGCCCTTTCGCCTCGAAGTTTTAATTTCTAGAATACATATTTTTATTTATAATAAAGCTCAACGCCACAAACATGTATGATACATCGCACGCACAGACCAAGGTATTGGGACCAGAGACTTGAATTTTTGCTCAGAGATATCTATTACTACGTAGCCAAGCACTAAAAAAGTGTTTTTTCTAAACCCATTCCCTACATGTCTAAAATAGGGGATGAAATACAATAAGCTTGTACCGATGAATACGAAGCCGGGGCGGGGTTTAGTCATATATAAAAAAAATAATAGGATACAAAAATTACGCAGTATGCAAAATCTGTATATTTTTCCAATGTTATTAAGTTAAAGCTATTGGTTACTGTTTATTGGCTCTATGCGTGCTGTAATGACGGTAAATTCTTTTATTTCACACGATTGCGGTCTGTAATCGGCTTGACACAGCCAGATAATCTCGATTCGCACACAGCGGGCTTCGCAGTTTATGCCCACGACTGTACACTTTGCGGAACTGATGTGCGTCATGGATCCAACATTCAGATCCCAGTCGTGGCGATATGCGTGATGCGATATCGTTCATCAGCTGTCACGTGATCACTTACGTTAATATTGCTCTTTATACGTTCAAAATACGATAAAAAAGGACGAGATATCATTGAAGTTATACTTGCTTTGGCGGGACACTAACTTCAAGATGCTACCATGGCAACCAATAATAACTTTTCGACATCTACCTATAATTATATTATATATTAATAATAATATAATAATACATTGACTTCTTTGTTGCTGGTGGTATCTCGATGCTATCCTTCAAAAGATATATGTATTATACCTCAAATTTCTACGAAGCATTCAGATTTTCCTTAATAAAACGTTAGATAAAGGATACAAAGTTGTGAGCTTGATATAAATTATGTTTTATTTAAAAATATAAATATAATTTGGCCATCGGTAAGTTTCCAACGAAGCCGTACTTACATCAGCGACGTTATCAGTACCTCGGTCATGGCGGGGCCTCATTAGAGTCAATACAATACGTCCATGCCTAAATAGGACCCCCGCCCGAATTTAATTGGCCTCACCTCGTACGGATATTACAACAACCAGTATTTAACCATACATTACATGTACGTACATTAAAATAGTATTTTAATATAATATTAAATATTACTGTGTAATATTTAAAAGCTGTATTCAAAATATTGATACTTAAGTATGTCCAATTTCCTTTATGGGAAGAACCATTATTAAAATTTCTTGCGTAGTAGAGAATTTATTTAGAAAGAGAACAAAGTAAGACAATAATTGATATTATTGGTAACGGCAAAGAAGTGGAACAGGAAGAGTTTGTGTATTTAAGATGAAGGTCTAGCTAGTGATTGTAGACACGTTAAAGATTTTGAACGATGAGTGAATGCGGTAGTACCGTAGTGAGGAGTCAGAATGTGTATATGAAGGCTCGTCTGGTAATACACAATGCTGTGCTAGTCCCTACTTTAATGTATGGAAGTGAGAGTAAAGTTTGGCAGGAAAAACATGTTAGAGTTGATTACGTTGAGATGCGATCCTTAAGAAGTATGTAAGGAGTGAATATCCGCAAATTATAGTGGTTTGAAGTATTTATTTTAATTTGCATTTCAATGCTGTATTTTCTGGATAGTTTGTGCTTAAAGATTTTTGATATAGTTCCAATTATACCATCAGAATGTATGGATATATATATATATATGTATGTATATGTATATATAGTAATGGATAGCTTAAGGTCGCCATGCAAAGCCTTGTCTGACATCTTTATTAATGGCGCAAGTTTGTGTATACATAGCTGCTTTAAAATTGAACCCGCGATATGCCTCTGGTTTAGATCCGATAGAAAGATCCAGATATTCGTAGATTTCTCTGTATTGTCATTATTATTATTAAGTGCGTTGTCGTGTATTAAAGGATTGTAACAAGCTGCAAGTGTTCCCATCTATTTATAACTTGGATAACTAGATAAGAGTGAATAAGCTAATGCAAGTGACAATTATTCGATCCTTTCACTTGACATCGGAATACATTGTGGGCATGCAACAAGTTTTTTAAAAAATAAAAACACTGTTAAGGCTAAACAGTATGTGTTTATTTTAATAAAACGTAACGGTAACATTGTAACTCGGCGCCAAGCACGTCACCACCGTACAACGCCAGTGATAACATCGCCACGATGTCACCTGGTGACTCTGGTGTTGTCGCAACCGCGCCGGATTCGAATTTGTACTCACGATTACACTGCCGATTGTCATCTTGACTCATCACGAAATGAATACAGGTTATCATATTACTACGGAAACTCGATTATAAGTCGAAAGTAAACTGGAAAGTGGCATACCAGTACTTTATATTACTTTTTAAGTACGAGATATGTTAGTAATCTCCTGGTATCCAACATTTACAACATCACTACACAGTATTTATCGCAGGTGCGTTGTGAGCGGTGAAGGATGGACTGCCGCTGGAGGCAGTTCCTCTGATGTTATAGATGAACAGGCGGTCGTATATCACTCGATCGGCTTATTAGCCGATCCAGTGATATATGAGGTCATTCTAAACAATAGTTTAGAATAACCTCAAGTTTGAAATCATGACCACAGACAGACGTGAACTAAAAGTATTCTGCGTTTCGACCATGAGTGTGGTGCCGGAGGCCTAGTTCTAGTCCTCTTCGTTTTCTTACCCTCTTATAATAAAGAAAGGATGGGAGGGGAATCTCTGTTTATAAAAAGAACGCATCAGCAACTCATTAGCTGTTTCATATGCCTATGAAGAACAGTCACTATTAGGTAAACAGCTTGTTAATTTACCGCTTTAAAAAAGACTAACAAGTACTTTCAACGTCATGAGTTCGAGTATCCGTAGTAGACGATTTGTGTAGGAATCATGTCGAATCCGCCAAAACTGAGTCACGACGCAACAAGTCAGCCGGCGCGAGGGATTTACGATCGAGCGGCGCGCGCTAAGTGGCCCCGGTATCGACGGACAACGGTACGGGCTCAGGGCTTAATCGGCCAATCACCTTTGCTTATAATACGTTCGCACGGTAGCCGCGATCTCCAAGGTGTTGACAATCTCTACCAAAGCTTCGGGATATCATATTTCGGGAATGTACAACTTTCGAAAAAAAAACACATGAATGATTGCGCAGTTCAGATAATTTGATGTGGCAAAAAATGACTTGGCAACTAAGATAGTAATGTTCACCACCAGTCATTTCAATCCTCAAATAAAGCACAGCATGCTCAGGTTCCAATCCAAATGCTCGCTACCGCCATTTCCTACCTATCGTCAGCGCCAAACGATCCTCGGACCTTCACAGCTGACGAATTTTCTTTGTTTTTATCAAGTCATCAGTTAAACGAGTCTTTATTCGAGAACTATTTTTATATTCCTTAACAATTGGTGCCGCCGCGAATACGCCTGGTACAACGTAACTTCTCTATCTATTGAGAATTCAACTGGTTAGTTCTTCAATCTGTTCCTTTAGACTGGGAACTATGTTCTTCAGATAATAACACTAAAATAACGTATCGTCCAAAATATAATTACACCTAATAAGAGAACAGACCACGACACGCAACATAAAAGCGCCTATTCACAGGACCACCATAGCCATTAATATCAAAACTACACTCATAAGTTCCCATGTCTTTCTCAACAACTTAATAACGCTGCGGCTAATAGCCGGCGTATATTTACAATGGCCCGCGTTCGATCCCGGTAAGTGCACCTGTCAACCCGCCCACGGCTTGCCCTTTTTATTCTTTGGAAACGTCAAAAACTTCTGACGTGCGACACAGATTAAGTAACTCAGACGTGTCACGATCGATTACATTTTTAAAATTAAAATTTGTCTGAAGACTTTCGGTATGTTCCATGATCCCTGCATTTCTTATTTACTTTAGTAATTTCTTGTTAATTTTTTTTTATTAATTTCATTATACTTGTTCTTACATTTTAATGACGACTTTTTTGGTTAAATGAAAGAAGCCAAGGAAGTCGATGGGCCGGTTGGCGTGGTTTGTAAGATACTTGCTTTTCACGCCGGCGGTCGTGGGTTCGTTTCCTACCCAGGACAAACATTTGTGTGCATGAACATGTCCGTTTGTCCTGAGCTTGGAAGTAATTTATCTATTTAAGTATGTATTTACAAAATAAAATTAGAATATGTAGTATATCAGTTATCTGGTTGCCATAATACTAAAGTTTTTTTTTTAGATCTAGAACCTAGTTCTAGTCAATGACTAATATTAGTATGTGAGAGACCACGGCCTACAAATATTTACATATATTTAGGCATAAACAATTATGGGTGAATTCGGGATTTGCCTTAGACTGGACAACATACAATGTTAGTAGATTTAAAAGGTCATTTGCATGACAGACCAAGATATCTAATTAAAGATAATTATGTGTGTGTAATCACACGCAGGTCATGGGTCGTACTCTCGCGACCTCACAACTTGCTTCCGGCATTGGACATCTTATTTGCATTTTTTAATCTTTATTACGTCAGATTGTGTTAAGTACGGAATGATAATTTAAAAAAAATGCTGTCATTTAAATCTTACAACGCCATTTTATGACGTTGCCAGGTAACTTCATATTGGCGTATGCAAATTATATTTATTACGCTAAGTTTTACAATTTTATTTATCCTGCCTTGTATATCTCCATTGATTTTTTTAAATATTGATATGGTTTTCTTCTGCTATAGGTACCAGAGTGTAGGCGACACGTCGTCGTTTGTGAGTTACATTAAATAGTTACAAACTGACTCACCGTTTGGTTTACGGTTAACTTACCCCGTAACTTAACTGACTCTAACAAGGTTGACTTAACTCTAACATAGAGCAATGAACCCAAGCTCGAATTAATTCTAATAAACATCCCTTGGGCTAAACTAACGAAATCCCGCAAAAAAAATATTTAAAACGTATTTTTAAGGAATTATAATGAGGTAACAGTTATTTTTTACAATAAAAATAGAATAAAATTGTATTTCATAAACATTGCCTTATTTTGATTATTTGAAATTAATTTATGTGTCGAAATAAAAACTTAGAAAATCAATTTAAAAACGGTAACCAGTTTCATAAAATGTATTATAAAAATATGAATACAAATTGTTATTAATTATAGTTTTTTTATAATAAATCCGTTACCGTAGATAACTGATATGCAAATTTCTGGACAAGTATTTATTAACTAAATAACAGGTCTCCCGTATGCTATTAACTCGGCCAATCGCAAACTGCGAAACATAATTATTCTCTATTTTACAAAATTGTTTATATCATTCAATTATAATTTCTGATATAGACCACCCTAAATGAACACGTGTAGTAAACGGGGTCTAATAACGCTACTGTATTATGTAATAAATTTATTGTAAAGGATTTACGTAGGAAATTATAAAATTAATTTGACATACTGAATGTAAGAGTTGATTTCTTGACGTAAGAATACAAATCGTAGGTATACATTAATTGCACATTTAATTTATAATGAACTTACAGATTATTTTTCACGTAAACTACCACGACCTCCTAGAAGACCGTCGTGAAGAAGATGCTTTTGCGTTTCGTCTAATGAGTGAGTAGTCCTATTGCTTCTATCCTTTTCTAACAAGGACTGGAAGGGAGAGCAACTGCAACTCGTTAGCTTGTACCTTAAACCTCTTTCTCATTTGCCACCTTCTGTATGAAATAATATAAATCAGAATAGCTCCATTATGTACAAAAATGTATAATTATTGTTAAAGCTATAGAAGCATATTCCTGAGGATTAAAGACACGGAGTGTCTTTTTATGTGTGGTCTTGTGTTAGATTATTTTTTTCTAACCTAAAACAGGGATCTCTAAATACCAGGAGGTCATGATCATTAGTCAAAGGGAAGTGACTAACGCTCAGTGTAGTGTTACACAGCTAACGAGGTAATTAGCTGTTATTAATTTTACTAGCGCATTAATTGTCCTATGTCTGGACTCGGACGAATGGTGGGAGCGTAACGAATACCAAAGCGTGTAGAACTATTTGTCATCGATAAGCACATAAGATGATTAGGTAAATTTGTAATTAAGGCGACCAATCCTGTCATATGTCAAAGGACCTGCAACTGACGAATGAATGAACTAATGTGAATGAAAGAAAAAATCTGGGCAGTAGAAGTATTATAGCGTTTAGTCTGGAGTGACGTGCTGGAGGTCTACCTAAGTACTCTTCAAATTCCTATTCTATAAGGAAAGGATGGGAAGGGGAAGAGGATTATACTGGAGAGGGGATAGATAGAAAAAGGAAAGATCTTTTACCTATCTATTCCGTCCTCTGTCAAAATAGAGGTAGCAACGCATCTGGAACTCATTTGCTTGTCAGCGGTAGTCCAACATTAGGTGAACCATATGCCCATTTCCCGTACCGCGTTCCGTGGTCGTAATGAGTGAATTTACTGTTTCTTTCTCCCTTATTATTGTATTGAGAGAGATTTACGGGAACCGCCTCCGTAATTCTTGTGACCACACTTTAAACAATAGTCCATTAAATAAAATATATGTAAAGAATCTTATTTATTGTATTGTTTCGTTCACGATGCGGTCTTAGTTTGATCTTTCTGAATGGGTTATTTTAAGTAACTTAAGTCTCATGCATTTGTCTTGTGTGCTTTTTTCTCTTGTGTCTTGTGATCTAGTCGAA
Source organism: Papilio elwesi (assembly GCA_029849275.1). Taxonomy (NCBI): domain Eukaryota; kingdom Metazoa; phylum Arthropoda; class Insecta; order Lepidoptera; family Papilionidae; genus Papilio; species Papilio elwesi. The sequence goes on from CM056697.1 coordinate 5,057,306, forward strand.
GATCGAATATTGTCAGTTACCATGGTAACTGCATTATTCGAACGAGTAGTTTGCGAAAATTTGAAAGTTACAAGTAATAAATCCCCATCACACATTACCACACATACATCAAACAATGCCTCGTTGCGGTAGACTATTATAATGTCTCTAGTATCTAGGTCCTAATTTACAGACCACTAACGGCGCACGTAATTCTAGAAATCGATGTAAAAGTGAGTTGCTATATACTTGTGTTAATTCAACTTTTAATTCTACATCTAGAAATATCTCACATTAAATCAAACCTTCCCGGATGTAGTAAGGAAATAATACATTTCTATAGTTGACCAAATCAGTGCTACGCTCGAAAATGTAAGCAAGTATGCAATTCACAATCAGAAAAGACGTGTCGCAGCCACAGCAATGAGGAAACTAGAGAGTGACAGAGAAAGAGAGTCGAGCAATCTATTGACGCATTATCTATCAAAACTGCTACTTTGTAGTTTTTTTTATGATCTGCTGAAACTACGCTAGGGATACGTTGTAAGAGTCCAATATAAAGTTATTCCCAATAACTTGGCACTTAATGTTATTGAATGATATGACCGGTGTGAGGAGGACTCGTCCCTTTTCCATAGTTTCCTACAAAGGTTAGGATGGGAAGGAGAAGAGGATAGGAAATATACTTTTCCCTGTCTATCCACTCCTATGTCCATTAATCTTCTTGCATAAAAAATTTAATCAATGGCTATAAACAAACGTTGCAAACGTTGCCTTGTGTACGTCGTAAAATTTTGTTGATTTTCGTTTATAATAATACGTTTTCAATAAAAGCATTAATCCAAATGTTCTAAGTTCATTTTACGAGTCAATAAAGAAAGGCTTAATCAGCGGCCACTACAATATGACCAACAAAAACGCGGACAGACAATAAAACAAAACATAATGATGCCGTCTAGCCGCAACTCACGAAACGACCCGAAGAAACAACCTAATAGCTTTGAAATTGGTGAATTCTTTTACCGAAAATTACTTGAAATATCGTGACCTGAAGCTCGATTCGATGTTAAGTTCTAGTGGACAAAGTTGAAAATCCAGTACAAAAAGTAGGTTAACTTAATTTGATTTCTTTTTAATACCAGCAGCAAATTTAGTGACTCAGCGTCTGTGTAGTCAGACAGAATCATTCTATTCTCAGCTATCAGAAATATCTCTCTCTCTGTCTCGCAGTATACTGTCGAAAAGGAAGGGTGATATGATGACGATAAAAAATAATAAGTCTAGAATCTGAGCACTGTGCTGTACTGTGCTACTTATTTTTTTATTGTAATGTATCTAATAAAACTTTTTACAGCTCCCGCTAATACCTTTTGTTTCATATTTATAATTAAATTAAATTTAGAAATACTCGTACATATGCTGTACATATCAGCGAAGGGTTTTATTACATAAGAACAAGCCGAGTATGATTTCATTCGTCTTGATGCTGAAAGAAAAATACCTAAAAATGTAATCTATTAGGCATTACTCAATTTATTTCGTCTTCGACAAATGATAGATTCTAAGCATGTAACTGAAGGTTCAGTTTCTACTTAGCTTTATTGCTATGTCACGTTTTCAAAATCTTTAGAAGTTTAGTTAGAATTGAAGAGAGAGAAACCCCCGGGGCTTAGTAAAAACAAGCAATGCGTGTGAAAATGTACGTAAGAAATCGAAAACCAAAATTGAATTAGTAGTAAGGGAAGCCTTATATATAGGTCTATTCCATGTTTAATATCTCGAAATCCATAAGACATCAGGCTTTTTTTGGTAGACTTAGCGCTAGATTACTTCCAGTGTCGCTGTGGCGTGATATTTTGGGACACCTTTATATATTTATCTTCTGTCGAAGATATCTACGTACTTTTAACATATAAAAGCAGACTTCAAGCACCTGTACAAATGATTATAGGAATAATAAATACATGTTTACTCTTTTCATTAAACCCTATTTGTAATATGACCTATAACCAATTTGTCGAAGCGTTATTGTTTGAGAAAGCGTCCATATGAGGTAATCCGATCGTTCAATAAAAATCTCTCTTAACGAGAGGCCTAGTTAATTGCGCTCTTACGGAGCCTTTATTCGCCCAAATTACGGTTATCATTGTACATTAACAAATTACACCTTCTTTGGGTAGTCGGTAAATATAGGTATGAATAAGTGGTATTATTAATGCCGCAAGATTTAAAAGAATCCAATTTTTTTTAAATATTAGTAAACGAAGAATCTAGAAATCGCTCAAAGCTTTACCAAACTTTTTCAGTCACTTTCCAAGCTTACCAATAAATTAGTGTTTATCTAACGTAATATAATAACCATACTAAATACAGAATGTTATTGAAAAGGGCCTATTAAAGCGAGCCTTAAATCCTACTCTGCACACTCCTTTGGTCATTAGGTCTCCTGCGTAAGTTTAGTCTATCGAATCTAGTCTATGTTTCTTATGAAGAATGAAGCTTCTAAGGAAGTTTTAAATTCAATCAGTAGTTTAACCATTACAAACAAATGTTCATAATATTAGTATCGATTTACTTTTCGACCTCATCCAGTTGACTCCATCTTACAGTCTTCTATGAGGCTGCTATTAACAGTTGTGGCATGTCGTCACATCTCCCGGATGTCGCGGTGAAACACAACAGTGCGCCCGTGGCATCCGCAAAAAGCAGAGAGGAACACCGACAGGATTTTTAGTGGGCATGCCTCACCCTTCGGAGAGGAGAGTCCGCCATCACCACCGCACTATCCCCACGGTGGTATGCGTATCGCATTTTCCCTGTAGGAGAAAAATAAACAAAATGTCGTCACATAGGCAATATATTTATTCAGATAGTAATCAGTAGACATCTTTCCACGATCAACATTAAAATCGATAGTACGTCATATTGTTCACTGAATTAAAATATATATGATGAAATGGCGACACAGCGGCGACAGGTTTCCGCAGCGCTGCAATCAATAACAGACGAAACGGTTAATATTTTTGCAAAAGGTCAAATAATGAAGCCCTCCTTTCGCCGTCGCGTGTCTCCCACAACTCCGGCAGTAAGTTTTAACGACCACAATCACTCATGTAAATTCAAAAAGGACGTGGCAGTTATATAATGCGACCCGCTCCTGCATTACCCGTGGAGCAGGGCACATACGCCAACATTTTTGTCATGTCTTATACAATAAACAATCTTCAGAATTGTGTAGTATCTAAATCTTAGATAAAATCTATAAAAAAATATTTTAACGTATAAGAATCATATATTTTAAATCAAAAAATGCAATCCAATCCAGTATAATAAGTTAGTATAATGTTCGATACCTGGCCGATTATACTGGATTATCCTTAAATCACGTCATATAAGAAGCAGCAACAGTGGTAGAGCCCGCAACAACATCTGTTGCACGAATTGGCCGGGTCGACCGGTGAAATTCCACGACCTCACAGAAGACAGGCCTGAAGTAGACTATTCTGCGTTTCGTCTGATGAGTGAGGTGCATTATGGTCCTCTTCCCCTTCCCATCCTTTCATAATAAGGAAAGGATGGGAAGGGGAAGAGAACTTGACTGTGGGGATTGGGGTGAATAGGAAAGGAATATAACCATTTTCTGTTTATCCCTTCCTCTGTCTCTTCTGCAACTCTTTTTGCGGATGCATATGGGTAGCGATCACTTGATCTTGACTTCAGGTGAACCGCATGCTCGTTTGCCACCTTCTACTATAAAAAAGCAACTTAGACCGGCACATGATCAGACCAAACATGAAGCTTAAAAAACCCTTCATGTCTGTAATATATTGTACATCTATCGTGTGATAATGGAAATATAATCTTATATAAAATAAATTTAAATTAAGAAAATGACAAAAACTCTCCGCTGGAACGAATAAATCAACCGTTTACGTAAATCGGACGCTGAACAACGATTTTAATTACAGAACACGTATGTTCGTTTGTGTGCCAATTGGAAAGTATTGACCAATAACTGTCATTGAACTGTTTTCAACAGATTTATTACTACTCCTGAAATAAAATATCTCTCTTAAATATTCTTTATTAAACGACTTGACAAAGTTTAAGTTTAACTAGACGGTATTCATGAACATGTCGAATAGCATGCTCTTCATAACTTTATCCTCTAAAACCGACCTTCATGTATTGTTTACATGTACCTTCATATATTATTTGTTTTAACAATCCGAATATTTCTTTTATATTTTTGTAATTCATGGCGCTTATGAATTCAAAAGTTTATTTTTTGTTACTGTTTTGTTTCAAAAGCCTTAATTTTTACTTGCATCAACTCTACGTTCATCATTGTACCAATATCTATTCCTACAATTATCCCACAATTTACCGTCGGCCATTCCTCGGTTATATCATTAGTTTATAATATAATTACTGGTCTCCGTCGGTTAAAAGCCCCTAGACAGTCATTTGATGTTGTAAAGGCCACATCCTCTTTTTTCTATCAATTCGTCTATTTATATTTCCTAAGTTGTATCTAGAATCTTACACAATGTTATAAGAAGCAACAAAGTCGTTTGCATCTCATAGCTTCTTCGGGAATATAAATAGAAAGCACATTTTAATGTGAAGTTATTGTTTCAGACCTGGCTGCCTTGCGACAATTGCTCGAAAACGAAACCGGCGGCACATCCTGTCCCAGTTGTAACATGCCCTTTGACAAGGGTAAAAAGAGAAAGCTTATTGACACGTGTGGGCATGAGCGTTGCTACTCGTGCATGTTCAGAAACGAAGCGTGCCCCATCTGCGCGAGGAACAGCCAGAGCCGGCGGCCGGTGATGGAGAGGTACACGCCCTCACCGCAGCGACAGTGCGACCACGACTGGCAGTCACCGCTACGGCTGCCCAAGCCACCCAAGCAACCCTCGAGCTTGGCCCAGAGCTGCCCCACACCGCCGCACACCAGACGAAGATTCTTCCTCAGTCCGAAATCCCTCCGAAGTCCCTTCGGTCAACGCACCTCGCGACACTCTCACGAAAACCACGTCCCATTATCCGGTAAGTCTGATTGTGCAACATTCATTGATCGCTGACCTATTCGCATCGTATCCGATAGCCGCGTGTAAAAGATCCCTCCGGTCGTAAATAACAGAGCGACGGTTGCGACACGGCGTCGGCGACACTCGCCCACGCACCGGATGTACGTAGGGGTTCCGTAAAAGACCGGTTGTCTCCGCATATATTAACCTGGCCACGGATCCGATAGACTTTTGCAACGCTGCCAGCGCAGACAGGCCGGCTGCGGACTTTATCTTTACATCTGTTACATTTTCGATTAATTGCGTCACTCCGCATCGATATTTATCTGCGGAGGCAGTGCCGCAGCTGCCGTTTTCTAATAAATCAACTTCGTTCAACTTCAGTTCGCTACGCCTGTAAATTCTGCTTTATTGATTGTGTATTACATTTATTTAATCTTCAATCTATTAGATCATTTCGTAGCTTTTACTGTTTTCGTCTCGTGCAATGCTTTAGACGACTTTAGCTTGATGGAGTAACATTCCAGGATTACCAGAAGAGGGCGCGAGGAACGCGGCGTGGCATAGCCTGGTGTTCAATAAGATACGGTCGCTGTGGTCCACCCACTCGTCCGTACCACAAGGACTGAACCAGTTGACAGGCACGGATTATATTTTATTTCATCGGAGGAATATGGATCAGACAGTTTAACTTATACAATCTTTTTCCCAAAATTACTAAACTAATAACAATGGATTGAATCTGATAATACAGTGTATCCAGAAATGGCGTGTATAGCGAATTATACATTTCTTGGTAAGAAAAAAAATGTAGGCGTATAGATACTATGTTTCTGGAGCGTGGAGTCTTCCATTGTACACGCTATTTCTAGACATCCTTTATGATTCATTTATTACCAAAGATACAAATCTTATGACGTTGTGCAAACGTTCTAATAATTTAAATATATTATGAAGCGAATTGTCGAGAGACAGCGCGGTCCACATTCCTCTGGTCCGAATCGGGCACGGCCGCTGTATTTTTGCACACCTTTTTGCCTGTTGTCGCCCGCCTCGGCTCGTGTGATGTGACCCTTTTAAGTGAGATTGTTTGCGTGTTTTTGTGCTTGCATTGTTATTAATTCACATCAATCGTGTTGAGCACTAGATACACTTAATTTTTCTTTCAGACTACCACCGCCTTTTGACCACATCATATTTTGCATGACCAAGATTTTTTAGTTGTTTTATTACGTTAATTAGTTTAGTTTTATTCCGAATATTAAGTAGAATATTATTATCAAACTGTACAATACAATGTTTGAAAAAACTAAGGTTTTATTGTAATGGAAGACATTGTAACACATGTAGGTAGCTGTTTTCTCCTCAAATTTCTTCCCTTTGTTTTTTGATCGCTCTGCAAACTTTCATCGAATATTTTTAAATTGTTCCTATTAGAATAATGTTCAATTATTTATTAGAATCCTTGCTGGTATTTAAGGTTTAGGAGATGTGCCGGTTTGTATTATTGTTTGGTCAACGTGCACGAAATACAGCGAGGGCTTGACGTTAATTTCTCTAAGATAAACATGAACATTTCTTAAAAATATTACCTTCACTGACGTGAAGGTAATCACGTCATTTTTCGAGTTGTATTGCGTGTGCGTGTTTGGAGCGTGTTTTTCATTTCGATTTAGATAAGTTAATGTTTACTTCTTCCCACGTAGAATTAATTACTGACTGGATACAATTAACTTGTTTAAAGTAATTTTTATTTATTATTATTATAATATTAGAAAAGAAGCGTCAATAGTCTATTGGTTTATCGTAGGAACCACGAAACATGAGATCGTGTGTTCGCATCTATTATTTGAGTATTGTGGTAAACCAACCATCGCCTACCACAAGGTTAAGCTTATTGGTAATAGTTTAATTTACTAAATAATGTTTAGTAAAGTATTTATACAAGTTGCTTATATTTTTACACAGAACACAGACGATAAAACCAATATAAGAATATAATTTGTTAATGTAGTATATATTCTATGTACTTTGTATGTTGTTTACATCTCTGGAGTTTCATTTCCCCCCTTCCTCAAACTTCCATCGTTTGGTTATTAAAACAAGTTTGCGTTTATACCTTCTGAAGTTATGAATGATTTTATATTCCATAATACAGAACAACCTTCGAATGTCGTTGGGCAATTCTACCTGATATGTTAATAGGTAAATCTGCGCCAACGTAATGCAATCAATTTTCAACATTACCTCATCGTAAGATGGGCCAGAGTCCTTTGCGCGTAAAGTTCATTCATTTATAGACTTTCTAATGAGTTGTAATCTTATATCTTTGTTTACATTGAAACTTGATTTATTGAGGAACCTGATCGGAGATATATTAGCATTAATTAATTCAAACACAATAAGTTTGTGTTGGACATCTTTTAGGTTCACTGTTCTGACATTGAACTTGAACCGACAAGTTACCCAGCTCAATATCTGAGTAGCGTTATTTAGATTACAACCACACTTTCCAGAGTTTCGGCAAAGGTGACTGATAGGTTACTTTTGGGGATGGGCAGAAGAGCATATAAGTTCGTAATTTTGCTGTAACAATCATGAAAAAAATTACGTATTTTTCTATTTTAAATTCAATATTAAAGGCGCCATCTTAAATGCATTAATACAGATTTATTGGTTGGGGGTGAGAACAAGTCAACATTATTGACAGATTGCAGTGTTAAACAAAGCTCTACCGTCTTTAGAACGACAAATCAATTAGACCCGTCTTCATCATGTTTCCTAAAGCGGGAATTAGCCTGTTATCAGTTGACAAATTATAAGCTTGAAATCAGATTTCATTTCATTTTTAGCAATTTTAAAACTGACTGAAAATCGACTGCCGACCATTAGGCAGCAAGTCAGACTAATAGATGTCATATTTAATATTGTTTTTACACATTGTAACGATACCTTAAACGTCATTATATCAGCAAAGCAATAATATTAGGTATTTAAACCGTGGGCGCTTGAAGGCTGTGCTGGTGTATCAAACTATATCAGGCTGCTATGAATGGAGCAAGGTGAAAGACGCCCCCGGTACTGTGCCGCGGTGTATTAGCATCCTAGAAGTGCCACATCCAGTTAGTTAAGTAATTTCTATGCGTCACATATAATATTATAAGGCTTAGAAGTTCAGTCGATAAACAAAGTTGTTGTTTAAAGAAAGGCCGTTTTAAAAAAAAATGAAGTTTTTTTTTATATTCTGTATGTCGAATAACAAACTTTGTTATTACTATTAACGCCTATAGAGAATAACAAATAGTGAAACAGGCGTATAACAACGTCATTTTAATCAAGTACAAGTGAAGCGTAACCATCGGTACAACATCGGACATTTTTACACTCGATCTGTTGACGACTGTACACTTCACGCATAATGCCAGCCAGCCTTGACAATGGCCCCGCATAGCAACGCGGTACAGACACCAAAAATGTGTACCTTCTTTTTTAATTAAATTTGTATATACTGACTGATACGAGGGTAATATAGTATATGGATGTATGTCCGCTCCATTGTGAGCTCCTGTCGCCTTGACTAATTTTGAAGAGTTATGTGTTATTAAATTCGTATTCTTCCCCCGAGTGTTTATCATTAAAAGAAATAAGGGGTGATCATTTTTTTTGGATTTAAACTGCACAATTGCCGAAAACAAACACTTCCTGACTGAAGTCTTAGACCGGGTAAATTCCCAAAAAAAAATTTTTTTGTTTTTTTTTCAAATATTTTTTTTCAAACCCAGACACTTCACGATAAAGGGTTAACAAACTCGCCTAAGTAGAACTAGAGACATGTATATTGCTCTTGCAATCGATTTTACTAGGGATAATAATTCTCCCAACCTTATTCCATTCTATTTTTATTAATTACAAATGACTTAAAAAATTCTTACCAAGCATGTATAGCAATATATTTATAATAAATAATTTTTTGATTCATAACCGGTTTAACAAAAATGTAAATAATTAATGTAAAAAGAATCTGTTGTTGTTGACTGTACTTTGTACAGTCGACCGCCGGGAGGTCGCACTGACATTTTCAATCGCACCACAATGGAACGTGAAAGGTTTCCACGGCCGATGTTTTTGCTACGCCTCATTGCCCGATGTTCCGGTGCTTGGGTTTCCGCTGGCGGCGGATTCGAACCTGAAATCTCGGGATGGCTGCATTTTATAAAAAAAAAGATTGTGTACTCGCCACGATAGACTTTTTGGCTAGATATTATAGTAATATTATAAACGTAGGTTTATCGTAATAATCACTAGCTTTTCAGTTTTTTTCGTAAAATGTCTGAAAGTAAGTTTCTTGTGCATTGTAATAGGAAAATTAATCTTTTACCTTTACATCTATCGTTCTCTCCACAACCGAGTTCAAAAGTCAACAGTAATCTTCCTTATAACTATAAACAATGTACGTCGATGGTACAGATATATCGAAATATTCGGTAATTTTTATAATATAATTCACAAACACTCAAAGAACCCTTATCTATAATCAATTTTATTAAAAGAGACAAAGATATAATGCAAAAAATATAAAACTGGACTCAAACTCATAGAAATACATAGAAAAATTATAGTTAATATGTTATCTCTATAATCGGAAAATATAATTAACTATAACCATTACAAGAACTTACACAAGTATACAAATATGAAATATTTTACATTTAATGCGAACGAACAAAAACCGAGCAGTTTGTCAATGCGACTCATAAAAACTGCTGGTCGCTCTTGCCATATGGTGCTAGTAATGTATCGTCATTCAACAACAGTGGCCGAACACTGAACCGAACCGGCGCTCGAACCTGCTCCGAGGCGTGGGAGAGCCAACTTTTTGTATACTCGTCCTACCCGCGCCCCTAATCACGTGGCAATAAAGCCACTGGAAATGGCCTCACAGACTTTGAAAGTTTTTATTAAACCAAAAAAATTGTAGACTTTTCCTGATCAATAGGAATTTTCACACATAGTTGTGTACTACTATAACTATATATCACATTTAAAAAATATGTTAGAAATCACAAGAGCACTTTTCTTTTGTGCCAATAGGTATCAGCAGATTTCCTATACAAAATCCTATTTAACGCGATCTATCTAACCTATTTTTTTTTATTTTACGGTACTGACTGACAAACCTGTTATTGCTCGTAATGAATAAGACAAAGATATTTGTAATTCAAGAGCTGTACAATATATTTTAACTGGAAATGTCTCTTCCATTGATTCTAGTTCATCAATTTGTCGTACGCTCAGCGCGGTAATAAATCCGTTGTGCAGCCGTCTCCCTCGGACAGCACTACGATTGTCATCTACCACAATATAAATGCATCGTTGGTCTTCACAAAAATTACAACTATGCCATCTGATGCCTTGCAGGAGATAAGAGATCATATCTTTAACTATTTAAACAATTCCTTTCCACTACTTGAAAAAAAAACAAATCTACTTGTACGAACAAATGAAACACTTTGTATTGATATCTTGAATTCATATAGTTAAACAGTAGTAGTAGTAGTAGAAAAACGCCACCAAATACCGACATCTTTTTGCAGTGATTTTAATTTAATAAATTATTTATGATATTTTTTTTAATATTAAGATGCCTTTTTAATCTAATCATCAATAAAAACAAAAAGATATAGCGACATACACATCTCTCCTTTTAATATTATAAAATTGATTAATCAAAGAGGGATGATGGTCAAACTCTAATATAGGTATTATAAAAAACATAATTGAATCAACTATTATAATTGTATTGATGTAAAAATTAATACCATAAAATATAGTCAATTCTGCTTTGATACAAAAATAAATGTTTATGATGATCAGGCACTCTCGCCTTACACCGCAGAGACCTTACTAGGTACTTCCTGACCTCTGCTTACAAGTGACCTTGTTTGGATATACGATCTTAGGAGATGAAAGACCTAGGTCTAATGCTACAGAATAACGATTGATATTCAGCATTAATACAGTTTCACACCAAGATAGAATTTATGTAAACGAATAAACGTCATTTATGGCGGCCATTGCACTATTTATAATTTCATCGGAAATGTAATTTTATAGGAATTGTGTGTGGCTTAGATATGGATAGCTTATGTTATGAGAAAAAGTTGATTTCCGAAACTATTTTAAGATTTACGAATTTTTAGGTAAGAACCTTTGTTGACGAAAATTCCATCTTTACTGTCAAGCAATCTGTAACTACTTCATTCCAGTAGGTATACTGACATTCTTTTACAACAAAAAAATGCACCATTAAACAGCCTTTATCAATTTATTACATAGAAATTATTAATATATGTGTCCAAGAAGTCCTAGGTTCTGTCAGTGATTACCGAGTCCAGAAGTAATCGTAGTGATTGCTTGACCAGTTCATTCCTTTATTACTGATAAGCCACATGCAATTAAAAGCAAACTATATTAATTAACATCCTTCACAAAAACAATGAAGTAAAGTCCACAATAGAATGTCTGAATTGATAAGCGGCGAGAAACACCGGGCTGGGAATGTAATTCAATAGTAAATATGAGATGCATGTATCCTTCGACTGCAACGCGTTCCCAGTAAATGTCATGGGAACATTAAGACAAGAAGCTTCCGACGATTAGCGGACTTTTTACTTGGGTTCAATTTACGATTATTTTCTTACGTTTTATATTAATTACAGACTTTTGATACAAGTGTTCGTTTTAATTATTTCAAATAGTTATCGAGCGCTTAGGATAGAAAATAAACAACGTTCTATCACATCTACAGAATATTTGTAATTTCGCCAATAAAACCTCAACCGCCTTGGGAGGAAGCCCTAAAGTTTATTTACTTATAATTATATCCATAATTCAAATTGGTAGGAAGACACTTTGACTATTTGAAACCATATCGATACCTTACTGTATGATTTATTGATAATTTTTTCTAGCTGGTTCGCCTATTATCAGTAAACATCCGCGTTGATTACTGGTACGCTTGATAATGTCCTTAAGTAAGTCACAATTTTCTAGAACAGGCATTGAGTTAACATGATGTACATTTTGTATATTTTCATTTTGTAGTTATGCAAATATATAAATATAAGTAAAAACCCAAAACACTAGCATGACAATAGCACGTGACTGTCAATTGTTTGAGTGTGACTTTACAACCTATTCTCCCTTGTATGTATTGTAAAGTTCATCTACTATCTGCAGACGATGAAGGTGGTCACATCAAGCAAGGCTTCGAGTCCAGGCGACAGAATGACTTGTACATGCGTCTCGGCCTGCTCCTTGGAGAGAGACGGGGACGCAACAAGTCCCGGGACAGCTGCACATCGCTCGCCTCCCTGGATGCCCACACATTGGCCTCGCACAACACCAGCCCGGTTTGTATACTTTATATAGATAGACTAAACGAGCTGCTCTTCGTCTAAAGTACACTGCTTCATAGATAGTCTGCTAGGCTATGAACAATCAAATGAGGTGCAGATGCCAGCCTTTATCTCAGACAGGGGGAAGAGTACATACGGAAAAGGAGAAGAAGAAGGATAAAGGGGGGATTATCGTGTTATTACTAGCAGTAGGTACTGAGTGAGTGACTTTTGCATTCAAACATTTACTATATGCATACAAGATCGTCGGCTACAGGTGGTCTTAACCGCTCACTACGTCACTAATCTGGTTGGTAAAATTTCGCCTATGATATCGTATAGGATATGTAAATCTGAAAGTATTGTATAATATTGTATGATTTGATTCCAGGTGTCAACGCTGACTGGTTCGTCGGAGGTGGAGGCGGCGACGCCGCTGGGGCGTGACTCGCTGGGCTCGCTTGCCTCCATGTCACTATCCGCTGCCAGCAACTGCTCCTCCTCCAGCCCCGGCAGCAGACGGCATTCCGTCAATGGTGAGCACAAAACATTTGAACCCAATAGTTCAGTTTACGAATTGCAATACATGAATTCCTAGCTTCGAACCCACTTTACAATGATTTTTTTTATGTGAGAAGGTGGCAAACGAGCAAGCGGATCACCCGATGTAAAGTGAGCGCTACCCACAGACACCACCCCCTCCCCGTCCAATCCTCTTCCCTTTCCCATCCCATCTTTACAAGGAAAGGGTGGGAAGGACAAGAGGACTCAAATTAGGCCTCCGGCACCTCACTCATCAGACGAAACAAAGAGTACTTCTACTTCACGCCGGTTTTCAGTGAGGTCGTGGTATTTCACCGGTCGAGCCGGCCAATTCGTGCAACAGATGTTGTTGCGGACTCTACCACTGTATCATCCGCGAACTTAGACGATCGTGAAAGCAACTTGGACTCTTGATACCGCAGCTCTAAATAGAGAACGGGTCCTCAACGATGGTGACATAATACTACCATCGATTTAGCCAAGACATTCTTCATTTGTTTTGTTCCCGTTGTTATATCATAATGTTATTAGTCCGTAGATAAATGCTTCTTTTATAATGGTCCTTACAGCTACGTTACGGTGACGCTTATTGTTTCAGCATTGCAAAGTCGGTCAGAAGAACTCACCCGTATGTCGAGTGGCTTCTTCAAGAACCGGAAGACCGCCGCCAGGAGGTCCGCTAGGGTCGGTAGCAGCAAATCCTCTACTTCCTCAGATATCAAGAAAGGTCAGTGAACAAATATAAACTTTATATCTGTGGTATTAAGATACAATATAACTTTAAAATAATTTTATTACTCTCGTTTAATGGCATTAAGAGATAAGAATATAATAAAAAATAATATCAGTTAATTTTTATCACGTCGTTATAAAAATATTACAGTTAATTTAATTAACGTGATTAACAATCTTTTACAATTTAATGGAAGTGAAGTTAAGTGGAACTAAATATGTAATGTACGAATAAAGGTGTTGACATTAATTTTAAATATAATTAAGGAATTAAAACTCTGTCATGTCACATCATAGTTAAAGACTACTTTAAAATATTATGGGTGAATCATTCTCTTTTCGTAAAAAAGTAAAACCCAATAAACTCTATAAGAAATTAGTGTACTATTTTAAAACTCGAGAAGCTTTCGACTATATTTTAAAAAACATTTTCTAGTTAATTCCTTCATAGCACGCGGTAAAACGTGTACATAAGTTGCATATTGGTCTTAGTTACTACATTTAAAACACAAACTGTGAAAAACAGGCTAAATAAGCACAATAACTATTTAATTTAAAATTAACCAAGAAACCCGACTAACTGACCCCTATGACATTCCGGGGAATAATATCCCTACCCTACCCTCACTCTGTCAATACGTTAGGCTACTGGGGGTAACCAACCATCTTCATATCAAATCAGTTGTTATATTATAATATGGGTTATATTAGACTATAAAATTGAATGAGTAAACTGTAACATGTATTGCAACGATAAAACTCGTATGAACGTATCATTGAACTGTACCTTATAAAAAGTGTACGATCGACATTGTTCTCTCGCTCCCGGAAAAACTTTTTCCCTCTCAGAGCCCGCAACCTGTACTAACGACGTTTTGCACGTCATTAAATGCGACTGAGATGTAGTCTCTGACAGGCTTGTTAAGGCTTTCATGATGTGTTATGTTAACAATATTAATCCGAATTTGATTACGGATATAACATTTTTTTAACTTTATTTTATTTATATACAGCCAATTAAAAGAAAAAAAATGACGAATCAAAGATATGAATTTAAGATATTAATGTATTTTTGTTTGCGGTTATTAATCAGATAAAGAACCACTTACGTATATTATCCCAATAAGATAAAACGGGTTTCGCAAAGCTTATCATATCCTAAATGGTTTTATGGTAGAAATAAGTTAACAACAGCAGAAACAAGCAAGCAGCCCACTTGTTGTTGACTGACCACATAAAGGCTGTGGTCACTCAACAACAACACAAGCTCATTGCATTATATGATAAAGTAAACGTTGAAAAACAGACGTATAACTTAGTATAAAAAACGTTAGGTGTGGACCAAGCTTCGTTCTGCTTTTTCTTTTATATGTAAGATAGTGTTTTTAAATATAGCGCCATCTAACAAAAATATGTGATATCAGTGAGTTGATAACGATCCGACAATAGATAATTCAAATACCTACCAAAAGATGGCAGATATTATCTACATAAATTTCTTCTACGTTTGTATGGACCATCTGTACAGATTTTGAATATAAAAACCGAATCTAAGTACAAACTTTCATGAATATCGTTGGAGCCGTTTCCGAGGTTCAGATTATATACACAACTTTCTAGTTTAAGGCTTGCTTCTTCTATATTCATACACACATCTACATGCTCGTCTGTTACTCTTATAACCGCATTTGTTAAGTTTGTCACAAATCTGGTCGGTTTATTTTGGAATAAAAATTAAGTAAATAAAAGATAAATAAAAGAAAATTAAAGATATGAACATAATATAATTAATTTTCTTAAACTTGTGCGTCATCTTCAAAGTTTAATGTAAGTTCGTTTTTCTATCAGTACACCCCGCACCACAACTAAATCTACGACCGCTCTTCTTCGAAGTGCCCTCCACCGACAACCTGGACTGCTTCTCCGGCCGCCAGTGGCTCCTGAAGGATATGGAAAAGGCGCTGGAGTCTTCTGCATCAGGTATTTTTCTGCTTTCAATCAGAATTATTATGTTTTTGGCACAGATATACTAATTTGTTTGGTTATTTTACAATTGTACTATATCAATGGTACATATGACCATTGCTAGTATTGTCTCTAAACACTAAACCATGAACATAACTTGTAAAATCAAATCAAGTGACAGTTTGCTAGACAAATCGTTCAAATACTGTCTGTTTTATCTCGGATACTGTCTCGGAGCATTCAATCGCTTTGGTTTGGCATTGGTAACGTGAGTAACCACCATTACTGTGAAGCTTTAATTCAAAAGTAGATTTATGTTCTTTTCTATCAAATAATGCGTTTCCCAGGCATCCTAATCTCTGGCAGCCCGGGAACCGGGAAGACTGCGCTGATCCTGCAGCTGGTGCAACACTCCTGCTTCGGCAGGAAGCGGAACTTCGAGTATGAGGAGTTGAGGGAACAATCCGACTTAGGGGAGATTCTACCCGAAGAACTGGTGGAGGGCATGTTCACACACCTCGCTTCGCAGGTCGTCGCTTATCATTTCTGTCAGGTGAGATCAAAGTTATTACAAAATTATCAAATACTGTAGTTTTATTTTGAACCAATGAAATATTCTATCAATAGACCACCACAACCCAGCTTTTAAATTTGCCACTGATCTAACACCGATCTTAATGTAATGATTTTATATAATCAAAAAGTGTGCTTTTTCATGTACTGTGTTTGATAAGGAAATTACATTTTCCAGGCGGACAATAACAGCACTTGCTTAGTGGGCGAGTTTGTACACTCTCTAGCGGCGCAGCTCTGCCAAGCCCCTAGGCTACAAGCCTACAGAGAGTACCTGCTCAGCGAGCCACACCTCCTAGCCTGCCTCTCACTCAAGGAGTGCATCGCGGACCCCGACCTGTCCTTCATCAGAGGCATCATAGAACCACTCACGATACTCAGAAGGAACGGCAGCATAGATTCGACCAACGGCATCATCCTTGTCGACGGGCTGTGCGAAGCAGAGTACCATAGACCTGACCACGGTTACACCATCGCCACGTTCCTAGCGCGCCACGTGGCGGAAATGCCCGCCTGGCTTAAAATAGTTGCCACCGTGAGGACGCAGTTCATTGAACTCACCAAGCAGTTGCCATACACGAGACTGAGCTTGGACGAATCAGATAACGTTCAAAAGGACCTACTGAAGTACTTCAACGCGAGATTACAGGCCGCTCCTATCACAGAAACGAACATCAAATGCTCCACGGGAAAATCCGAAGGAGCTCACAATTCAGTTATGAAATTCGCCCAGTACATCCTCCATTTAAGCCAAGGCTCGTTCTTATTCCTGAAACTTATCCTCGACCTCCTCGAAAGGAGTCACATCGTCGTCAAGTCTACCAACTACAAGGTGGTCCCGATATCCCTGGCTCAGATATTCCTCCTTCAATTCAATCTCCGATTCCCCACAGTCCAGTCGTTCGAAAAGGTCACACACATCTTAAGTGTTTGCTTAGCGGCGCTGTATCCTTTGACTTTAGTCGAAATTTACTATTCGGTGAACTCCTTACTAGTTGACACTTTTCTGCCGTGGGACGAGTTCTGCCACAGATTCGACACTCTCACTGACTTCCTCGTGAAGCGAATCGATAACACTTACATGTTCTTCCACCCGTCATTCAGGGAATGGTTGATACGACGCGAGGACAACGAGAGCTCCAAGTTCCTCTGCGACTTGAGAGCTGGACATTGTAGTATCGCGTACAGACTATCCAGAGTTCAGGCTCCCCTAGACCCGGAGAAGACCATGGAATTGGGGCACCATATTCTCAAAGCTCATATGTACCGGAACCTGGGTCCAGCTCAATTGGGGCTCTGTCCGAGGGATTTGCAAGCTATGCTCGTTGCGACCAGTTCGGCGAATGTCGGCGAGGCGATAGCGAATCTGAGGAATATCTACACGCCCAACGTGAAGGTGTCAAGACTGATGCTATTGGCTGGAGGATCACCGAATCAAGTGACCGAGTGTCTGGGCAACGCGCCGCTTCTGTGCATGTACTCGTACCAGGGAATCCTGGCGATGGTCGGTCTGCTCATAGAGTTCGGCGCCGACCTGGAAATGACCAATTCACAGGGATGTTCAGCGCTGTCTCTCGCGTGTCAGCGCGGACATACTGACGTCGCGAAAAGACTTATTGCTGCTGGTAAGTTTTCGTAACGTTTTTATATTAACTCGTAGTAGCTACTGACAATAAAAGGGAAATTAATTAATAGATTGTTATTATATATATATATATATATATATATGTATATATATATATATATATATAGATATATATATATATACATTATTTAATTTGACAAGTGTATATTAAACTTCTATGTTTCTAAATCCCTGTATCAGCTAACCTGCTTTTCACATCGCCTGGCTCTATCAAATACATGAAAAACTAACTCGTTTTCTTTCCTAGGTTCATCCCTGAGTCACACGGACACCGCTGAACAGACGCCGCTGGTGCACGCGGCAAAGAACGGCCATCGCGACACCGTCATCTACCTGCTGGGCTGCCAGACGGGGCGCGACACCTCCGCGGCTCCCGCCAGCGCTCGCATCGAGCACCTCGTGCCCGGCGCTCGGCACGCGCTCGTGGCCGCCGCGCAGAACGGTCACCTCGACATCGTCGAGTACCTCTTGGACACCGCTGAACTTATCGTAAGTTTGAGTATTGCCAATAACCAGTACGAGCATAAATTTCTGCAACATACAACTGCCTAATAATTTCGACAGTTGTCTTATGCCTAAATAAAGGTAATTTAAAGCTTAAGATTTACTTGCAATTGACATACATAATTGTATGTAATATAAATGTAAATATAATGTAATTTGCACCCGCATATGTAATTTATAACAACAAACTTCAACTTTACGACCTTACAATAAGCGTTTATTTTCCCTTACAGCCGGACGGCATCTGTCCGGTGACGGGCGAGACAGCGTTGACGGCCGCGTGCTCGAGCGGCAACGCGCCGATAGCTGACGCACTGCTGGTGCGTGGCGCCACGCCCTACTCGCTGAACGCGCGCCAGCTGTCGCCACTGGCGCTGGCAGCTCGGCACGGCCGCAGCGCGCTCGTGTTGCGCCTGCTCGATTGCGGCGCAGATGTCATGGGTTCGGGCGGGAAGAATCCACTCATCCTTGCGGCGGCTGAAGGTCATGATGATGTCGTCGAGATGCTTCTAGCTCACGGTGAGTCTGGTATAGATCCGAAAAGAAACAGAGCAGACTTCCCTCGGGAACCTCAACTGGGACCGTTAATTTGTAATACTAGTTTTAGAAATGGCACTGTCTTTTGAGATACAGATACCACCACCACCTAGCTCAAGAGACAGCTTTTAAAATTGTAAATTATTTTGGATGATAAAGTTTTATTGGGATGCGACCGAGCTGTTACATGTTAATACACGTAATATATTTGCAGGCGCGGACCCGGACGCTGTGGACGCGGACGGCATCTCTGCGCTCGGCTGGGCCTGTCTCCGCGCCCGGATCCCAACTGTCCTGCTCTTACTGGATAAGGGCGCTTCTATAGGTAAACTAAATATTAAGTAATACGTTACGATATTTTACATGTCTAATAATAAAATCATGACTTGTGACTAGTAGACACATACCAAATGCAAAGATACCAATTTCTTGGCAGACAATTTAATTTAGAAATCCAATTGGTCTGACAGACTTGACCCTTATGACACTTCAAAAAGGAATACGAATTGAATAAGATCTTATACATAAACCGTTTAGGCTAGAGGAAGTTATTATTATTATTAAGCCTTTATTGCTGATAAACTAATTTTCTTGGTAAAGTTTATGTTTTTTTTTTGTACATATTTGCTCTAAGTTATCAGCGTGTCCTGAGACACATAGGCCTCTTCCAGCTGCTTCTTCCATTCGTTACAATTTGAAGTCGATATATACAGTTTCCTATTTTCTTTTGATTTCAATATTTCCAGTATGTATTTTTATTTATATTTTCTTTTATAGTTTCTATTGAAGCTGGAAGGGATTGGTCAATACCCCCACGGTGACCAGCCGGCTTGGGGGATTTTTTGATGTTTTGTTTATTTTGTCAAGTGTTTCTTGTTCGTTTGTTTGATCTTCCGGTTTCCGATGGATGGTAATTGCTATTTTTTATGTATATCTGACGTCGATTGAGATCTGTTCCTATACATTCGTTCGAAGGCATTTATTTTGTTAATTTTAGACTGCGCGTTCTCAGTGTCATTCGGTGTAAGTTATATGAATACATAAATACGTACAAGAGATAAAGAATAGACAACTCCTCTCGGGCAAAAAAAATGGTCCACCATCCGGTTAGAGGGACCAACTTCCCATTATTTTGTATTATAAACAACTAGACTAGTGGTTCACTATATACTGGCTCTCAATTCTGTAATTTCAGCATTATAATGGTTTAGTAATGGTGCACTACTGTAAAATCTACACGACCTGACTGGTTTAAAATGTCAAATCATCAATTGCTATTGCAATTAGTAGGATCAGATTGGTCATGTTAAATGTTGTCCTCGTTAACTTGTTGTACCGCACGTGCAGAGCAAACGGACAGCAGCGGGCGCACGGCGCTGGCGCTGGCGTGCGGCGCGCCCGCCGAGCTGGCCGAGCTGTTGCTCGCCCGCGGCGCGTCGCTCGAGCGCGTCGACCGCGCCGGGCTGCGTCCGCTCGACCGCGCCATCGGACAGCGCAACCTTCCCGTAAGTACTCGCTACCTCACAACTGACTACATATCTTCTCAGATCTCACTCTCGCTCTAGGCGCAATTTCTCAGTCACTTAATTTTGCGTATCGCTCTTCAGTTTTTCGATAAAAATCCATAGATGTTTTGTTTAAATTTGTTTTCCTACGTATAATTCTATTTGTACAGGTCGTGAACTGTTTCCTGAGGAAGGGCGCGAAGCTCGGCCCGACTACGTGGGTTATGGCGTCCGGCAAACCAGAATTTATGTGAGTACTTTGTGTGAAATATTTACATCTGTGGTTAATGATGATTCGACTTGGCCGGTCTTATAAGAAAGCGTGGATTAATTCCCTTTAGGAGACGCTGAAGCATACGACCCTGTACATTTGGTAAGTCTTCTTGCGTGCTCTGTAACACTGTTATTAGTAGGGTAGAGTGTGCTGTACTGCGCTCTCTGATGTGTAGTTACGGCTTTAAAGTAATATATAGCGAGCGACGTACACGTCGCGCTGCTCCTAAAGGAGCAGAAATGGAGTAAATTAATTTCTACAATCATACTTAATATTGATGATATTTGCAGGCTCATACTGCTGAACAAGTTACTGGAAGACGGTAACATGCTGTACCGAAAGAACCGGCCATCGGAAGCGGCGCACCGCTACCAGTACGCCTTGAAGAAGATCTCCCCCCTGGTGGGCGAGGAGGCGCCCAGCCCCACGGCCGCCCCCGCGCACGAACACGTCGCCGCCTTCGTCCAGCTCAAGACAAATCTCCTGCTCAACTTGTCCAGGTGTAAACGAAAGTTAAACGTAAGTATCGTACTATCTTGTTTCGTAGCTAGATAGATTTTTTGTAAACACACATATGTCATTTACCATGTACCACGGCCATTGCACTTTTTATAATCTCACCGGAAATGTTTTAAACTGTAGCCAAAATTTGTACAGTATGGTCTAAATCATACTGTGCCGACCCCACATGAGTGGGAAAAGGACAGGGAGATAATGATAAAGTAAAGTGAAATTGTGTAATAAAGTTCTCACTGATATATTTATTCTCTTACAGGAACCATCAGAAGCTTTGGATTTGGCCGCGCGGGCGTCTGTGCTACGACCGAACGCATTTGAATGCGCATACGCAATGGCGAGGGCAATCCTCGCCTTAAATAAGCCCTCGGAGGCTCTACCACACGCTAGAAGGGCGCTCCTTCTAGCACCTTCCACAGATATGTCCGCCGTGAGGACCCTAAAAGCCTTGCAACAGGAGATTCTCACAAGGATCAACACTGGGTCGCACAGTTTGAACGGGGACACTCGTTCTATGAGAAATTATGACAGCATTAGCCTTAATATGCCTTAATTTGACAATATAAGTACAAAACATATCTGTTACGTATGTAGACGTATCCTGCGGGAGTTTATCCTGTCCGTACTCCCTCTCTTTCTCAATCTCTCCCCAGACAAGAGACTAATATAACCCAATGTTATTATTGTATAAGCAGATATTTTACTCGCCTTTTATATATAAATAATGTAACTAGATAGAAAAAAAACGTCTTACAAGCACAGTGTTATTTTAGAAATTTTCTACGCGTTTTATTTACATGTATATTTATTTATATTTATTTTTGCATTATATGAAACAAGTTGCAGCACGTCTGTTGCTTAAGTGAACTCTACTTATACCTATTGTTTTCTATTATATCTAGTAAAAAAAATTTAAACGCGTGCGCAATAACATGATACTTGCATTATTGAATTACAAAACGGTTATACCGTGAAATAATCTAAAAAAATAGTAGGACATAGTATAACTTCCTGGCTCGCTGTTCTGTTATAGAAAGAGCGCACTCGTGAAGGTATCATGTTATTGTGTGCGCGTAGTATTTAGCTTGTGGTTTCTTAATTTTGTATACTATGTGATGAAATGATAATGCACTATGTAAATATATGACTTGTAATGTTAAAGCTGTAATCAGAATGTATTATAATGTTGACTCGAATACATTTTTACGTTTTTTTTACCTTGCCATTATTATTCATTATACAATGCTTTAAACTCTACAGTTTTTGTATAGTTCATTAGTTGGCAAATTAATTTAAAAATTAGTGCCTTTTGTGAGTACATTTTCGGTACCTAATCGTATTATTTTTTCTTGTTATTTTATTTTTTGTTTAGGTTAGAAAAAATATCTGAGTTAAACTCGAGTGCCCATTTTCTTGCTTTGTCCTTAATTTATTGAAGTAAATACAAAAAAATGTATTCCTTGTTTTGTAAAAGTTTTTGGACGTTTCAAAAGCAAATGTAGTGTTTTTAGAAAGTTCGATTTAAAAAAGTATTTATTGAGAAGAAAAAATTTATAAAAACTATAAGAATTTTAGATGTGAAATCTAAACACTAGTGATTATATTACTACTAGGTATATCGTAATATTAAGCGATTGGTTTTGAAAGAACAAAATTATGATATGCTGGAACATTTCGACATATCAAAAGACTGAGGAGTGATTTGGTATAACAAGTTGAAACAATATTATAAAATGTAAGTGAATACAATAATTACTGTGACATTTTGTATACATAATTATAAATACATTAAAAATATTGCTTCTATTTTTGACTTTATCCTTTCCTTAACATACCTTAAGAGAGAACTGATATATCCGTAATTAAAAAGCGCAGATGTGTCACCTGTTTAATGGCGGAAAACGAGAAAGTCACACACAGACCGTTACTAACAACCTGTCGGCCGTTGCGTGCCTCATGGACATGGATTACAGTTTATTACAGCGCCCTCTTTCGCAAGAACAATACACTTCAAGAACGTTGTGACTTAAAATTTTGAAGGATAGTTCCGGTCTTTCCGGCGTACAAAGGGGATGTTGGTAGGGGAGTTTTCAGAATTTATATTGATAATGTCTAGTGATATAGGAGAGTTTTATACATGAATGTGGAGGGGTGTGTCAGTAAGGGTAGCGCTTTAGAAAAGACGGATGGTGCGTGAAAGGTAATTAAGAATGGAGTGACAACTGTAATAACGGATAATTAAAATAATTGAAAGATGAAAATCTGTTGTGCCTAATAGCTAATCTTATGTTTACAAAATACAACATCGAAAATATTAGAAACTGGTTTACCAAGCAAATTCTAAAACAACCATTTATCATCAAATAAATAGCGTAAATTAATGATTTAATTCGATTTAAATTAGTGTCAAGTGTTAGAGAAGGCTACATACATATATGTGAGATAAAACATACAAACTAACAATCATTGTATCGGAGAGGCGCGCCATATGCCGTCATTGTTGTACGGCCTTCGTCCCTGCATCCTTTGATATACAGGTAGAAGAACTAAGGGCTTCTCGCCTGCTGGAGTTGGAGTGGGTTTCACGTCTATCACTCTCACAACAGGCTCCTCTAAAGAACTCAAAAAGCCATAGTTAAAAAGGTACCTCTGACGGTCCACTGTTCTTACGCTCTCTGGGTTCAAGTGAGGTACTTGTCCGGGCAGGAATACGCTCTGGAAGCGACGCAACAACTCCTCCAATGTAGTATTGCTGATCTCCTGACGGTACCCGGGCAAACTGGTCGATAGCTCCGCGAACATTCTCTTGCAATTCTCCCCCTGCCTCCTCTTCGATATCGGACAGGTCTGGGAAAGAAAAACTCGTCGGTTACTCAAATTTATTATATATTGATTTTATTTTTAATCGAGTTCAAAAAAGGAGGCGATAATAAAATCGCTTGTATTTTTTTATGTTTGTTACCTCAGCACTTTGACATTTACGAATCGATATAAAAATGGTTTTTGCAATCGATAGTTTTTCGATTCGAAAATTCAACGCTGACATTCGTGTTGTTTTGAAACTACAATTACATATATATATGTTTGTGTGACGAAATAGTGCTAAATGTTCCGTTCTCTTAGAGCCCCAACGCAATAAGTGGTCGCGAAAAGCGGCTTGTCACGGTTGATACTGCGGAAGACTGCGCGGACAACCGCCACGCCAAGCGTCCGCGACAGTTTGACATCTATCGCCGTCGCCGCTGTTTATACGCAAAACATTTACCATACATATTTTGAATGTGCAGCGCGCGGCTGTCACGTTACCTGGGTTTCGTTTTATTGTTAAATTTATAATTTACTTACGACCAACATAGTGTCGAGTACATTGAGCAGTTTCTGCGGCGAGCCACAGTGCTCTCTGTACAGCGGCACAGCGTTGTACGCCGCGCTGTACGCCGCGCGCATCGGGTACCATGGACCCTGGCAGAACTGGCGCAGCCTGTCCTTCAGCTTGAAGTAGTCGATGAAGTTGTACTTGTTGAGGAGATCCATTTTCTTCATGATGCAAGTTGTTGACGCGCTCTCTTCTGTGCACTGTAAGAGACGGTTTTAAGATATGAAATGTACGATACTAGCAACTTGCGCCGGTTTCGTTTGTGTATATAAACACAAAAAATATTATATTATATTTGTTATTCGCTTTCTATTGGTGAAAGAATTTTGAAAATCGGTTCAATAGTTTTTAATAGTTTCTCGTCCATCGCCTTCTAATATAAAATATATAGAGTAATCGGTGTTTTTTTTGCAATATCATAAAATAATAACTGCGCACGCACTATACTACTATACTATACTACTAATTCAAGTGAACTGAACCCGAAAAACATAAACTCGATGCAAAAGGCTGACACACTGGCCGTAAGTTGAAATCAGAGTAAGTATCAACGACACTTATTTTATTTTAATCTGTATTAGTCATTCAATTTTTTTTAAATCGTAGAAAAAAATTAAAACGACTAATTCCTTACCATCCTACCGTCGGACCAGCCGCGTTTCAGCGCGGGAGTCTCCGGCGCGTGTTCCACTCGCACCACGGACTCCACGCCGCACTCCTTCAGTGTCTTCATGTCCACAAAGTCGGGCACATTGCACAGCTGACGCCGCTTTCGCTGTAACATACAATTACAATTCTTATAAATCCTTAAAGACAACGAATATACTCCGTTTTCTTTCTACGTTATCTACTCCAAATAGTGCGAATGAGGCATAGACAAGAAAATCATTCACTCACCGGTCTGAACTTAGACGAACTGATTTGACAGGTTATATTGTTCTGTGAGCCGCTTGAATGTCTGCAAGGGACAACATATTGTACTGTTAATGTATTCAAATACATGAGGCCATAATGACTGACATCTTGCTGGAACTGTCAATACCTTAGCCAGTTCAGCCATGCGCCAATGTTGATGATGAAAAGCTATGTAGTTACGATTATGAACCGTAAAGTAAACAATGTGTACTTTAAGCTTCGTCTAGTTGTGTACGGCAAAGCAGAAGTAACCAACAGCTAATCGATTTATTTCCCTTTTCTAATAAGCATAGGGTGCGAACGGAAAGAGAATTGGACGGGGGGGGGGGGGATGAATGGGGAATAGGAGATACCCTTTTTCCTTTCCATTGTTTGATTGTTGCGGATGTCTATGGGCGCCTGTCACTTAACTGTCAGTGCTCGTTTTGCCATCTCACATAAAAAAAATGTTTGCTTACTAAAATCAGTGAGGAGTCGGGGAGGACCGTTTACAAGCTTTGCGGGGGGATCTAATTGCTATTTTATAAGGCCTAAATTGATTAATAGTGGGGGAGGAGACCTTTCCACCCTGTCCAATACATTTCAATTTAAAAAGTATCTCTTAACTATTTCAATGCTTTGATGCAAATGTAATTAAAAACCTAATGAAGTCTTTGTACACGAACAAATCCGAAGACTATAGAATAATCTTACTTGCAAGGATCCTCCTTTTTAGCGTCCGGACAATTCTGCAAAAGGAAAACTAATTAATTTCCTTATTAAACTGGGGATGTGACCACTACCCTTTCCCAATACCCCTTGTATTGGTGACTAGAATTGGTATATCAAATGCGGTACCATTTATTACTAAGGTCAGTTTCACTAATTAGTTTCGACTTTGGTATGATCAAGTTATAGTTGCGAATTAGATAAACGCGCTGGTCTAGTATCTAAGTATGTCTTATCTCATTGCAAATAAATAAAAGAACAAATTTAATCATAAACGAACGAAGAAACGAATGAAAGAACTAATGAACGAACTCGCGAATGAATAAAGGATCGTATCTATCTAATTCCTTTAAACGAGCAATTCTTGTATTAAAAACCATTGCAGCCATGAAATTTATTATGCAGAAGATATCTATTCCGCAACAACACGACACGACGATATGTGAAAGGAGATGTGTATGCTTGTATAGGGAACATACAGACTCGCTACAACAAACAGAAATAGACTCTACAACGGCTGAACGTGATTTCGATGGAATTTTCGGATCGGATCAACATAAGTATGTGATAAAAATACATTGTTACCCACCTCAGTCAGTACATCCAGGATACAAGCTAGGATTTTATTAATCTCGCAGTCGGCCTCGTAGGTGGCAAGTCTGGTGAGGCAGTGGGAGTCCGCGCGGGCCTTCGCCCTCGTCCAGCGCCCGTCCCTCGTGATGTTGTCCAGCAGTCGGGAGAGGGCCAGGGTGTCCACAGCGCCCGAATCTGATACCACGCCCAGCTTACTGAATATGCACGTCTCCTGCTCGCACTGGGGAATTAGTTGAGATGGTGTTAGAGCTTGGCCTTTGTGTACTGTCACCGTAAAACTTTAACTTTAAAAAGTTAACAATCTGACCTGTGCGTATCATTTTTCCTAAGCCCTACTTTATCCATTATAAAAAAACTGAACTAAAAATAATTTAATTATCAAAAAATCCCTTACCGAGAGCGGTACTATCTTGACATCTGTAACTTTTTGTATCTTCTCCGGTTCAGTGGTGATAGGAGAGTCGGTGACAGGTTCCGAGGCCTTGATGACTAACCTGTCGTGGTGGTGCCACGAAAGCTGAAAGGCACATTCCATCCGCCACTCCGGTGATATGAAATCTCTCATATCACAGCAGTCCAGGGGATCGTTGACCGCCTGGAATCGCCAGTTCATCGTCAAATTTAGTACAACTTTGAAGGCTCCCGGTAGCCCCAATGAGATCATTGTACAGTGTCTGGACTTGACAATGCTACAAGGCAAACAAGATATATCTGTTATTTTTAAATGTAAAATCATATGAACTCACTTCGTTTTCCTCTATTCCACCAAAAACTGTCCCGACTCTACCACCAGCGCCCGGGTTTCCCTGCCGCAATGGGATGTGGTGTGCTAAGGACGCTCGAAGATGATTCGTTGAAATCGGTCTCTGACAACAAAATGTTAAAATGATTCCTCATATTGTGTAATTAATATAATTTTAACCAATTTTTGGCTTATAGATAAATCAAGATAATAGTCGAGGGGGTCATCGGATATAGGTGATAAGACTGCAGTGGGCGTTTCTTCGTTTGTGGGAACGCGTATGGTTTTTAGTGGGTAGGCCCACCTAGGTGGGAGAGCCCCACAGACCTCCTGTTGCCCCGAACAGGGGGTGTGCATAAGGTCGCATTTTCCACACCTACTAAAAAAAAGGTGTTGCAGCTGATTGTGCGAAATGCTTACCGAGATATGCTACAGAGCCCGGTGTTCGTGCGTCGGTAATGTCACCACAGATGACTTCAATCGATGACGCTCTGGTAACCCATCATTATCGTATTCGAGGGACAGTATCGGTTCCAGTCGCAGCTCTTCAAAAGCCTGGCGACACCGGCCCATCCCACAATACCATTCAAGGTGCAACCTCGCCTATGGTTGCATAAATGCATGCATTTTCAGAATGCCAGATTCCAAACCTCCAACCTAGGTACATGTAGACCGTATCCCCACTTCATTAAACTATCGGTTCAAAGTCAGTCGTCGTTTAAAGTATGTTTATTATTATATTGCCGCTAACGTCTCTCCAGGTACTTACGATCTTGTCGAAGGCTAAATGC
Source organism: Papilio elwesi (assembly GCA_029849275.1). Lineage (NCBI taxonomy): Eukaryota > Metazoa > Arthropoda > Insecta > Lepidoptera > Papilionidae > Papilio > Papilio elwesi. The sequence goes on from CM056697.1 coordinate 5,085,638, forward strand.
GCGTCTGTTTGCGGGTCGTGCACGTGGTAGAGCAGGAAGGATTCGAACCCGCACTCGGTGAGAACGGTCGCGTTGAACAACTGAGGCAGCTCACAGCATTTCGTATTGAAGTACTGAAAAAGAAATTAAAAAATAGGTAGAATGAACATTTATCGGTAATTAATTTTTTCGGGTTTTATTTTCGCGGGTACGTATGTCCCAGCGCTTTACTTTGTGTATTTCATCACCACTGCTCCAAAAATGCATTCGCGCACATATGACACAGTAGACGCTGCAGGTCGGTGGTCGCTGGAGAGGATGCCCGGCGAAGGCGTAACAAGTAAATAAAAAAAAAGTGTTGTCCAGCCCCAGGAGGGAGACTGATGAAATAGGGCCAGGATACAGATTAAATGACTTATGGGGAATCAAGAGGAGCGTTCAAGAAGCCGAAAAATAGCATGACCGTGCATCGCGTGGTCTCCCGCGATTTGGCCTGTATAACCTGAGGGCTGGTGGGGCCATGCGTGGTGAATTACGGCCCCTTCCCTCTCTTGGAGAGGAGGCCCGTGTCCCTGCAGTGGGGCAACATATTAAAAAAGAATGATTATTATTTGTTATTAAAGAAAAACATGAAACTACTTACATGTTCCAGGAACCACGCCGGCCGCCGTTCTTTTTGTATATTTCGTCGTAGATTCGCGTAACGACTGAAAAATGTAAGAATATTCCAATAAACTTCGCTCTGACTCGCAAAAAACAATGAATAAAGATAACTTTACCTTTGCGAAAACATGTATTTGCTTGCAGCGAGAGATGACACCGGGTTGCATCCGTCTTCCTTCTGCCGCTTGTCGTCTGGACAATTCTGTCGACATGGGAGATCTGGGGCTTAGTATAATCAACTTTAAAATTTAAGTAATTTGTTAATAGATTGAAAAGAATGTTGTTTAAAAAAAGTGTGTGACTGTATTGGTAGGGGTCGTCCTATGCGAACTCATACGGACCAGATTCTTGACATACTAAAGAAAAGCGGTAAGAGTACCCGTAAATAACCGACGAGCATGTGCTGACGTATGAATGTAGAAAAAACGATAGAGGGTTGCCATGGGTTACGGTGTTATATGTAATAATAATAGTTTAAATTAAATATAATATCCTAGGACATATTCATACCCGGCCACCTGATCCCAAACTAAGCAGAGCTTGTGCTATGGCAACCAGATAACTGATATACTACATACACTACTTTTCTTTTGTAAATACATACTTAAATAGATAATTACACCACAGAACAGACAGACAAGTCCATGAACACAAATGTCTGTTTTGAGTGGGAATCGAACCCACGACCTGCGGCGTGAAAAGAAAGAATCTTACTAACCAGGCCCTCAAATATCTAATACCTTCCATCTTTCAATGAATTCAATAACTTAACTGATTATAATATTATATTTACCGTTATTAAATTATCGACCAGGCAGTGCATGAGCGCTTGTCCGGGACACGTGTTGGTGTACCTCCGGGTGCGGTTGCCGTAGCACGCGTCCAGCGCCGCCCGACCTGCGCCGCGCCACTCATCGGGCAATAGACTGTTCAGAATGCTGGAGTACTGCTCTCTAGGAGGCAGGGTATCCGTGAGGCCGAGCTTCACGTTCAAACAGTTCCATTGATGACACTGAAAGGTTAAACACATATGCATTGTTTATAAAAGAAGGTGGCAAACGAGCAAGCTGTTCACCTAATGTTAGGTGACTGCTAGCCAATATATATGCATCCGCACCAAGCTAATCACTGGCAGATGCGTTGCCTACCCTTAATAGACAGTAGAGGGGGTGCCATAAATATTATTGTTGCGGGCTTTACCACTCACACTTCGTCCGACATGCTCTGCGTTACATAAAAATTCCACAGTTTACTTGCTTTGTTTTTCACAGCCCTTGAATGACCATAGATATATTCCAGAGACAGAAACTAGTCGCTAGTCATTTTATGATGGTATATTTTGGTAGCCAGCAATTTCTGGCCCAAAGCACTCTTTGAATCGATATCCGATACTTACCAAACGCGAATTTCTTAAATACGATGTTCCAAAACCAACCTGCGCGAACGCCTGGAAAAATATATTTCAACTGTCACAAAAATAAATAACAAACAAACAGTTCTACGGATTTATATTAATATGGATATGGTTTGTACCAGTACGACATCTAATATCGATAACTTTTGCAACATTGTGCGAAGTTGTCGATATGAAATAAAGATACTGCGCGTCACTTGAGTTCATTCTTTTCGTTTATCATCTTTGTATAACGATGACAAATGCGTATATAGTTTGTATGGCACCATTCAAACAATAAAACAAATGAACTTTGATACTTAAACTGGTATATGTTTATCTTTTATCAAAATAAAGTACTGTTTGACCTAAAATTTAGCGCAAGGAACCCGGTTTAACCTTCCCAGTTTAAGAACTGTTAAAAACACCACGGACACTGGTTTCCGTGAACACAAGACGGATTTAAATATATCAAATTGGGAGTTGACGATGCTGGCTTCGATTTTAAAGAATTAATCTACGCCGCAGGTCGTGGGTTCGATTCTCACACAAGAGCGACATTTGTGTGCACGAACATGTCTGTTTATCCCAAAGTACATGTAATATATCAGTTATCTGATTTTCATAGCACAAGCTCTGCTTACTTTCGAATCGAAAAGTGTGTGGATAATGTCTTATCGAGGAGTAGAGTAGACTTTGTTTGAAGCAATTATCGTACAATTTCCTTATACAATGCCCTTCTTTCGTCAGCAGTTTATGATGTATAAAATTTGGACAGTTTATATTTAAACTGCTCGTTACAATTAAAAAAAAGATTTAGATGTTTGCTAATACGACTAATTTAAATATATTAGATTAAAAAAACATACTCACATATTGAAACAAAGCACAGATGAGCAATATGCGCATGTTTGCGGACAGAAGATCAACTTATAACTGTCGCGCTTGATAACGCCGGGCCGGCGCCCCGCGCGTCAGCGGGTCACGGTGTCGGAGATAAGTTTTTAAATGAACCGAGCCGATACTGAAATCGATATTAATTAATAATATCCAAATATATACATTCCAACAATGCTAGAAGAATTAAACGGCAAGCCTTTGGATATATTGTTCATAGAACGGATAGTCTTTCATTCCATCGACGTATTAGAACCATTAACATCAATTTTAGTCACAGCGTTCTATTTTAGTGTACTATTTTCCGTACACCATTTGTAAACAATTTTGAGTCACGCCACGTGACCTCACGTGGATTCAAGGGCATAGTTGCGATCGTTAGCGGGTCCTGTCATTCCAAAATATATTACAATACGTTGTTAACGTGATTACAGTACCACAATATGAGAAATAAATTTAAATTAATGTCAGCTATCAACATGTGGTATGAAACAACCGCATCACTCACGCTGATAACTGTTTAAAGTAATTTTATTATTAAATCAATTACTTTGAGAAACTTAATTGATTTAAATTTAGTTGCTAAAATAAATTTATTTTGTCTATCGGTGGACCAACAACAAAATAAAGAAAAACATGCGCCGAATTGTGTCTTGTTTATGGTAGTTTGATATTAGATCGAAGTACGCAATCTATTTCGAGCAATGTTCTATTAAAGTCGAAAACTATTTTAATTTCTAAGGCCAACTCGGTCGCATACGAATAGACGTACAGAAATTAAACATTTTCGTGATAAATTCACTGAGTAGATGATCCCGACTTTACTCGCAAAAACATCTCTTATAAAGCATTGAATACATACCGATACTTTTTTCAAACCAGATTCGACGCCTTCTCGAAGAAGCTCTGGTTCGTTTTGAAATAAAAAAACGTAATTACAATAACATTATCAATTTATTGTAAATAAATGTATAAATAAAAAGTCGATCTATGGTCTAACCTAAAAGTGACCTGTCATTTAAATTATGTCATTCAAAAATTCTATCTATATTAAATTATTGGTAAAGCATTATGGTATTGCCACTAGTGGGCGCTGGAGCTTTTTGTGGGAGGGTAGCTGGTCCAAAGACAAATGGGTCGTTATGACAGTCCAGTCTGTACAAAAAGATAATATCACAACCCTTTGCCACGATTACAGAGGGGAGAGGAAGAATTAATTCGTGAGCAATAGATAATAGACTCATAAAATTGGTATAATCAAGATTGGTATAAGATTATAACTCGGCGGTGGAATCTTTTTTCTTTTAAAGGTTACTCCAAAAAAGGTTGGGAACCTATGCCTTTGATAAATTAAGGATTAAATACTTTTCATGTTATTTTGGGATGGGATTAAAATTAAAATCCATTTTAATAATACCTAACAAACTTTATTAGTGATACAATCCATTAACTAATCACTTGCTTAATACATCAAGCTACTTAAATAAAAACGGACAAGCAGTAAACATACAAGTTCAAGGCAAATTCATCGCTAGCATTGTCTGGTGCTCCGTGTTTGCAAAGAAAATTTGCATACATTGCATAAGGTCCAGGTGTGTAAAGTTAAGGGAGTTAGCAGACAACATCCAACATTGGGATATTCCATGTTACAATTGGATCTGTAAAAAAATTTTTTTACTATATTACAGTTGTTTCTACTAACCATCAACATCCATACAAATTTAGGAGGTATGTATGGAAATATCAAGCAATTGATAATTCAAAAAACCAATAAACCCAACTGACTGTATCTCTCTCTTCTACATCAGTCATGCCCTTTAGGTTACATGCCGTCACAATGGAACAGACATACACAAATATACAAAAGTTAGCAAACTTAGTAAAACCTCAAAACATTAAAAAAAATTGCCTCATGTACAGTACAGCCCTTAGCCCCCAGTCTTCAATAAGCCTTCGACTAACATTTTAAATATGAAGAATAAAAACTAACCTAATTAATCTAAACACGGCGCAATGATCACAGGAATGCGCCAAAGCCGAATGCTCGCTTGATACTATTGAAGTAGTAACGCTTCCAGTTCTCCTGGGTCTGTTCAATTTCAGAAGCCGGGACAAGGTCCTGCTTCAATGTCACCAGAGTGTGATCATCCTGAAATGCAATAATTCAATTGTATAAACATATCCATCAAATTATTTATTTAGCAATAAATTATAATAGTTGATATAATTATTTGCTGATCTATCAACTTCTAGAGCTTGAACAATTTTGTCTGTGAAGGTAATCAAGTCATATTTAGTTTTATCTTTAGCACCTCTGGTATGAAATGCAAAGACCCTTACAGACCCAACTTACTGAGAGGATGGGGTCATGGATGCGGAAAGTGGCATGCCATGCATTCATAAATATGTATTCTGTTTAATTCATTCTGTATGTAATCTGTTTTCATACAAACTACGGCCACTCAGATGCATAAAGCATCTGTGTGTGTGTGTGTGAGTGGCCGTAGTTTGTATTGTTGAATGCGGATGTTGTGGCATCTCTCCGCTCTGGGTCATCAGTGTCTACCGCTGCATGTCACTTTTCACATAAGCTTTGCATCAACTAAATGTGTTGGGGATGTTACATACTTTAAGTAACAGAATAGGTTAGTCTGTCCCTTATAAGGCCATTTGATGCTAACTGCTTCACAAATTTACTTATAGGATACTTATGACTAGCAAAACGGCCAAGCTTATCTTGGGTAGATAGACAAATAAAAAAATATAGTCTAAGTTATTGGCTTATTGTTTTAAGAATTTTTAAAAGTTAACAGTTTAGTATTTCATGTTATCCTGAAGAATCAAGTCTTTTCTCGTTATAATATTAGAATGGATAAACAATGTCAATAAGCCATGTATAATAAGTAATTTGATTAAACAAAAATTATTAAAAATAAATATTTATATTACCTGTTCATCAATTGTGAAAGTGACTTCAGAGAAATGTTGTTCGGGCCATTGTTTATATCTCCAGTACTGGACAATTTTCTTCCCTGGGACCAACTCCTTAAACTCTCCCGTTACATTCCCTCCGAACAAAGCAAACTTCCCTCCCTTCTCTGCCTCCATTTTCACATGGCCCTGAGTAAAAGCAGTAACCATTTCTATCCTTGTCATAGCATTATAGAACTCTTCCGCCCTGCATTGGAACGTCTCTGTTAATTCAATTGTTTTAGTATCCAGTTTACAACCAATCGGCTTCTTCTCTGCTGATACCACAGGTTCCATGTTTATTTTCCTGTTAAACCCACTTGTTATGGTTGACACACTATCAGGTTTGACAGACGTCTCTCCTTTCTTAGGAAGAATCAATCCTTTGGAGAACTCTTCCTTTAAACTTCTTATGTATTCTTTGAGTTGTTTACGGATTTCATCCCTTCCAATGTTATGCATGAAAGATTTCACTCTCTGTGCTTCTTCGCCGCTACCTTTAATTGTTACAGTCATCTGCAACATAGAATGAATGTTATTAATAATTTTAGGTGTCGCACATAAATGCTGACTGTATTTTTATAAAAGGGCACAGATTTATTTATTACAAGTTACATTAAATAAAGCAAAAATAAATAGATTAACATTTCCTGTATTTTTGTCAATGTAAATGTATTCTTACAGCATATATGCTAATAAGGTGCAGTTAATTTTTAAGCATTTTTACACAAAATCACATAATAAAAGGAGTAAATGTCATCAAATTTTTTGTACATTCAAGAGATTTTTTTTATTCTTTAATATGTAAATCTTTTGAAATCTATTTCTTATTATTAAGCATTTCTCTTTAAGTCATTATGTTGTAGAAAAAACTAAATAACATACATTTAAGTTTTCAAAAATCCTATAATGGAATTGCAAAATATTTGGAAACTAATGAAAAAATTATAAACTGAATGTTGCTAGTTTTGCATGTTAATACTTCAAATATCACCCTCCAAATGCTAAAATGAAGAATACAGGCAAAAGCTTCTCGGACAAAGAACAAAAAACAAATTAATCCATCATAGTCATGAAAATTACCAATGTTTGGTCTGATGGCATACCCATTATTATGTTGCACCTATAGGGATGTGCCCAGTTTGCATTATGGATAATCCACATCTATATATAACCTTCCTACATGTTACCATCTGCCATTAGTGCTAAATGTTTACATATATAGCTGTGGAGGTATTTATACAAATAGTGCTGCTTTGAGTTTTTACATTTGTATGTATTGAATGTCTTTGAACTGGTCGATCAGCCATCCTTGTATGTCTTGTTCATCCAAATAAAGCAAGTTAGTCCCTACTCTAGTTTAAAAAATAATAGTAAAATGTTTATCACTTTATATATTTTAAGAGATTCATTTTGTCAGCTACCCAAAGTGAACAAGTCAAATACATTTTTCAGAATGGTTATGTCATTATAAAAAAGTTGATGGCCTATTAAACCATAAAATAACTTACATTAAATTGCGATAAGGTAAGGTTGGCCATAATTTTTTGACTGCACTGTCACTCAAAGCAAACCAAAGAATTATCAACTACTTACATCCACCTCACTGACATCATTCTCTTCAGACAAGTTCGGGATGTGCACCTCGCCTTTCACGACGTCACTGGCGCCGGCCAGGCGTCCCTCCCACTTCAATTTAATGTCCCATTCATAGAAGAATATTAACTTTCCTTTCCTATTATTCGCTGATGCTTCTCCGTCAACTTTTTCCACCTCAGTCACTTTACAATCTATACCATTCTGTGCTATTTTTAAATTATTCAATAGTTCTTTTAGACGGTCCATTGACCATGGACCGGCATTTTTTTCCGTCCAGTGCCAATTATTGACATTAGTAGCGTCAGGTCGTTCTTCCACAATCCAGCGAGGATCTCCTTCGCCCCATTTGGCCATTGTCTAAGCAATGAGGGCAGCGAGATATTATTTTATAATCGGAGATTCCAAGGTAACTTCACAACTGGTGTCAATCAAGACGAATATTGACAGTAATTGGTGTTGATCACACGGCTATCACACTTCTATGTCGTATATAACAAAAAAAATATTACTTGATTCTTTAGCATTTAAATTCTATAAAAGAAACCTTTAATTTCGAGAAACTTCCTGCTAACCTGCTGCACACCATGCACAGGCACTACAAAAGCACACACAATGGTAAAGGTAACACTGACGGCACTGGGAATGTTACCATATTTTCCCAAGCTTTACTGTTGAACGTTGAAGATTGGAAAAAATAATAAGGTTTTTAACGCTTAAGGTGTAAGTATGAACGAGAGGATGGATGAACCTGTTTTTATCAATTTCTCACTTTATCGTGAATGGTTTTACGAATATTATAGCAACTATAACATTCTTCTATTATACAGGTTAAATTCAGGGGTGGCCAAGGACTTTAAGAGTCTGAAGGAGATGGGGCAACAGTTCCATCTCCTGCAGGCGCGACTCTTACTTTTGATAAGATTTAAATTTTGTGGCCCACTCTTTTTGTTAGGTTAAGTCCTGTACAGTGGTTGTTAATTTTGTATCTAAAAAAACAATCATGTATAGTTAGCATCCAATAAAAAAGTATCAAATCAAGAATATTTATTTTAACAGTTAGATTAGATAGTATTATAAGAAAAAAATATTTAACATGGCCACAATTCCATATGCTTAAATGTATGCAAAATCTCTAAGTCTAGCAACATTGATAATTTCCGCAAGTTTCTAGAAGCTGTACTGCCAATCGAAACACCGTGAATCTTAATTTGCAAACGTCATTGTCAACTTATGAATGATTCATTTTACGCAGTTTCGTATTGTAAATCTACTTTATAGTTAAAAAAAATTATACCTAAATTTAACTAATGCATTAAGCCTCAAAATTCCTGTTCAATGTCGAAAAGAACTTAAGATCAAATAAAACATTTGGTTTTGAAGCGTTGCCAGCTTTTGCATGCTATTTTAAACTTAATAGTATTAATTAACCAACGATATCTAACGGCATTTTGAAATTGAATGAAATGAATTAAAAATTGATTAAACGTACCGTTCCAATATTTCGTGTTTGCTCACATCATCTTTCAACGCCTGTAATCAAGCGCCTTATGTAATATAATGGCAATTGTGGCAGAACGAAATTATTTTTTCTGGTTTCATTTTTGCAGAGAAGAAAACGCGCAGCTTCGATTTGAAAAATTTAAATCTATTTCTTTTCTCATTCCAGTAATCATCTTTTATTTTTTATAATCGTTATACTCCAGCCGTAAAATGGAGTTAGTGATAACAAGCTGAAAACTTAAACCCATTAAATACATAAGATGGCGCTGCGGCGCTTCACCACCCGTGTAGCACCTTTCATTGCGCCGCACCGTCACCACACTGTGTGGCCTCGCTCTACTGCGGTGGCGGCACGTTGTCACGCAATATAATTATAATTGTTATAGAAATAAAGATGTCTAATATTGATGCAGTCACTATAAATGTTGATAGGTATATGATAAGCCAACAATAAACGGGCCGGTTGGCGTCGTTAGTAAGATACTTGCTTTTTACCCCGCAGGTCGTGGGATGTCTGGTTATCCTGACTCTGGGTGTAATTTTGTATTTACAAAAGAAAAAGTAGTACCATATATCAGTTATCTGGTTTCCATAGTACAAGCCATGATTAGTTTGCGATCAGATGGCCGTGTGTAAAAAGTGACCCATAGTATTATTTCAGTGGCACTATTATTTATTACAAAAATGTTGGATAGTATGTGCTTCTAAAGACAGATCTTACAACTTTTTGTTGCGAAGCACTTACGAGACTTGATTTTTTTTTAATTTTTTGGAGGTTCAATCAGAGAACGGTTTGACGTTATGGCCCGCCCTCTCCCCCCTGTCGCGTCCATTGTCGAATTGATGGATAAATGAGTGTTGTATTCATAAGACTGGCCGCATACTTATACGGAATACCAACTCGGAATTCTGTGGATCTAACGCAGACGTCCGTTTTTTACCATTTAGAATTTTCACTGCCCATACGTTCAGTGACGGCTTTGTGAACACACGTTGATGGATAAAGACTATTTAATTATTATTGGATTTTATTATCATTATCAATAAAGAAGAAAAAGAAACGTCGGTATTGGTTGCATCCGTTATATAGTCGGAGAGTCTACAAGGGTCGATTTTATCTAAAGATTCATTCAACGATCACGACAATGTGTGTTAGAAGAAGAAGCGTTATTATTGGCTATATTAACGCTTCTTCACACATCGACACATTGTAATGCGCACGGCGTGTAGACGCGGTTCTGAATGAAATTTCTGAACGTGTGAATTTCGATATTTCTCATTTTTTACTTTATTTATAGTCATTTAGACTAACTAAATTAATAATTTAAAGTTTATATATAATGCTTGAAGTATCTTTTGTATTATGATGATTGTGTCGGGGACAAAAATTAACGATTTTAACTAGAGTTTATTCATAAACGACTGGGAATAATTATTAGATAAATTGGCAATGTAGCCAGTTTTAGTATATTTCTTGATCCCTAAAAATTCAAACTTAAGCGTCACATGAGTTCCAAAAATCTAGTAATATTTAAAAACCATTTATACTTTTTCCGCCATTCGACTACGGCCGAGACCATCTTCTAGGGCGAAATACTTAGAAGGATTAAAAAGAATATTATTATAGCTAAATTGTGAAACAATTTGGTTAAAGCTCCTCAATAGGATAACATTAATGCTTAAGATTTCAATCATTTATTCCATATAAAGAAGGTTTCGTAGTTATTTATGAGTACATTATTCACCATTGTACTGTAACTAACATAATTTACTTGAACACAATCTATTGATATATGTATGTATATTCTAGAAAATTTAAGGTCTTCTGAATATCATTCAATGTCGAACGAAATTCTCAGATAACATCGCACGATAAATCCTTTGATTGCTTTTAGACCATAATACAGATCAATTTTCAAGCGATTGCCTTAACAACCTAGGAGCGCTAAAATGCCGTTATAGTGTTTGTATCGTTTGCGTTAGACCTGAGCCTACATAGAGGTTTTATGTTAAAAAAATATAACACAATTGGTATGGTATTGACCTTTTCAAGTGCCAGATAGGTCGAATCAACTCGTAAGAGTATTGTGTTCTGTAGGTTGTGTGTACGTTTAGTCAGAACACACCTGCCAATGCGCATACATTGCGTGCTTCGAAATCAGACACTTTTGCACTTGACCGGAATTGCCCTCGTCATGGGTTCTCGCTATCTTTCTCTCTGAAAAAACTGAGATGGCAATATTTTTTAAGGGAACGTTTTCGTGTAGTAAGCCCATTGTTAGCTGCTTATGTGGTCTGTCCCTTTGACGTCAAGCTGTTGCTGTTACTTATGTACTGTACTCAAATAACTTTAGCTAGATGTTTATGTTTAAATTAAACGTATCACTAATATTTCTAACATTTTTCCATGTTTCAATTCGAATATAATAATGATTTATTGTTATTTAATTTTAATCAGTTGTCTTTTACACGAAAAAATCCCAGTGTCTGGGCGCAAGGCGCTCAGACGATAAATTCGTGACAACGAATCCTAAAACAAAGAGCACTCGGTACGGAATAATGTATATATAATAATAATCTGTAATAGATTAACAATTACTATAATAATATATAATAATAACAAGTAATATATTTATTAATATCTTATAATTTGTGTATATAAGCGAATCAAATGCTGCCGCACGTCATACCTCCCAGCCGATCGAACGGAGCGACCAGTCATAGGTAACGGAGAATCACGTAACGCACTTTATTTCCGAATGTCTCCCAGGGTATCCCGTTTTATAAGACGTTGTTACGTCAAAAGGACTCATTATTCCATGAACAACTTGAGCTCCAACTTTCAACAGTCGACAGTTTAAAGTGAAAACATTAGTCGCGTTAGACGATATTTGGGAAAGATCTTATTCGTTCTCGTGAACAACATGCCCAACATGCGCCAGAAAAACGCGTCAGCTACATGCTTTTTTGAATTTGGAACAGTTACGACGAAATTTTTTCTCTGTACTCAATTTTAAATTTTATTGTTACATTGAAAGGATTCATTTTTGCTTATTATTTATTTATTTTTCTAAAAGTATTTTCGCGCCTTCCTACCTGTTTTGAGTTTTCACTTATGTTGGCAAAACTGCCTGTCTTTATTTTAATTTAGTAACATAGGAAATGTACAATTATTATTATTACAATTACACGTTAATACAGTTTTTGATAAAAATCACGTATACGATATAGCATAAACAAATCTTACTATCATAGATTTGCATAATTAAACAAAAAAAACAGTTTTCCGTGTCCTATCTTCATGCTAGATAAATTATTTCACCATCATAGTTATCGTGTAATTAATAACATTTTAGGCACAAAACTCGTTATCGCACGGTGCGAGTGAGACGCCATTAAAACCGGGCCTCCGACTTCAATTAACTGACATAATGTCAGTTTAAAATCGGGTCTGAAGCGCGCAGACGCAAAGCTTGTGACCGGTTCGCGCGCTAGTGCAAAAAAAACAAATATGTTCCCTCTGCGCCGATTTGGCAACAAGGTGCGTTCCCGTTACAATTTTATTTTGTAATTGTAAAACAAATTGATAACTACACGCGTGAAATCCATTAAATTTTTATGTTACGATCAAGTTTATCTGTTATAATTATCAACTGATCGATTCGATATAGTTATAAATCCATAATAAATTGCGGTATCATAAATTGAAACATGTCCTCGTACCAATATGTAATTAAAAGTAAATATAAAAAGCATAGAATGCTTCAATTTGGCTAATCCACCGAATACCCATATGACCTATCAGTGTAATGTTTTTGATGGTGAGTGAAAAAGACGGATGGCAGAATTTGTGTGTGATGATATTTTAAGTTTTAAAATTATTAGAATATCAATAACTAAACATTTGACGGTGTTCATACGTTAACATGAAATTTATTTAAGGTGTTTCTCGTTATCTGTTGTTTTAACATGTTATTAGCGTTTAATTTAAACAGGTTATAAACGTTGGCGTGGTCTTACGTTAAAGCCTTGAATGTACACGAATGTTTGTATCGCATTCTAGATTAAACACAATCGTATTGGTTTGAACAAACATAATTATACTTATGTGTAACCTAACGTTGTAAATTTGGTCGTCCTCGTACCAAATCCGGAGATCCTAAGTGGGATTCCAAATGGCATGTGCTAGGAACTCTTTGTGAATAATAAGGGTTATGAAACAGGGTTCCATAACCAAAGGGTCCGTCTGTCACCAGGAATTTTTTTTGAAAAATGTATGGCCTGGTATCGTAAGGTCTCGCCTTTAAGCCATGTCACCAGAATGTTTTCATGAACCGTGATACTTAGACAGTTGAAATTTCACAGATGATGTGTTTCTGTTGCCGGCAAACAACAAATACTAAAAAAGAATAAAATAAGGATTTAAGGGGGCTCCCATATAACAAACGTGATTTTTTGTTCGTTTTTGCTCGATATTGATAACGGCAAGTAGACGCTTGAAATATTCACAGAATATTAAGTTATATATTCACTATTAGTTTTTATAGATAATGGTACGGAACCCTTCGTGCTCGTGTCCGACTCGCACTTACCGGTTTTATTTTATAAATATTATGCTATTTTTAACCGACTTCAAAAAGGAAGAGGTTACCAATTCGTCTGTATGTTTTTTTCTTACTAATTCTTGTTATGTTATTGTAATTGATTAAAAAATATCCTTTTTTTGCACCTTTTAGGTGTTGGAACAATGGCGGGCGCCGGTCGCTGTTATGAAACCACAGAAAAACTACAGCACCCCAGCGCCACCGCGGCCGCTGACGATGCTGACAGACGATGAGCTGGCCATGAAAGAGACAAGTAAGGCTTTTTATCTTTTATTTGATCGTTTCTAGTTTTGTAGTTTTACAGAGATGAGGAAATTAATTATGCGTGTGTTTATCAATTTCGGGAATAATTCTAACTCGTTGTTTGATGTTATTACATTATTATCAAAAAATCTAAAAATAAACACATTTTTAAGATAGAGCAGCCAGTGGTAAACATTTTCAAGCGAATAAATAGTTATCAAGCGATATGACAATAGTATTTCGGTTTGATAATATAACAATACTTTAAATAATTCATAAATCTTGTAGTCTTTTCATAGACTAAACTTTACATTTTATTTGTGTTAATTATTCAACATCAATTCATTTTTGCCCTTCAAATCTCGCTATCATGGTATGAGGATTGACGTTCCACAATATGGCGGGGAACTTAGAAATATTGCGTCCCTGCGGTATAACGTGAATGGACCTTACTAACGGATATAGTAATGTGTTTGTTTATTAAAAATAACAAGACAAAAAGAATATAAACACCTATCTTTCAGTAAAGGTCATACAAATACGATAAGCTTAGCAGCGGACAATTGACAAATGTAAAATAATTTTAAATCTCAAAATGACTCACTTGTTAGTTGCTCTTTTGAGAAATCTGTCACGTTTGCGTTTGTGTATTATTAAATTCTATCTAAATATTTTCAAAGTATTTTGGTTCAATGAAACCAGCGGATGCAGTCGGTGACAAAATAACAATGAACGTTTTGTTATTCGTATTCGGTAGTCTTTATTCAGATTGCTTAAATCGTAAGACGTAGTGTTTAGAACTCGTCGTATAAATATTATTGGCCGTCGGATACGAGTATTGGAATATAGTCGAGCCGGGCCATTCGTGCAACAGATCTTGTTGCGGGCTCTACCACTGTTAAAGTAGAAGTGAGAGTTTTTTTTGTGACTGAAATGTCACTGTCTGCCTTGAGGAGGCATTTACAGCTACACCGGGCACGAGACGGCAGGGCGCAGAGGGCGCCTAGCCTAAGCCTCTTTAAGAGTAACTAAGTTCGAGGCCTCCCTCCGTAGAGGGAACCTCGGCTCGGGCCGTTACTTTATTATTATTACCGGATTGGGAGGCCGCCGAGCTCTTAGATCGCTTCGGTGGACGCTCCATGGAGTGACTCGGCTCAAGGGCCCCCGACAGGGGACCTCGGCTTGGGCTGTCACATTACGCGTTTAGCATTCCGATTCGAGGGTGCCCGAGAGGGCCGAGCCTCGGTTCGATCGGTAGCTTTTATCGGATTACAAGTGAGAGTAATGTGTTATTTAATATAAATACTTTACACTTGAATAAACATCAAGTACACGCTGATAACGTTGATAACACAACTTTCATGACAGCGCCTTCGGAACAATTGCTTATTTAATATAAAAAATACACACACCTCTTCGCATATCTTGTTTTTGTTCACTTTTCTTATCTATATAGAGCATCCATAGATACATAGAATAATTAAACGAGATGAGCTGTTTAGTAAACTTTTGGCAGTATCGAAGAATCCGTTCTAGAACTAAACAGAAATCATATCCTGGAGAAGTTATACTTTGGCGAAGAACGTGTTGTTACGTTAATAAATTTGAATTTACGAATGTAATATAAAAAAGATTCTTAGAATATAAGTAAACTAGTGAGCCACCCCGGCTTCATCCGGGTAGCCGTTTCGGAATCTATACGGAACATCGTCTTCTATATATGTAGATATGCACCCGTAAAAAACGTATCCCACGGGAACCGGGAATACGGGATAAAAATAGCCTATGTACTATTCCAGATTATAATCTATCCCTGTACCAAATTTCATCCAGATCCGTTCTGCCGTTTTTGAGTGAAAGAGTAAAAAACACGCATACATCCACACATACAAATATTCGCATTTATAATATTACTAGTGATCCGCCCCGACTTCACCCGGCTACCGCTAATTATGTTGATCCGATCGCTACCAAACACAGATATGTGCCAATCTGGACAATCCCTGTAAATTTCATCGAAATCGGTCCAGCCGTTTCAGAGTCTATAGTTCTATAGAGAACATACTTCGCTCTTTATATACTTTTTTTCTTTGCATTTATAATGTTACTAGTGATCTAGTGAAAAAGGATCCTATGTTACTTCTAGTACCTCCAAGAATATGTGCATAAAGTTTCATGATGATCGGTTGAGTAGTTTTCGCGTGGAAGCGTAACAAACTTACATTCACATTTATAATATTAGTTGGGATGAGGTATAAATCCCATTTAATTGTAAATTAAAGAATAAATCAAAAGTTTTGTATCTGTGGCCGCCTCGAAAGTTTTTATAAGGACACCAATCGTTCGCCTTTATTAAAACGAATTATTAATTAAACCTGTTAACAAGTTATTTATTTTCATTGTATATTCACATTTACCGAATTTTGCGGTAATTATTAATAATTTTTAAATAATTTACATTCACCGTAACACATAAATAAGACACCAGCAGAAATACGAAAAAAATTTTTTACTAGAATTTGTTACAAAATTTACACTGAATGATTTCTAATGTCCAAGCTCAATTCAACAAGGCCAGTGATCATAGGTCATTTAACGTAATAAAAATGTAGAACAACATGCCACAATACATGAAATTTTATTTTATTAATTTTATTTTTATCCCTTGTATGTAGTTAATTGTTGTGTTATGTTATATATATGTATATATATATATACACACACACACACATATATATATATATGTGTGCGTGTGTCTTAGCGTTAGCTAATGCGTTAAGAGCCTCCTAGAAACGAATGACCTTAGATTGATTGTACATATGTAGTATTCCTTTAAGTTTGGTCGTCTTTGAAATCTCTATACGGTTCTTAATATAAAAATATCTAAAAGACTTGCACATGGCTAATCGGTAACGCATCGCGATTGCAAAATAAAGAAAATTTGATTGAATAAGCTGTTGCGAAACTAATTCATACCGTATATCGGCTAAGTCACCACTTATAATTATAAAAAATTTATCGTTCAGCCTATTCGCGAAAGAGGGACGTTTTGCCCTCACTGGAGACAGCAGACAGGCTGAAAGCGGGACGTATTGTCACGCTGTACATACATATGAATGTATAAAATTTTGTCCCCCAAAGAATATAGCAACAGATAACGTATTGCGTATTATAAACTAACTATGATAGTCATATCTCTCCGAGATAAGAAAGTTGAATGTCGGGGCGCTTATTATGTGCAATAAATCATTTACAAACACTCACATACACACTCGGTAGACTAATTGAAATTTGAATATACGTTAAAACAAGTATTTAGCTGTAAACAATATAAAGTCTTGTCTGCGAAGCAGCCAAATGACGTTAAAAACCAAATTATCACAAATTAATAGACCGTTTAATACAATTTCATGATGATTTGAGTAATCTCGGTTGCAATTTTATTTTATTAAAGGTGCGGCAAGATGGTGACCAAACATAAAGTGATCACCAACAATGTGAGTTGCAGATGCGTTTCCTTTAATGGACAGATGAACAGGAAAAACAATATTCCCCTTTTGTATCCATACCCTCGCCCGTCAAATCTTCCCCATCCCATCCTATCCTTATTGGAAAATGATGGAATGGAAACAGGACTTGATTTGGGCCTCTGTCACCTCGCATCAGACGAAACGCAGAATATTTCTACCTGTGTTGTGAGGTATTGGTATTTCACCTGTCGAGCCGGCCAGTTCGTGCAACAGATGTTGCGAGCTCTACCACCGTTGCACTTATTGACTAGTGACTGGGAGTCGGTCTTATGGCGATGGGAGTTTTATCAGAATGTTTGTGTGTTAGTAAAACGCTTGAAATGTCAGTTACTGGAATTACAAATAGACCGAGTAACGAGAAGCGAGTAAAGCGAGGCGAGATAGGCAGTATCAACAAACTGATTAAAATTGAATAAATTTGTTATAACTATGTAATTTTCTTCATGTTCAAATTCGGTTGTAACCAACATTTTTTTTATCATTGATCGAAACAAAATAAAACGACTAGGGAATGAATAAGAATTTAGTGACGCTGACCCGTTAACATCGGTCAAGCCATCGACCACAAGAGGTCACAATAACGGACATATGTTCACAATTTGCAGACAGTTTTTATACATATGGAGCAGTGGTGGCTCCAGCGGTATAGGCCCTTGACTGTAGGTTGCGGGTTCGAACCCAGGCGCTTTACTTTGTGTAATTTACTTCATCACCACTGCTCCAAAAACAGTGAAGGAAAGCATCGTGAGGAAACCGGCATATTCTAAGAACCATCAAATTCGAAGACATGTGCAACCACCAACCCGCACCGGGCCAGCGTGGTGGATTACGGCTCATTCCCTCTCGGAGAGGAGGCCTGTGTCCCTGCGGTGGGGAACATTCTAGAAAAGGTTGATTTATTATTATTTATTAATTATAATCTGGCGATGTATACAATCTTTCTGCTCCGATGATATTAACGTTTTGGTATAGTTTCTCTTCATATATTAGAACTTTGATAATCAAGTTGTTTATTTTAATTTCAGTCAGAAAACTAGCTACGGAACAAATAGGACCTTTGGTAAAGAAAATGGAGGAGGAGCATAAAATTGACGACAGCATCAGACAGTTGTTATTCGACAACGGGGTAGGTGTTTTCAATAAATTACAAACAAATCGTTTACGATTTTCTACACAAGATGAGCATTGACTTATGGATTCTTGACTTCGTGATGTAATTTCTTACAATCTTCAAAAATTCTCACATGCGGTTGGGAAAACATGTTTTCGTCTTCCAAATGGATTTCTTATTCATTGCAGTCGTCACTTTCTTAATCATGTCACCTTTCACGCAATCCATCCATCTTTTCTTAGGGCTACCCCGTCCGATATTCCCTCTACATTAATGACTAAAACTCTGCTTGTCACATGCCATTCTTCTCTCATAATATGCCCATACTTCTTAAGTCTTAATTAATTTTAATTGTAAATGTAACTGTGTTTCTGTTTTTTCTTTACTTCATGTTACAAGTCAATTAGAAAACTAAAAAACCTGAATGACTAGTTGTCATTATTCTTCACACCATCATAGTAGGCATGACATGACACAATCAGAGAAAGAATACGAACCTAATGATAAGCCGTTTAGGCTACAGGAGGTGACGATGGAACGTACATAGATCTGAGTCAGTCCGATAAGGGAGAGAAATTTGTTCGTGTAAAATAATTCCTTTTCTTTTGTAGTCTACGAAGAATAGTATTTACGTAAACAAGTCGCGGGAAATTGTTTGCTACTAAACTATATAACTGTCTTTCACATATATGAAACACCAGTGACCCGCTCGGCTTCGTCCGGGTAGCCGTTTCGGAATATATACGTAGACAAAAAATAAATGTTTATCCCACGGGTACCGAACATTTTTCCGGGATAAAAGTTTGCCTATGTGCTATTCCAGACTGTAATCTATCTCTGTGCCAAATTTCATCCAGATCCAATCAGCCGTGTTTGCGTGAAAGAATAACAAACATCCATACTTCCAAGCTTTGCATTTATAATATTAGGACATAATAAGTCCTAATTTACGCCGATTAGACTAACAAATTATCTTCACACTACCACTAGGTACCATAAACTCATAATGTAAGTCTGCTTTACACAGCTGATGGGTATCGAAACGCCCGAGGAGTACAGCGGATCCGGCTGCGGGTTCCTCACCATGATGCTGGTGGTGGAGGAGCTCTCCCGCGTCGACCCGGCCGTCGCCGCCTACGTTGATATCCACAATACCCTGGTCAACTCGCTCTTCATGAAAGTGGGCACAGAAGAACAGAAGAAGAAGTATCTGACGAAGCTCTGCACTGAATATGTGAGTAAGAAGAAAGTGCAAAGCATGTATGACGAGTTTTCTTTACGTCACATAAATCTGCGTCTAACGTGAAAACCGTATGAAAATACGGTGATTAGTTTTTGAGTTTACTGATTGCGTCCCAACAAAGGTACGCTTTGAGGTTGTAAACTAAACTAAGCAACGGTTGGGATTCGAATCAAATGAATTGTGGTGTCAACCACCCGGCTATAAATAACGAGTCAAACGTAATTTATAAAACAACTCTCAAGAGAACACAAACACATTAACGTTCAGATCAGGTTTAGGACGAGAGTTTAAGGACCGCAACCGGACCGGTCTTGTATATTAAATAGTTGGGTGTGAGAGTGAGATTGGAGCGGAGTATATACTTTGGTGTGAACTTTTTTTATATATGTCATATACATATATGCACGCAAACAATTTATTTACACAGAAAATATGTCAACGAATTCAATTGAAATCTTTTTGAAATTTATAAAACATATGCTCACTGTTTAAATGAATGCACGGGACGAGAATAAAATCTCAGATGAATTGAATTACAAAAACTGCGACGGTGATGCAAACTCTTGGCAGATGCATTCGAACCACGATCAAAATAAAAATATAAGTGATTTTTCCTGGCAATTAGTCTATTTTAAATAATTCAGTAAAGTATTCTCACGATGCGGGAGACATGTGCTTTGCAGAATTATAATAACCTATATGAGGCATTGGCTAATGTTTCCCTTCTTGGACCCGAAGGTGGCCGAGTGTTAGTGGGTCAAATGCCACATAATCCAGTATTTCCCTCAGAGGACAGGATATCTTCAGAAGATCCCCCGCCCCCCGACACAAAAAAGGCTAATGTTTCCCAAACTTAATTCTGCCATGGACCGACAATTTTTATACTGCCTCGTCGTGAGATGTCAATTTTAAACTCCCCCTCCCTCCAGCTGGTTACATTTCATGATACACATTTCTACTAATTTAAAGTATGTATGTGTTGTAATAAAATGTTTTTCTTGTAATTTCAATTCGATTCGATGCCTAAGCATAGATATATATTTATATTTTTATCAAAGAATCCGAGTTCGCCGCAAAACATAACTGTTAGTTTGAGCTCTGGTTGGTTTACAAATGCGTCTTCCGACATTATAATTTTTAAACAAGGGTACGTTGTTGCGACCCCCCAAATGGTAAACCCTGGTTTGCTCATCTCACACCTTATATACTTCCAACTTTAGTTTTGTATATCAAACATACTCAGTGATATTAAAACAAGTTCTTTGGGATTTCAAACGCAGTATGCCTTCAAAGATCTTTGTTTTATATGGTTGTGTTCTTCCAGTGAGTCAGCACTGCCGAAACATTTGCATAAAACATGTTTTGTTAATAGTCAAATAATCAGACTTCACCTTTAAATGTTAATAAAAGTTCTAAAGACGGTTTGTTTCGAAAATTCTTTATTCGATAGACTTGATGTTCGATCGTTAATTGGCGATTATTGACAAACAAACAAGATCAATTGTTTTTATGTAATATTTCGCAGTGCAAACTCACAGTTCTAGTCCCTACTAATATTATAAATGTGAATGTAAGTTTGTTTGTGACAACTACTCAACCGATCATCATGAAACCTTGTACACATATTCTTGGAGGTATTAGAAGTAACGTAGGATACTTTTTATGAAAAAAAATTAGTATATGAAAAGCGAAGTATGTATGTTCCCTATAGACCTATAGACTCCGAAACGACTGAACCGATTTCGATGAAATTTACAGGGATTGCCAGATTGGCATATTCCTGAGTTTGGTAGCGATCGGGTCAACATAATTAGTGGTATCCGGGCGAAGTCGGGGCAGATCACTAGTTGTTTAATAAATGTGTAGAACATTTGTAACAGCGCACATTTATCGTAATTTTATCTATCCGAGTAATATTTATAAAATATGTTTTCGGTTTTATCGAACGCTGGATAAAACTGCGATTAGATTCTTAAATCTAATCGCAGTTTTATTTATTATTAATGCAAGCAATTACTTATAATTGCTTGCATTAATAATAATATTACGGCTGCCATTTTCATTAATATAGATACAAAATACATTAATCCATCCTGGCATAATACAAAGATGATTATTAAAAAAGTTATATACCATGAACCGATTTCATTTCTTTTAACATTACAACAGATAACATATCACCTATTAAAATGCTGTCACCTATTAAAATGACAAATATGGTTTGTTTAAATATTTTACGGCAGTTTTTGTAATTCTATTCATCTGAGATTTTATTCTCTTCTTCTTCTTATGTTTTATAAACAGCTAGTGACCCGCCCCGACTTTGCCCGGGTACCACTAATTATGTTGATCCGCTACCAAACACGAAATTTCATCGAAATCTGTCTATCCGTTTCGGAGTCTATAGGTCTATAGGGAACATACATACTTCGCTTTTTATATACCATTTTTTTTCCATAAAAAAGATCCTATGTTACTTCTAATACCTCCAAGAATATGTGTACAAAGTTTCATGACGATCGGTTGAGTAGTTTTCCCGTGAACGCGTAACAAACAAACTTACATTCACATATATAATATTAGTAGGGATTATCGTTATATTATGTTTGAACGTATTCCGAAATAATTTTCTTGGTAGAAATATTTAGCTTATTGATGTTTCCTTACAGGCTGGTAGTTTCTGTTTAACGGAACCAACGTCTGGTTCTGATGCATTTGCTCTAAAGACCGTCGCGAAGAAGGACGGCAACCACTACATCATCAACGGCTCCAAGATGTGGATCTCAAACTCGGACGTGGCGGGAGTCTTCCTCGTCATGGCGAACGCTGACCCTAGCAAGGTAAGTATCACAACTTCATCCCCAAAGCAACATGAACGACACAACGGAGACCATATGTATAACAAGCAAATGATTTATGTTGCAAATGTGAGAGGAGTGTTGGCAGGGGACGCCCCAGGTGAATTTATATAGACGACATTAGTCACATAGTATACTAGAGGTGCTAAGGAGTGCCTGTAACCGACGAACATGTATGCGTAGATGTATGAATGGAGAAGAAGCGAGAGTGTCTCAGACATATGACATGGAAATCTGTTATAGTACAAGATCCGGCATAAGGATTTATCAGGGTCATCTGTTATTTGATCAGGACCTATATGATATGTATTTGTGATCACAAGTGGGTCGACCGCTAAATCTGGGCAACTTAAATACTATAAAGTCAAGTTCATTGTCGTCAAAACCAAATTGAGTCCTTGCGTAACTCGCTGTTGACCGTTCTAGAGGTCAAGGTAATGCGGACGACCACTCAAGCCTCATGCAAACAACGTGGGCAGGTTTTTAAAGGGTCTATTAGTTTAAAATTTAAATCTCAGAACATTCTGGAATGTGATTTTCCTGCATTAGTATCGTCCATGTAAACGTTACTCGTAGAATAACTGATTCCCAAAAAATGTTAACATGCAATACTAACAGTTTACGCTGGTTTTTTCTTTCCTTTATTTTAAAACTAGTGACCTGCCCCGGCTTCGCTCGGGTACCACTAATTATGTTGATCCGATCGCTGCCAAACACAGGAATGTGCCAATTTGGACAATCCCTGTAAATTTCATCGAAATCGGTCCAGCCGTTTCGGAGTCTATAGGGCACATACATACATAGCTTTTTATACACTATTATTTTTTCATAAAGTATCCTATGTTACTTCTAGTATCTCCAAGAATATGTGTACAAAGTTTCGTGATGATCGGTTGAGTAGTTTTCGTGTGAAAGCATAACAAACAAACTTACATTCGCATATATAATATTAGTAGGGATATTTATTGCTGTCAGAAGCTTATTATGTTGCAACGTCGTAGTATTTGTTGACCCACTCTAGCTTATCGCGTGACGTAATTTCACCCGTGGCAATAATTACGTTAGCTGATGTTTAAATTCATAGATAAATTCGAAGGTAAGAGAACGAGCTCTTAGTCTTTAAATGTATCCGTGTGATATAAAAGATATATTTCCGAAAAAGAAGCTACTTACATATATCTGTAAGTTAATTTATTTTTTTATTTATAAGCCCTAAGCTAAGGCTAACTATTTTCGCTATAATGCGCTACTGTTGCTATCGTGTGTTGGGTTGAGTGGTAATTCTCCCCTGAGGGTTCTTGCAGCCAGATGGGATGGGATAGTGCAGCACTGCGCTGCCGTGCTCAACTGCAAAAGCCATCTTGCTAATCAATCAATATAAAAATAGAAGCCTTATGTATATTTTGACGTGACGTCTTATAAATTGATAATAGCGGGTCGCATTCACTAAAAATGTAGCGTTACGGTCGGGTCCCGCTGCGCTTGAGCCGAGAGTAACCGATCATGCACGATCGATGTGCCGCTGTATGTGTGAGCGAGAGCGCGAAACGTCACGGATTAAACGTCCGAGCGCCTTGCGCCCAGACACCTGGGATTTACTACTAACATTGGTTTTAGGTTTTATTATTAGATACCAAAAAATATGGATGTATGTCTGAAATAAATAAATATATTTTTATTTAATTATAAATTTGAAAATCATCAATAATGTAATAAAATATCAAAACAACATTAGTATCTTGATGATATCTTATTACATTATTATTGTTTTGCTTAACAATATTTGGGAAAGTTTCTAGTCGTCAATGTCTTGATCGTGGCCCAGGAACTACATAATTTGCGATTGTAGACAATTATATTATTTAGCGACATAAATATCTACAGAAAACTTTGATGCCATTAATTATACAATCTAACAGTATTTTTTTTATAAAAACTACACGTAAAAGTAATCTTTGGTAAATTTATTTTTCATTAAACCAAAGGTCATTCAAACCATCAACCTTATCGAACCTTGTACAACGATTTATCAAATTAACTTCCTCTAAAAGGTTTACTAGAAACGCCATCTTGGATTTAATTCCTTTTCTTTCTTCTCCAGGTTTTAGGAAGAAATTCCAAATAATGTTAATAATCTATTTATTTATTATTATTTATTAATTCTTCTTAAGTCTTCTTTCGAAGGTCCACAATCCTTAAGGAAACCTTAACTCTATTGATTACTGCTATTGTTTTATCACATACATTTTTATTAGATATATTCTATGAACACAACATGACCTTACACCATTAGGAAAAGCGGACCTTGAAATTATCTACAGTTACAGTTTACTTTGTCATTAATAATATTGTTGGTCACAACTTTGCTTTTCCACTTCGCGTCAAGTATAACAACAACTAGATTAGTAATACAGTAGATTCCTATATTTTTATCAATAACAGATCGCACTATTCGCAATGCCCAAGAAATATCATTGTTTTTAATTGTTACTAGGGCTACAAAGGCATCACGTGCTTCATAGTGGAGCGCGAAACGCCAGGGCTGAGCGTGGCGAAGCCCGAGGACAAGCTCGGTATCCGCGCCTCTGGCACCTGCATGGTGCACTTCGACAACGTGCGGATACCAGAGGAGAACATCCTCGGAGAGTATGGACATGGGTGAGTTTATCCTTTTTTTGTTAAGGGAGGTCTCTTCAAAAGATACCCTTAATCCCAAGGTGGCCAGCATCCTAGAGTGCGAATTTTCTAATTGTTCTTCTACTACCACACGCTCAGACCGTACACACATCTCCGAGCGACGGTACAAGCAGCCTCCCAATTCTAATCATACAATCGTGTCAGAATGGCCTCTTAATCGTTAATCTTTAGTTAAATTAATTGGCGTTCTTTGAAGAAATTTTGTCAATAGAATAATCAGTAGTATCTGCGCTTTTAATACCATTAAAACATGTATTTTATATATTAAAATTGTATATACATTTAAAATGGTCTTCTCCTGACGATGCGCTGCTAGCCAAGACAAAACAAAACATATGAGATGCAGATACGTTGCCTACTTTTAATCGAAAGAGGAGGGAATAGGAAATACATTTCCCTCTTCTATCCCTCCCGTTCTCCCTCAAATCCTCTTCTCCTTCTCATCCCTTTTCTCATTAGAGAGAGATGGGAAAGATTACTGGAATTTGTCATCCAGCACCTCAATCGGCAGATGAAACGTATTCCGAATAATCTTACTTCATCGATGATTAGAGGTCTCTTTATGTTGGTATAAGGAGCAGTGGTGTCTCAGCGGCTTAGGCCCCGACTTACGTGCTGTAGGATGCGGGTTCGAACCCAGGCAGGCGCTTTACTTTGTGTAATTTATTTCATCATCACTGCTCCAAAAACGGTGAAGGAAAACATCGTGAGGAAACTGGCATGTTCTTAGAACCACCAAATTCGAAGACATGTGACATCCACCAATCCGCACCGGGCCAGCGTGGTGGATTACGGCTCATTCCCTCTCCCGTAGACGAGGCCTGTGTCCCTGCAGGGGGAGACATTCTAGAAAAAGGCCGATTTATTATTATTATATATGTTGGTATGTACTTCGTGACAGTTATAAGTACGCGGCGGGCTTCCTGAATGAAGGTCGTATCGGAATCGCGGCGCAGATGATCGGGCTGTGCCAGGGCTGCATGGACGCCACCATACCCTACACGCTCGAAAGGAAACAGTTCGGAAAGAACATCTTCTCGTTTCAGGTGAGTGACGTGAGACAAGGAAACTCACGTTTCTTATGCTATTTATCAATTGTTAAATACGCTTCGACGTGAATCAAAAGACGATGGAGTAAATCTGCTGAATTGGTTTCCGGAGTCTCCTTCCTAGAATTTTTTTTTATTTCCATATAAAATTAATTCCTCTAATAAATATGTTAGAAATAGTATTGTGTGTGCCACTACTCGTTCTCTTGCTGGTTATAATATAAATAATAATTGTACAAATAACTAGACTGTGAATGCTATATTATAATCCACCACTTTAGGGAATAAGCTACCAGGTAGCGCACCTGCAGACGGAGCTGGAGGCGGCGCGCCTGCTCACGTACAACGCTGCGAGGCTCAAAGAGAACGGCATCTCCTTCGTCAAAGAAGCTGCAATGGCCAAATACTTTGCGTCAGGTAAATTGTAATACACGCACATAAGTTCTCGGGGCGGTACGGTGGTTTACCCTTTCAAATAAATCAGCATTTTTTGGTATGTTTCCCCACTACAGGGACACAGCCCTCATTTTTCAATCAAATTTAGTAGTTCCAAGATATGCCGGTTTCACGATGTTTTCCTTCGCCGTTTTCGGAGCAGGGGTAATGAAATAAATTATACAAAAAAAGCGCCTGCCTGGGTTCAAACCCGTGACCGAGTCGAGGCCTATACCACTGAGCCACCACTGCACTTCCAATACATATCGACAAGATATATAGAAGTGTGACAGGAGGTGATAATTGTCACACACAAGTGAGGATCTTAAATATTTTATTATGTCTCTCCGTTTCAAGAACCACACGTAGCATTTATTTAACTAACATATGGACACTCCTAAAAACGGATCGCAAAAATATT
Organism: Papilio elwesi; assembly: GCA_029849275.1. Classification (NCBI taxonomy): domain Eukaryota; kingdom Metazoa; phylum Arthropoda; class Insecta; order Lepidoptera; family Papilionidae; genus Papilio; species Papilio elwesi. The sequence goes on from CM056697.1 coordinate 5,112,830, forward strand.
TGCTTTTATTTCGCGTTTACTTTTCAATGGCAGAAATTCTATCTTTCAATAGAAAAAAAAACTTGAGCCAAAAAGTATAAAATATCCGTTAAGACATAAATCGTTCTCAATTATATCTTCATTTCAATAACCAGTATATTTCCAGAAATCGCACAAACTCTGACATCGAAATGCATCGACTTCATGGGCGGAGTAGGATTCACAAGGGACTTCCCGCAGGAGAAATTCTTCAGGGACGCTAAAATCGGTACCATCTACGAGGGCACCAGCAATATGCAGCTGCAGACAATTGCCAAGCTAATCGAGAAGGAGTACAGGCAGTAATTCAATTTAATCTGGCAATGTTTTGAATCAGTGTTGCCATAACTTTACATCTAAAGCTTTGTATATTTTTATTGTAAATAAAATGATGTATTAACTAGCACAGTTTGTTTGTATTCCATTCCATTAAATCTGGCAAACTTGGATGGTGGATTCAAGATGGTTGCCTCAAACGATTTAAAAAAAATGTTATTAGGTACTCTCTTTGATTTACTTCATTTAGTTACATTAAACATTGAACTTTTTTATAGGAAAATTATTTTAAAATTGAGCTGTGAATAAAGCGCATTCTTCGTTATAAACCAGTAGCTCATATGCAATTCTTCTGGTGTTGCATCTGTCACTTCATTTAAGGCTAAATTTTCCCCCGATAGAGATAACTGATAAATTAATCGAAGCACTTAAAGTGAAACTTTGGCATACAAATTGTTCAATTCAATTTATAAATATTTGTCACACTCTGTCGTTTCATAAAATTAAATTCACACCATCCTAAAAGTATCACTTAAAAAACTATCTATAGGAAATTGGACCCGTGTTGCCAGTCTAAATATTCTAATTATAAATAGAACATTTGTAAAATGATAATATCTACATCCCACTTTAGCAGGCATGTGGGCTAACCAGAAGCTTGCCCATTTAACCACATCTCTTTTTAAATACAATTTAAAATTCATTACCACTATTATTACTTTAGTCAAAAATCAACACAAAAAGCTTTTATTGATATTATATCATTCATATCAACTGAGGTTGAATGATAATGCAAAGCTGTTCATATAAAGTATCAGAAAGCAGTGTTCCTATTGACGGTAGGTTTAGTTGTCATGGATTGTTCATCCACAGTAAGCCGAGAGAAAAGCAATGCAGGCTGCCATGAACACTGTAAGAGCCAGGTGTATTCTTGTAACTTTCAATGATCAAATAATTCACTCATGCTTTGGAGGCTTTAAAATGCTGGCTTGGGGTTAAGCAGCTTTGAACTAGTGATATATAGACTCCATAGACATAACTTCAATGCACTGGAATGAAGTTTCCCTTTCTCTCTCCCATCCCTTCCTAGCTTAATGACCCGTTTTCATACATTACACACATAAATGTGGGACACATCACACAACATTTTTGGTTATCCAATAATATTTGGAACGCTAGTCATCTTATACCAGGTGGTACATTTAACCGTGGGTTTACACTGCCAAACATACAGATAAAACATATAGTCATCTCAGTTTTTTTGAAGAAAAAGATAGAGAGCTTGTATATTTTAACATATAGTCACTTGCCTCCAAAGTCTATTTATAAGTGTGGAAAAGCAAGGCTTTTCTGGTTACAAAAATTAGCTAAAGGCAAAGATAACTCTCTTTAGACATATTACCAACTCATTCATGTGTAAAGTTTGTAGTTAGTTTGTTCCACAAAATGTAGTATTATGAAGATATAATATATAAAATTATGCGCTCCCACCCATAACCCAGAGGAGTAGGCAGAGATCATGGATTTCTATTTGGCACACCTTTCATACCTAGTCAGGTAAGGGTACTACTTATTTCGCCCTTTATTAGTAAGCCACTAATCTTATCAATATAAGTTCTCCTAGGGCGGCCCCTGCACAACACTGCCACACACATTTTCAATATAAATTTGTTTTGTTATTCCTCTTCATTTAACTTATCTATATGCCTGAACCACCAAAGCATACCTTTAATTCTAGTCACAACATCCACTTTATAAATCTACATATTATATATTAAGATACATTTATATTTAACCTATTTACTCTGAATAGGATAAAATGTTGGACAGTTATTACTCATATAAAAAAACAAATCAATTCACTAAAGCCATTTATTTTCAAAGACAATCAAAACTACAAGAAATTATTTTCATTTGATTTACTTAGGATCATGTGGAAGTTTGAAACCGACCATTCTGGCTGTGTCTTCAACACTTCTTTCACCTTTTCCTTTAAATTCAGTATTGATCTCCTTGTATCTTCTACAGTTATGAAGGTAGTCAAAGTAAGATTTAGCCTTGAAATGCATTTCATCAATAGCTTTACAGTATTGCTGATCAGTTGTTTGATTTTTGCGGTATTGTTGCAAAATGTATTGAACCATCTGGTTTTCAGCCAATGCTTTCGATGTACTCTGCTTTCTTAGCTCCGATAAAATCTTTCTCAGTGTCACTAGTGCAGGTCTCGATGTGATAGATGCCATGTTTCAATCCTTAAAACAATTCAAATGTTCAATTTTTCAACCATTTGGGCTGTTATAAATTCTTCCATATCTTCATATTTAGGTTTGTCCGTTTTGTTCCAAAAATTAGAATCAACTTTAGCTAATTGTCCCCTTTTAATGTAATGAATTGAAGTATCATTAAATATGTCCTTGTATTGAAAACTATTGTCTAATACAACTTCATCAACATAAGATGATAATTTATAAATGTAAGGAACCATTTCTAATAAGACTCTACTTGGATGATATTCTAGTAAAGACGAAAAGCTATTGCAAAGAAGAATGCAATTTTCTAAACGGACACTCCAATTACTCCAAAGAAAGTTGTTTGTAAGTTGCTTAGGACAATGAGGGAGGTACACGATCGTTGGGTTATCATCAGATATTACATAACCTCCTTCATTGTTTTTCTCAATAACTGTCAGCCCTAACCGTCCGAGTAACTCACATTCACCAATATAAAATATAGGATCATGAACTAATACTTTCAGAGGTTTGAACGAATCTTTTAAACATAACAAGAATGCAAGCTGATACCGAGAAATATTGCACTCTCCGACATGACCCAGACCAAAACAAAGTATTTCAGATATACTTCTTTCGTTTAAAATTGTACTCACAGCTGTTAAAACGTTGCTATAATAATGTGATTTTTCCAAGTCCTTCACAGCAGATAAAATTCGTCTGAAAGAAAAAAAAATGTCATAAACATAACCTAAAATGTTTCAATTATAATTGTATAAAATAATCCTTACAGGTAGGATTTTTCAACGTTAATATTGTTTTCTTCTTTTATATACTGTGAAGCATTAAAAGGGATTTTGGTTTGTTTCTTTTTAGCAGAACGTTTCGAAGTTACTATTTGAAAACCATCGTCTATTTCTTGTTTTGACATTTTTCAAGGTCAGAAACAACCATCAGAGGTGCCAGGTCTCAATCTTTATATGTATTCTTATTCTATGGTAATACGCTTTGATCATCGAAAGTAGTACTTCTCTCTTCTTTGCCATGCGAGTGACGTCACGCGAATGAGCGTGATCGCAATATACAAACTCTGGTACGAAAGAAAAAGAAGTTGAATAAATTTTGTCGGATTTTCACTATTTCGTAAGTCAAAAAATTTGTAAAATGAGATACAAGAAATTTAGAAATAACGTAATATTAAGTGTTTTATGGTGCCACGAACGACGACAATTAATCAACCAAATTAGATAGTAGACTTAAATTGCCATTTACTAAGCTTGTCCGACAATTTGAATTTTATCGGGTTATATTCTGTGTAAGAAATTTTAGGGATACCAGATGTGATATTGCAAATTACTTTAAATTGAAAATTGAAAAACTTCAAACCAACTTTGTGCTACTCTTATTGGCATTACATCAGGTTCATAAACGTCACAAATTTTTATTGCTGCTTGCGTTTCATTTTTAAAATGTAATGAATTTGTTCATTCATTAGTTACACTCATTTCGACGGAAAGAAAAACATATTTTGTATGTATATTTGGCTTTTATTAAACGTAACCTTTATAATGTAATCCAAGTAAATCAGATAGCTGGAAGATTTTATTATAAGTTTATATATACTATATGCGGGAGAGAATATTCCCCGACATATTTTATATTTAGATCGGGAAACATTTCCCGACCTAAATATGAAAGTGCTCGCCATAGCACTAAACAATCATCTAAAATGCGTACGGTTTTTAAGCGCTTTCTTTATTCATTTTAAGGACCTAATATCTTCGGAATCCACGGAAATGTAGAGAAATTCATCTACATATACTAACTTCATACATTGCATTTGACTTTACTTGTAGGTTTTTATTAAAATACAGCTTTTAAAAATTAAATTTTACAAACGTTCAGGACAACTAAGCTAAAAAAAATCTGAAATGTAAGTCATATTTACTTTGCGTACATAAAATTTATTCTCCTCACATCACCTCACAGAATAATAATGTCATGTTTAGTAACGTTGTATTTTTCAGTCAATTACGTTATCAATCAATTGTCGATTCTTATTGTTCTACTTTCTACTGTTTAAAACTGCTTAGGCGGGAAGAATTTACATTACTATTCATCACGAGTGCAATATATTTGCATTGATTGCAATTTTTCCAGTTGATAACATCAATATAGGTACGTAATACTTTACAGCGGTATGTGATAGTTTGTTACGGGCGAAAGGTTAACACATTTAAAAATGTTAAAATGGTATTTATGATATAACCTACAAAGTAATTTAATCCAGTAACTATTGTTATAGTTATAACTGCACTGCGGCAGGGGCGGACCGTGGGTTTGTGAGGCCCTGAGCTAATAGTACTTACTTGGTACCCTAACAAAAATAAAACAAATCGCCCTTATATCCGGGGCCTTGGGCTGCAGCCCAAAAACGCTATGTTCAATCCGTCCCTGACTTTTGTTTTCACGCTATATTTTTTTACTTTTGACAAGCCCATAATAAGTCTTTTGCTGCTGCATACAGCAGGATGAATGATGAAATATTAGTAGATTTTAGGATTTTTTTTTTCTAATATTTGAAATATGTCAAGTTTCTCAAATTGTTTTCTTTCAATAATAAAGTTAAGAAAGGAAAAGTTAAATGAAATACGTATGCATATTTTTAATAAAATGTCTGGCGGTTTATTTATTCCTTGCCAATACCAGAGTCCGTTTTTAGAAGTTCCATTGTTTCGCGCGTGTGTCACTGTCACTGCGTTCTTAGCTGATTGATATCTTCGTTTCCAAATCGAATGTTGAGTACGTAATGAAACCAAGCGCCTTAGACCATATTTTATATATTTATATATCCTCTTTGGCCTTAGACTAAGGAACTTTAAGGTTTTTATTCCAAGAAGCTAAAATATGCTAATCGACATCTTCCTCCCAAGACAAGACAAGGGGCCCGATTACGTAAACACACTTGCTGTCTCTAAGCGTGGTTATATGCAAAAATTTTGGACGGGAGTTGATTTGTTTTTTTTTTAAAATTAAGTTTCACTGTAGGTATTCATACTATTGACGTACATTAAGCTAAAAGCCATGTTATTAATTATTCGATTTTGTATCCACTCGGGTGAATTGTATAAAAAATTCTATTAGTTTACAATTACATGTTTTATCAGTGAATCACTAGCAGCGTACATCATTATGTATTTATACGGGTGCATATTATAATAATATAGCTATGATCTATGTACCCCTATGGCAGAGACAATGTCCGTACGGTGGCCGACTTGAATATTAACGAGGGCCTTGATATTTTGGAAAGCGAACTAACGATGTTTGTCATTTCAACACCTGTTTCATAAATAAAATAAATAAATATGCGCTCAAGCCCGTAACCCAGACGGGTAGGCAGATGGATTTCCATTTGGCGCGATCCTCGCACACCTCTCTTGCTTCTTCTACATTCATACATTTACGCATACATGTTCGTTGGTTATGGGTGGTCCCTTTTTTAGTAAGCCACTAATCTGATCCACAGAAGCATATCACTCTCAATTCTAAACACAACATCCACTTTAAAGCCACACTTTTCCCATGTATTGCTATTTTTAATCGTTCAATGTCACGCCTTACATACTTCTTAAGGATCGCATCTCAACGATACCATCCCCTCGTATAAGCCTCATACGTGGAGAGGATGGGATGGAAATCAGGTCTGTGGTCATGATGAATCAACTCTTTAATTTTAAGTTATTAATAAGTATAAGCTAGCTGTGGACCAAGCTTCGCTCTGTGTTATCATAAGGCCTAATACTAGTCCTTTCCCCTTCCTATCTTTTTCTAATACGAAAAGGAAGGGAGATAGAAAAGGAAATATCCTATTATTTGTTTATAATCTGTCCGTTTGGGTAGCATCGCATCTGAAACTAATTAATTTGTTGTAGATGTCTTTAGGTTAAAGTTAAGTGAAAGACAATATTTAAGCTACGATCATTGTTGTCCTTGTTGAATGATGAATCGATATTAATGGAAGAGATTGAACCACTCCAACGTTGAAGGCTTATCATATCTAACCTTCACGGATAATCAACTTTTTGGAAATGTTTTATCACTAGTATATTTGTATATACATGACATTGAAGCATCCGCATAAAATGTGTGACCTGCGAATGTTCTACAATGTTGACCGTGGGCGCGAATGGTACAACTCTAGTGGTTAAACACCAATACTACACCAAAGACAGACAAGCTTGTGGTAGACTTGTTCTCATGTTTCCTGATTTAAATTTAGAAAAAGTAAAGAAATATCTTTTAACAATTCCAAACAAAGCTTAAACTTGTTTTAGGAACATGGTTTCACGGACGATAGTCGACTGGCGGATTCGTAGTCACGACCAGGTGTTTCGCACCTCACGCTTAACCATAGTTTTAGAAGTTTCGTTAATTTATCTCCTTTCTCTTTCATGTATTATGGCTGGCAATCTATAACTCCCATTTCTTAATCCCGGTGACGACCTGTAGTATAAATCAAGTCCCCTTCCCCTCTAGTCTTCAGGTAGTAATCAATAAATATGGCTTAAATTATTTTTTGCAAGTCGAAAGTAAAAAAATGTATATTTGGATTATATTTGTCTTTATTATTACGTCGTTTAAAAAGGACCGAACGATACGTGCCATATTTGAATATAACCCGAGATATTTCCCTAGAAGATAGTGACTAATTACCTACCCAATGAAAACCTAAGCCCTACTCTCCCCTCTGTTAACAATCTTGGTATTATGAAGACCCTGCCCAACCTTCTGTGTCGCGTGGAATGGGTACGTTCCCTAACTTATTGTTGGGTAAGCTAATTGCTCATTTGTTCTTAGTAAAACGTTAAAAACACGAATACTGAAAGCTGTCTGTTAGCAAGTTAGTTACTCCAGAGTTTTAAACGCTGAATACGACACTATGTCCTAGGCATATAAACACTTCTTAGGTACCTGTTACAACAAATCTCCAATCAGGAGTGTGTAGAACAAAACCCAGAAGTAGCACAATAGTTTATTGTACAAAAGTATTATAATAACGAGGAAAAATTTGTTTGTTTGTTTGTGGGTAAACTTTCAGAGGTTACTCTATAAACAAACAATGAAATCTTTCAATAACCGGATCTCTTTTCATAATTATTTCACAGGTAAAGGGTACATTATATACAATTAAAATCATTCCTTTTTTTATTTATTTGATACTAGTGACCCGCCCCGGCTTCGCCCGGGTACCACTAATTACGTTGATCCGATCGCTACCAAACACTGGAATGTGCTAATCCGGACCTTTCCTGTAGATTTCATCAAAATCGGTCCAGCCGTTTCGGAGTCTATAGGTCTATAGGGAACATACATACTTCGCTTTTATATACCATTTTTTTCATAAAAGTATCCTATGTTACTTCTAATACCTCCAAGAACATGTGTACAAAGTTTTATGATGATCGGTTGAGTAGTTTTCGCGTGAAAGCGTAACAAGCAAACTTACATTCACATTTATAATGTTAATAGGGATATAGTAGGGAAGGGATTATAAATACAAATGTTAGATTGTTTGTTTGTTACGATTTAACGCAGTAACAACGATCAGCCTGAAATTTTGCATACACAGATGAGAAATCATGTTACAGATAATTTACAGCGAGGAATTCGTGGGCAACAACTTGAGGGCCATATTTTTATTATAAACATGCCGTAGTAAAAATTATCACAGCAACATCGAGGGATAGAACATTTTGAAGGTATATTTTTGAGTTTCTCATATTTAGAGTGTGCCTCGAATTCCCACAGAAGCGTCCTTGATGAAGTATTTAGGGTATAAGCGTTGGGTGACATAGAGGTCGCGTTGGTGACGCGCATGCGAAGTGGCCATTGTCCGTGGGTCCGTCGCATGCCCGCCGTCGAGTTCGGGCGCGGAATTCAAATCACGCTGCTGTATTGGTTCCAACTTACCGTAACGCAAATAAGGCACAATAACAAGGTTCTACATTAGTTTCAGGAATTTTAGGATACGTCCTACAATTTTTTGACATGACAACGTCTTATAAATTGGTGGCATTCGCTAGAAATGTCGCCTTACGGTCGGGTCCAGCTACGCTTGAGCCGAGAGTAACCGATTATGCACGATCGATGTCCCACGTGTCTGAATGTGTGTGAGCGGGAGCGCGACATGAGAGAGAGAGACAGCGCCGATAAATAATGCTCATTGGTTTAGGAAACGTTGTCACGAATTTAACGTCCGAGCGCCTTGCTCCCAGACCGCTGGAATTATTTTTTGCGATACGGGTATGCCCTAAAATGTCTAAGACCAGAAAAAAAGCTGTTGCATAAATGGGCCAGGTGGAACGAAGAAATACCAGGGCCTTACAAATACATATGTATTTTGTTTGATGAGTATGAGGTAAAAGTCAGACCCCACGCAAGTATGTGATAAACGCAAGTTAGTATTATTTTGAACGAATAGTGAATGGTTTTTCTATTCCTTGGCCTTCATTACCATTTTCTAGTTCATGAATTTTTACACTTTAAAGATTAACTACATACATTTTTTTTAAGCCATAGGTACCCAAGTAATTAATTCATATATTCGGAATCTATACATGCAACGCTTGGCTGCCTTGTTAATGGTTTGCTTATACGTGAACTAAGGAAAGTGGAATCTCTTTCAATGTTAATTACTATTTCCATAGTTAAATTACTTTAACGGAAACGGGAATGATAATTGTGTAAATATGTTTCCTAACCAAAAATTTAGACAGACATTTAGAGAGAGAAGACATCATTAAATATATTCCGATTACTTTCAAATTTAATGGGTAATAATATAAAGTAATAAAAATCTTAACTCTATATTTATAAGTCATCAACAGCTTCATTATATTTTATTTTAATTTAATGATTGAATGCGAGTTGTAAACCTTCATAATCCAGATAGTCTCACAATAATAGTCAACAAGTTCAACTACAAGTGCAGAGGTGGGACTGTCCTGCAATACGCACTCAATTTGGCAGCCTTACAATACAGTCGCCAGAATGAACGATATTATTAAACCTACGCGTTTACCAACAGGACGACGCGACGTCTACCGCTCCTGTCACAAAAGCGCGCGCAAAAGTTTTTTTTTAAATCTTAATTCCGCCAAAGACAATTATGGTACTTTCTAAGTACGAAATAAGTCTATGGTTTGTTTTTATTTTAAGATATGTGTAATTAATTCTGTCCTCGTTATTTTTATATAACTATTATTATTCTAATGTGTCGACGTCGGTGGTCGAGATTTGTTTTCAGTTTGCGTTTAGTTTGAACGCACTCGGGCTTAATGACGGTAGTGTTGTGCGAATATTTTCTTATTTGTTTGTGTAACATTGAGTGATTAGTTTTAATTTAAAAAATGGAACGTTACGTAGTAAATAGGCATTCGAAAAAGCGTAAAAGTAATGATGGACTTTTGTTGAAATGGAGAAAGAAATATAACATCCTGCGTAAGCGGTCCTGGGTTACCAATGGATACGATTTAAATGTGAGTAATTTTACAATTATAAATTAACATATCATATCGCTTTTAATATGTCTCTCAGCGGTTATATGACAATTTAATATAAATACTTACGTGTTAACATAAACCTTCAGCAATGAAGAGGTATTAGAGGAAGAACAATGTTTTTCTACAATTTCCTATATTATTTCTGTTAAGAAAAAGCGTGTTAGAAAAAGTTCCTAACTGTTTGGAACAATTCCGCTGAGTTCCGACCATCCACACCATCTTCATGGTTGGAATTTCACCACAGAACTCGAACTACACTCGAAATTTCCCGAAAAAAATGATCTGTTACCAGCGGTATTTCCGAACCAATACGATTTAAGGCCCTTCAAGAAGCAATCTTACTCCTTTCTTAAAGGCCTGCAATACATCTGCAGTTCCTCTGGCGTTGCGGATGTGCATGGGTGTCGGTGATTACTTATTAGTCGTAATTAGGCGAACCGCTACCCCCTCATTATATAAAAAAGTTCTACGTTTAGCAGTCTACCTCTAGTCAATATAGAAAAGAAAATATTAAATTTGTCCTTCAGCTTTCAGATAATCGGCTTCAAAGTATAACCTTAGTAACATCGTAGCACCCATTGAATAACCTGTTGTAACTATTTATTATTGTTTTCACACTGGCATGTTCCTGCTAGGTTTTTTACATAAGATAATATTACTTTAACTACGTCTGTCATTTTCCATCTATTAATTTTCATGTCGAAAGGATGAATGAAGAGAGAATAACGAAACAGATTTTTGTTGCAAAAGTGAGTGGCAGTGTTGGTAGGGGACGCGCTAGAAGAACTTATACCGATCAAACTTATTAAAAAAGAGCGATATAAGGAGTACCCATAACCGACGAGCATGTATGCGTTGTATGAATGTAGAGGAAGCGAGAGAGGTGTGACAGGATCGCGCTAAATGGAAGTTCAAGATCTCTGCCTACCCCTCTAGGTTAAGGGCGTGAGCGCATATATATTTATTTATAATTGCCATCGCATTTTCAATATCGTCGTGAAGAATGATTATTCAAAAACATGGCAATGTTTGCCAAGAGCACGTAAATGACCTTTGCTACAGCTCTAACGGATTGATTAATGTTAATACTTGATGTTTTAATTTTGCTATAATTGGGAGCCCGTGCAAGCCCAAGGTTTCTTATTCGTACCTGTATTCGTACCATTTCATTTTTCTTACGTGGCCGAGTCTAAGAGACAAAATAAACTTTAATTACAATTATTTTAATTTTGCTTGTTTGATATTTGTTTAATGTGTGCCTACCTACCATAAAACTAGGCTATGGATCGCAATTCAAATAGCATGAGAGGATGCCTTTAAGTTTATCTAATCACGTTCTTCTATATGTACACATAACAATGATAATTATTGCATTGGATCTTTGTTGTATGGTCACAAAGCCACGATCGAGTTTAGATGCACCGCTACGCGTCACGGACGTTGTATACCTGTAGTTTCTGTATGAATTGATATATGACTACTTTTAGATACTATAAGCTAACACCCGTAACTAAATGGGGTAGAAAGTTTTTTCGGATTTTCATAATGGCACATTCCATCTCGAGGTTCTTCTACATACATACACGTGCTCGTCGATTGTGTTATCCTATTTTTTTTTAAGAAATTAATTAGGTACCTCACTCTCTCACTCCGCTCACTAAGACATAGGTGTTATCGTTATTTCTTTATCTAAATAACCGTTGTTCATATCAATTAGTAGTTTTTGTATATAGCGAATAGGCAGATAAACATGGGGACTATTTTTTGTAATGTATTTATATTATAGACGTAAATAATTGGCCGGCTCGACCGGTGAAATACCACGACCTCACAGAAAACAGGCGTGAAGTAGAAGTACTCTGCGTTTCGTCTGATGAGTGAGGTGCCGGAGGCCTAATTTCAGTCCTTCCTCTTCCCACCCTTTCCTCATAAGGATAGGACGGGAAAGTGAAGAGGATTGGACGAGGAGGGGGTTAGCAGGGAGGTTCGTATTGCGCAATTATCTTCTTAAACGAAACATAAAAGTTACTCTCACGTATTGTACTTATATATGTATATGTACATTGAACATCATTATCCTTCCCTTTTCCCGCTTTATGTGGGATCGGCATGATTAGTTTTCGACTTCCATGTCAATATATGTACATTGAACATACAATCTATATTCTATAACTTGTTTTGTTTGTTTACAAAAAAACCATCTTGCCGTGAAACAAGGCATATTCGATTCACGATGCGATTGTCTATAGTCAAATACGGTACACAACAATCTCTTAAACGACAGTACAAGAAGGAACAAGTTTGCCGCCGGTTTCCATTTTATTATTTTCCCGTAATAAATAATCGCGAAACATGCTTATTAAAGTACGAAAACATGCAATACGTGCGATGTAATGGTTCGTGCAAAACACATTATGTCCATAATAAAAAAGGCTGTTACAGCACAAGAAAACAAATCGGACAGCAGGACTAGGGTTGACAGCAACGTTATATCACGAACTAGAAGAGCTCGTATGTTAATGTGTTTATTATCCGCTAGGTGGCGGGCTGGTTGTTTTTCTTTAACATTCCTCTGTTAGATAACTCGGGCACAACCTGCGCAGAAACCAGTCAATAAACTGGTTCTAAGTGTACACATAAGAGAAATTAGTAATAACGTGGCGTGGCTATCTGAACTGACGGCAACGAATATAGAAAAACGATAATCAATAGACCACAAATTTAATAACACACAAACTTACGAAAGTGCTCTCTTGTACATAAAATATACAGGATATATGAAATAATAGATGACACAACTGCTCTACAACGATTGATCTTTTAAACCACAGTTTTCCACGGTCACCATATTAATTTATCGATTCACCCACTATTCCATTAATATCAATCCATCACTATGGCCGTTAAGTAGATATTTGTATAAATGTGTACACATGTCATCTAAATTAAGTTCACTTTCTAGAGTCCCAACGTCCTTGGTTCGTGGGGAAATTTGACCTGCGCAAATTCGACTCTGTGGGAACGATCAGTCAATGTCGGGCTCGTACCTATACTAAAATCCCATGGTATTCACCAGCAGCGCTAAGTGTCACGGGATCTTCGTTTGCAACGCCACCGCGACTCATCAAGCGATTCCCTAATAACTAGCTCGTCTCGGGGTAACATCATCGACATTCTCTGGACCTCCTTTATAACTATGACCGCTTATCAAAGGGGGCTTCTTCCCTCCACTCTCTGCTCCCGCTCAGCATCGCCGAAACGCATCTACAGTTCAATTGGTAACAGTTGTCACTTAACATCAGATGAACCGATTGCTCCTTTACCCAATTCTTCCATGAAATCTAGGTTGTTCCAACAATGTCATAGCAAATACGTAATTTACGTTGAATTACACATTCTTTACTCACTTGTAATGTGTTACAGAAATGTGTCACACGTTCACACAAACATTCACACATGTTCGTACATACAAATGAGTTTCAGAGACAACAAAACACACTAACCGCATTAACTGCTTTTAAGGCCATTTACATTAACATACTCGCAGACTGACGAACGATTTTTATTAACCATTTATTATTCTAAGTGCCTAGACACTTTCTCCGGCCGTTTTGTTCGGTCCGAATTCGGGCTCGGCTTGCGCACGCGCGCCAATGCGTATCGAAACGCTTCCTTATTAAAACTGTTTTGCATATGAGAAATATTGTTAATTGATTGCATTAAAGACTTAGTTAAGTGATTTCATCAATTAAAGTTTTCATATATCTGAAAATATTACCATCGTCTGATGCTGTGTTTTATTATCTCGTATGTGCTGCCATTAGGGAATTGGGGGCAAGGGGGCTTGAGATCCCCCTCATTTCTAAATTCTTAAATTTTTAAGTGAATTTGACTATTATTATTTTTAATCTCTTGGCACAATAATGACGTACGACTGTTTTACAGTTGTTGAAGTTCTGAGGAATTGGTACAATTATATTGAAAGGGGGAGAAAGGGGGCATTGTTACAGTTGTTGTCATTGAATTATAAACATATACGGCAATGTAAATATTTAATTTAGATTAATAAATATGTGCAAAAAACACATCAAAATAAATATGATTAAAATGACTTCAACTAAACAATTAATGCTTACAATAATGTAAGTTTATGCGCAGCGGAATCCAATATTTATGTTATGTTGAACTATTTTTATTATTTTATGGGAGGCAACAATTTTGTTTTCTCTTTTGATCCAAGTTTGTCGTTACTCGATGTACAAACAAAATAGACAGTTAAGTTCTTAAAATGTAACTTTGTGGACAGCAATAATAACAGTAAAATTTTATATATATGAAAGAGAGGGAAGGAAATGACGTAGATAGAAGTAGAAAGAGAATGCAAATATTGTATTTTTTGTCATACTCTCTCTCTCACTTTGAAGTCTTAGGACACATTAGGTACATGTACGGTTCTAAGCAATTACTGCCTGTTAGACCTCGCATGAGATTCTGAAACAGACATGACACCCATTTTGACTGAAAAGAAAATTGAATTGTTAAACCGCAGCTCCAGCGTAACAACTGGGATGAGTTAACCACGATTCCAGTGTTCATCTCTGTTGGATCTCTCTCCAGCTACATGCTAAAGCCATGGTCTATTGACTTGGTGCATGGTAAGTTCTAGAACGGCTTTCAGGACGACACAACGAAGACAATCCTCCCATAAGATGGAGCATTAAGCCGTCGAGCAGTGAATAATGTCCTGTTGATATTTCTGGCAAATAAATCGCCGTACGAAACAAAAAATCAGGATTCAGTTAGTTCTATTACACAATTTTCAAAAACTGTCTACTAAGTAATGCTTCAACTGCGTTGGAAAGGATGTACAATTACTGACTCCCTTTAAAGATAAAAGATAAATAGCTGGTGTATAACTTTCATGTACTAATTATTAAAAATTGCATAATACCAGCCTTTAACATTAATATCTATTGATACAATCTATCGAACGTGCATTGCATTGCCTGTATTCACGTCAAAATGGTGATCGACTGTGAATTCGCTTTCAATGCCGATTGATTTTATACTCTTTGTATTTAAACATAATGTTCAAATTCCTTAACTTTATACGCTCCATTGCGACATACGGTTCACGAGGCAAGACAACGTTTCATACTTATAAACATTATACTTGTTTCGTAGTTTAGTTGCCTACGAAATGCTTTGCGGCAAAGGTTTCGCGATCAGTGTAATAAATATACCGCTTTTTTCTTGTTTGTTGTTGTGAATTAACATTTCAACTTGACGTGAATTTTAATAATTATCGTACAATCAAAAAGTTTTTACTTTAAAAACATTCAATATATTACAGACTAAAACCATAAAAACCAAAGTGAAGAATAAAAAATATTATACGTGACATTTGGCGCCATTAGGAACGAAGCGTGGACCTTGACATTGACAAAAACAGATAAAAAATACACAAAGCATTACGTTCCGAATGTAAAAAATATTTGGATTCGCCAATTTCGCTGTTGCGTGTCGGATTGATTTGTTGAATTACGACAGTTGTGGTGTCAAAGGACATTATGCCCCAGATTTTCTTCAAAAAAGTCATGGTGGTGCGGCACCGCTCAGATACCGAGGTGAGTTACTTTCGCTTTTATAGTGTTTACTGCAGCTAGCGTTTCTTAATACTATTAATTTATTTTACATGAATAATAAAATAGCTTTAGTTAAATTGTACAGTAAAACAACGGCTGTTTGAAATATGGTATCCAGTATTGTATGTAATAAAATAATTAAAAATATTAACAACAAGTTTTAAAACAATTGTTGAAGTCATTAAATATTTGGCTCCATTGTAAATAAATGTATGTCGTGATAGTGAATTATATAAGAAGGCTCAAGTCGATTCTGTCGATGTACGTAGTTAAAAATAGGAATCTCCCTTCAAACACAATACCGCATATCTATTCTAACTTTATACAGATTAAATATATATTATTTGACAATTAAACTAATTTTACGGATTTTATAGCGTTTATTTACATTTCGTTCTCGACGTTTCGAGCACTTCACAGCACTCAGGGTCTATTCGCGTAAATATAAGGAATCATTAAATTATGTGCTTTTGTAATAGATAAACTTTGAAACATCTGAGCGGATTTCAATAACCCTCTCACTATATTTATTTATTATATATTAGTAACCTGGGCTATATTTTGTAATATCGTACTGAAAACCCAGACGTTGCCGAGCATGAATTATTAGTATCGTATGATCATGTTTCACACGGATTATACACAGAGAACTTTGTACAAGGTCTCTATTCTAAGGCTTTAATAATCTAGCAAGTGTTGAAATCACAATTCTGATATCTCTCTTCGTCGCCTTCTGCTACTCTTTACTAGCTTACTTTTCAACGACATCAACGAGGATGCATCGGCGATTTAGGTTATATCAGAAATGATACAGTGGTAGAGTCTGCAACAACAACATCTGTTGCACGATTTAACCGGCTCGACCGGTGAAATACCACGACCTCACAAACAGGCGTGAAGTAGAAGTACTCTGCGTTTCGTCTGATGAGTGAGGTGCCGGAGGCCTAATTTCAGTATTTTTCCCCTTCCCACCTTTTTCTCATACGGATAGGATGGGAAGGGGAAGAGGATTGGACGGAGGGGTTAACTGGGAATGGGAAATATCCTTCTTCCTGTCTATTTCTATCCTATTCCTCTGTCCATTAAAGGTAGGCAACGGATCTGCAACACATTTTCTTGTTGCAGATGTCTATGGGCAGCGTTCACTTAATATCAGGTGAACCGCTTGCTCTTTTGCCAACTTCTTACATAAAAAAAAGATAAACTGTGAATATTGACCATCGACGACGGACACCTCGTGAGGATACTCTAATTTGGACGTAAGCATAGTGAAGGGCATTGAAAAACTGTTTGAATTAAACCAGCCTGATATTGTCATCATGGAGCAAATATAAATCGATAATTCGAAATGTTCAGGATTCGTAATCGATAGAAAATCGCGTTCGACATACAAGGTCGACCACATTTGATATATTTTGCAATATTAATCTCGATTAAACAGTTTTATTGCAACATTTTTACGCTTTATAAAAGCTTTATTGCAATATAAGAAATAATTAACCAATTTTTGAGCCGGGTACGTACTTGACCTGCTCCCAGGACAGTGGTAAAACTACGAAGCCAACGACTTTACAGAAGACGATCGTGAAAGTACATACTATATACCGGCACCGTTTTTAATCGGACTAGGCATATTATGAACTCTCAGCAAATTGTGAAATGAAAGAATAATTCAAAATTTGACGTATCATCTTAATTGCAACAAACTTATTTTTTTATAGAGATATTTTTAAGAAATTATATTTAATTTAAAACTATAATGTCCAACTTAAGGAACTTAACCTATAATTTTTTGTTATGTAACTTAAACTTAACGCAAACAAAATATCTTTATACTTTTAATTTAGAGAAATGACACGTCCACTTGTGAATGATTCCCTCAGTTTACAATTTGCTGACAGTTTGTAAACTGACGAAGTTAACAATATACTTCGTTTCATCCGAGGCATTGAGGTGCCGGAGACCAATCCGCTTCCTACTTCAATTTAATAAAAAAATATATAGCCATAAAACCTTATACAGGTTTTAATCGTCGTCACATTCCAATCACAAGGCCACGTTTATAGTGATTTGGTAACAAACATGAATTGATCCATTAGAACCTAGGTTCATTACGTGTGACATGTGTCTATATTAATAATGGCTACATTGAACTGGAAGACCTGCAAATCGATGGGCCGGTTGGCGTGGTTTGTAAGATACTGGCTTTTCACACCACAGGTCGTGGTGTCGATTCATAACCAAGACAGAGATTTGTGTGCATGAACATGTCTGTTTGTTTGTTGTCATAAAAAAAATAACGTGCGAAAAACTAAAATAATGCTAGTTTCTTTTACCGCCATCTAGCGGTAAAACTGAGTATTGTTACGTTTTACTTTGCGTTTTGTGCACGTTTGGTGAAAGGCGGACATTGATTGCTATCTCTGCACACCCCGATAGGTGTAAGACACGTGAGAATTTATTTTTATAAACTTTATACGCTTATAGATTTAAACAAAACTCAAAAAGATTTCTTTTAAAGTAAAATTTTAGTAGATTATTTAAATAATTTACTTATATTTCTTTTAACCAACTAAGCTTACGATAGTAACATAAAAAATAGTCGTATTGCGGATTCGAACCCACGACCTCATGTTCTGCAGTCAGTTCCTTCGCTCGTTATGTTACTGGCGCTTTTTTTTATTTGTGCGAAGCCGTGTTTAAGAGAATACAAGAACAAGAAAATACAAGAACAAGAATAGCGCTATTCTTGTCTTATAATTAACCTTAGATATAAGGTCTAGGTCATGGATAGATCCATTCATTGCCTTATAACAATCCATGGCTGCATGCTTGATGTATGCTTAGAGCAACGTACAATAACCTCTTTAAAATTATAATATATGTAAATACAATTACACTTACTTGATATAGCAACAAGGTTCAAAATAGTCAATACTACTAGTCAATATGAGGTCCGAATCAAATGTGAATCTATTTAATACCTCATGTCAAAATTGTCGTGTTTCTGTGCTCTGCTCTAATGGAATAATTGTCAGTGTGCCTAGTGCAATCAAATGTCAACTTTAAGGTAACGAACGCTTTTTTACCCCTACTATACCCTATATTTCCTACAGAATCTATACTGTACGGTCTAGATGTTTTCGAAAACTTGTTTTAGTTTAAAAATATAATAATAATATTGAGTGTCAAATAATGTTGTCATCTAATGTGTTGTTTCAACTCACAATATGGCCTTGACAAGTGAGCGGTGGCTTCTTCCTATTATCTTCATAGACGCATTCATATCTTTGATTGGTTTTCAAGTAAATAAAAATACAGCAATAATAATATAATAATATAAGCAAACCTATCATCTGGATCGGATGTACTTACCTAAGCACCTTTTTACGAAAAGGACTTCATTTGACGTCTGTTACTAGTAACTAGTAGTAAATTTCTAGAAATGAAATCCAAAATTGAATACAAGAAAAAAACAAATGAAAAAAGGGTTCGTTGTAACTTTTCCAAATTAAATAATGACGTTACGCATGTTGACGCGACTATAAGGTTTTCCCCTACAGAATATCGTCTAACGCGGCTAAAGAAGTCTGAAGAAGTCATGGCCTCTATTTACACACTCGCGTTAAGCAATACATGTTTTGTTCGCTCATTGTCACATTTCAAACAATATAAAATTCCAAACACAAGCGATCGGTTTTACAATGGCACACATTTCGAGTATTTTAGAGTTCGAGAAAACTAGGTCAGTAACCAGAGAAAACTGTTTCACAGCAAAAGTCTTAGATTATTATTAATCTAATTGTATGTTTCTGGGAGTGTAAATGCCGTGAAATTCCTCAAGTGTGCAACTGTTAGCGTCGCCTCTGGCTGTACGGTCACGTGCCAGTTCGATGCCAACCAGAGCGCATCAGCCCCGTTGCGTAACGCCATCTCAAACGACAAACTGAACGAAAATAAACAAAATAACATCAATGTTAAAGATCGCATCCATTCTGGGGAATAATTACAAAAGGACCACGGACAAGGTTATCCCGGTACGCGATTAGGTACTAGTAAGATAGTCTCAGAATATTATACCTAATACTGCTGACCCTGGTACACAGAGAAGTGTCCATTAAATTGTTCTGCTCCCTTTACTATTATATAAAAGTCGATGTGTATGTTCCCTATAGGCTCTAAAAGGACTAGACAGCTTTTAGTTTGGTAGCGTTCGGATCAAAAATATTATTGATTTTCGGGCGCAGCCGGGGCGGATCACTAGTGGTAAATAAACAAATTCCCAGATATGTGTATGTTTCAAGGACATATAACTACATAAATAATAAAAAAAATAGAAAAACTGAGCACGAAGCTACGCGGATACTGTTGAAAAGATTGGTAGGGAATTCCAGAAAATAAACATAAGGGGCTTTCAATCGTAAGGAAATAAGCCTATATTTAAGAAAATTTGACGGTCCAAGCCCCGAACTTCAGCGGTTGGACCGCGGTTGGGCTACGGTCGGCCTGTTACAGTCCCCTGGCTTAAATCTTAAAACCATCTTGAGAAATTTATTATTCATTATGTGGTATGCATGAGGTGCATATTCAAGTAACGATGAACTCTTACTTCTGTAGGTAGGCATTTTGTAATAGGATTTCAATTGTGTATGAAAGATGATGCCGTGTGGGTTGGTTACCTCCAACGCGATATTGTACAATAAATTATCGAAAATGCACCGCCTAAATACAATCGCCTTCTATAAATGTTGCCTAACTAACGCAGTTTTCGATTTTCAAAGCAGAAATTCTTGTAAAATTTGTTTATGGCGATAGTCACTTAACATTAATTGCTTGATCGTTCGTCGATTCGGCTGAAAGAAATTGATTTTAAAATGTTTATTTAAGACTGAAGTCTTGGTATAATAGCTGTACATATGTAGGTATTACACAATATTTTATTTAAAATAACCTTTACTCTATATAATCTGATGTATACATTAGGTACGCAGAAATAAAAATTAGTTAAGAATTGTGAAAACGAAATAATTAATATTGTAAGTTTAACATAAAATATCTGATATGTCACAAAATTTGGAAGCTTACTATTATGTTAAGCGCTATGAACCTCATTATAAAGACTAAATTGCTTTAAAATGTAACCTTGGACAACTACTAAGGTTTCCATAATTAGAAGAGGCGCCAAAAGATGGCGCTAGCAGTCGCGACCGTCCGCAATAATTGTTTAGTGTCCGGATTGACATTTTGTTGACCTCTTTCTCAGCAAGAAAGACATTTGTGTCGTCTAGGGTTACTAACTATAAAATAAAATAATTCATATTTGCATATCTTTTAACTTGATTTAATAATTGCGTGGTTTTTATTAAATAAGTTTATTTATTCAATATGCCTGATGATGATGGCAGTCTACACGAATTATCGTCTAGCAAGGTCTTCCATATTCATACGGATAAACCACATTTAAATACATATATTATCAACATATATATATATATATATATATTGTATTACTAATTTTTCCTCTCCTCTCAGTCAAGTAAAAGTTAAAAGTATGTTTACTTTTTTTAGTAAATGGCAGTTCAAAAATCCGTATTGCGGTGTTCAATTAGTTAGACGATTATATGTTTTAGTTAATTTTGTGTTATACTATCAATATGTCTAAATCTAAATCGTAATTTTTGGACCTGTCGTTTTATGTCTGCATAAATTATTTTTTGTTACTTTAAGATTTGCAGTCTTAAACTGGCAACCCTGGCTAGGTTTGGACAGGTGTCAAAGGGTAATTTATTTAAGGATGCTATTAATTAAATGCATTTGACATTTGAAGTATTGAGACGTGAATGGAATTAATATTGTTATCAGTCTTCATATTTCTCATATAATAATAGTAAATAATAATTGAGATGTAAAGTAATAAGTCAAGGTATTCTTGTTACAGAAAATTCCAGTACCAGTACGTGTAGGTTGCGACGTCAATAAACAAAACAAAGCGACACTTTTTTCTTGTCACAAGTAAATAGTAAGTTCAGCCATGTGTACAACTTTTACGTAGTTGAAATAGACTCGTGTTATTAGGAATAGGAAGCCATCGTTTCCTCTATTGTAAAAGTAGAAAACAGTCGATTATTTATAAACGTATTATTATTTCTATTCCAGTTTACGTATTAAAATCAATTCACGAATCTTAGATGTATACTAATATTTAAAACTACTGACCCGCCTCGGCTTCGCTCGGGTACCACTAATTACGTTGATCAGATCGCTACCAAACACAGGAATGTGTATACATACATATTTCGCTTTTTATAATACTATTCTTTTTATAAAAAGTATCCTATGTTACTTTTAGTACCTCCAAGAATATGTGTACAAAGTTTCATAATGATCGGTTGAGTAGTTTTCGCGTGAAAGCGTAACAAACAAACTTACATTCACATTTACAATATTAGTAGGGATGGTGTTTAGTGTTATAGAAGAAACAAATGTCTGTCTATAAGAACACGCAACTTATCGATAGTCAATATAAAATTAAAAAAACTGTTGAATTTAGTTGTCTCAATACTAATGGAGGGGGAGAGCCCGTAAACATGGTGTTCAACCACTACACAGTATGGTGAAGTGGTGGATACCGCAACAAAAACAGACAAACATTTTGCATTTCGAATAGGCGTCAAGGAAACATTATCCGCCTGTATATATCTTATGCTAGCAGCGAATAACTTTAACTTATTTTATATTGCAAGATATTCTAGAGATAACCACTTAATGTTCTATGTTCGTTCAGAGATTTAATTTTGCTATCATTGTTATAATGACTGGCCACACTACAATTGTGAGACTATCAGGACTGTTACGGTGGCTTTCCACTGGCGTAAGATCGAGTTGCGATACAAGGTTCTTCTCTATTTGTCTCTGTGAAAAACTGAGATGACGATACGTTTTCAGCAGTGGAAGCCCACGGTTAGCAGATTTGGGAGGCACGTAAAAATATTATTGATGCCTTGATTAATGCATCTAAATTTCCCTCTATTCCTCGGTCATTGAGCGGCCATTTTGAGTGCACAATGATAAGGGCACCATTCAAACGCCGATACATAAAGCGACTTGCGTCATATCTCCTTTTTGATATGTCTGATTGTACAAAAATAACTTTAACGTGCTTGTAATGAGTTAAATTTAGATTTAATGCGTCAGAGCGGTAGGTCCCTAACGTGCGTAAGCAATTCAGGATTCATTTTATTGTATTTTATACAAAACAGTATTATGTATTATTAAATCGTAATGCAGGGCGCCTAGTTCGCCACTACCGCATATCGGCCAACGGTAGCATTCGAACTTCAATCATAAAGCTATCTTGCTTTGATATTTAATAGATTATTCTAGTTTTATCGGATCTTCAGGTACATAACGCAACTTGTTTGTGCGTTTGCAATTTTCGCATAATTGTTGGTGTTTGTATGGGATAAACTTCAAAAATCTTGATGGAATTTGGTCCAACTTACAAGATACGATAGATTTTTTAAAATCTCGATTACTGATCCCAATGTTTATTATTACAAACAAAATATTTCAATTATTTAAAAGTTTAATAAGTTTCTAACAGATGGTGTTGTAAGTTAGTTTATTGTTACACGTTACGCGTGTTTTAGATTAAATTAGATTATAGTTTTTAAAAACTGTCAGTTTATGTATTATACTTCTTCCTTCATACGCTAGTCAATTTAAATCCCAAATTAAGAAACAGATAAGACGGTGCCAGGAAATTTCCACATGTATATACTTTCATTAAGGTCGGAAAACAATGCCGAATTGTACTGTATAATATTACTATATAAAAATGTACAATATGCTCAGGTAATTACTGTTTTCGCTTCGAAAGTGAACCTGTCATTGTGATGGATTGTATCATCAATTGTACAGTTCAAAAACATAAAATTCTGGAGCCGCCCAAGCAAATTAAACCTTATCTCTGGGAGATAGGGGCGGTCGAAACCATCTGAGCAGAAGCAACTATCCGGTCGGCCCAAAGGTGAGAGAGGTGAATGCTTATGCAATTGTTTGTCTGGATTCCAGATCATTGGCTTCAGCGACTTTATTGTTAGCTATAAGATATCAATTTCTTAAGACCATTTTAATTTTTGATATTTATTTATTTCAGTTTTATATTAATTTCAAAAAACAAATTTATCAATGTTTGAAGATAAGTTATGCTATTATTTCTAATGTAGGGTTAAGGTTTGCAAAAAATACCAATAACAAATAAGAATATATAATATTAGACAGTTAATTTTCAATCATAATGATTGCCATTAACAAATAAAAAAAGGATTTAATAAGATTAAATTTCGAGTATGGCAAAAAAATTACTTTAAATAACATTAATTGTTCTTTATTGATTCTTCCCAATAATCTTGTAACTTGCACCACACACCAAAGGCCGAATACTATCACGTTCGGTTATATCAGCTTACAAAACATAGTTTTCTCTTTTTGGAAACACGTGACTAAGCAATTTCTTTATTGTCCTCGCAAATAATATATCATTACATAAAGTTTGAGGTACCGTACTGTTGTGATTGCTCATCGATTTGCTACGGGCCGCAGTAAAGGAAAGTTAGTCATCTAGCCATATTCGGCACCAAACATCCGCTTTCAATAAATTTACTTCACGAAAATGATAACTTTTGAAGTTGGATATGTAAAAAAACATATGACGTATATTATCACAAGACAAATTAAATTTAAGAAGTAAATTGCTAAAAGAAAGAGATTATTGCAGTGCATTGAATAAATTTAACAAGAATTACGCAGGCGTTAGGTGGAAGTAGTTCGTTTCGTCTGATGAGTCACGTACCAGTGGAATAGTTCTAGTCCTCGTCCCACTACTATCCTATTCTAAAAAGGAAGGGATTTGAAGGGGAAATATATAGGGGGGGATAAATAGGATAAAAAAATATTCTTCTTTCCGTCCATCCTCTGTCCATCTCTGTCTTCCTAATGTTGCTTGGCCGCTTCTTGATATTGTTTAACAAGCAATAAATATATCCGATAAGATTTAATTAACTGACCCAAATTCTATCCCCGCTGTGCCATGCTCTGTCGGCCAAGCATATTCTAGTTTATAACCACATAATAATAGTGTTTGTAGGCTAAAAATGCGGTAGCCGAAGTAATGTATGATATGAAAGTGACCGTAAAAGTTGTTTATCCTCCGGTTATAAGGCTTCGACTCGGCGGTTGATTTTTTTTCTTCATTATACATCTTTAAGCTGAGATTTTATGGGGATTTTAACAGTTTTACACTTCTTTATCAATAACTGCTTTCATTGTGTAATAATATCTTAGAAGCGACTAACTGAATTTAAGCAATATGTACGATAACGCATTAACAATATTTATTCAATACGAAATCACCAACAATTCACACGATAGTTATATGTATTCACAAACCTTAGTGTTCTCTCCGGCGTCTCGTTCTTGAATGTGTCAACCGTCAAAAATATTCTCTGACAGTAACGTCAACACGACTTTCATCATAATTTGGATATTGTCTCTGGTGTAACAAGGATTATCTATGGACTTTTGAATACACGCAAATAACGAAAATATCTATGGTACATTATTATTATTGTGTAGATAAGTCTTGCTACAATTGTGAGATTGGCACCATAGGATACTTAATTGTCTATAAATTCACCCAACACGTGTAGACGTAAATCTAAGGTTGGACATGGCAGGTACATTTAAAAATATATTTATCAACGAAAAAATAGGTTTCTTTCGTTTGAACTGACACGTAACATTGCCGACGATTCGTTTAGGACACACACTAACAGTTTATAATATGCGTAGAGAGATTATAAACTGACAAAGTTCACAATCAGTGACAGTTACATAATAACTTCGGGACAGCATCTAACATAAAAACTGTTCAATCACATCACATCGAACTTGGAATATGTAGTTCACTTTCAAAATTAAAAGGCCCAAGTGTTAATTATAAAACAAAATTTTAATAAAAACAAAACCTACTTCAAAAAAACTATATTCAATAACAAATAATGAACTAAAAAGTATAAAATAATTTTACGCAAATAAACATAAGAATCAATTCTTAATCATATATATTTTTGCAGTCGTCGTCAGCTAAGGAAATACCAATATACTAGAATGCCTTAAGAAAACTATTTCACAAATGAACTTTATACTATACTAGTGACTCGCCTTGGCTTCGCCCACTACTAATTATGTTGATCCGATCGCTACCAAACACAGGATCCCGAGAACTCGCCTCGACAGTGCTTCAGTGGTAGTTATAGACCTGCATTGGCCGACACCGACTCTCTCAAAATCACTCAAAAACTACCGGATCGGAACTTGACTATAAAAAATGGGACTAATCGGGACCAACCTCTCGAACAAAAAAAGAATTATCGGTTCACCAGGAGCGGAGTTATGAGGTAACATACATCGGTTAAAAACATTTTAAACCCGAACGAAAAACTGTACAACAGTATAATGTCCAAGCCAATAGCAACAAATTTAAATATATAAAAAATGTCAGCAGTTAAAGTGTCGTTTATTAGTCTATGCTATATGATTCTTTGACCTACTTATATTTGATGAAATTGCTGTAATACGAATATTACATGCGAACACACTATCCGCCAAGCTTGAATTGATGATTTGGTTAAATAATTGTTTAAAATAAAAAACAAATGCTTGCGATTAATTATAAAACATGCAGGCGTGTTTTACTTGCATAGTAACAACTGTGGAAAGTTTTTTATAGCAGATGTTAACCATAGAGCAAGACGTTGTTCACCCGGGATTAAGTGAGCTACACATAGACACTAAGACAAGCCAATGAGTTGGCTCACAGAACCACTTCTACTTCACTCCTGTCGTCTGTGAGGTCGTGGTATTTCACTGGTCGAGCCGGCCAAGTCGGCAACAGATGTTGTGGGCTACTACCACTGTAAAACGTTTAATACGTTTTCAAACGAGCAAGTAAGCTCCCATATCTTAGTCGTATAAATCTTGGAATATAGTGAGCAATTGCTATCAATTACGGGCCGAGTGTCAAGTACGGTACAGTGGAGTGAACGCATAACCTTAGACCGGCGTAATTACTAAAGACCTGTCACATTCCTGGTTATTTAACATTAGCTCGTTCGGACTCGACCCGTTTACCTTTGAATCTTGGTGTGGACAGTGCGCGTGATAATTTATTGTGAAATATTAACACGATTAAGGTTGTGAAATCATTTCTAATGTATCGATGTTATCCTTCAGTGTGTTGTACAATGCATTCGTCGATATATTGAAATATTTAATTGTTGTGAACGCTATTATTAACTAGATAACCTAGGGGATTGCTTGCGGCAACTACTTTGTAACATAAATAATTTCCATCACCAGATGCAGTATAGCCACTGCTTACTCTTTTAACCTTCTATACGTAGAAGCATAAGCCCAGACATGTGTCCAGCCCTGAACAATTCCATATATATGTCACATTTATTTTAAAATGATTTTAAAGCAATTTTAATATTAGTTAATTCCTAATTGTTTTGCTACCGTACATAAATTTCGTTAAATTTAACTATTTAAAGAAGTTAATATTCGTAGTAACATTATTAAAGAATTTCGAAAAAAACTCTTTCTCACATTACCTTATAACATTAACTATCCACATTACACAATTCCACTTCACTTTATCTCACAATTGCCACAAATTTAAAACGTTTCCGATGAAAGTATAAAAAGTGTAATGGCCGCCATGTACGGTAAATGACGTTTGTTTGTTTACAACAATCATATCATGCAATAAAACAAGTTATAGGTTATAAGTTTCTATTGCATTCCGCACTTATTCGTTTTTAAGAAGTTAAAGTAAGTTAATAACAAGTGTAATAAGTTTTTATCAAGTTGATATAACACTATTTCACGGGGTTATTAGCTTACCTGTGCAATAAAAGACTTGTATGCAATTTATCTGCATATAATATGTAATCTTTGACTATTCACTATCCTACCTCCACGATTCCTTCAGTGACTCTTTGCGCTTCGTTGGCGTGAGACGTTTTGTCTGACGCCCGCCATTTTAAAAAAGTTTATAAACATAAGTTGCGTTCGGAAATTTTAACTAGTTCCGTGTTAAACCGCAGCGAATTGCAGAATTGTTACGAGGCCTTTTGCATCTCGTGTTACTACTGTCTTTTTATTCTGTGAACGTGTTGTGCTACTTAAAAAAAGATTTGTTTAGTGTAAACTGTCGTATAAGGATTTTTAAAATAACTCAGTCAAGGTAATGAAGTATTTAATAATTAAATTAGTAAAATAACCGTAATAATACTATTGTAGCGTAAATCAAAGAATATAGATACCAATTGTATTCATTAAGGACAATTTTATGTCAAATTTAATTGTATTTTAGTTTATACTGTGATAAATGTACAATCTACTCTTTGCATATTATTTTCAACATGATATTTGCAACAAAATATTGACCTAGAAATGTATTTTAAAGATAATTTTAAGTTTAAGTTGGGTTTAACTTTATGACGGAAGTTCAATGTCATAATAAGGGGTCGGAAATGCACGGAGTAAACATTACTGTGTACCTTTGTCTTGTGTTTAATTACATAAACTATTGCTTTTAAGGAAACTTCTAAGACATGTTGAACGACTTTTAAAAGATGTTGACTTGATTTAGGTTCTTAGTTCGTTACTAATAGGACTTATTTTACAACTTAAAGTTACTAGCAACTTGCCCATTTTGCACTGGATGAAAATCCGTTAAGATTTTTTAAAAATTTAAAACGTTCAGATAGACAGACGTTGCGAGAGGACTTTGGTTTGCAATATGTAGCTATGTAGTGTGCTTGATTACAATTTGTATAGATGTTACTTGATTGTGATTGTTTAGCTTTAAAACTCGTGAAATATACCATGAAATAGATCCGGCGTGCTATAATACTCTAGGACACTATTCACACACGGCCATCTGATCCCAAACTAAGCAGTGCTTGTGCCATGGGAACCAGATAAACTTTTTCTTTTGTAAATACATGCTTACACCCAGACTCAGGACAGACATCCACACAAATGCCTGTCCTAGAAGAGAATCGAACCCACGATCTGCAATCTGCAGCAAGTATCTTACTAACCACACCAACCGGCCCTTACATATTTTCACTGACTTAATGTGATGCGGTTGTCCGGAAAGTTCGAGCCGATTTTTAGGGAAAATTATAAGACTATATACTGGCGCCATTTTGTTCACAACCTTACTCTCTATAAAGTATCTTATATTCATAGATTTAATGAGCTCAGTAATATGCTCTGTAGACTAATTTAATAATCTACGGGTTTCTCTTTTCGGTAATGCTAAAACTTTGTTTATATAATGTACAGACAGCATCGAATGTTTTTTATGCATAGATTTTAAAGTGAGAAAGAAATTGGTAACATTTTTTTCTCGTAACAATGTCAAAAGTAAATTGCCAGCGTCTATTATTTAAGTTTTGTGTGTGCATGCGAAGAGTAACGTGATAGTTATGCGAGGCGTATATAAACCGGTCTCCGCAGGTGTCAGATTCGAACACGCCGAAACACTAGCGCTCGTGTTGTGTTGACCTCTACGCTAGCCGGATTGCTCGCTTCATTCCTAAATCTTTGGTATTATTATTTTAAATATAATTGCGGACTGAGGACCACCTATTCGGAGAATAGGGCTCGAATTCCGAATGGAAGCTCAGGATTTTCTTAAACATTTATTTATGTCACAATAACACACAAAGAACAAAAGAACTAAAAATTTTAGTTAGTTACCGAGAAAAACCTTTGAATTCGTTTAATCATTCAAAGTTGTAAGGAGTGGCATTCACATACACATGCCATTTAAAATATTTATGTAAAAATAGATAGATGTCACCCGCACCATGATATCTTGAAAAAAACAAACTCTGACCACTCTATTACTGTTTATTACACCTTATATATTTTTAATCAAGGTGACAATAGACATTGTGTACTGTTTAAGGTATACGCAAATCGTTATAGCAGGCATTAAAGCAAAACTCATTACAGTGGCAGAGTGCGTGTATTCAGTACAGGGTCGTATTTCAACACTACGTAATAATCGAGCGGCCGTCTTGTTTGGTTTGCTTTTAGCTGGAATACAAACGGTAGTTGATACTTTTTATTTTAAATGTAATTCTAGAATGCTTGACCATGAAGTGAGCTAATTTGATACTAGTATGTACGTTTTTGAGTATCAAGTATCTTGGAACTGTTTGCTTCGACAAGCTAATGAGTTGCAGATGCTTTGCCTAACTTTTAATGGACCGATTAGGGATGGAAAAAAGTTAAAACCCTTTTCCTCTCTATCCCCCTTTCCATCCTTTTAATATTAGAAAATTGTGGGAAGGGTAAGAGCACCAGAATAAATCCACCGGTACCTCACTCATCGGATGTAACGAAATATTTCTACTTCACACCTGTCTTCTGGGATATGGTATTTCGCCGGTGGATCCGGCCCATTACTGCAACATATGTTGTTGCGGCTACCACTGTTAAACTATAACATCCTTGGGAAAGTTTGTCCTAGGTCATAATTGAATAAGTCAATAGGCTGATTCGAATCTAACACCGTGTGTTTCCGCACTCTGAAACATTAGACCATTGGCACTTTGACTTTTGAGTGAAAAACTTTAGAAAACATTCATCATTCAGTTTCGAAAAAGCAATTATATGACGTAGGTTTTCTGTCAGTTTGTGTGTTTACTGTGTTGTAATTGATTTAATAATTTTTCTATCAGGGTAAAGTAAAGTTGACCCTACTTGCATTTACACTTCGGTATAGCTTTAATGAGTTAAATTATAATTACAATTATCGTAATAATACATACAAAAGTAACCGAAGGGTAACCCTTAGGGTGAATTTTAAAGAAGCACAATAAGGTGTACGCACGAATCAGGTTATGCTATCGATTGTTTCGTGGAGAAGATCATCAACGAGAGTACTTGCGTGGCCCACCGTATTCGGTACAATGAACCATTGGATTGCTATCTAGTGCACAATAAAGTGGCTTCATTGCGACACTACGTATGAAAACCGAGTTGTTTTCGTCACGCGCACACATCCACACCTGTCCACGTGCGTACACGTATGAAAGTCACTGCGTCTGTGAGCGTGACACTTCGGCTATTTTATACTAACACGTACTTATGTTTAGTATATTTAGTGCTAGTAATATTAATCGTTAGGTCTTAAAGGTTCTAGACTAGCAGAACATTATAATTTGGCATTTGCATTGGCAACGCATTAAATCGAACTCTCAGAAGTCCTATTGTCAGAAGTTGCGGAGTATACTGTGGGAACAATAGCGCATGCTTTCATCTAACAGTGAACATCTGTAGCCCGGTTATGTTGATACAGATACAGTGGTAGAGCCCGCAACAACATCCGTTGTACGAATTGGTTGTTTGACTGGGGAAACCTCAAAAGACAGAAGAATCACAGAGGAGGAAGAGTCACAGGCGTGAAGTAGAAGTATTCTGCATTTAGAGTAACGAGTTAGGTGCCGGAGGTCTAATTACAGTCCTTTAGCCCCTCCCATCCTTTTCAAATAGGGATGGAATGGATAGTAAAAAGAAATATCCTTTTAAGAATCCCCTCTACTGTACTTTAAAGGTAGGAAACGCATCTGCAACTCATTCAGTTGTTGCAGATGCGTATGGGCAGCGTTTACCTAATATGGTGAAAAGGTTGCTCGTTAGCCACGTTTCTTAAAAAAAATTATTTACTTGACTATAAATAGAAGTAAATAAAGGATAAAGATTAATTCTAACTAAACTACCAGGGTTAGGCTGTAGAGGCACTCCTAGGCTATTCATTCAACCGCGCCCTTTTGCGTTTAGACGTATAAATCGTCATTGGCTTATCACATTAGACTGATCCACACCCACATGTTAATTCTAATTCTAACCAATGTCGTTGTAACATTTATATATTGGTACTTGGCTAAAAACTTTGCGTAAACATTTTTTTCAATAATATTAATACCTATAGAAGTTAGAAAAACTTCTTTCGAGTACTTAAAGCCAATATAAATAGACGTTACTTAGCCAAAGCAAAGGCTAACGTTCTAAGCATGACATTTATATGTACTACTAGCTGGCCCGGCTAACTTCGCTCCGCCCTATAATTAATAGACGGTTCACTATTTTGGCGATTATGGCTTCCACATAAAAGATAGATATATGCTGCCGGGAGCTTTTTGTAGAATTATTTAAGGTAAACATTTCCATTATACATTATAAACGTGTAACTCTAACGGTTTTTACAGCGCACACCAGAATAGCTCGCATAATAAATAATAATAATAAATCAGCCTTTTTTTAGAATATTCCCCACTGCAGGAACGCAGGCCTCCTCTCCGAGAGAGGGAATGAGCCCTAATCCACCACGCTGGCCCAGTGCCGGTTGGTAGACGTCACATGTTTTCGAATTTGGTGGTTCTAAGAACATGCCGGTTTCCTCACGATGTTTTCCTTCACCGTTTTTGGAGCAGTGGTGATGAAATAAATTACACAAAGTAATGCGCCTGCCTGGGTTCGAACCCTCAACCTACAGTAAGTCGGGGCCTAAACCGCTGAGCCACCACTGCCTAGCTCGCAAATGGCTGATTTTTTTCCTCTTTATTTACACTTATTATTATACTTTGGTCAATTCAGACAATATCTTTATAACTTATAGCCAATGTGTTATTCTAATGTATAAGCTATAATATTGTAAAGTTTCATTCAAATCCATTCAGTAGTTTTTGCGTAACAAACATCCATACTTACAAATTTTCGTATTTATAATATTAGTAGGATAGACAGTTAAATAGCTTACGGGTATATTAAAGCATAAAGACAACTATTATATTACATCAACCGCTAATAAGTTACAACAGACAGAAATCGCGCACAACGCAATCTTAAGCCACAGTCCAATTCAAACAGTTGCCATCAATGCGGTTGTGAGGACATTGCCGCCATATTGGAATGCGTTGCTTTAAGCGGAAAATTATAAAGCTTCGAGTACAAAAATATATTTTTAAAACATAAAACAAATAGATACGCCAACACGCCCATAACCCTGAGGGGTAGGCACAGATCACGGATTTCCCGACACACCTCTATTATTTTTTTAACATATTATAGTTAGCTTACTTCGGCCGGGTACTAATAATTATGTTGATCCGATTGCTACCAAACACAGAAATGTGCTAATCTGGACAAACCCGGTAAATTTCATCGAAATCGGTCCAAAGTCGGTCGGTCTATAGGTCTGTATGGGACATACATACTTCGCTTTTTATATAATATTTTTTTTCATAAATCCTATGTTACTTCTAATACCTCAAAGAATATGTGTACAAAGTTTCACGATGATCGGTTGACTAGTTTCCCGTGAAAGCGTAACAAACAAACTTACATTCACATTTATAATATTAGTAGGGATGTTACCAAATATTCTTCCTCGAATTAAAATTGAATTGAGAACTCGAGGAATAACTGCTACGTTTTCTAAGCACAAAGATTATAACAGCTCTCTGGCAACTAACGATGTAAAACTAAGTAGGTCTTATAGTTTGTCGACCTCTTTCCTATCCTATTGAAGGAATGCGTGTATTAACAATACATACATGTTTGTACGTATGTGGTTCATTTGTAATCGATCCGCAAGCAGTAGTGTCTAGTGACAGTGACAGTAGTCCATGTGACCGCTAGCCGAGCTACTGCCGAATGTGTGATCTAAGTACATTCTCTTTCGAGGACATTTGATTTTATTCAGCACAAGTAGAAGAGGTTCCATACCCAAAGAGCACCTTATTACTAAGTCTCCGCTGTCCGTCTGTCACCAGGCTGTATTTCATAAACTGTGATAGTAAGACCGTTGAAATTTTCACAGATGATGTATTTCTGTTGCCGCTATAACACGAAATACTAAAAAACAGAATAAAAAAAATATTTAAGGGGGCTTCCATGCAAACGTGATTTTTTGCCGTTTGTATAGATTGTACGGAACCCTTCGTGCGCAAGTCCGACTCGCACTTGGCCGTATTTTTATGACGAGACTAAAACGCGCTTGCGTTTTCCCCTATCAACCGAATACATATAGTTGATTTTTTAATAAAGATCAAATTATTAAATAGGTTAGGTGTGTGTAGAAAAAATGAGTGAGACGGTAAGTCTGTTTCTATTATTGTTTGTAAATAATGTACTAGTGATGCGCCCCGACATCGCACGGGTATTAAAATTTACATGATCATCCGCTAGGTCAATCTGAAGATTTCCTGAAGTTTTCATCGAAATCAGTGTAGCCGTTTCGCCGTAAAACGAACATACACACATATAATGCATACATAGAATAATATGAGTGAATAATGTTCACGATAATCATTCAATCATTATAAATGGACATTTTATAGACGATGAACATTTTGTCGTCGCGCAAGTGGGCCGATCCTGCAATACCGTTGCAGTGGCACAGTCCGGAATGTCCGAGAAAGTCTCGCTCTTGAACCTTGAACTGGAGACCATTGTGTACAACATTTATCGGAAAAACCCACCACATCACACGTCTGCTTGATTTAAATTTTGTAACAAACTGTTAATAATACACAAATTTCTCTATAAGTAACATAAATGACAAGAAATTACATAATTTCTTATGGCCAAATCATGTTTGTGAACCTATGGAACTGACATTGTCCTGCGTGAACGTTGGCCCGCTTGCTATCAGAAAAAAACCCGATGGCAGCGGCACCTATACTAAGTCAAATTGTAAATCTAAACCATTTCATGACACAAACACAGAAAATTTCATCAAAATCGGTTCAGCCGCTTCCGCGGAGTAATTCACTAACATAAGCCACGCCTAAAAGAATTATTTGTATGAAGTTGCATCCACTAAAATCACAGTTCATACTGTCTTATTTTTACTGATTCTACAGAAATACAGATTTATTCGTAATAAAATAATTACACGTCTTGGTTACAAAGGTGTTATAAATTTAAAAAGTTCACAAGACCCACTTTAAGCTACAAGCTATAAGTAACATTAAACATCAATTTGAAAATTCCTCTACGCTATAAAAAACCTTCTGAATACGCCAAGACTTTAATTTAGTTTTAAGGTACGTAAGCCTGGTTGCCGGTGTGACGTATCCCGCAGGCGGTTGTCTACCCAAAACAATAAAACAACTAATAACTTAGTTTTCTCTCACCGTCTAGTGACAGCTATTTTAATTATACGAAGTTATTTTTTTATACAAAGAGCAAACGTGCAAGCAGTTTACCTGATTAAGTTATCGCTACCCATAGACATCCGCAACAATCAACTGCGTTAAGGATGCCTTGCGTTAGACAAACAGATGGGATAAAGTGTAAAAATGATATTTCCTTTACTATCCACCCCCTCCCCCGTTAAATCCTCACCCATTCCCTATTAGAATAGGATGATAGAAAGTTTTAAGTTGAAAGTAGAAGTTTTAACTTCAAAAGTTCGTCGAAACTGTTACCAATTTAAAATAACTTCCGTTCGCACTTTTCGTAACGCTCTCGTCGCGCATTCACCAGCTTCCTCCTCAGGTCAAGCGTGCCTAAAGAAGTTTTCACTTCACTTCAAAAAGTATAACAATGTAAGGGATCGATCGAAAACATACAATTATTTACACCGCAGTGTAGAAAAGCCTTTACAGTCGCAAAAATGGACGCATGTGGGTCATCTCGACTTTACATCAAAGCCCAATGCGGTCGGTCGTGCAACGGCACTCGGCCAATAATCCTTATACATACGCAATCAGACTAGAATATCTTTGGACGCAATTGTCTGTTGCACTGATAAAACAACAAGCTGACATGGTCTTTAGAGGTTGCTTTATAAGATATTATGCGACTGAGTTATGTAGTTGACCTTACTTCTAAGGGTGCGACAGACGAGTCGCAGGTACTCGCACGAGCGGTAGTATGCTTAACTGCAGCCTACGATGTCGACAGCTGACGTTCCCAGTACTGTTTTTTTTTATAATACTAGGTAGCAAACGAGCAAGCGGTTCACCCGATGTCAAGTGATCGCTATCCATAGACATCTGCAACTAACTAATGAGTTGCAGATGCGTTGCCCACCTTTTAGAAGAGGGAACAAACAGAAAATGGGTATATCCAATTCCTATACATCCCCTCCACCGTCAAGTTCTCTTCCCCTTTGTCTTCTGTGAGGTCGTGGTATTTCACCGGTCGAGCCGGCCTATGCAACAGAAGTTGTTGTGGGCTCTACCACTGTACAGCACTCATGGTCCGAAAAGACTGAGGGATTTAACTACCCGATGTCAAAGTGGCGGGCGAAGTACCCTCTTATATTCAATAATTGTTTTAGTTAAAATTTATGCAGAATGAGCTCACAGTATCTTGATATCTTACAGTTGCTAATTTCTGGAACAAAATCATAAAATAAATTCGATGAAATCCGTAATATAAGGCAACAAGAAAGAAAATAATAATGTAAAACAATAACTATTCAGTATTAAAATACTGTTCGCTATTCTGCGCATTTTCATATCAGTAACTCAAGCCGATAATAAAAAAGGATATAAGATATATCATTCAATTGTAAGATGTACGGACGGTAGTTATGTTTACAAGTAAACCGTGACAAGTGTAAGGTCATGCGTACGAGGATGGTTTGAATAACACGTACTTTGTAAGAGCCGGTATCGACCTTAGCCCTCGTAGCTCGATCTATTAGTATCGATTCACATTGTAAATAGCATTAAATACAATAAAAACACAAAATTAAATCGTGCTTCTAACTTTATGCGACTTTTTGTTATGTGATAAGGTGGCAAACGAGCAAGCGGATCGCCTGATGTAAAGTGAGCGGTGCCCATTGACATGTGCAACAAGCAAATGCGTTGCAGATGCATTGCCTACCTTTAATAGACAGAGGAGGGCATAGACAGGAAAAAGGATATTTTGATATTAAAATAGGATTATAGGCCAAACACCTCCCCGTCCAATCCTCTTCCCGTTCCCTGTCTTTCCGTATGAGGAAAGGGTGGGGAGGGGAAGAGGACTGAAATTACGCCTCCGGCACCTCATTCATCAGACGAAATGCAGAGTACTTCTACTTGACGCCTGTTTTCTGTGAGGTCGTGGTATTTCACCGGTCGAACCGGCCCATTCGTGCAACAGGTTAAAGCGACTATTAAGAAATGCGCTTTTAAAGAATCTCTACTTAACAAGATTGCAAAACGTCACCAAAGGTAGTGGTTTCACGCTTATCAATGTTCGAACGTAATAGGTAACTCCTTAAATTTTTTGGGATCCATTCCCTCCTAGGATTGGACGTCGACATAGTGAAGAGTAACAGATGTGTTACCTACAGGACAGAGGAAAGAATGAACAGTAAAAGGGATATTTTCTTTTCTTTATTAGAAAAGAATAAGACGGGGAAGAGGGAAATTAGGCCTTCGGCACCTCACTTGTCAGACAAAACGCAGAATACTCCTATTTCCCGCCTGTCTTCTGTGAAGTCGTGGTATTTCACCCGTCGAGCCGGCCCCGTGTAACAGATGTTTTTGCGCTCGTAAAATATTTAGTCTATATATCTATAACCATGCACTGTGATACTCACCTTTAGAATCATGACCTCTAGCTGTATCTTTTAACACAGAGCACGTAATTACATGATAAGTGTTGCTGATTTATGGAATTAGATTGAATAACAATTTTCCCTTCACTTGTCCACTCGTATTGAGATTGTTTTGATATAACTATATCTTAATTAATTTTATTATTAATGCGAACATAGGGTACATGTAGAATATCCTGTTCTTTTAGAATAATAGCGTAACGTTTACTGTTACGTGTCACTCGGTTAATGTGGTGTCTGAAAGTTTAATTATTCATAGCATAAGGGGAACTGTAGTTGGAGTATGCGCTCTTCTTGATAGACGTATTGGTTTGGATATACCGCTGGGGTTAGAATTCAAAACGCGGTTACAGGCAGGAATCCGGAAACCGTGCGGTAGTGGCACGCCAGCCATCAAGGTGTGCATGGTATTTGGAGCTCTGATTTACTTTCTTGTTTTCACATTCTTGCTTACATATGTATACGTGTATTAAAGTTGCCAATGGATCTGTTTTTCCTCGGAGTTTTGAAGTGGATTTGTACTTAATTCATGCATC
Organism: Papilio elwesi; assembly: GCA_029849275.1. Lineage (NCBI taxonomy): Eukaryota > Metazoa > Arthropoda > Insecta > Lepidoptera > Papilionidae > Papilio > Papilio elwesi. Next base: position 5,150,810 of record CM056697.1, read on the forward strand.
GTCTAGTATTCAAACTCAAGGTTCATCGTTAACAGGTTATAGCAACTGAGCCTTGGTTGACATCGTGTGACGTCATTGGTATTTAAAGGGCACTTCTAACAATTCAAGTACGCGCCGTGGGAAAATTCTCGTCATAATAGTCGCTAAACGGTGATTTCGTCCAGAGATTTACCATTCCGACAGCGTGAGAGAGATTAAGCGGCAGGGCCGCATCGAGTGAAACGAATTTTAAAAGAAAACTTGTCTGTTCGTATTTAAAAGCGGCGTTTTAACATTACGGTCAAAAAAATAAACTCTATTTGCTTTTAATCAATCCTGATACAAAGGTCTTAAATGTATCAGGAGTTCTTTTCAAACTTCTCTTATACTCATTAATACTTATTACGTTATTAATTAGTCACACAGTTTTTTTGTATCTTTTGCTATCTTTGTTTTCTGTAAGTGTTGTGTTTGCCTGTAAAAGAAATATGTTATTACTTCCTAAAATTAAGTGTATGTTATAAGATAAGTATCATTTCATATTTTGTTGGCAAGCCAAATTAAATAAATGAATAAATATAGTTAAGTTGTACTAGTGTGTATCATACTTTAAAAAGCCTATTAGATTGTGGAAATATTAATATTATAACGAATTTATCGTCTGCGAGAATATAAGAGAATGCAGTAATAACCATACCTATTTAAATAATCAGCCAAGTCCGACCCTGTCGTAATGTTATGTATCACAAAATGTATATATGTAACTGATTCTTGGTACTTGTTTAAATTACGTCGCCATTACCTTAATTTGATCTTTATTCAGATGATTTTAATACGGAAATTAACCGCATAATTTCTATTTTTGAAGCAGCGTCTTAAAAATGATATAGACAATACACCCGATACTTTCAGGCAGGCAATAAAACAGATCTTAGAGACGCTTACCTAATAATATCTGATATAAATTGTTACCGATATTTCGGTTGATAAGTTAAATGACAATTTTACGTAAGATCTATACAATGCCATCTATTGTAAGTAATATTGAACTTACATCAACATATTACTAATGTTTGGTATAGATGTCGCTTTACACCTAGGTTAATTAATTAGGAATAAAATAAATACTATAATAATTATGGGCTGTACATTCTGTGTAGAGGTTTTAATTATGCGTTTGAATATATTTAATAAAGAAATATTATTCATGAGTTTATTTAAAGTGCACGATTTTATTCAAGAAAAAGAAAGTAGTCTTAAATGTTTTACGGAAACATAATTAATATATAATTAATAAGTGCAGCACATTCAGGATGGCGACTTTAATATTAAGTGTTACCATAGACTTTGTGACATCATTCTCGGATCCGCCTTGGTCGACCGAGTCATTTTTATTAATTGCATATTTTTTTTCATTCACATAACATCTTGTGTATATGTATGTCACCGACCGATTGTGAGAAAAGGCATTTTATAATCGGGCTAGGCAAATTGTAAACGGTCGGGACATTGTCAGTTGAAACATTTTTTGACAATTTGCCGTTTTTTTCTTAGCCACTTTATAAAGAGACGTAAGACATACATATCAGCAACAGACATGAATGCATCCAATGCAATATCTGCTGCAAGCGCTGATTGGTCGAAACTTGAGACCCGATTTTTCATTCTTTGCCTGTCATACTTTAATCAGTCGCTTAACGTAAACAAATAAATGTAATTTTATTTTCAACTAGCCAGCTAGCATTTTCCCGCGTATTTTGGGTCGACACAGCAAGACCGTAGCACATTTTAACAATCACATGATTGCTTAAACTTTTATTCAAGTTTATAATTTGCCTAGCCCGATTATAAAGTGTCTACTCTGACAATTGGTCGGTGACATATCCATACATGGACGTATTAACAAGATATTATTATATTAGTCTCGATTCTGGCTACACAGTGGCTGAAATTAGTTCTTTACAGATTACAGTTCTAATCGTGTCAATGAATAAAACTTGTAATGCGTTTGAACAATGCTACCATCAGACTTTCTTGTGGAGATTGCAAATAAAATATTTTACCAATGCTAATTTCTAAGTTAATAGATGTGTCTGGAGTCATAGACATAGGTTATCAGCTGATCGTCTTGAGGCATTGAGGAACATGAGTCAGTGCGTACGGAAGAGATTGAACTATATGGAGATATCGACAGATAAATTAAGGAATCCGATATAATTAAAGTATATCATCATCAAGTAATGTAAACAAAATATTGGAATGACGTAAAAGGAATATCATAAATAGGATCCAATGTAGTCTTCTTTTAGAAGCTTTTAGCGGTGTCGTGGAAATATGCGTTGACACCCGTTACCCCCTCTGGGTAGGTAGAGATAATGGATTTCCATTTGGCATCCTGGCACACATCTCTCCCTTCTTCATCGCTCCTTATATCGCCTTCTTATCTGATCGATACAAGTTTTCCTAGGGACGTCTCCGATTAACAAAAACATAATCTGCATCTGCCGTATCAAAGATGGTAATGAAAAAGCAGTGAAACTACAAAAAACCGACTTCAATTCGCGAAAATCCTGAATAACTCTTGTACCACTTACCGGATCGGATACAATTTAAATGGCATCAATCTGGAAACAAAAACTGTTAAAAGATTTTTTCAGTAGTGTTAAAATTCTAGTTTAAATTTAGTTTTAAATTCTCTTTAGAATTTAATCCTAAGGCTTTGTTTTATGACTTTACGACCACATATCTTAATTAATTAAATAAATGTATTTACATAACTATACTATTAAACTTGCATGTAACAATCTAGACAGTTAACAAAAAATACTTTCACCTAATAATCCCTCCTAATTAAACGAAAGTGAAAATGTCTTGTTACGCAGTTTCAACGTTGCACGCATTTATAACGAGTCGTACAAAGACAGATTAATTCATTACATGATCTCTCCTGGCCCACGCGTGGCTCGGAATATCGGCTCATACGTTATACGTCCTAGGTATTAGTCAAATCACAAATAGTGTGGCAATACGGGCCGGAACGGTTAGCTTGGTTTGTAAGATACTTGCTTTTCACGCCGCAGGCCGTGGGTTCGATTCCCACCCAGGTCAGACATTTGTGTGCATGAACATGTCTGTTTGTCCTGAGTCTGGGTGTAATTATCTATTTAAGTTTGTAGTTACGAAAGAAAAGTAGTATATGCAGTACATCAGTTATCAGATACCACTATGTCATAGCATACAGGCATGAAGTACATCACATTTATTTGGCATTTCGTTTCGTGAGTAAAGTGCGCGAAATTTCAGAGCTTGCACAAGAAATTAACAATGGTCTTATGAGTCACAATACTCACATAGTTCACTAATGCTAAACAATTCGGCACCACCTCATTAACTAAATCAAACTGTGAAATCATTGAGAAACGCAATTAGCATGAAGTTCATTGCTAATAAAACATTAACAGGCGCGTGCGCATCGCATAAGGACCGTTAACAAAATTGACTGGTTAAAAGCCTTCACAGGGTTTCAATTTCTGCATAGAATTCAATCTATCAAACAACTGCCCAGTAACGAGACGAAATAAGACGACGAATCGATAGACGAATAAAGTTCAACTGTAGTTATAAATAAATAAATATACGCTCACGCCCGTAACGCAGAGGGGTAGGTAGAGATCATTGATTTCCATTTGGCGCGATCCTGGCACACATCTCGCTTCTTCAACAACCACACATCTACGTGCATACATTCTCGTCGGTTACGGGTTACTAATCTGATCTATGTATATGAGTAATTAAAAAAATACATAAATAATAACTGTTTTATAATGGGTTCCATTAATTTGGCATACCTTGTCCTCATCCTCCATATATCACGATCTTGTGCTTTAATTAAAAGAGCTTACTGCATGTCCTTTCCTACCGTTGCCATGTGGCGGGCGACCACGCATGCGCATCAACGTAAGCAATTCTAGGACAACCATCTTCACCATATAGTCTCTTGGCTATGACGTCTTTGTATGCCACATTGAGACATTCATTGTCAACATTTAAGTCTTATACAACAAACTTAAAGAAAAAAATTGGAGTTGGATTTGATAGACTTGGGTGGGACGTACGTGTGCAGAACTAAAATCATAAAGTTTCTAACCTCAATACATTATTACGATTTTTCCCTTGTGTTAGTATAAATTCCGTTAGTATAACATGGCAACACTGCGACTTTGTCCCGGCGCGTACCGGTTACAAGTCACTCTATAATTGGACAATATCTTTAAATACAACAGGCGGTGTTATTAATATTCTTGTCTTATGTGTGGCATCTAAACCGATTACCAGTAATTGTTTATATGAACAAGATTAATTCTTACCAGAATCGATTTGTTTCTTTTTTACGAGGAAGTAGAAGAAAGCAAACGAATGAAAAAATAACTTTACATTGTGGTCACCAACACCCATAGACATCCGTCATAACTGGATAAATCACTGACGTTTGCGAATTAGTGGAGGAAAATGGTAAGGGGATTGGCCCTCCAAACCCCCAATCTTTACAGCGCCGGCCCGTATAATGCTAAACTCCCAAACTGTACTAATGTTAAATGTATATTTTATTGTAAATATCTATTAAAAACCCAACGAGGTGTATATACACTCGTATTGTTCAGATCGACATTTAACTCCATCTTGAATAGCTCGGGCGTCGGGCGTTAGGGTGAGGAGAATGACACGTAGCGAAATACATTAGGACATTACAAAATATAATCTTGGATCGATAGCACAGTAAGTAGACTGGCTTCATGTAACGACACTCCACCACAGACGTAGCGCGTGTCCACGATGCAACCCGATTGCCGTCATTCTTCGTAATGTGACCGCTACCAGGTTCGCCGTTACTAGAGCTTGGGGTTGTGTCAGAGTGACTGAAAGCTCGAACGTTTTAATTGTCAATTCATTCTCCATTCGGCCAGTCCCCGATATATATACATAGGTGTATGTATGTCTATTATTTTTTTTTAAAGATTAATTAGCGAGAAGAGCGGTTTAACGGCGATTAATAAACCTGTCTGGTTTGAAATCACTGTTACGCATTGTTAATACTCAATGGTTTGTATTTTTTTATATCAATGAAGAGAAGACAATGTTTGATATAAATATCTCAATAAAACTGTCTTGACTGCACCCCACTATCACTTCGACTAAAAGTGCTACCTTACAATTCCCTCAAACCAAAACTAAGTTATCCTAAAACAACAACCTCTAAAGCCGAGTAAGTTACAACGTTAGATATGTTTTCTCAGGCGCAGTTAATTCCGGTGTACTTAAAAATAACAACGTCTAAGTGCGATAACTGGCGAGTGCTCGGAATACCATTCGTTAGGGAACAGATGTTGCCAGCTAGAGTGACCAAGATAATACCGTTGTGAGGACAGTGTCTTTTATAGTTTTCTCGATCTATTATCATTTTATATACCTCTTTAACCATTAAAAATAGTTATTAACTCAAAAAAAACAAACATGAGTCTGTTTTAAGGTTTTTTTTCGGGAATTTGGGAAAAATAATGAGATTGAATTCTTAGGCGCATCCTAAGAAGACACTAAAAAGCGATAGAAGATTATTGGTGTTGTTACCATAGCAACCAATAATAACCTTTGACATTTATCAATAATTGCAAGTTATACACATTCAATTGAACCATTATCTTTCACAGACAAAGAGTACTGGCACATTTTATTGTTATTTTTGTTCCGTTATGCGTAATGTAATAATACTTCTTTAGCGAAAGAAGTATTTTTACATATTCCGATTTCGATTATTCTTTTTGTACAATAAATCAGCCGCATTCGTACTTTATATTTAAAAAAAATTAAAAAGGTGTCTGGGCGCAAGGCGCTCGGATGTTAAATTCGTGACATGAGTCACGGCTCCGCGAGAAGACCGTGCGCAATCGGCTATACTCGGTTACTGTCGGCCCCGTGTAACGGAGGACGGGACAATTTTTTCTTGAATACCTCCCAGGATAACCGATTTATAGGACGTTGCCACGTCAATGTAACAAACAAACTTATCTTGAAGATACCGCGAGAAAACTCTACAGTCGGCAATTACTTCCAAACCTTGTACATGTTATGAACGAAGATTTAAAACGCGTCTTTTAAATCAGAACGCTATGCTAGCTTGCTCAAAACTCTCATACTGTACTTGATGATAAAATACAACATTACATACACTAAATATAATTTTTATATTTTTTTAATGTCATTGTGGCCACCCTAGTGCGAGCGGACGGGAAGTGGCTAATTAACTACACATTCGTGTACTCCCGTACATTCAATGGGGCCGCGGCACGGAATGCCCGCCGTTTGTGTTCCGACCAATTCGGAACGCATCTAAATGTGCCGTGTTGGCTTGTAATTTTTTATTGCATATTTAGAAGATAGTATGGTCAAAAACATACATTTATATATACATCATTGGTTTTTTTCCTTGCTAAGACGCTAAGATTGTTACATCGTAAAACAATGGCGCCCAAAGTGAAGCCCGAACCTATGTTACGACGTAATAAGTTGTAATAATGTACGCACATTGGAAGGGTAATTAGAAAGAAAATATTATTTACGGTACAGCTTCACCAATTTGATATTATTATTATGTATATAAATAAAAATCAATGTTTGTACGTTTGTCGTAAACCATTGATCAGATTGTAATCAAACTTACGTGGTGTTTGGAGGACAATGTTTTCGGACCTAAGAAATCTATATAAAGGAAAAAAAAGTCTCTTCGATTTTAACAACACTGCATAATGCTTTGACATTATTTTGTCATAGTCAGGGATAAAAGTAATTAGTTGCTATTTCTTGGAGCTATGAAAGAAATGTCAAAAAAGCAGACAAACCAATATGCATAAACTAAATACTAATCTAAACATAAATACTGTGGAGAAAACATAATTAAACATTTTTTTTATTTTACGTGTCAAGTCAACGCATGTCAGGAAAATATTGTAATAAAGCAAACAAAAACTCCGACTTCTTAAATCGATAGTTCTTAATACTTTAATTTTAAGTTATCTTCTTTGTGGTCACAATTTACAAACGGAAACATAACGATTCGCTTCCATAAAGTAGCTATATTAATTAACCGAGGGAATGTAATATACGGAGTAAACGCAAACAATTTAACTCTTGCACAATTTACTGACTTTACTCGTAAATTACGATGAAATCGTTAAAATATTTACGTTGCATTTACCAAGAATGGCTTGACAGGAATTTTAAGGGTGTTTGCCACTACGGATGTTAAGAATTTCTTAGTTAAGAAGTAATGGTGCGACAGGAACGATTTAATAAACTGACTTTACACTAACATATCTATAATAACACTATAAAGATAAATTGATTGTATGTTACGTAACGTAACATAATAACTACATCTGTTGCACTGCAGGGCCGGCTCGACCGGTGAAATACCACGACATCACAAAAAACAGGCGCGAAGTAGATATACTCTGCGTTTAGTCTGAGGCCAGAGGCCTAATTTAAGTCCTTCTTCCCCTTCCCACCCTATTATCCTCCTACGGATAGGATGGGAACGGGACGAGGATTGAACGGGGAGGTGGTTGGCGGGAAAGGGAAATATCCTTTTTCCTGTCTATGCCCTACTCTGTCCATTAAAGGTAGGCAACGCATCTGCAACACATTTGCTTGTTGCGGATGTCTATGGGTAGCGCTCACTTTACATCAGGTGATCCGCTTGCTCGTTTACCACTTTCTCAAATAAAAAAAATACCGGATGTTTCGGATGCCTCATTTTATTTTCTCTCCCAAAATGCGTGAACGTATTTTGTATGTGTTAATTCTCTGCCTTTGAGTTTATGACTTATTCACTGAGTTCCATTCTGTTTCATTAACTACCGTAACCTGACCCCTTATGAACCGTATCCTGTGTGTTTTAAATATGGTGACCGCATTCGCACAAAGCGCTTTTTGATACGATGTTATTCAATGATTGAACTCATTATCTTGTAACGCCAAGTAAACGAGCGCTTCATTTGTACACGGTGGTACAAAAAAACCGAAGAACCGAAAATCCTGCAATGTGTGATTTAAAACTAAAAACGTGTGGGCGACAAATGAAAACTTCAATTGATTCTTTAAAAATAACAAGCTTTTGTACTCAAAGCTTCCCATTTAAAAGTCATTCCCGTGACGTATTTTAAGAAGTTAAGAACCGTGAACGAACCCCGCTGTTAACTCACATTATAGGAAAGCCGTCATTAATCTCTGTCGACGGCCATTTTTCCTTAAAATTTAGTTTTTTTTTGCGTTATTGACGTTAGTTGGTAGTCTCCTATGTAGCTGGTCTGCTGTGTAACTGTATGATGTCTTACATGAAAGATTATAAGAGAAAACAGGAGAGACGCACGGCGCGTACAAGTTAATGATTATAACAACATTCTGTCTGTATTCTTATTAGGTTTTGTTAGGTGGTTAGTAGATAATATAATTGTGTGTGTAAATTGCACAGCGAGTGAAACCGCGATGCACAACTAGTGTTATAATGATGAGGTCCGACAGATTAACCACGAATCTTGTGAGTCGATTCCGCAAAGCTTACAACGCAAAGATTTTAACGTAAGCAACAATTTTGGTTGTCAATGTGACTCTTCTAAATTAATGACAATTATATACCACAAATTACCCCTTTATTTTTATGCTAACCTTATGAGACCATGCATAGAGGAGTAGTGAATCCAAAGGTTTTACTGCAAGCAAAATTTGTCCTATAACGAACCGACTATCGGTCGGTAAAGATTCATTTCGCATAACGTTATTCCGTGTAATTAAAATTACCAATAAAATATGCAAAGCAGCAACTTTCAATCATTCAACATTTTCTTGTGCCTGGAATCGGGTTTTTTTATCCAGTACAACCTTGTAACGTTTTTTTGGATGATGTAACACAATCTTTAGGATGTTTTTTGTCGGAGCAAGTTCACCGTGGTTCCCCGTGGGTGGGTAAGAACAAGCCGTTGGCCTAGCGGAGCGTGCGACGCGCCCGACTCCCACGGAAGTCTTCGACACAGTTAGTTGCGCTATTATTGATGTTTGTACGCAGATACTGCAACGTTACGCCGTTTGATTTCATCAGTACAAGTGATTTGAAGTGACTTACGTGATGTGTTCCTTACGATGCTATTGGCTAACCTAGTTGTGTTACATGTACCCATGTTAATACTTGTTTAATGAACAATAAAACAGCTTTAAAACTTTTCTATAGACAATTTAAAAACAAATCCTATGATAACGATTAAATCAGTAATATTGTCCTTCACGCCACATAACAATTGCTTGCAACAGCTTAGAGATGCGAAAAGGGTCCGCGATTTGATTAATTTAAACTACGAGTTCAGAAAGGAAATGTCAATTGTAAATTACCCCTCTACTTATGTTATAAAAGCTAAGAGAGTGTACATTTACGTTCATTCATTGTCTCTTTTCTTCTCCAGAGATGTATATATATATATATATATATATATATATAAAGAAGTAGATAGTAAGTTAAATAAGAAGTAAATTCCCCCTGTATAGTTATCAATGTACCATGCAGCAGTAGTTGAGTATGTTGGAAGTGTGAACTAGTTGAATACACAAAAACATGCATAGGATCACTTGCGTGCTTGCAAAGGTTATGGTGCGGATGAAACAATATAACATAGAAATATTTTTTCAATTACACAGGACGTCCGGAAATCAGTTTCGAAATTTCTAAGCACTCTGTATACTTGCGTTCGCTTTTTAGCAACAATAAAAGTTAATTATTTCGAGATCTAAGGCTTCGCGGTTTCACCGAAAAATATCACCTTAGCTACGGTTTATTTAATTATGGGAACTTTGACTTCAAATACATCCGGCAAAGCATTAGAGGTTATTAATGCAAGAAAGAGTGAACAATCAAGTTAGAGTGGGAAGGGGAGAGTTCAACGACCAAAAGTGGGACCTGTCCAACCGCTTCGATAGACCAATAAAACATAAGACCGCACAGTTTCGTAAGACGTAATGTGCACACAAATATTGAATGTGCCTTAAAACCTAAGAGAACAAATTTTTGTCCTTTGTTCATGTTTCCATTAATTTGTTGAATTCCAAGCAGCAACGGACCTGAGCCATTGCTCGTAGAACAAATAGCCATGGAGACAAGAGGTTCTGGAATGTCCGTGGCGACCAGCTAGTTCTTTCACAAGATGGAACGATGATCTGGTAAAGGTTGCAGTAGTCCAAGATGGGGATGGCAATACCAATCTTTGTGGCGATTAATTGGCGACGTACGTCCAACATTCGACCATGTTGGTTGAAGTTTTACATAATATGCCTCACGTACCATCATTTTTAGTCTTTTATGATGTTCACGCATTGGTTTTATTTCGCAAGAGTACAATATGTCAGTTATATGTTTAGAACTGTCTTGATAAGGTTTGTATGTTTTTAAAATGAAAATAGACATGCTTTATAGTTTAAAGTAGAACTAATTTCATGCAAAGAAAACTTGTGCTGTCTTAATTGATGAAATATCATCGTACCCTTCCGCACATGCCCATACCACGCTGACTTCTTGCAAGGTTTCAAATTTATAAAATATGTAGGGCGATATTCATAACCCATAGCACGGACTAAAGGTTATGTCTCGCTTTCACTTGTACCACAGCCTAATTTTTCAAAGTCAACCTCTTTCAAAGCAGGTTCCGTGTCCGAGAGATTAAAATATTGATGATTCAATTATTATTAATACGTCTCCAGGGTATGTCGGTGAAGTACGTGCTTGGAATACCAGAATCGTTATTTATGTCTTTTGCTTATATGCTTCCGTGTCCCCCGAGACATGGGGTACATGATTATTTCTATAAGTATATCTCTTGCTCCCCTTTGCCCTCCCTCTCTTTTTATCTGTTCTTTGTTTGCTCAAGTTCTAGAAGAATGCAATAGAGAATAATCTCTAGAAGCACCGATGTACATTTTGATGGATGCGGCATTTAACATTTTTCAAACAATAACTGAAATATGCTGCCAATATATGTATATCAACGTTACTTCCTCGTTGTGTTTAAAAATAAACGCAGTTCCATTAAACATGTATCCTGGACCGGTTAGTTATATTTTTAAAGCGTATTACAATAAGGCGCAACAATGGCCGGGCCGAGGCGACTTCCATAATAATATATGGTGTTTTGTCAACTTTGTACCTGTTATGAGAATGATTTCAATGAATACACCGAAAAAATAATAAAATAAAGATTGTGCCAAAGGAAGTTGAATTTAAAACAAGTTATTAGTTATCTTAAGAATATAAATATGCGATCGCGCCCGTAACATGAATTTGCGCGATCCTAGCACACCTCTCTCACTTCTACATTCATACATCTACGCATACATGCTCGTCGGTTATGGGAGCTTCTTATATTACCCTTTTTTTAGTAAGCCACTAATCTTATCGATATACAACCTCCGAGGACGTCCCCTACGCTGCCATTCACTTTTGCAACATAAATTTGTTTTGTTACTCTCTATTCATTCATCCTTTCAACATGCCCGAACCACCGAAGCATACCTCTCTCAATTCTAGTCACAAAATCCACTTTTAAGCCACACTTTTCCCTTATAACGTTATTTTTAAACCTGTCATTCAAAGTCGCGCCTAACATATTTCTTAAGTATCTCATCTCATCTTACGCAAGCAAAAATACCGGTTATATACCGGTAGATTCAACTCTTATTGTTTTAGACATCACCAGGAAGGGTTGTAATAAGTAAATTATTTATTTTCCTCAAAATAGGATAGGAAGGTAAAATGGCCACTATTACACTGGCCAAAGTGTTTTTAATATTTATTTTTAACTGGAAAAATAACAGATTAAACAAATATTTAAGTTCATAAATAAATAATATTTTTAAACCCCACTCGCAATTTAAAAAGTGTTATTCACTTTGACATACATGTTATTGCAGCCCAAATGGAATGGAAAAAAAGCAAAAGGAGAATAAAAACTAAAAACTTATTGGCAAAAAAGATCCTAAGAGTAAGATGGTTTATTTAACATTTAGACTGTATAGCCCAATGAGATATTTTGTTAACAATTGTTGTTTTGTTGCAGGTAAGCAAACCAGTTCGAACCGGTTACACATCGCATTGCAAAGCTCTTCAGGTTGAAGGAGGAAGTCAATTGAACGCATAAACTACGAGCATGTTGAGAAAACGTCGGGATGTAAAGTCAGGAGCATATTTATAGACGGGAGCACTAACAAGATAGTTCAGTTCTTCAGAACTGTGGAGGAAGGACCAAATCAATGAGTCAGTTCAGCAAACATTGTTGCATACGCTCTCACGACAAAATCAATAACTAAATAATAATAATAATATCCTAGGACATACTCACACACGGCCATCTGATCCCAAACTAAGCAGAGCTTGTGCTATGGCAACCAGATAACTGATATACTACATACACTACTTTTCTTTTGTAAATACATACTTAAATAGATAATTACACCCAGACTCGGGACAAACAGACATGTTCATGCACACAAATGTCTGTCCTGGGAGTCGAACCACCTGTGACGTGAAAAGCAAGTATCTTACAAACCACGCCAACCGGCCCGTCAATAACACCTTAAAGTACCATATCAATCGTAACCGTGGGTGGGATACAAGCTTTGTCTCTTTCTCTTTGAAAAAACCGAGATGACAATATGTTTTCTGTGTATATTTTCAGCTGTGTGAACCTATCACCTTAACATTGATTTAGCTCTGATGTGGCCAAAGAGTTCATCTGAACTCGATCCCGAAGATGGAAACGTTTTTGTATCGTAATTCGACACCACCAACCAGATTCTTGTGTTTTTTTATGTCGTTTATTGGACGGTGAGTCATAAGTTCGTAAGGTTTCAAAGCATCGGTCGAAGACTTGTATCGGGTATAGGTAAAGAAATAGCACACTATGGGTCAAAAGAAGATTGTGCCACAACCTTGTATTGACTCCGTTTAGAACTGAATAGTATTGTCTTCAAATAATCACATTGAAACATAACAAGTAATGTACTATACATAAAAATAACTCTACTATTATAATAATATTGTATTATCTCATCTATATATATATATATATATATATATAAAACGCGATGCGGATATGTATGTAACGACTACGAAACGGCTGGCCCGATTTCATTGAAATTTTAGAAAAATCCTGTGAAGTTTGGTAGGGATAGGATTAACATAATTATTACAAACCGCTCGGAACTGGGCTGGGTCACTTATTATAATTAATTAAACAGCTGTGCAGATTAAAGATTATAAATTCAAACTGTCAGTGTGACCTGTATCCGATCTTCGAGCAAATTTATTAGATTTATTCATCCATCGACGTAACGTTACATAATTTCCGAAATGTTGTTTTGATTTATGTAATGTGTTACATAATTATAGGAAGTGTAAATAAAAAAAATATGGAATATTTATGACTAGATTAAATATATACGTAATAACACTACTTTCTATTTCGATTGACAATTGACATCTTGCAAGTGTTGCCATATAATAGTTAACATAATATGTTGTCAAACTCCCTCACTCATCAGAGATAGACCGAATTGTCAGTACCGTGAGTTCAAATTTCTTTTTATTAGTTCATTTTATTCCATAAATATTCTTCCAGTAGTAGCGGGGAACAAGTCAATGAAAGGCGGGGTTGGCGGACGGACTATTTTATTATTTACACATTATAATAATCTACCTACGATTTATATATTATTTATTTATGTACCTACATACAACCACAACAGCCAAATAAAATGACAGGTGATTCCTTACCGAAAGGGTATTACTAAGACTGTCCGTCTCTCTGTCTGCCCGTCAGTCACTAGGCTGTATCTCATGAACCATTATAGTTAGACAGTTGAAATTTTCAAACGCACAAACGTGATTTTTATAGACAATGGTACAAAACCCTTCATGCGCGAGGCCGACTCGCACTTTACCGGTTTTTTCAGTTGTCATACTAACGACATTCAATACTCCCGAATGTCGTTAGTGTCCAGTTATGCAAGATCTCTGAGTTATATATAGTTATTTAAACTGTTGGTTGTTTCATTGAATTAAATCATTTATAATTCCTTATGGTGATTGAACGATAGGTGTAAATTACTAATGCAGGTGAAACTTATGCGTCGGCAGTACCCCCGAGAAAGTGTCTCCTATTTGATATTTATTTATTGGCCTTTGGTAACCGGCTCAATGAATAAAACGCCTGAGTTTTCTCAGCGGATAATGTCTGAATAGGAATAGTCATTGTTACTTAGTCTGTCACATAAATCTACTTTACACTAATCCAAAACTAAAATTTACATTTCTTAGACAGTCTTTTTAATTTTAACATTGTGGTAAAAGGGATAAACAATAGGAACCTAGCCAAGTGACATTTGATTTCGCTAGAAGAAAAGTCAAAAATGTATGACACTGACATAAGCTATCGCAATGTCACGTGGTCAATAGACCAATAGAATAGAATAACAATAGTTAGCCAATGAAAAAAAGCTAGACAATGTAAATAATACGCTATTCCATCGACAATTTAGCGAACGTCAATCTATACAATTGCGTTTACATTTTTATTATCCTATTAATTGTATGTCAATAGTGAAGTTCGTTATGGAATCGATTTAAGCGAATGTACTTTGTCTATGGCCTCAATTAGAATAGCTAAGTACAATGCCTCATATAAGACTGAGCTGCATAAAACATAACGTAAGGAGCACGTAACAATTCAGGCTAATCGTAACACTCTTTAAAACACAAGAAAAGGTAAACTTTCATCCTTATTTTGTAAGATCATAATAGACATAATGATACTTGAACGAGATTTTTTACTTCGCCGTCTTAGAGCGTAACATTTTTAAGGCGCAGAGAAAGTTTTGACATTGCGCTTACGTCATCCTATCGAGAGCCTTGAGCGTGACGAATTGACCGTTTACCGGCCATCTTCTTTATTTTAATAATGACAGTTTTTTTTGAATTTTGTAGTTGATCTACATAGCAACAGCCCACAATCAATCGAAATTACTAATCATACCACATCACACTTAGACCAATTTACCGTCTTGTTTAAGATTCTTTTATTGATAGATTGTAGTTCATCGTATATAACCTTAAATACAATAAAATTGTATGCCTTACTAGTGACCCGCCCCGGCTTCGCCCGGGTGTCACTAATTATGTTGATTCGGTCGTTACCAAACACAGGAATGTGCCAATCTGGACAATCCCTGTAAATTTATGTCTATAGGGAACATATGTATGTACATACATCGCATTTTATATATTTTTTTTATAAAAAGAATCCTATGTTACTTCTAATACCTCCAAAAAACCTATTCTCATCATACTCTATATATATATATGTCTAGCCTAAAATCTAAGATAACCTAAAATCAGAGGTAAATTTAAGTGTATTTTAGTTATAAATGGAATCAATATACGTGATGAAAAAGAATCTATTTTGTGTTCATGATGCACAGTCTACTGGCAATTTTTATTGACACTACATCCCAGAATTCCTTACACGTTCTCCACATGACAACATAGCAATACAACCCCGAGTCACCTAAAGTTTACTATATTTATATCTTTTGGTAATAATAAAAAAAACTTCCTGACATACTCTACGTAATGTACAATTAAACTGCTTGAAAACATGAATCAATCACACTGACTCGTCATTTTGAATCAGTAACTGAGTCACATTTGAAATGGCGCCAAATGGTGATCCGTTTGGCGCCATGATTTCTTACTCATTCATACAGACTGACTGTTTGCCATTATTTTTGTTAGCAAAAAAGTTACTGGTTAAATGTTTTCTTGTTTCATTGCAAGATATGGTTGTTGTAAACAATCAAACGTCATTTACCATACATGGCGGCCATTACAATTTTTATACTCTCATTGGAAATGTTGTAATTTTGTGGAAATTGTGAGATAAAGTGAAGCGAAATTGTGCGATATGGATTGTTATTCGAAAATATTTTGGAATTTACGAATTTAAACGTAAAAGCCTTTGTTTACAAAAATCACATCTTGCTTTGAAAGTGCTAGTTCCGAACCAGTCTTCATTTATTCATAATTACGGACACTTGCTTACGAACTTCCTCATGCGAAGTAATAAAAACTTTATATTATAAATGTTTCGAAACCGACCAGCATGTATATACAAATTCATAGATGTAGAAAAAGCGAAACAGATGTGTGATCATCCCAAATAGGAATCTGTATTCTCTGCCTAACCCTTTGGGTTACGGACGCGTGAAATGGATCTTCACCGCAATTCTAAGCAAGTGAATTTGAACACAGTTTGGAGATCTCAAATTGCTTTTGGAATATCTATCGTGGGGCGTGTGTGTGTCAGCTAGAACCGTGCGCAACAGACATTATTACGGAAACGGAAGTCGTGTATAAAGTTTGATGCGTGCTTTACGTAATTTCCACTCGAATAGAATTCATAACCTTAGAAAAACGGCCGACGTTCCGGTTACATAGTCAATAGGTTAATAAATATTTAGAACAGATTTGTACAATTGTTATTTTTGTTTGCTGCATCTATTACCATGCTAATAACCCATTGGTATTCAAATTTAAATTTAATACTTTACCTGTTGTATCATATTTATTCACTAAAACGCCGTCTACTGCTAAAACTTGTTGCGGGAGAGGGTGGTTTCAGACCCTAAGGGATTCCGTCCGTTAAAATTTTGCTAATCTCCTGCAAGGATTATTTTGCGATTATCCTGGCAGGCATTTCTGCAATTTCGCCGTTGCGGTTTGTACCCAACCAACCAACTAATTGGAGGACATCTTCAGCAATTCTGGCACTAGTTCAAGGACATATTTCTAGGTCCTATTGCTGGCTACACTTATCTGTTGGTATCACTTACAAAAATGATAAATTGATTTTGTCTGATAAATCGAGACAATAGTTGAGACAGTAAAATTTTGTGTTCGGTAGATTCTTATGTCCAAATTATCATACACTTTATTATTATTGTATTCCGTGTACGGAAATAAATTTTAGTAGGGCACGACTCTTTGGTACGAATTCAAGACGGCTATTCTAGGTCCTGAACTTTCTTAGATTTTCTTCCGTATAGATTACGTCAGATGTAGAGATTATGGTTTGAGGTATAAATTTAAATTAACTTTGACGTAATCATTTATTTTTAATTTTGTACACGTGTAAAAAAATTGTGTCAACTTTATAATTTTATAGCTGTGACCTGACATCGTCATTTAGACAATCAAATCAAGTGCTAAATTGACATTAATAGATTGTTTTTTTTTAAATCTATTTCACCGGTTTTTTTAGATCACCAGTTTTCAATTACCCAATAGCATCACGTTAGTGAACTATCTATTCGATTTTTGAAAACGCAAATCTTGTTTTTGGTGAAAACACCAGAATAAAGGCGCCATATTTTTTAAATAGAGTAGGCCCTCAATCCTCAGCTTAAGTCAACAAAATTTTCGGTTTTGGCATATTAAGATTTAAATAGCTACGACAATAATGTGTCACCGAAAACACATGGTCGTGCGTCGTGCGCCCGTATCCGGGTTTCCCGTTAGCCGTCCACTCTCAAGCTAAACACTAAATTTATCGCGGCAGGTGCTTGAACCCGCGACCGATATCGCTATCTAGAATAACTATAAACCGAAACCTTTTTTTAAAGTAATATTATTGATTTGTAGAATAAAATCACGAATAAATAAACATGGAATAATACTGGCCACTAATCAACACTTGAAAGTATTTTTTTTTTCAATCTGTCAATTGTCTTCGAACTGTCTTTTTAATTCGCGCCATTTTCTAGTTGCAAGTTCTAATTCTATAGGTTAGATTTATTGTGAAATATTTGTATTATATTATGTCTGTGGCTCACAAATACAACGTAATCATTTTTGCTTTTTTATTACTCGTATCGTATCGTATTGATTACAATCTCGAGAAATATGATCAAGGGATCCATAATGGTTTCCATATCTTGCTTTGTACAACGGCTTTGTGTAGCTTTTAGCTCCAAATATTATGAAATTTAGTCGGAGTGACTGTCGGACATAACATGTATTATGTGAAACATAAAGTTAATTTTGGGAATTTTTTGGATCCTTAGGTTATCTAGAATCCAACCTCTAGCTATACAATTCAAATTACTAATTATATTTACTTTAAACTATCAAAGATGTTACATACATACCTCCGGATGGAGCACCTTCGATCCAAAATTGAAGCCCTTAAGTCGTCAATTGGCAACTTCGGAAATTCCAGCTCAGTCATTTGATTCCCGCCTCAACAATACAAAATCCCCGTCTTGAGAAACAAATGACAGTGCTACGAAAACGTGTGAAAACTATACCTAAAAAGATGTGTACGAACATCACATGTACGAGCGCCACTTTTGAATTTTGAATTTGTAAACACGGTGTACTAGACATATAATTTTTTTTAAATAATTTATAACCTCAAAACCTAAGCTTTGTAGAGGAGCATGATCTATCTATTTTACTTTAGCATTGAGTTTCTCGAAGGTTCCGTTAGACGCCTAAGTTTGTATAACGATACACAATAATTACTCCTAACAATAACATTGGACTTATTTCCTTTCGCGCTAAAGATTGGATTTGTCAACCTTGCAGTCATGGTCATTACGCGTAGATAGTTCTATTTGCGTTTAAGTATTTAATTCTCTCGAATTTATTCTTATCTTTGCCATATAATGTTTATTGTAATTGAGTCGTAAAAATTGTTAGGCAGTTTATGCTCGTATAAAACACATTTTTAAATACATATATGAATAGAATTTACAAGTCATATCTATCTACCATCCGATATTAAGATGCTTGGCGTATATGTGGCTAGATTTCCGCTCCAAGGAATTAAATTGATATATTTTTTAAACTTAAATACATTCGGCTTTGGTCCGTTCTCTCTGGTTAGTGGTTGGTACACTTCCCGTCACATTTGAGACCTAATATGGTTATTAAATAAATTTCCACGTAAGACTTTGAGACATAATACTGTGTAATGTGTACTTAAAATATGTGCGATTACACAAAGTAGGTACGGTTATTATTTATTCTTTTGTTAAGCTCTAATTCCTGTATTAAATTAAAAATAATCTTGTATATTTTCACAGTTTGTGGGTATTTATTAATTTAAATTATAATATTTGCAAATTTAGGACTCACCAATATTGTAAAGGCTTTCTTTTGTAAATCTCTATGGTTATACTTTTACCGTATTATATATTACATTATAATCTATAAAAACATAAAAGTATTGTTTTTGTTATGTCTATGTATGATTAAGCTAGAAATATTGACATGCGTGGTTGTATATAATAATTCACAGACTGAAATGTTATCTGTGCCCATTCCGTTAGCGCTGGCGTGTGTGAAGAGTTTTTTGACACATCGGAAGTGAGCGCGCGGGAAATTATAACTAGACTCCGACTCTAAACTAATGATGTTAAAAACTGAAACATTCTCATCTTTGCCTCGCATGGAAGACGTACGGCGATATGAATCGTGGTTGGAAGATAATGTACATAGAAATTTCTTTTTTTTTGTATAAATCACGTCTTGATCATGCCACGATATTAAAATTAAAACTTAATTCAAAACACCAATCAAAATATTCTTAGAATGATTAATATTTACACGAAAAAAAAAACAGAATTTGTCTATGTTGTGCAAAAATTCTTGCGATAGTCGATTATTTATTCGTTAAATTCGATATTCGTACACTGTTTTTACGATAACAGCACAAACTGTAATGTTTTGAAATTACAAATACGTATAATTCGAACGTAAGAAAACGGCCGTGTGGGATTTTACGAAGTCGCCACGTTTGACGACGATTAGGTATCCATGTAACATTTTTGATCATAGATGTCATATACAGATAAAACGAACCTTAAAAAAGAAGTCAAACAAAATTATGCCTCAACAAGTCCATAACTACAGCGGTTAAGTGCACCGTGTTTTTGTTTCTCTACACTTATCGCTCACAACTCACAAGCACCTCACTACTAATCATCAACGCAAAAAATGACGAAAGCGAAATCACATTATACGCGCTTCTGAGCTCGGCTTAACGGTGTAACCGACCCACATATGGCGGCCAACTAAACTGTAATGTCAAAAAAAAGTACTAATTACATTCGCACACAAGAACGGCCAACAGTCGTAACCTTAATGTTTTCATTGTACAAAACGATTTATTTCATCAATAAGTAACGAATAACTGTAATACCTTTTAGAGTTCAGTTACCTAGTTGTATCAGTAGGAAATATTTTTTAGTATTTATTTTTTCATGCGCCAATATCAACCTATCCGAATTACAGATAACATGTGTCGAAAAAGTTGTTATTATCAGAACGTGGAACGTTACCATGGCAACTTATAAATTAGGTTTTTATGTAGGTTTTAGACAGTTCACTTCCTTGAATCGTTAAGGAATTAGAGCGTAAAAAACAAACAAACTCACAGTCGCTATATAAAATGTGTATATATGTATATATGCACATGAGAGAGATATTGGCTATTTAAAAGAAGTTCTGACGATGCAGTGGTCGTGTGCCAACCCTGGGATACTGGATGTCTTTTCAAGGCAACTAGTGGTCAACAAAATCTTAGTCCCAAGCCTTGAACAGGCTTGGGCTTACCCAAGATAAATTAAGACGACTTGCAAGTGCTACAGTGTTGTTGAAATTAACTGCTTCATACCATATCTGTTATGTCAATTTTAAAATCTCATTTGAACGTCTTTAAACAGGTTAAAAAACTAAAAAGTTTGCGTTAACCTCGGCCCTCAACATACTCGTTAGTCGTCTTTGACTTGCCGACAAAAATAAAAATAAAATGTCATCCGTACAACGTCTATTAAGACGAGCCGTCAGTCCCTTCGCAAAACAGTTTTAAATTCCACAAATAATAGAAAGTCTAATGGAGGGAATTATCCGCGGGGGTCATTGACTTCTGCCTGCAATTGGATGATTGACGATTACGTACGAAGGGCCCCGCGGCGCGACAAATTGTCGGTTAACCCATGACACTTATAATTGAAAGTTAATTTCGTTTTAACTGGCCAAATAGCTTTGCGTTGCCTCACAATACCGTCTCGGAAGTTGTGTTTTAACTATTGGTATACATCAATTAAAAACCTTTTTTTTACAATACTAGGTGGCAACGAGTAAGCGGTTCACCCGATGTCAAATGATCGCTACCCATGGACATCTGCAACTAACTAATTTTGCGGATGCGTTGCCCAACTTTAATGGACAGAGGAGGGGAGAAAAAGAAAATGGTTATTTCCTATTCCTAAACATCCCCTCCACCGTCAAGTTCTCTTCCCCTTTCCATCCTTTCCTTAATAGAAAAGGGTGGGAAGGAGGAGAGGACTAGAATTAGGCCTTTATCAAGTTGATTGCGGTGTTATCAATTTAACTGTATTAGAGGCAGTAGAAGTTGCAGCCATTGCATGAATGAGTCGGTTCGACTGGTAACATACCACGACCTCACAAAATACGATCGTAAATTAGTCACAATTATACTTCTGCGTTTCGTCTGACCAATGAGCTCGTATAGGTTGTATTCTATCCCATATTTCTCTTATTTTTCTTCAAGCTTTTCTTTTTCGGTCTCCGCCGAGCTTTGCGCTATGTTGAAATCTGTCATTGTATTGTGTTTCTTCGGTTAGTATTCGTATAATACGAAACAGCGTCATTTCACATTTTATTTTTTAATTTTCAAGAATTTGTAACTTTATATTCGGGGATAGTTTTTAATCGGTATTAGGGACATACACAAGGAAAACTTTCAGGTTTTATAAAATGACGAAGGTCAATTCGTTGCCTTATACATTGTTTGCGTTTTTACACACATATACTTATATTTTAATTAGAAGTTCAAGTCATCACACAAACATCTAACAAGTGTACTTAGCGCCCGCCCACCTTTAAAACTGTAAACGTTTGGAGGCTCACAAATGCAGGCAGCACAAATAGCACGCTTTAAAAATATTCGACCTTCATTCTTTCTGCTTTAAAAATAGTGTTCTTATTTAATCTATCACTAAGTTTAGCAGGGCTATGACATTTATTGTTCCTTGCCCACGAATGAAATTTACAAATATATTTTAACATGACAACACTCTCACAATCAATATTGGTATCCTACACGCATGCCTTATTTGTAAATGCAAAACAAACTTTTAGAAACGTCAGTTCCTGCGAAGTGCAAAAGGCGACCAAACATCCTCTTTAAGTTGATACCTTTCCATTGACTCAACTCCAGTGTGGTAATGAGTGTGTGTTTAGGTGTAATTAGCGATTTCAGAACAATTTGCCTTTATTAAGCACAAGGTAACGCAGAGCGCATTTGCGAGCCCACCGTAGACATCGCAATAAGTATCTTTTATGACGATTACCTAACTTTGAACGCTCTTCTTTAGGAGTAGACAATTAATCAATTTTTTTTTAAATATTACTCTTCTTTATTTGCGTAAAAGTTAATTTATGTTAGAAAATTGTAAAATCCAAAGAACATAAAAAAAACTAATTTTATCTTTGATTTTAGTTTGTGTAACTAGAATAAATCTGGAATTTACAATAAAACCGCACCTCCGATAGTTTACGCACTCTGTCAACGGTAAGATGATTTAATTAGCTTCAGTAAGATTTCATTGAACAAGATATTGTGAAAAGGTCACGAAGGCGCGAAGTCTAGCATTGGTTTAGCATTTATCAAACACCCACTCTTTCTTGTCTTCCAGATAGTTAGAACATGATTTTTGGATCAAGCATTGCGTGAGCAGATATTTACTTTATAATAATATACTTAATTAAACGAGAATAAACAATAAAATTTCATGCATGCGTTACGTTTAGGCGCATTTCGTTACTTGACAAAGACAGATATAGTGTAAGGGAAAAAACAGATACATTGTAATCGTTGATTTAACAGAATGAAAATATCTTTTGTCTGTTACTTCTGCTTCTTTGTTTTTTACACGAAATCTCTCTCATTATTTAAGCAAACCTCTTTTATCGTAAGTATTAAAAAAATGATTTCTGTAAAGGCAATTCTAGATTCAACCCAAACATCATATCCAACCGTTACATTGTTAACAGGAGATCTTAATCTGCAACATGTGGCAATAAAACAAAACAAGGCAAAGGAAGTTGCAAGCGGCGCTGCGGCCAGACAAAACGAGCATCCATAGACACGGACGCAACACGATACGCGTGACGTTAAAAAAGCCACGACGTTAGTCTATGGTAGCCGGTTCTTGTTACCAGGCACAGACAGTACGTGAGTTTTAAGACTTTTAAAATGACAATTGTATTAATCTTGCTTGCAAACCAAGCTCTCATTTCCATAGAAAGAAATCCCATAAAAATAAATTGGGGATTAACACAGCACTTTGTATTGCCAGACGTGCCTTCATTGGTACATTCTGGTTCCTCACCTATAATATAACCTATTTTTGTTAAGCGCGATTCGAAAAGTTTAAAGAATTTGTATGCTAGGGCCTGTTGAATAATAATTCTACTGAATTTATTAATTGATATTATTTATATTCTATGCGCGAATTTGAATACTTTAATTGTTTGTTTACATCGTAAACTTTTTGAAATCCTTAAAATGTAAAAGAAAATATGCGAATTAATGCTTTTTTATAAAGAGAACACTTTATTAAGGCAATATAAGCATTTAGCTTCCTTATTACATACAAAGGTCTGTTTCTTTGGCCTATTTATCGGAATGTTCATAAGAGCATATTTGCGTATACGGTAACATTATTGAGTTAACGTCTGTGCAGTTAACTCTTCAGTTTTACGACGCCTCGTTATTTGGGTCGAGCTGTATCGATGATCATAAACCTGAGTTATGTTCTCATTGTTGCTCCGCGGACACGGCACAGATTAATAAACGTTCAGATGTTATCACAGATAAAATATTTTCATGTTAAATAGATCAGCACCACCCGTGAACATTCAAAACGTCTGACTAGCTGACGATGTGCTTGCCCTTAAAATGAAAGGTAAAACGGGTTAAAAATTAAAATAAATATGGTAATATTATATCGAATATTTAGGAACATTGAGAAATCTGGAATTAAAAAACAACTTGTATACTTATAAACAGGTGATACCTCCTCTCATGGCAATGTGTACTGCAACGCATTTGCAAACATTTATGTGGTTTATAGAACGCCAGCTAACGTATTTTTATAACAGATCACTTGACTAACAGAACCTTACGAGTCCAGGCAAATCCCGGGGTTGCACGTGATTTTGTGTGTCCAAATCCTGGATAGCACAATATTGTCAATGTTAGTACATCTTGAGCTTCAGGCACGGTTAATAATAATAACAATTAGAAGCCACACTTATTTCTAATGGATAATCATTAAAAATCACTGCCAGATGTGTAACGGAAATAAAAAAGACTCGAAGCAATAACTTAGACACATATATATTGAATAAATACTTGCATAAATAACATTTATAGGCCCATAAATTGAGGACTTCCGGTATTTATTGTTTTTTTTTCATTTTATTAAATCGTTCTATATAGATAACGTATTATATTTCGGACATTGTGGTTGTATTAAACTTGAGACATTCTAACCGGAATTCAGCTAAAAGCATTCTAAATTTAAGCACAAAAAAGCAGAAATAGAAGTCTAAAAATAAGTCATGGACATTATAAATTAAAACCAATTTGAATACAGAAAATAAAAACAAGAATGCTAATAGTAAACAGTCAGTAAGCAATGCGAACAAAAAGGCAACAATAAAGTCTAACCTTTATACTTATTGGGCACAGCTTTACAGCAACAGTATGACCGCGGCCATTCATAAAGGAGGAAACGAGACAAACTGGTCGGTGTACAGAGAAAACGTATGCGTGACTGAGAGAGCTAGGGAGATTGCATTCCATGCAGCACAACACCGAACGCAACGTTCGGTTGCCTGCCGTGGTTACAGTGTTATATTCATTGAATTCTTTCCAATAATTTCGGGGTAAATTAATTTCATTAATAAAAATCTCAATCATACAGAAAAACACCCTATCGGACAACATTTTTTATGATTTTGTTTACAATTATATACATGAAATTATAAAATTCGATGTTAAATGAAATACGCATTACCTTATCGGCGCATAATTCATTTCATATATAATTTATAATAAATTTAACAAATTATTTTTCAAAAAATTGGTAAAGTGAGAGTTAGTAATACGGCATAATAATATTTACATGTGGGCAACACCACCGCTCCGCGCGCCTCTCACTAGCTTAGCACCGTGCGCGGGGCAGGACGTGTGCTGTGTTTGCGCACTCGATAAAATAAAACTTATCTCGTCTTGTGATTTCGTAAATACTTTCGACAGTTATGTAAAAATAATTCGCCTATTAGTGTAACTTATCTTTTAAAACACCTGAGTGTTATTTAGTGTTCTCCCTTTGTGAAGGTGTTTAGTGTTTTTTTTATTTATTTGTGATTTGAGTGCGTAAATCCAAGAAGGAACGCCGAGGGTACTTTCACTGGACTGAAAGTTGTAAAAAATCATTCGGAGAACTTCTGCATTAAGGATCTCGAAGGAATACTAAAAAACGTGAAGGTAAATATTAAAATTCAAATTTTATGAGGCAACAAAATATTAAAAAAAAAGACTATTTAGTATAATTTCGCGCCAAAATTGAATAAAAATGTTGACTGATATGACAGCGCAAAACAATTCACAATATTGCCTTTGGCCTATTCAGTGGAGCCTTTTACATAAATAAAAAATACTTTAAAGTAGTAAAAGATAAACACAAATTAAAATGAAGAAAAAAATTTAAACTTCAATAAAAGAAAACGTACACTTTAAAAAAACTAATTAGGAATGAATCCCAATTTCCTTTGGTCACGGCATCACGCGTGTCGCGCGGGAAATTAAAATTTTTACAAAAACAACGACCATATTAACTTTTCTAATGTAGATGACCTTACGGCTTTTAAAATAAAGGAAAATCAAAATGGCGTATCACGTGAAAGTATTTTTGTCAAAACATAGGATTTATTAAGTACATAGATAGTCCGCTGTCTTATCATTGCAAACACAATATATCTGATCTGCTTGTCCTCTCGCGCTCACAGATAAAACACGTTCCGTGTCAAATACGTCACACTACATCGTGCTATACAAATAAAGAAACTTCACACAGACTATGTCTTTGTAATAACATCTAACATTCAAAAGTTATTACGTAATTTACACACAACATATTCTATGAACTATTAGTTTTATCTTAAGTCCTGTGAAGAGAGAGTAACAAGATGAAATGTTGCAAAAGTGACTGGATATCTCTGCAGGGAGAACTTATACCGATCAGATTAGTCGCATACTTAAGGAGGGCCATATAAGGAGCACCTGTAACCGACGAGCATGTATGCGTAGATGTATGGATGTAGAAGCGAGAGGTGTGCCAGGATCGCGTCAAATGGAAATCCGTGATATCTGCCTACCCTTCTGGGTTACGGTTATCAGCGCAAATATATTTTATTTATAATTATTTAATCTTAAGCATATAATTATCACTAAAGTTATTATAGGGATAGGTGGTCGGAAGATGTATTTAAATTAGGATTAGCTTAAATAAAAATATACTCAAAAATACCTAGCGTTTAGTTTTAGTTGGTTTTTAGTTTTTAGTATTTCAAGAGCAAAATCATCGCAGTCGGTGATCTATTCCGTGTTTCAGCGAATTGCTACCGACGTTCTGACCCACCCCTGTTGGGACGCTGTTAAGGGACAGGACTGATATAAAATAGAACCTTTGCAAGGCCTATCTCTATTTGTAATATACCGGGAAATTGAGATCCTAAAAACAAGTATGGGTTGTTTTTTGAGAATCGAACCTGGTACTCACATCACAACCACTTGGTACTAACCGCTAAACTGTAAGGTTTTATGTAAACTATTTTTAATACATACAATTATAAAAAACTGACTTTATTCAAAGTAAACTATAAAATTGTTTTATTATAATTCAGGAGTGCTTAGTATATCATTAGTATAATTTATGTATTTATAATTTCCTGATTATTGTGTATTTTAAATTGACAGGTGCTTTGGTCTCTAATGTCATCAGGCCTTTAACAACAACTTTGATATTCATTTTACTCATCTATTTGGTGTAAAAAAAAACTAATAGGGCCAAATTCAAGGACATTTTATTTATTTGTACGATACTAGTGATCTGCCCCGGCTTCGCCCGGTTATCCGTTTCGGAGTCTATAGGGCATCAGCCGTAAAAACACAAAAGAAACGTATCCCACGGGGATCATTCATTTTTCCGGGATATTTTTTTAACATTTGCCTATATGCTATTCTAGACTAGTCTATCTTTATGTCAAATTTCATCCAGATCCGTTTAGCCGTTTAAGCGTGATAGTGTAACAAACATCGATACATCCGCACAATTATAATATTAGTATAGGTATACGTATATATGTACGTAACAGTTTAGGTTATTACAGCCGCACGCCACTGCATACACGCATAACGATTATTGATTAGTGTGTACAATCGAATAATTTCACAATGCGATTCTCAATCGACTTCCGAGTTGTATTGTTATATGTGAACTAAATTGAATTCAACCATAATTTAAGTGTAGTATAAACTTTGGGATAAAAAATGTATGCTTTTTGTAGTCAAGTTATATTAAATAGATGCACGAGGAAAGACGCATTACATAAACTATTTGAGTACAAAAAATATATCGAGTTCTCACCAAAAATGTTTGAATATTTTGCACAAAAGTGTAACCAAAAGGCTATGGTATAGTCAAAGCAATTAATTAACAATAATTGTAGTATCCATTAATCAAGTAATTATTTGGCATTAAAAGTTCACGTGCCATAATTTCTAAACACACGTATTCCATAGTATTCTAAACAACTATTGGAGTATTGCATTGGTTGTGGAGGAAAAAGATAGGTTGCACACTTGACAGCTCTGAACAACCCACTAGAAGATTATTTTGAGTGGTATTTTTATCACGCACGCCATGGGAAGCGGCGCATGTGGTGAGAAACGGCGCGAAAACCGACGCGTTCAATGGGCACGCATTGACAGATGTTTCCGTATACCATAGACTATTTTTGCTTCACAGATTATTTTTAAAAACTTTCAAGATTAATTCTTTTTTTCTTGTTGATCAATATTTAACTTTCATAGATATACTTTATCTATTTATGTACTATAATAATTCCTTTAGAATAGATAAGGTCATTACAAGGTGCAAATTATCTTTTTAGATAAGATCTATATCAACTTTAAGAAAATTATTGCAAAGTATGATTCATAAATCCTTCTTAAAAGTAGGACTTATTCATAGTGTATCTAATATGTTATACGCAATAATATAACTACTCCCTCTAGCATCTATTTAGATTTATCATTTTAGTTTTATATGAAATAAAAATTATTTATAAATAAAGCATTTCCTGTAACGCATTTGTAGATGACTGTACAAACGTCACTCGTAAACAGCTTTATTATGTTTACGTTATAATTAGTGTTAGATAACGATGTTATAACTAGCCGACGATTAGCTGTTAACGATTCATTAATATTCCGTTTTTCAAACATCTGTCAGATAAGTCATTTCACATTTTTATTATTTAAGAGTTAAGTTGATGACATCATATTGTCATAAATTATTTAAATTAAATACATTTAAGTTATTTCAACGAATTCAACACATTTTTAATTATTTAATTCCGCATGCGACTTTTCACGCATTCGTGTCTTATTTTCGTCGCTAGAAATTGTAACTATAATTTCGCGTATTATACTTGAAATTATAGGTAAACATCAAAAAACTGTTATCGGTTGCCATGGTTATGTATGGCAGCAAAATGTCAAAAAGCTGGCATTCGATAGTAGGCGGTTTCGGTAGTTCGGTTAGGTCGTTTTCATGTCATTTTATGTAGCCCTGGAATGTGTGTGCGAAATTTCATCTTGATCGGTTAACTCGTTAAGGAGTTAAAGCGTAACAAACAAACTCACTCGCATTTATAATATTTAGGATGGCGAGAGCGGTGGTAAGGGTATTTCGTGTCCTACGTCAGCGTCTTTACTAATTACCAAAGAAATGGAATTTTGATTTTTATTAGTGTATTATGGACCACGTGATTAATTAGATATTATACTGGCCTGGCATTTTGATAAATGAACAATATGCGAGGGCAATAAGAAGTAGTTTAATAAAACATTGGTATATTTGGCAAACAAGTGGAGAGTGACACGTGCTCTTCATTTGTTTTAACTTGTACGTGCCCGTGCTAGTAGCTTGTTTATTTTACAGTTGTGTAAAGTACAAGAATGTCATGCAAGTAGCCGCGCTCTGACATACATTGCTTACTCAGAATCGCGATTAAAACTCCGGTAACTTATCGAATATCTGATGTTACATGTCTGTGCATGACTTGGATGATGGATGCATTAGATTATGCAGCACATCACGGTCCTGTGTCGTGTTATACTCAGAAAAATAGTACATTTACTTCTCATGTCTTCATTAATAGGAAACGAGGTTTTGTCAATCATCAGAGATAAGGTTTGATTGTTTGTTTGTTCCGGTTTATCTCAAAAACTACTGAACCGATTTTCGAAAAATTATTTCACATTAGAAAGCTCCACATCAGCGAGTATCTAAGGCTTTATTTTTTATTCGTATATTATTTTACCAGAGTAAAGCTAGTCAGTATTATTTTTACTCAGAGGTCGGAGACTTTGAAAATTCCCTTGTTTCCCTGGCACCTAACCTGCAACGACACCAACTAGGAAATAGCCTTACAAAACTTATTTACCCTTTGAATGATGCAGTGTGCTGTATTTAAAACAGCGTGATAAAACTAGAGTACTAACTCTTGTTTCAGGGTTTTTATGACGCAATGTATCGCTTGCCATCAAGTGAGCATACTGCTTATACTGTGGCTTACTATAACATAAGGAAATAAGTTTCCTTATTGCATAATTCATCTATACTGTATATACTCATCCCTACTATCCCTACTAACATTATAAATGTGAATGTAAGTTTGTTTGTTACGCTTTCACGCGAAAACTACTTAATCGATCATCATGAAACTTTGTACACACATACTTGGAGGTACTAGAAGTAACATAGGATACTTTTTATGAAGGAAAAAAATAGTATATAAAAAGCGAAGTATGTTCTCTATAGAACTATAGACTCTGAAGCGGCTAGACCGATTTCGATGAAATTTACAGGGATTGTCCAGATTGGCACATATCTGTGTTTGGTAGCGATCGGATCAACATAATTAGCGGTAGCCGGGCGAAGTCGGGGCGGATCACTAGTAATATTATAAATGCGAATATTTGTATGTGTGGATGTATGCATGTTTGTTACTCTTTCACTCAAAAACGACAGAACGGATCTGGATTAAATTTGGTACAGGGATAGATTATAATCTGGAATAGTACATAGGCTATTTTTATCCCGGATAAATGTACGGTTCCCGTGGAATACGTTTTCTTTTTTTACGGGTGCATATCTACGTATATAAAAGACGATGCTTCGTATAGATTCCGAATACCCGGGCGAAGCCAGGGCGGATCACTTGTAGAACAATATACGGTTAATTTCATCAATAAACTTTTTTATCGGCACCACCGTAACTACCATTTGAAAACTCAATTTATAACTAATAGAGTCATTAAAAGAGCAGCGTATATCATAAAACACCCATCCAGCACCGGAAATAACTCAATTCCAACGGGAAGCACATAAATACCAACATTAAAGTTCGTAGAGTACGACATCTCAAAACAAAAGGTCAGTTAACTCTATTAAAAATAGTTCATATACCTCGGTTAAATATAACCGTTCAGTAGATTCGGTTGGTGGCGTACCCGAGAGACTATGAAGTACTATGAAGAAACAAGCAAGGACTGATTAGGAAGGGAATAATATTTGGGTGGGGGGGTCACTTCCCATAAACATTGGCGTCAGTTAGAGTAGCAGCAGTAGTAGCTAGCGCGAGATATAAGTACGGGAATGAAAAGAAGGAGTCGCCTAGGAAAAGGCTCCACAAGATAGGCTCCCAAGGGGAGTGATACTTGCGGGGCGGGAGCGTTATATTTTGGACAATTCACACAATCCCTACTAATATTATAAATGTGAATGTAAGTTTGTTTGTTACGCTTTCATGTGAAAACTACTCAACTGATCATCATGAAACACATATTCTTGGAGGTATTAGAGTTAACATAGGATATTTTTTACGAAAAATAATAAAAATGTTTGTCAAAAAATCTAGCTGATATAGCCATCTAGCAGTCCAGTAATGACGATATGTATGGCGGTGACGTCATAGTATATAAAAGGCGACGTATGTATGTTCCCTATAGACCTATGGACTCCGAAACAGCTGGACTGATTTCGATGAAATTTACAGGGATTGTCCGATATTGGCACAGCGGGTGTTCCTGTGTTTGGTAGCGATCGGATCAACATAATTAGTGGTACCCGAGCGAAGCCGAAGCGAAGCTATATAATTGTAAAATTTCATTACAATTCATTCCATTCCAATCCACTAGATTTTGCGTATACCTAGACAGACATATAAAATTGATATAATAAATTAATATTTTTTTTTGTTTTTTTTATTAAATAGGGCGTTAGTCTTTAAAAGGTTGGGAACCTATCATATGAGGGTAGTGAGCCGCAAGGCTAATCAAATAGGGGGGGTACTATTTCATTATATCCTACTGTATCTTAAGGGAAATTTTGAATGTGACAAAGTGGTCATAATTTTAAATATGTATTGACCTAAATTATAACTTAGAATAACTAGCTTCATGAGGAGGAAAACTTAAGTTAAAACGGATGCTACTTGTTTATCCTGTTTTAGTGAACGTTTCTCGCGAATTAGTAAATTTACAAGAAACGTGATACTTGTTCACAATATTTATACCTGTTTTAAGTATTAACATAGTAGACATTCATATATACTATAATACCTCATTCTGGTAAACAATAAAACACTAAAGTGTGGAGTACTTACTAAAACTGCTTTTTTATATTGTAGTAAAGTGGAATTAAAACATAAGTGATGTTTTCATTTGATACTCAAATCTAAAACAAACAAACAAACAGACCCAGTCTGGTGCAGTCTGTAGAACCGCTCGTCTGAAGGACCCTTATACAGCTTGTATCCGAATAGAAGATTTTGATAAAAATATCGAGAAAGATAAAAGGTTGAAAAGGAAAAAGGGTATAAAAGGGTATAGTATAGGTATAAACCCAGATGCCGCGTTGCGTACAAATTAAAATATCACAAATTCACGATTTTTGCCGTGAACTAGCGTATCGACCATCTAGAAAAGAAATAACTGAGCTTGTATTTAGAAGTCGCCAATTGGCTACTTAAGATTGCTTTACTTTTGGCTCCCGACTCCGTGTATGTATCATCTTTGGGTATAAGGTTCTTTAAAATCAGCACCCAAGTTTGCTATAACTCTGACCACCCCATTAGGATAATCGACTTGCTTTGTCACTAATTGGCTTACCTTATATCATACGCCGCCATACGATAATTTATTATCAGTCTAAATGATATCACTTTACAGCACGCAGTTGATTCATATCGCATTCATTCGTTTATCGATGAAACCCAATTTAATTGTGTTTTGACAAACATAAGTCGTTGGTTCTGTGAAATCTTTTATAAACAAAACTATTGTGGAACTAAAAGTTCGGGATGTGGTTGCCGTTGTTAAACTGGATACATCCAAAAGACAATTCGGTACGTATGGAAATAACACATAATTCCTAATAAAATATTACTAGCTACCTGGCTAGGCAAACTTCACTCCGCCCTATAATTAATAGATGGTTCACTACTTTGGCGATAATGGCTTCCACATAAAAGATAGATGCATCCTGTCGCGGGCTTTTTGGTAGAACTATTTAAGGTAAACATTTCCATTATACATTATATACGTGTAACTCTAACGGTTTTTGCAGCGCACGCCAGAATAGTTCGCATATGGCGGTTTTTTTCCTCCTTACTTGATACTTATTATTATATTTTGGACAATTAACACAATATCTTTATAAATTATAACCTATATGTTATTCTGATGTTTAAGCTAAATTATTGTAAAGTTTCATTAAAATCCATTCAGTAGTTTTTGCGTGATAGAATAACAAACACCCATCCATCCACACATCCATACTTACAAACTGTCGCATTTATAATATTACTAGGATATATATTCGAAAGTTACTCTGTATTTTAACTTTACGCCTAAACAAAAGCAATTATGATGAATTATGGGGTTGATAATAGGCGGAAGGTCGAAACTCGAACCTCTATAATAGTAATATAGCAGTATATATGTATATTAAATACACTTACATATTAATTGAAATATTTTTTCATAAAACTGGCCATATTTTCATTTGTTTGAAAGCCTTGATTGTTTTTATGGACTGTTATAATTTACAACAGTATCCGAACCACAATAATTACTGGATAACATCTTAAGAACAAGGTTGCAATTTGTCGCAAACAATATAACGTCAGGATGGCGAATAATTATGAAAGTATGTATACAGGGAATTGATTGCTTCTTATATCAGGATGATGAAAATGTATATTTATACCCTAAATATTGTCTTGAAATAGAAGTACATTTTCAGTGTACGACCAAAATACTGACTCGTTGTGCTTATTTGTGGCATATGTTGCGACTATGATCTGTCACGTATGTATCGGTCGCATTGCGTCGCGTTCGTCGCTCACCTGGTACACCGGGTGAGGTAGACAGAACTGGCTGTGAAAATACATGAGAATGAGGTCACCTAGATAGAACAGTTGACATTTATACGGTATCTAAGTTTTAAGTGAACATATTTCACCTGATAGCGTATCGAATTGATAAGATACCTGAAACCGTCCACTTTCATTTCCGATAAGTGAACGATTTGTTATAGCCCTACCTACCCTGATTGCTATGGAATGCGTAATACTATGTATAGCTAGTTTTCCGAAGTCTCTCTCTCTCGTCATGAATGAATAAGATGAAAGGAACTCATAAGACAGATGTTCCTTCTATTCTGTTCTACTTCTACTAGATTAAAAAAGATTCTACAATAAATCAATATCAATAAGTTGTACCCTTTATACTAGAGGCAGTGTAGGGAATCGTTCTGACCACTACGCGCTATGATAGGTATTTCGAGTCTCTGCATGGTGAATTTAATTCATTCAACACCCATACCTGTTGAGATTGAAGTTTTAAATGCAATTTGGTAAACATAAACGTTTAAATCCGACGAATAAGTACCACAGGTCATTGATTCCGTTAGGGTAATAAGCCGCTCAAGACGTTGGCGACGATTTTGTAGCAATTACGAACACGACCCTGTGCGCAAACTAGTGTAGCGCTAATTATCACAGACTTTACGCAGCCACCATGTGAACCGAAATCAGTAGGTCGACAGCGGTGTGGTGGAACCTGTTCGTATGGTGCTGTTACGGGTTACAGGCTACCTCTAACATCATTACCAAACAAATATCTCGGTGTTACAAAGTAACACCAAAGATAATGAAATTGGACCAATTGCAATTTTAATTACAGGCAATTACAATACCTCATTAAGGCCCAAGTAAAGCTGAAAATGGCTGAAATGTCCAGCAAAATGGTGCGTTAAAGATTATTCTCATACGCCTATTTATCTTCTCCTATAATAAAAGAAAATAATATATATAAATATATATATATATATATATATATGAAATAAATAGGAAAATCGATTGAAATCGACTAATAAAAACTTTTTAATTTCAATCGAATAACTAATAACAGTTGAATAACTTTGGAATTGGCGTCAAATTACTTGAGACCCGCTTTCACCTCGCGCTCTGCGGAACTGCTAGACTAAATAATTCCGCATTATTTATGCTCATCCACTAACATCTTCACCTTTATTCCTATTTCCAACCAGTATTACATTCACAACACAATACTTTCGGTTTATAGAATTCGCCTTAAGTTAAACGAAATCATGGCCAAAACATTAGACGGAACGCCTTTTTTCCCAAACAATATTTAAGTATTGTGATTTTACTACTGGTTACTACAAGGGATTCAAATCCTGTTTAATGTCAAGTTTACTTCAACAATATTTGTTTACTGTTACCCGATTGACAGGTAATGTTTTTCATCTAAGTCTGTTCCATAGATACTTCCGCTAGCCTAAACAGCTTGACCGATTTTAAAGTGAGGTGTCCTTGTGGACTCTATTCGTATACTTCTTACTTCTCCAATTCAGTCTTTATCTCCCTCCCTATTCTCACCTTTTCTATGTGGGGTCGGCACAGTACGAACGTATTGCAGTATAAACTATATTGTAATAGGTTTTGGCTACAGTTTACGGCCGACCGGCTGACTTGACTTAGACTTGATTGGAAATGGTTCACGATAATAATCGAATGAAGGATTCGAATCCACGACCATGTTGTGCACCTTTCGCAGTCCGATTAACCATTAGGCTATTGGCGCTTCTTCTATTACAGTTTATTGTTTCTTTTTGTTTGTTATTGCTTGTTGTTTTTGTAATTTACATGGTTTCATTTAATGTTGGATAAGCGCGTCTCAGTGAAACCCGAGATTACGAATATCGATCATGCTCAAATACATATCTCACATCCCCATTCATACAGTTTCATTCATTCATACAGTTTATTGTAGTAGAGTACATGCTCATGAAATCTATTTATCTCTCACGCAGTGATTTAAACGCTGGCCTAAACATTGTATCAGAGATGTAATGACCTCCCAAATAATATGTAACAATTGTAGCTAGCCAATCAAGTACATCGAGTACTTATTTAGAATACAATGGCTTTTCAATCAATTGTGACTTGAAAACTGCACCTTTTATTGTTACTAGTTCATCTATTCCGAGCACTTGGTAAGTATTACAATCATATCAGGAT
This sequence comes from Papilio elwesi, assembly GCA_029849275.1. Lineage (NCBI taxonomy): Eukaryota > Metazoa > Arthropoda > Insecta > Lepidoptera > Papilionidae > Papilio > Papilio elwesi. Next base: position 5,186,925 of record CM056697.1, read on the forward strand.
ATCCTTTCAAAATCTCCTATCCTCTATACATCGAGCTAATAGCTTCTTAAATATCCAAATATCACGTGAGGTAATTCCATGAACACACCAACTAGTAAATTTATGGTTAAAATAAACGTGTTAAAACTCCCAACACAAACACACAAACAAACTCATTCTAAATCGTATTTACTACTTAACTGACAAGTTTTAACGAACCTAATACATTGGTACAAAACACATCGTATCCGGACAATGCATACGTCAAGTAGAAACTTAATCAGGTTTCTCGATACAACTCTAAGGATTCCGTGAGTGTAGAATGTCTTTAATTATCTTACGATGGATTGAGTTTGATGGGGTGGGTACTTCACCTGAAAAGGGTTTCCATGAAGGACCGTTTCGATTAAATCCGTTAATACCCTGTTCAGACTAAGTTACAAAGGCATGCAAGTTTATATATAATTAAAAGAAAACCGTTAACAGAAATGGAATACCTTTGCCCATTCTGCGGCAATTAAGTAGGGCAATTTAAAAAAGTAAATGTCAATGTCAATTCGCATTCCTGTCCGGCAGGTGACAGACAATGTGACCCGCATATTTGGATAGAAATGGCGGCTTAATGATCAATGATGTACAGTGTTACCCGCTTCTGACAGATACCTATCTTTTGTTCGATAAGTTAAAAAAACGAGTAGGGTTAGTATTGGGAAGTAACCAATTTAATTTATATTTTATTTGGCTGACTTATAAAACACTACTAATTAATTATTTAGTATTAGTATGTAATTAAAAACAAAGTTCAGCTGCATATAAAATACATACATACAATACAACAAATACATACCTGTGTAATATATGCGTTTTATATTGGTCAAAATAAAATACCTATATGCTTTTGCTTAGTCGTATTTACATATTACAAATCCCACAACAACTAACTTCCTCCATACAAGGTTGTATTATTTATATCGAATCTAAGAAAGTCAATACAGGTGAGTTGACATTTAAGTTAGGTTATGTAATGCATTAGTCATACAAACTGACTCATACTATCGTTAACGCCTTATAAACTTCGGATCTGTGGGTAGGGCTAGCTCGTGGCTACTCATACCTGTGTTGCCATATCCAATCGTTAATTAATTAAGCAGCGGTAGCTGTTTGTTATAAACTTATAACATTTCGACTAATTTACATAATAACTGAGTATATTAAAGTATAGTCTACATATTAAACATCTAATAGGCTATGCTTGTGTAAAGTTAAAATGTATATTTGTGTATCAAACTTTTTTTATATATAATTTTGGTAGGCTTAAGTAAGTAGGTATTACATTTGTTAGATTTAGGGAACATTTACACAATGATTATTATTCGTATGCCATCAAAATTTTACGGTGGTAGAGCCTGCGACATGTGTTGCGCGAATGGGCTGGCTCGACCGGTGAAATACCACGACCTCACAGAAGAATGGCGTGAAGTAGAAGTATGCTTTTGGGTTTCGTTTGAATGAGTGCCGGAGGCAGGTATAATAATGTTGTTTTCAAGTTTTAAAGCAATACTTTTTAATTATTAATTTAATAACCTTTTTTTATTGTACTTGACAGGAAAGGTCAATTGACTCCTAAACGAGTGTAACGTGTTGTTAAGTGATGTACAAATAGAGGTTTTCAAAAGTTGCCACACCCAGCGTAGCTACACTTTTTACTTCTTAGAAAACATTACAAGGAATTTTCCAAACGACTAATATGGCAACACCGAGAAAAACAAACTGGTTACGGAATCTAGACTAGAATCTGCCGACACGGTGGTGTTTATTTTCACTTAGCGCTTTCACATGTCACTACATTTTTTAAACTTATCAAAGAAAGTCTTTGCGTTATTTTTGTCATTTAATAAATACAAATAAACGAGCTCTCGGCTTACGTTAATTCTGACAAAAAAATAATAGATAAAACAGAGAATTCTTTTGTTTTTATCCTTATGACGCTTCCTCTACACCTGGTCAATGTTTTAACTGCTTAATAATTACTTAAAGATTTGCGTTAATACGTTAAGGGTATTTACAAATTAATCCCAATGATAACGGTGGTTTAAATTCCCCGCAGCTCGATTCTATAGTGCTTTTCACAGTTCTCACAAATGCCCACAAATGAAAGTAATACAAGCTGTTAGGCATATTTGGTAGCCACTTATGTCCTTGGAGTCTCTAAATACAAATGGTTACTAGATCGATCTATGCGATACCAAGATATGTGCGACCAAAACACCAAACCAGTTTTGTTATACCTTTGTTGAACTTTTAAATTTTTTGCTTCGAAAATATTTACAAGATAACATTTGATTCTTAATAGAAAATGTTAGAAACGTTGCTGAATAAATTAGAAAACGGTCATATTAAACTTGTACTGGTTATAAAAAGCATACCCTTAAAACACAGTATCAGTGTTGCCTTACCCTCACTATCATTTCTCCCCACACGCATTTAGAAAGTGAGTTAATTTAAATTACAGTATTAACGTAACGAGTTGAATTTGCTGTCGGACGGAAACCAGGCGGAGGTCCGAAACATGGTCCCTTTCACAATATCAGATTAGGTAAGTTTGCTCCAATACGACAAATGCACGGGAACCGGTCGGATCCGGCCGAAACTGGTTCTAAATAAACGTAGTAGGAAGCGGTCATCGCTCTAGCGCGGTAGACCAAGAAATGCGGGTGGAAATTGCGTTGTCCTGCGACTTCCTTTCGGTGATTTTCTCAGGTTACTTTGAATTAATAGATACATTAACCAGACCTGTATTCATTATTTTTTCTTGGCATTGCTCAGCACACCAAAAAGCAGATTAATGAAACAGACGTGTGACCACTGACAAACACGTTAAACTACTACTGGTAGAGCCCACAGCAGCACCAGTTGTTGCACAAATGCTGACGCGACGGGTGAAATTCCACGAACTCATAGAAGACAGGCTTGAAGTAGAAGAATGGCTTTCCGTTTCGTCTGATGAGTGAGGTGCCGGAGACTCAATTTCATTCCTCTTTCCCTTCCTAGCTTATCCTAATAGGTCAAGAAGGTTGCCCGAGGTAGGTGAGGAAGAGGAAATGGAGATATATTTTCTCCTGTCTATTCACTCCTCTGTCCATTAGTAGGCAACGCATCTGCAACTCATTTGCTTGTTGTGGATGTCTATGGTAAACGAGCAAGCGATTCTAGAACTTTTTTCATAAAGGATATGTCTTTTATATGTTATGTATCCCACACTGCGTACAACATAATTTTTATTTGCAACGTACAGTTGGTACAGAGACCTACATGTTGGTGTTATGTTAATACTCATTGTACAAGGTGTAAAATATTGTCGTATAAATACTGTTAAGTAAATAGTACACATTTATATGGTATGATGCATTGCAGTCAATGTTTAACTGACTCATCGGCCATCATGTAATTACGAACTTGAATAAATTACTCCGGTGAGACATTTCATGGTTTAAACTACACAATTAGGTATTAATTAAAATTAGGTAGGCGCCCTTTTTGTGGGGCAGGCAGTTCCAGAATGTTCTTTGACACCACATAATCACGTCTTGACTTCTCCTTCAATCTCGTCGGACAAAATTTGTGTGTTGTTCTTCAAAAATCACAAACCCCTCTTTTCTCGGCAAATTTACCCATGTTGCGTTAACCCCGCTGTTTGAGTCCTAATGAGTTGTGTGAACGGGATAGCAATTGATGTCTCTTTCTACCGCATTAGACGTCAGAGGTTGTTATGAAATTTATTACTTAGACTCTTGCGGTAATCTCTAAACAATCGTTTGTTAATTGACGTTTTTCCTGGACCATTGGTGACATATCGATTGGCGATGTTAAGTGATCGCTACCCATAGACATCCGCAACGCGCGAATGAGTTGCAGAAGCGTTGCCTACCTTTAATGGACATAGGAGGTGATAGACAGAAAAGACAATAATACCTTCTCCTATCATCCCTACCCCTTCCAATCCTTTTCCCCTACCCATCATATCCTTAGTTGTAAAGGATGGGAAGTGGAAGAGGACCGACATCGGACCTCCGGCACCTCACTCATCAGACGAAACGCAGAAGCATAAAATACTCACGCCTGTCTTCTGTGAGGTCGTGGTATTTCACCGGTCGAGCGGGCCCAGTCGTGCAACAGATGTTGTTGCGGGCTCTATCATTGTTAAATGTTACAGACCTTATGTTTTTCAGTCAGAGGTTTTTTTTACTCAAAAAACATCACTTAATTTAATTTGTGTTCAGTTACGGCGACAGGGTCAATCTTTGTTGCGTTTGTGACCTTTAAGTTTAGCGAAACGCAGACACCAAGGCTACACTGCGTGCACAATTTTTTACAAAATTAAAATAATACGTAATAATTTATTGTTAAGATAATAAAAAATTGTGTTGTAATAGACATGAAAACTCAATTTTTATTTTCATATCTTATCTTCAGATATTTTACGGTAAAATATATAAAAATATACTTAATTAATACTTTATTTATCACATTGACCGTGAGAAAGCCATTTCCATACTAGTGGCGCTAGTGAAGTAATGGCCCTTTCACACTGTAATAACATTATAATAACACTCTTATATAACGTGTGTGTTTATACGAATAAGTTACGAGTGTGGTAAGGCCTTAAGAAAGTTTTTATGGGCTTCTGTTTACTTAATAAGATATAAAATAATTTAACAGTTTTTATATATAAACTGGAATAAATTTTACAGTTTCAATGGCTCAGTAGCATTGCAAATGATTTATATAACAATTCCAGAGAGGGAGGTCCAGAGTTATTTGACCATTTGAAATAGAAAATATATCTTTTCAGGACGGACCGCGTTTACCTAAAAATCATATGTACCAGTCTACAATATAATCTGACAAAGCAAAAAGCGGATAACAAATGATCGTGTCAACTTTAAAATCTTATTTTTCCTTACTTTTGGGGAAAATAATCAGACATAGGCATACTTCAAGTTTTTTTTAACAGGAGAAGGGAAAAACGTATCGCAAAGTTAACTGATTACCGCCGCCCATAAACATCCTGTGACGTGACCTGTGGACGTGCTACTGGCCTTAAAATTTACTTGTAGGATCCTTAGTCCTATTGGTTTTGAAATTAACGCTGGAGACAGATCATTAAACAAGGCTGGTGTACGAGGCAGCAAGTTACGCGAAACGCGCGGTATTCGAATGCCAACCATCAAGCTGGTGTAGATTGAATTTGGGGCTCTGTCGTGGTGTGTGATAACTAATTCAGCGGCAGGAATTGTTCAAAACAATTCTTAGGAACACTTTCTGTCGAAAGTTATGTGCTGTGATAACTTGCAACATGGTGGCACCTTAAGAAGGTGTCTTCGTCCTAAGTTGTAAGTAACACCAACAGAATTGCCATACTTGCCTCAATGTTCGGCGGGCACGGCTAAATATCAATACGGTAGTAGTGCATATTTTATGCTCTCATTCATTTGTCATTATTTTATCGTTCAATTAAAATTCAATCAGAACAACATACCGTGATCGCATGTTAAATGAAGAAAAAAACAAATTTTAACCTTTAAATCTACTGCGTGGTCGTTTTAAAAATATCCTGAGACAAGATTCCTTAGCGAGTCGATCCTCGGCGGGTGATCTCATCTCGATTATGTCACGAGTTCACGGCGGAATCACTGCATCTAATTAAAGATTCCGTATATGGAAAACTAGTTTTGAGTCCGTGAGAAATTAAAAAAATTATAAGCTATACTAGGTGGCTACTATGCTAATATTTTTTTTTATAGAAGAAGGTGGCTTAAGAGCAACAAGGTAATGAATGAGTTGCAGATGCGTTGCCTACCTTTACCAATGGAAGGGAGAGATAGACAGGAAAAGGGATATTTCCTATACGAGATGTATCTTCCTTCTCTTTCGAATTCTCTTCTCCAATCCTGCCTTTCCTTATCAGATATGGATGAAGAATGGATGAAGAAAGTAGAATTAGGCCTCCGGCACTTCACTCATCGCACGAAACGCAGATTACTTCTACTTCACGCTTGTCTTCTGTGATGTCGTGGTATTCACCGGTCGAGTCCCTCAATTCGTGCAACAGATGTTGTTATTGCGGGCTCTACCACTGTTAAATTCAAATTCAAGCTGCCTGTCCATTGGAGCGGAGCTGTGCCAATATTCCCCTATAAAATCGAAGCTTTTCTCCGCTTAGCCTGCTCTCCGGCGTTGAGCCGCACAGACCGCAACGCACAACAGTAACCTCATACTCGTTTAAACTTCCTTAAAAGTGGTCACTGTCTATCACAAGAATGACAAGAACCAGAATAACTAGGTTGAGAGTCGAATCTTAAAGGAAGCTTTTGTAAAAGCTTGCTGCAGGAGACTTAAAAAATTAAGTCGTAACGTAAAAGACCTTGTACGAACTGAGACATAATTAAAAGAAATATCAAAGTAATTATAAGGAAAACATCGCCCACCTACTAATACTAGATTCGCATCCTGGATATTTAGCATAGAATAGTTTATTTCCATAAAACTAAATCCGCATGTATGGAGTCAATCACCCCCGGATACCGCGCTATCAAGTACCGTGTCTACAAATGTGTACCGTTACATTCCTCAATCGAAACCAGCTCCGTTTGTCTGTCTCGGATTGTGCTTTTTTATACATATCTGTGGTAGATTTAGGTAATTCTTATTATCCTCAACCAGAGTTAAAACGATAAAATACAATTATGTAAGATCAAACTCGCTGAATCAATAAAAACTTACTTATTGTTGGTCATAATAGCATTTGTTTCATTTCGCATAAACACTAGAATGTGCGACATATAGACACGATACCACGACATGTAGAAATCTTCGTAATCACAATATTAGTCTTAGAATATGCTTAAGATATGTTAATTAACCCACACAGGTTAAATAATGATAATTGAATTTCGCACAAACATAACCAAACCCAAATATTTCTGTTAAGAAGTACAACCAAGCAACACATTATACCGCCTTAATAGCATTTCACAGTGGTACACATTTCGCGTAAATTCCCGCTTTGTAGGAATTGCCTAGTAGAATTAAATGTCGCCAGCGATATTACTAAACCGATATGGCTTAAAACAAAAGAACTCCTTGCTATTGTACCTCGTCTCCTAAAAAAAAATTAAACGTCAGATTGACACTTAAATCAAAACTATCTTATAACGATATGTGATTTTAAGAGTTGTTAGCTTCAAGTCATCAACAAGAAAATGCAGAGTAATCAAAATGGAGTTGACAATGGATGTAACAAGTGATAAGTGGACCATGTGTACACAAACACTTCATTTGCTTCAGTGAACCGTCTCTAACACTACTAGTGATGTGAACAATGCTCGGAGAAGGCAACACTAGTGACAGCTCTATTTCACCGCGACACACCTAGTTCCAGCTGTCGGTATAACGACCCCAATAACTTAATTAGTGATGTCCATTGTTATTGGATTGCATAATCAAGCGTACCATTTAGGGTTTTCACAAATTTGAAGCGAACTGTTTCCCATCTTGAGACAAGGGTTGTACCGGTAATAAAGTTATATGAGTACATATTTGAACATACTAATTATGACACAATTCGGACAAAATGTCAATCTATCTTCTACTTCAACCTATATAGATACTAACAATTACAGAAATAAATATACAGTTTCAGTTGCTTCAAATACAAGTCGACTAGAAGGTCGTGTCAAAATATAAAAATTTAAAAAAAAGAACAAATCGATGCATTGTAATCGACTTCCAAGAACCGATACAATAACGCGACATCGGCACGTCACTATCATACAATTGAACAAAGCTACATTAAATCCGTTTTTTATTTCCTTACACTATGCGCACGCGCAGCCTTCCTTGCCATTCTGCGCACTTTATACGCACAGCTGTTATAAAAGTACATTTACTTTATCATTTCTCCTTGTACCCGAAATGGGGATTATAAAACATATAATGGAAGTTAAATATTTAAAAATGTGCAATCATACCAGGCCATGGTCGGTCAAAGTACGATGGAATATAACAATTAAATTATGTTACGATGCCAAACCTTCCCCTTATCTCCGCCCTTTCTCAATCTTCTCGTCACTTAATTACCTATTTCCCTGTCTTAACCGATCTTGAATTTTTGATAGTCTGTGCTTTTATAATCAAGGAATTAGATTTAAAAAAAATGATAACAAATTTGCAAGACTACAACATGAATAGACAACATCTATACTACATTGGACTAAGGTTTAGGGTCCATAACAAAATAGGTCACGTACGTGGTCTAACCATAACTTAATATTAAATACGTTTAAAAATTTACTAATTTATCAGTAATTGATGTATGGTAGATGATTCATTCGCCGTCATTCATTAGCAGTCACGTTAACTGAGTGATTAACACAACAATGTAGTAACTAAAAAGACATTTTTTTTCTCTTTATTTATAACAAAAGGAGCTTTAATCGTTCATTGTATGTTTGTGATGTCAGGTAACCAAGCAGAGCGAACCAATCCAGCAATTACTTTATTCTCAACTTCCTGTAAAATTCTAGCGATCATTGGATTTTATAAAATTGTCATTTGTTCGATATAATATCAATGGTGGGCATGACATCATCGAAAAGATGTAGTAGAGTAAACTGCGATGGTATGGTCACGTAATAAGGAGGCCGCATGACTACGTCCGTATTAAAGTACCTTAGATTTCTCTTTCTCAAGATGTAATACTAAAGACATGCGTGACTGCCAAGTTACTGATGACAATTCGAGGACAGATCTAAGTGGTGGAGATAAGTCAGGCTATATAGGATAGCTGAGAAGAGAGTGAGAAAGAGAGGCTTATGAAAATCGTTCCCATTACAGCCTAATTTGATAATTAAGAAGAATTTTAGGAAAAAAAATCCATAAAATTAATTATTCTATTTTCTCTCTCTCGGATCTAAATGTATGTAATTTATTATTTATTTTGATCACATACACACACATTTGATACAAATACTTCGATAAGCGAGTGCGTGTATTATTGTAATACGAACAAAGCACGGTGATATGTTTCCATCGAACGCGGATGCTGAAGCAATGGGCGACCTCGCACGGACAAAGCAGAGGGCGCCCATTCTTTGTGTGAGGTGTGAACAAACCAGATCTCCGCCTTTACAGCGATAAAGTTGTCACAACGTAAATCGCACTTATTATGTTAGTATTATACGCTTAAATAAGAGCCCTGTGGAAACCACTCTTCTTTCAGGTAAGCTTTTTTGATTCCAGGGCGTTACTTATTATGCCTGCAATTTGTTTTGTTTGATAGAAGCCAGGCAAATCTCTCCTTTTCTGTCTTCAGTAAATAGTCATATACTGTTGGACGTTCCCCCCTCCCTCCCCCCATTGATCACCACAAATATCGGTGCTTTGCAGCTCTGCTTGGATCTAGATGACTCCCGTAATCTAGATCTTAGCGCATAGGAGGTCTACGCATGTCGAGTCGACCTGTGGCCGCCATTCCAGTACTTTTCAACTCCACCGTCCATCAGTTCTGCTAGAAATGTGTCCAAGTCATTCTTACTTAATGATTGCAATTCTTCCAGACGGCTCTGGGGCATAAATTACAAATCCATTATCTTTGCCTTCCTCTTCTAGTTATAATTATTATTGTACAGTTCATTATCGTACGCTAATGGTACAATGGCGTATTTTGGGTGGTATAATTGTGAGCCACGGGCTGTATTTTTACCACCCTTGTTATAAAACTGTTAGATTACCAACCTAAACTCATTCCCAAACTCATGTAATCCGACCCTTTAATAAATTCACATACAATTTTTTTCCATTAATATTAATTTCTTTCCTCCATTGTGTAGTGGTAATGCATTTACAATAAAGTAGTATATCTGTCTGAATGCAATAAAAAACTACTAAACTGATTTTCATAGGATTTTCACCAATAGAAATCATGAATTCAGTTATGTGTATCATTCATAAAGATTTTGTGTACATCTTGTGATTACGACAAAAGGTTGTTCCGTAAACCATCTTGCTTAACTATAAAGTAACCTATTTACGTCAAACCTAAAGACGTTTCATTCATTAGCCACCTGAATATGTTAATCTAGTGAAGGTTAGTAGTTTGCCTAATAAAACAATAAGTTTGGATATACCTACTACTATACTTCTGATCCCGGTCCCGTATCAAAAAGATTATTGAATTGTACATATTATATGAAATATGCAAAACATAGGGTATGTTTTGCATATTTCATATAATATGTACGTACGTGTATGTGTCTCGGAGTAGAGGCCTGTGTCCCTTCAGTGAGGAACATTCTAGAAAAGGCTGATTTATTACTATGCAAGATTAAAATATTGGAGTAATATATACGCAAAGCCGCCTTTCCTGTTGTACTAAGTAAGCACAAGAAGTCTATTAAATAGACTTTCCCTTTGATGATACAAAGCTTTTGCATAGATCATCGTCTAGACGAGTTAAGTCATCGATTCATTAATATACACTCAGTTATGGCATACTTATTCAATCCCCTGGCTATAATTAAACATAGACTCGGCAATGCAGTCGTAACTACATGTCTTATTTTGTATTTCGGAGCTTCATAACAACTATTGCATAAAAAAGTATTAAAATATTTGTTTAGTAAAGTGTTAATTAAGTATTAAGCCAATTGATCTTAGGTTAGAATATATGGTAACATTATATAGATACTACCAAAAGCGGGGTTTTGAGGACGCCCATAATCAACGTAGATGTATGTAGAGTGTGCTCTCCGTGCTCAACGTAAACCCTTAATCTCTGCCTGTGTTAAAGGCGTGAATGCGTATAATATATCGCAGTGTAAGTTACATTATGCTATAAGGATGTGAGTTTGAAGGCGATGTGTTTGTATTGCGCTTGGTAAAGACAGTTACAAATTAAACTAAATAAATAGAAATATTATTATACTTGAGCTGTCTTTGTCTTTTAAGGTTCTATAGCTTTATTTAAAATATAATTCATAGAATAAATCAGCCTATTTTAGAACGTTTCCCACTGCAGGGACACAGGCCTCCTCTCCTAGAGAGGGAAAGAGCCGTAATCCACCACGCTGGCCCACTCGGTTGGTGGATGTCACATGTCTTCGAATTTGGTGGTTCTAAGAACATGCCGGTTTCCTCACGATGTGTGCCTTCTTTGGAGTAGTGATGATGAAATAAATTACACAAAGTAAAGCGCCTGCCTGGGTTCAAACCCGCGTCCCACAGTACGTAAGTCGGGGCTTAAACCGCTGAGCCAATAAATAAATTATAATCAATGTCAAAAAATATAATAATATATCTCTATGGTCCGCATACTTGACAAGGACATTGATTATTGATACGAACGCAATGATCAAGCGTTTTATGTTACATTGTAAATGATATCTTCAGTTGTGAGCTGTAAGATATAAATTCCGTTGCCTTTAAATCGATTGACACCATATGGCAGTTATTGACGGTCAATCGAGCTCACGTACTATTGACATCACATGCAATCGCAATCAATAGACGCATAATAAAGCACCAGAATCTGTTAGAATAATCGGGACAAAAGTAAAAAACGTAGGCGTTTTGTCTGAAGAGTATATTTGACCTATTTTATTATATCCTTTACAGGCGTTTCGTATTATTATTTACTATATGTTGTCCGCGGCTTCCTACGCTGTCGTATCCTATCTTCCTCGCTGTAATTATTTTTATTATAGGTAAATTTCGGAAAGTTTTTATTGTTTGCCATGGTAACGTATCTCCTGTCATATGAGAAAATGTCAAAAATGTGTTATTGTCGTAAACATTACCATAGGAACCTATATTAGGTTTTATTTTCCTATCTCTTGGGGAGTTTTGTCATGACATTAATACGTTAAAGCGTAACGTTAAAATAGTTTTCTGAATTAGAGGTCGTACGAGTGAATCGTTAAGTACTAGTTAATGTTAGATATTGGAGCCTAATCACCTCTCCTGCTCCATTCCTTTACATTACGTATTCTTTCTAACACGAAAGCTGGCAACGTTTACAACTTTACGTATTGTACCGTCTACAGATGTAACAATACGACGCTACCATTCATTGAACTTCTTCATCTATATTCTTGTATTAATAGTACAAAAACATTAAACAGTCTATGGTCAACAAGCCTTTAACGCTGCCGTCTATGCCGTAGGCCAAGTTTTCCTAGATCAATAAGACATTTGTAACCAACATGCGCACACATTTCACGGTCCATCGGCAATTTACTGCGCATACATTTCGCGTGAATGAATCGTCGATTCGTATGTAAAATACTAGTTGACATCGCGCAATGTTTAAGGAGAAAGCACCCGACTGCCGTGCTAACGGTACTAGTGAAAGCCAAATTTTCAAATAGTAATAACGTCACAAACAATAATTTAATAAAAAGTACTAGTAACATATAAAATCTGGTTACGATTTTTAAATCATACAAAGTATTCCTTAAGCAAACATAATATAAATTATCTGCTTGTTTGAACGTCTGTAAACTACTTAATCACTTAAAGCTACGGAAATGCCACGTTGCGTGGCTTCTTTGAACGCTATTTCCATTTGGCGCTGTCCTGGCACACCTCTCTTCACGACTTCTACATTTATACATCTACGCTTACATTTTTATAGGGAACAAGGTGGCAAACAAGCAAGCGGGTCATTTGATACCTCACTCATCAGACTAAATGCAAAATACTTCCACTTCACGCCCGTCTTCTTTGAGGTCGTGGTATTTCGCTGATCAAGCTGCCCATTCGTGGAATAGATATCATGCGGGCTCCACCGATATCAATGCTCGTCAGTTACGCGTTCATACATTTGTCTTGACCATTCAGCATATTGATACAGAAGCGTTATATAAATATTTTGTCTCTATTTAAATCTACATCTGTCACGCTCTTGCACGCCATGTACATACATACAATTATGTTCGTTTTACAACAGGAACTGTCAATCTAGTTCCGGACCAACGGATCCAATTTGTTAAAATTATTTACCTAAATAATTTGATTTGATTTGAAAGGCTGAGTTTAAGGACTTCAGAAATTTCTGCACTACAAAAATGAAGTGTAACTCTTTTGTTAATTGAAAAACAACGATATAAAATAATAAATTAATCAATCAATGATTAAAATCAATAATTTAGTTAACATATGTAGTTGAGTCCTTCTTAAGCCTAAATAAAATTATTCTGCTTATTAATTATCATGTTTCTGGTACTTGTGTTTTGTTGGATTTTAATTGTCAATTGAAAGTTTTGTTTCTTTCTTTTCAGAATGCGGGTTATGTGATAAACAGACGTTATACGAAGAGCAAAATGTCACCAGTATGCCACAGCTTCGTGCAAAACGCGTGGAAAAAAGATTTCTGCTCGAACTGTTTCAAATCACGAGAAGAACACGAGAAGCAGCAGCTCAAGCAGGAGAGGACGACGGAAGGTAGCAAATATTTGGCGACTCCCTTCCAAAACAGAAGTACATTTTTCAAGAAAACTCCACCGAGTATTTTAAAAATTCATCCAAAGAAAAAGAACAAACGAAATGTTCGGTTTCCAGAAGAGGTGTGCAGCGTGATAGGTTACGGAGGCGATGATTGGCCTGACGAAGAAGAATTCGAAATGTCAGAAGACAACGATGAAGAAGATGTATTTCCAGACACAGAAGAAGAAAGAGAATTGTACAAAATAACAAAAACTAACACAGATTTTAATACTGTGAAAGCAAATCTATTAGGGGATTCGGTTGCTAAGTCTTACACTTCATTGATGCTTGGAAAAATGCAAACCGATTCTGACGGCAAGAAGAAAACTCTAATGGTATCAGTAACTCCCTTTGGCCAAGAGAACAAAGGTTCCAATGTAAAGACACATATTCGAAAACCCGCCGTCATTCATGTAAATGAAACGCAGTCAGAAGAAGCGGCGAATAATTTCAAAACTAACATTATTCTTACGTCGTATGTTAAAGAATCTGAAACAATAATCGCTTCGGAAAGTGTTAGATCAACAGAAGGTATTTGCACAGAGAAATCTTTGTTGGAAGAGATATCGGAGACGTTACAGCAAAATAGAATGAGTAATAACGATCTTAATTTTAACCACAAGGACAACAATAAACCTACTGTTATAGAAGAGAAGAGAAAAGAAAGTATGCAAGATGAAGTGGAGAAGAAAGAAATGACCGAGACCCGTAAGAATGGCATTGTTAGAAAATCTCCTCTCATTAAAACCCAGGAAAGACCAAAAGTAAACCTCAGTAGGTCCGAATTCAAGTTCTGTAAAATAAATATCGAAAGCAGTAGCGTAGATTCCGCAGTAGGTACTTTGAATTCCGCTAATAATTCGCTGACATCAGACGATGACAGTTTTAGTGCTCGAACCGATTCCGACAACGACGACAGCGGACATTTTTCAGAAACGCATAAGTGCGAGGAAACTGTTAAGATAAAAGTTTTTAACGAAACAGAGAAAATAATGCAGATGTCTCCTATGGGGCATCTAAGAAAAGCGGACGGACAAGCTAGCAGTGGCTACAGTACGTTCCAAACTCCAATTATAGATATGCCTCCGATTATACCTAAACAAGCGGACACAGTATTCTCTGCCGAGGCCAGTCGGGAATTAGCCGGCGAACCTGACGGGAGAGCAGATCCTGATGAACCAGGCGAGGCCCCTGCTCTGCCCAGCAGTCCTATACCTATAATGGACCCGCGGCCATCTTTCCTACATGGAATGATTACCGACATTATGCCATCTAAGCCCACTGTACCAGAAAAACCGAAAGTCCCAACCAAACCAGTTATTAAGCAAACAACTAAGAAATCTATGACAACCTCCCATCAAATCATGCAAATGCATTCTACGAAGAAAGACGGAGAAGAAAATAGTAAGCATATAAGCGAAGAAAAACACAATGGTTTAGATATGCACGAACAAAAAACCGAATCTATATATTATGCCCAACCCGTCCTTACTAAGCAAGACAGCGACGCATCACTTAGCAGTCTTACCAAGCGAAAGGCACCGACACCACCGTTATCTCCGACAGAGGAATATCCAAATAATTTGTACCAAAGAAATCCAAGCGGATACATGAAATCAGATTCTCCAGTCGTAAGAGAAATGGAGAAAAGAGAAAGAGCCGTAATGTCCTCTACGCCAAAAACGAGAACGGTCGAAGACATAGACAAGAAAGACTCGCAGCCCGAACCGGCTCCCAGGAGAAGTATATCCCTCTCTCATGACAATTTGCTTTTAGATGAAAAGCGTAAAGGAAAGTATAAGTTTTCAATCAAGAAACTGCTACGTATTGGTTCTTCAAAAGATTTAGACAAAAAGGAATTAAGTGTGGCGACCGTTACAAAAGTGTCGCCTCATAAAACTGAAGAAATATACGATCTGGCTCCGAAACCAAAGCCGCGACTCGTCATTATCCATCCGTTGGACATTAACGGATCGAGCGTCGAAGTGGTGAAATCGAATTGTGAAATTTCGGAAAGTTTGCGACGCATGAGTCACGACGACGTATCGATTTACAGCGGCTCTAGCTCCGCGACTGACGTAGAGCCGCCAAAGATTGTAAACAAACCCCCACCACCGCCGCGAGTGTCCAGCGAGGATGCAAACGCTATGGATGTGCCAATACCAGCTCGCCCTCCACCGCCAAAGTCTGCTGCCTTGCAGAAGAAACAGAAGCAACAAACTTGGACGCCCACGGCAACCAAGCCTGATAGCATCTATGCTAACTTAGGTAAGAAATGTCCATTGTCCTAATGATTAAAATACCTATGTATCTAATATGTTCTTTTCCAGCTGCAGAATAATGACCTCATTTTTCAAGATGCGGAATGAATATTGTCCTGCTTTGTATGGTTTTCACAATATTAATTCATCTTTTCCTTCGAACTTGAAAATTGGTACTTTGTTAATCGGATTGGAACCTCTCGTTGCGTTTCTTCCTACGTTTTACATATATATGACAAAGACAGGAAATATTTTTTCTTATTTTTATGACATTATACAAGGGACCTTTTAAATTTTAAATAAAATAATAACTTTCCAGGGGAAATAAGGTCAGCACTTGCACCTAGGAAACCCGAACGCACAGCGAGCATGCGTGAAAGGGAATCTCACCTAGAGCTCCTGAAGCGCAGAACACCTCTAGACGATGACAAAGATGAATCCGACGAACCCCAGGAACTAGTCCAAGCTACAAACGATACAGTCATCAACAGCTACGACGATGTCTACAACTCGGGGAAGTACGATGAAGAGGCTTGCGATTCAGCAAAGAACAGCGACAGCGACTACGAATACGTCCACCATGCTCGGTCGAGTTCGCCGGAATGCGACGCCGCGATCAAACCCAGGGAACCAAAAATGGAGATCAGAGCTGATACCAAAAACGAAGACAATAATACCGAATATCCCAAATACAACAACAGCTTTAACAGATCATCCCTCCCTTATTGCGGAAGCGAGACAGAATCTGAAATTTACTCTCCGTACAGCTTCTACAGTTCAAACGACAACGTGGATGGGTCCACCAACGATGATTACCAGAGTGAAATGACGCCCAAAGCGACCACCAACAAACTACGAGTCAGGAAAGGCAGGAGCATCGTGCATAGGAATCTTGAGGATAACTACGGAGCCGTTGTCATTGCTAACCATGAGGCTTTAGCACAGGTCTTAGAACAGGTAAAATGATATTATATCAACATTATGCTGACTGTGCCTACTTGTAATACATCCATTATGAGAGTTTTCAGAAATTCTACAAAAATAGTTAGTAGATTTACAAACTAAAATAAACACTTAAGGCGTAAAATCGTTAAGCGCAACTAGCTTTCTCCCATTCTTTCTCTCTGAAAAAACTGAGATGACAATATGTTTTATGTGAATGTTTTCGGTTACATAAAGTACTTATTGTTATTTGGATTTGCACCTAGATGGCGTTATTCTCAATCTTAAAATGTTTATTTATCTTTATAATTTTATTTAGGACTAAAACAAACTTAAGAAAAATGTATTGTCATCGCATCTTAATAGTATAAAAAAAGTCAATCGGACTTACCGTTACATACAATCACATACCACCATAATTAATAATAATAAAATGCCAGAATTAAGCAATAAAAAGACCCTCAATTCATTCGGTTGCATTACTTAAACATGAAAGTCTACAATAGTATTTAACTAACTCTAACTTGTATAAGGATGTGGGGCCCGCATGTTCGCTTTACTTGTCAAACTTGATAGACTTGATATAATGACGAAACGTTAACTCGCATCAATTCGGTATCGTAATTCATTAGTAATAAATTTATTCTAAATTCCCAAATCTACTTATTATTGTAGTTGAAGTATACATATAGGAGGATTTTATTAAAGGATGCATTTCCAGGTACAACAAAGTGCAACCATGCAACCGTCTCTGAGAGGTCTGAAGGCGTGCACGAATCTTAGATGGAGTGACTTCGCGGTGCAGCCACAAAGCAAGGGCAGCTACACAAGAGCTGGCAAACGCGTCTTCCATTCAGCTGTGTGGAACTCCAGCCAAGGTCCGGTGAACGTGACGCTTATGCTGTACAAGGAGCAGCTGGCCTCGCAGCTGGTCTGCCAGCAGTCCCTGCAGCCGACGCTCAGCCTCAATGCCGTCACCGAGTTCTGTGACCTAGTTCCGCTGCAGCAGTTCGGAGAGGAAGGCGAGGATTTAGTGCAAGGTACCTTTCTAATTGTTCTTGTAATTTTTAACACAACAATCTATTTACTTTTATGTCAAACGCCAATAAGTGTACTTTGTTGCTAAAAAGTCAGTCTTTAAACTTTATCCAACTTGCTTAACTTGCTGAATGACATACAGAGTGTCCCTTTCTGGGACGTATCCATTGGCTATTCTAATCACCCTCATGTTTGCATGTATCAAAATTTTTATTTAATTGACTAAGTTTCTGTTAACCTTACAACTTTTTCTTACAGCAACAATCGTGGTCCTGGGACACGCGCAGGTGGACACGCTCCAGTCGTACGGCGAGTCCCTCCACAGCAGCGAGGGTCACAGCAGCAAAGATCACCAGCTGGTGGCCACCGAGCAGACCCACGAGGCTATCTTCATGCTGCTCCAGTTCATCAACGGGCTCAAGTGGCTCCAGGCGCGCGGCGTTGAGGATATATCCGAAGCCCTCACCTCCTTCATATCGTTAAAAGAGATCCAACCCTTGACATCCCACGGGAGCACGCTAAACCTGCCGTCGCCCGATGATAGACTCAACTCTCTGTGGGCGCCGAAGACTAATTCCTATGGACGGCTTTGCGTCTTACAAGGGTGAGGACCACTTTATAATTAATCTCTACTTCCCCTTCGATCTAGATTTTACTGTCTACTTCCACTTTGAAAGGCTAAAATGATTATTTAGGCAATTGAGGACTAAAGTGGTTTCATATGCAGCCTTTGACAGTCTACGGTTTGACCGATGGCCGCTCAGCATTAGCCACCAACACTCTTATTAAAGAGTGTTGCAGTAGGTGGGAAAACTTGAAAAATGGGTTTAATTCAAAGACGAGACTGGAGAGGGGCCCACATTTCATCCTTAGCTTACTTTTAAACATTTCATTAACGAATTTTCAATTTCTTTTTCAGTTTGAGTGACGAGATAAATAGCAGTAAGTCCAACGAAGACGAGCCACACAGCTCGCTCTGTAAGTGCGCGATACGCGCCGTCGATGTCCTGTTACCCGGGGAGAAGCTCACACCGCTCCTGAAGGAAGTGTTACAGGAAGAAAGGGCAATCTCCTTGAACCAAGCGAAGTGTGTCCTGGAATTCATGTTATGGGGACCTTTGGACGTGGTCCAAGGAGTCCCAGTCGAAGAAAGGGAACTTTCCCTTCAGAGATGGCTAGATTTAGAACGTGCAACGGTCCTCCACGGCCTCGTGAGGACGAGGGTTCAGTTGAACGTCTTCGAGCAACTGCATTTGATGTTCTTAGTGCGATCCACAGCGAAGGCGATGTGCGATGCTTCCGTACTGTTAGAAAAAGCGAATGTATACTGATTTTGTATATTTAATTAAGTTTCAAAATGGATGCCGTATCGAATTGTTGTATTCTGTTTTATATTTTTTGGTCCTTCGAACCGGATTCGAAAATTTTCAAACAATCCTGTCGTTACAGTACTGAGTATGTTGTCACGATTTCTGATTTTGGAAGACGCATGGTATGTAACAAATTGTAGATAGACGCACAAATATACCTATAAGGCATACATCTTTAGATTTAGTATGATTGTGAAGGCACCCTAAGACTTATTATTTTTTGTAGAATATGTCAAGCAAAATCAGTAATGTTTTTTATCTATAATTAGTTACACTAATAACATTGAATTGTTAGGTAATAGAAAGTTGATACATACATATATTTTAGTATATTGTAAATTTAAGTACGGAGGTCGTACATTTGAACCTAATATACTCGTAGTGTTCCGGTGCCTTATCTTGTATTATACACAAGCTTATTGTAAATTTAAATTGTAATTTATTTTAAATCTACAAATATTATTTTAGTGCTCGATTGGACTTCAGTGCAAAAACTTTAATCTTCGTTTATAAGTCATTCATCGAATATATAATATAAATGTTTCTTATTCTGAATACTGTCTGTCTTTTTAAGTTCAACAAATCTGTCTGTCCTGAATTATCTATGGCATAATAGCACTAACGTGGTAATTTACGAGAGCCTAAGATGAAGTTCGTATGTGGTAGAGCCCGCAACATTTGTTGCACGAACGGACACGACCGGTGACACCACGCCCTCACAGAAGACAAACGAAGTAGATGTATTCTGCGTTTAATCTGATGGATGTGAATGTCAAGATTTGATGGGAGTCCTTGAATCTCGGAAGGTCAAGGTTCACAATTTGACCCTGTAGGGTGGGCGCTGCCGTAAATCCGAGATTTTAGTTATTAAATAACTAAACGGTCAGAGACGCTGCGACTAATCCCTACTATTGTAAATGTGAATGTAAGTTTGTTTGTTACGCTTTCACGCGAAAACTACTCAACCGATCATCATGAAACTTTGTACACATATTCTTGGCGGTACTAGAAGTAACATAGGATACTTTTATGAACAAAAAAAATAGTATATAAAAAGCGAAGTATGTATGTTCCCTATAGAACTATAGACTCCGAAACGGCTGGACCGATTTCAATTAAATTTACAGGGATTGTCCAGATTGGCACAGCGGGTGTTCCTGTTTTTGGTAGCGATCGGATCAACATAATTAGTGGTACCCGGACGAAGGCAAGAGAGATATAAATTAAATGTTTGTAGGTTATGGAAATATGTAACCTACATTTCTTTTATCCATCCTAAAGAATATAAAGGTTGCACACGGTTCACGACAATAATCGAATGGCGGATTTGAACCCACGACCGCAGTCACCCTTAACAGACGTATTCAGTCAAATAAAAATAAATAATCTGTTGTAACGATTTTATTGTCACTCACCATCACAAAACAAGTACCAGATAATAATCTTAAATCAACACGCAAAAAAATATAACCCAACAAAAATATATAAGAAAATACAGATTCAGAAACAAAGCTTGAGCGATCTCAAATAAAATTAAGAGTAAACAATTAAAGATTATAAAATGCTTTGTCCTTAACGTAGTTTCTTAATGTAATTATACTATAATGTAGTATAATGTAATTAATACAAAGCCGCGCAAATTGGAAACTCTTTACACGTTCATTGTTATAGAGATTGGAGACATCTCAAAACCTTGATACGAGACACAAACATGTTGACGTCCTATACGAATCGTTTTAAGCAAAATCACAAAATATGTAGTCAACAAATAAATGTATAATAACAAAAAAAATATCTTGCAAGAAGTTTTTGCGTAGAAACTTTGGCCTTTGCTCACCCCCCCCCCCTCCCCCCCACGAGCGTGGGTCACGGTCGACTGTGAGGGTGGGGGTGAGGGAAGTCATGAGCAAAATTTCTACACATGTTATCTGACAGAAAGAAAACAGTTCTCTTAAACGTAAAGTTTTAAACAGTAATACAAAATAATATTAATGTAATTACGGAATGTATATACAGAATAGCATATATGATTGCAAATTGTTGAACTTCGAATTGAAAATCTATTCGACAACCAAATCTTATAAAACATTTTCCAATTAACCGATATTAAAAAACATAACTTAGTGACGAAAATATTTAAAACGGTAATTGACAATTTAACGATTATTACAAAACGTATTCAATAAGAACAAAGATTACCAAGCCTATTCCAACATAGCAATTATTTTATAATTCTATTCTAATTTAACGACACACTGCAAATAAAGTAAAAAACAAAAACAACGTGCGTTTAAATTTCTTAGGAACCATTATTATTTCAATTCATAAAATAAATTGTAACCTTAATGAAAGGGGATCATCCAATCATTTAACAGTGACTACATTTATAGATAAAAAGGAAGAAACAAAAATGCACTTCATCTTTACACATTACACATCGCCAAAATAATCTATGGAATTCTCTATGGAAAACTCGAGTGACCGTAACGCTACAACCAAGTGTTCGTGTATCGATTTATGTTGATTATCTGAATGGAAATATTTGAAGTGAATTTTTAGGCACATTGGGCACTTTTGAAATGTGGACTGAACTGAACTCGCGCGACCCTCACGCTCAGATACATAACGTACCGAAAAAATGTATAAAAAATATTTCAGACATTGGTACCGAGAACAAAAAATGTTTACAAATGTGTGAAGCTAAAAAGTTTTCGCTTCCGACGTGCACTTCTACGACTGACAGTTATTTTTTTATGGGTAACTTTTTTTTTCATCAGATTAGACAGATCTTACAAAAATAAATAACGAATACATTTTTTTAATAATACTTAAAGCGCTTTGGAAATACTTTCACCTCGTAATACTATAAAAATACAAAACAGGCAACACATCATGATTGAAAAGCAAACAAAAAAAGTAAAAAGCATAATCTTAACAAAATTTATAATATTGGCAACACTGATGCGACAAACAAAACATGTATAAACATTGACAGCACCGATTGGTGATTTGACGTGACGTACGTACGTGAGTACTGTCGTCACCACAAGTTTATTTTGACAATTAAAATATATTTTAAATTTTTGATTCGTTATTGCTTTATAAATATGTATATTGGTACTAATGTTGTTATATGTTAAAACGTTCGTAATATTTTAAAGGTTCATTGCCATACAGTACAAAAGGTATTTAGTTAAAGACTGTGCTTGGTTTCAGACAAATCTTAGACATGTTATACCAATAATAAATTATACCAATATATATTTAACCAGTATTCAACTATAATACACACAGTTTACACTTTTTGCTTACTCTATTCTACTAAAATTAATAAATACTGTATATTAATCAATATTGCTTTTGATATTTGTACCATAATGTTCCGGGGGAATCCCCGACCAAAGAGACTAACATGCGGATACGAATGCAGTAGTGTGATGCAAACTTGATGGCGGCTCGGAGTCTAGCACAGATTGTGTACTGATGTAACTCACGCGCAGACTAGCCTTCAGCCAATCGGGTGAAGGAAAACGCGCGCGATTATGTCCCGCTGCCGCAACCCTTTACGTCCCGTTGACACCTAAAACTGTGTATTGCGCAGTGCGTCTGTGCAATGTTCTAGCCGCCATTGAATGGTTCAGAGAATACATACAATTTAACTAAAGTAACTTTCAAAAAGATAAAAAACTAACAGCCCTTGAGAAAATGTTTTAATGTAACAGACGAGCATGCGTAGATTTATGTTGTTCTACATTCAAGCTTCTACGAAAGGGGAGTGCCAGGACAGTATCAAATGAAATTTCCTACGCGACTATTCAAGGAACCCCACTCTAGCCAAAAAACATTTGATACTTTAATATTTGCATGCTGACAATTATTTAATTTTTATAAACGACTTCTAATATCCTAGATTTAATAAAATACATTAATACCTACAGCCTACAGGCCCTTGTTGAAATACACGTACTGTGGAGGCTTGCCGTCTGTGTTCGAGACTATTTCTTCGTAGTTCTCCTTTTCGAAGCGTTTGATCGTGTCTATTGAGAGTTTGCTGCAAGAGAATAGAGGGAGATTGAGAAAGAGTAACGTACAAAGTGGGAAAGAGAGAAGTCACCAGCAACTTTTATTGTAACAGAAGCAATAGTACTAGTATTTCTTTTAATTGTTCCAACTGAGCTTAGTCTTGACATGGTTCACGACAAGAGTCTAATGTGTTTGAACCTACGACCTGATATTTCGCAGTCCGTGCTCTCTCATGGATCAATTTCATTATTTTTAACTGTGACGTCTGGTTCTAACATGTTACTGTTTCCCCCTTTAGTGGAAGGCACGAAGGTGATACATTTAAAGGGAAAACATTTCTTAAGCTACAGTTACAACAACAATCCGAATTCAATCTTTTATTTATGTCTGAACTCACCATCTTTGCGGGAAGAGCGCGCATGCGGTGGGCACCATGAATGTGAGGCTGGAAATAAATATTTTTAAGATATCAAATAAACCTCTATAGATACCTTCACGTGACATTATTTACAACATGATAATATACAAGTCAAAAACAAAACTACAGATAAAAAAAATAAGACAATTTGTTGAGTCATTAGGTTTAAACAAACAAACTCACAAACTGTAGGGTACTCACAACATGCCGACGATGGCTGTCTGTACGAGGATGTGGCCCCGCTTGATGCGCTGCATCCAGGGCTTGGGCTCGATGCGCTCCATGATGACCGGCAGCAGCAGCATGCCCGGCGCGCACATCACGATCCTGTTTCATCACATATCCAAATGACAAGAACACATACATAGACACAAAAATCTTGAACAAGAAAGCAAAATGTCAAGTCAAGTATCATCCTATATATCTTGGTTAGCATTCCACACACACCACAACCTAGCGGTTTTCGCGTAATTTCCTGGCTCTACAACCGCTTTGTGGTATAATCAGTCGCTAGCGGAATTTCCAAACCAATTCGACTTAGGGTCCTTCAAGAAGTTAGCGTACTCTTTCCTTAAAGTGATAAATACACGCACCTGGAAGTGACGACTTGTGATATACCCTTGATGGGCGCCACCTGCGACTTGCCTATCACCTTCCCGTTCTCATCTGTCACGTCCAGACCTAGAATGTATTTCTTGTTTTTATTTAACTTCTGTTAAGCTTTAACAATACAGTATCACAATCTTACGAATTTGTAGTTCATTTGTATTTTTAAACCTACAAGCCGGTACAACTTGGCAAATCGAAGTCGAATCACTCCGTTGTAAGTCAAGCAAGCTTAGATATCTAGATCCGCGATCGTCGAATTGCGCAAGGGTTCAACCTAATACCTAAACCTAATTTAGTTAATACGTTTTAAATTTAGCTCCGCAAATCACTTGTGTTTATTATAAATAATTATTTAACATACAATCTAGGTACAGAGCACGCGCACTTTTGAGTATGTACCAAAACAAGGATATGACAAAAAGAACAGTGGTCCGGAAGTATTGGTACCTACCTAATAGAATTTCATTCTGCCTCATCAACGGAATGTTGACCCAGTTAGCGGCCGCTACCGCCACGAACGGCACAAACCTCTGGAAGGAGAAGAAATCTTAACAACAGACGGGCCGACGGACAAGACAGCATGAGATTTAGGTGTATACGATGATAGTTTAAAAAAGATTTAACAAATTAGTAACGAAGTAACGTATAAATGCTTGATCTAAGCTAACTAGAATCCTTTGTCCTACAGGCACATAATGTTCTTTTATGATTATTATGCAGGTAGATGTTGGCAATTACAGATCTAGGATTGTATTTGGGGGAGGGGAACGACTTGACTTCATTTGAGGCTGGTCTTAAACCCCATTAAGGGGTGCTTGAGTTACACCTTCCCAAGGGTATATTATCACGCAAGTAGCCCAGAGGGGTAGGCAGAGATTGTAGATTCCCATTAGAAATGTAAAAAGGAAAAATCCTGTGAATTCAGGCTTGGGCCTTTAGAGGTATCTAATATTATATAGAGTGCCTCCTGGAAGGGAAATTTACAATTAAATCCCTACAAATATTGTAAATGTGAGTGTAAGTTTGTTTGTTACGCTTTCACGCGAAAACTACTCAACCGATCATCATGAAACTTTGTACACATATTCTTGGAGGTACTAGAAGTAACATAGGATCTTTGTATGAAAAAAAGTATGTAAAAAGCGACGTATGTATGTTGTCTATAGACCTATAGACCCCGAAACGGCTGGACCGATTTCGATGAAATTTAAAGGTATAGTCCAGATTGGCACATTCCTGTGTTTTGGTAGCGATAGGATCATCAACATAATTAGTGGTAACCGGGTGAAGCCGGGGCGGGTCACTAGTATGACTATAATTCAGATTGAATAATCTTAATTAATATTGAATAATAAAAATTAATGTGTGACATCATCTGAGATAAAAATAATCAACTCACCGCCAGTATTGGGTTGGTGGCGCGTTTCTGTATGACGAACTTGAACGTGAGCGCAGTGGACATGGCGGCCGTCATGGCGGACACGTACGCCACGCCCATCTGCGTCGTCGTTAGGGGAGCGTTCGCGTTCCGGTTGGTGTAGTTGACCAACGCGTTGAATGATTGATTCACCCATTGCCAGAACACAACCGCTGTTGCCGTTCTATTAACAAACAGTACTAAGTTAAGCAGAATTAAGTCGTGGAACGATGTCCCACATTCCACATAGTTCCACGACGACTCAAAACACACTTATCAACTTATCAATTCAATAATTTTGCATGACATATTTTAATAACAATTTTATTATTATTCTGCTAGTTGTCGTTTTTAGAGTAAACTAACGGTCCCCACAATAGATTCCGGCGACTTCAATAAACCTTATTAAATTATTTGACCTATTTTACTAAGAACAAGAGAAAACAATATATTTATAAAATAATAATAAATCATCTTTTTTTAGTATGTTTACCCACTGCAGGGATACAGGCCTCCTCTCTGAGAGAAGGAAGGTGCCGTAATCCACCACGCTGGCCTTTTTTTTTCCTCACGATGTTTTCCTTCACCATTTTGGAGCAGTGGTAATGAAATAACATTACATAAAGGGTGTTCGAAACCGCGAAAAGTACGTAAGTAGGTAAAACATACCTGTACCACTGCAGCATAGCTCCTGTAGCCAGACAACCGCCTGGCATCTGGAAGGACATCCTGCCGAAGACGTTCTGCAGCTCTCCGCTGTCGGGGTGGAAGGCAGACTCGTATAGCTGCTTGGCTCTGACCACCTGGGCCATCGTCGTCCCTTCAGGCTCTTGACCTGCCCTATTGGTGACATAATGATAAGTAAAGTCGGGGTTAAAAAGGGTTCGCTACTTTTAAGTCGACATTTGCTTGCACCAGGGACACACACACACTGACAATTGAATAGAGCATATTTGATTCGAACTTCTTTTTGATTAATGACGTAATATCAAGTATATTGTCACCTATTTGTGGTAGGCTATTTCAGAGAATTGCAGATTTCTATCTGTTTTCGTTTATGCGAGTGGGTGCTAAAAGTATTGATCGACTGACGCTTACTTATACTTCAGGTAGAGGTCCCTGGCTTCATAGAGCTGCTTCTCCGGTACGAAGGTCAGCAAAGGATTAGAAATGAACGCGAAGTGACGGAAGCGACCCACGAACGTGTTCTGGTCCCACAGCGGCTGCGTGATGTCTATCCTCTTCTCAGATGACATTGTCTATGGACAAGAAACTTCTTTGACTAATGAAGAATATACGTCAGAAGCTACAGGACTGTAATAAAATGATGGAACAGAAATATGCTGCTGAAAGAATTAAATTTAGTTTAAACAGGAACAATAATTTTGTATTTTCAGAACAGATATTTAGGTTAAATTGTGATATTGGAGGTGTCAAAGGAGCAATCGGGTCACCTGATGTTAAGTGGCCGCTACCCATCATCCGCAACAAGCAATTGAGTTCCAGATGCTTGCTTGCGTTGCTTGCCTACTTTTAATGGTCAGTGGAGGCGATAAAAAGGATATTTCCTTCTCCTATTCATACCCCCGTCCCATCCCAATCCTCTCACATCTTTTCCTACAAAGGATACGATACATTACGATTGACATCAGTCCTCAGACACCTCACTCATCAGACGAAACGCAGAATACTCTACTTCACGCCTGTCTTCTGTTAGAGGTTGTGGTATTTCACCTAGTCGGCCAATTCGTGCAACAGATGTTGTTGTTACTCTACCACTGTTGAATTCATAATTAAAATCGTGGATTATTTAATTATTGAATCTTCAGGCAACATAACGATGTCAAATTCCGAATATTTGTGGGCATCACGTCGGCATTTCTCGTATTTAGTTCTCTTCTTCATGATTTGGAACTAATTTCACTTTTGTGATCATTGCTCATGGTCACTTTTGTTGGAAGGTCGTGATGCTGTCCACATATAATTTTCTATGATGCACTATATTTGAATTTAAATAATGTTCTTTTTACTTTTGATATGTGGTGTGCTTATATTATTATAAATATATATATTTTCTCATATACAAGTAAACACAGTGTTTTCAAGTATTATTTACTTTTTATTTAATTGCTATAGCCGTTAGTCCACCCTATCAACTTTCACATTTTCAAAAACCTTCACTACACTTGTAACTTAAACATTTCAATTTTTATGTATCCTCGCTCATTTCGGACACTTGTAACGCCTTTTGTTTTGCTAATATCAAGTGAAAGCTTTAATTTGTTTACGAAATTGTACGCGAAAATATCACATTGAGAACACATTTCCTTTCTTAACACGATAATAAGAGATAAGATTGAATGAATCATTGCACTTTGATATCATTACTGTGTTGACATAAATTGACAGATAACGTTGGTTTGATATTTAACACCAGGTACAATTCGCAAAATGACGCTCTATTAAACAGAAACGACAAGTAGAATATTGTGGTCTACCTACATTCATCCGATAGGTATATCTATTCAGTTTAGTTCACAATGATTTATAGAGAAAAATGCATGGGTAAGTAAGTTTTATGTTCTAAAAAATGTGTGCTCTCATGTAAAGTTCCTCGTATCATATATACCTTAACATTCACGTATTCCAGGTGTCCAATGAAAGGATGTTTTGTACCAACGTCACCTGAAGCCCGGAAACAGAAGCCACGCATCGATTTATTTACACACTTCAAAAGAGAAATTTACATACCGTATTTTCTTGCAAACAAATTTAATTTTAAAAATTTTAGACGAATCTAATGTACAACCATTCTTAGAATCAATAAAATAAAATTTGAAAGTCTGTCCGTGTAAACTTATATATATTGAAACTTTCATCCGCCAAAATAGTATGACAAATGCGAGTATTGTAGACACCAGACAGAACAAATTGCATACGTACGTACAGGTAATACGATTTATTATTGTATTGATATATTGAATATTTGGTATTTAAAACAAATATGGAACTAAATTCTATATTTATATTTAAATCTACATTACAGGCACTTCGTCTGGATGTGGCATGCTGTGGGAAGCGCAGTATAATATAACTTATTGCAATGCTGGGCCACGGTTTCATGAGCCATGTAATTTAAACGAAATCAGATTTATTTTTCTTTTACTCGCCTTCTTAGGGCCATAGCGTGATATTAAATACTCTATAACCTTCCTCAATAATTGGGCTTTCAGATTCATAAATAATTTTTCAAATCCGAATGACAACAGTGGTAGAGCCCGCAATAACAACATCTTTTGCACGATTGGGCCGGCTCGACCGGTGAAATACCACGACGTCACAGAAGACAGGCGTGAAGTAGAAGTATTCTGCGTTTCGTCTGATGAGTGACGTGCCGGAGGCCTAATTGTAGTCCTCTTCCCCCTCCTACCCTTTTCTAATAAGGAAAGGATGGGAAGAGGAAGAGGATTTGACGGATGAGGAGGGGATGGACAGGGAATGGAATTATCCTTTTTTCTGTTTGTCCCCTCCTTCGTCCATGAAGGTAGGCAACGCATCTGCAACTCATTAGCTTGTTGCGGATGCCTATGGGTAGCGGTACTTATTTCCAGGGGCCGCTTGCTCGTTTGCCACATTGTAATATAAAAAAAAAATCTTGAGATGAGCGCGTTCAAAAAAGCTCCGCTACCGTGTTATTATATCAAGTATTACACTAACAAAACATTATTTACGGCCTTTTACGATCACGTAGCCTTTCAGCTCATCATACTTTAACCTTGGTTGGGATTGGTTCAAGAGAAACATTAGTAAATTATTACGATAAATATATAAAATAGGGCTGGCGTGATCAGGCGGTCGGCCATATTACAATTTGGTAGTTCATAGTCGAATGGGTGCAACGCCGCGAGCGACGGCTAGTAATCTACACAAGTCCAAATTGTTATCAAAATAAAAATAAGAAATTAAATTATGGCAACTTTGAACACTTTTTTTCTGTACTCAACTATAAATTTTAAATATGCAATCGGTAACTTAAATAGTATTTTGCATGATATAAGAATATGCATGTGCATATCATGCAAATTACTATGTTGTGATTCTTTGCATTTTGATATATTGTTGTAATTTGTTTGAGATACGAAGAGCGCATTTTTTTGGCTAATTGAGTTGATATGAGAAAAAAACTAAAAATTCCGCTAATGTTAAGTTTGGTCACTTCTACCGCAACAACTATAAAACCTTTTTCTTTCGATTACCTAACTTTTTTTTTATTTCTATTGGTTTATGGCTTTCATTTCAAGGTTTTGTAGGACAAGCTGGTTAATCGTATTAGTGCTGTTGAGACGTATGCTAGGCGTGTGTCTGATGATTATGATAGGTAAGGTTGGATCTTTTCCCTAACAACGCAAACCTGATCTAAAGCTCCTAATTAATTGAAAAAATTATGTTGCATGAGTGAATGTTGACGGTGGATTACTTAGATAAAAATCAATTTTGCGTTATCCTGACAGATGATTGGTGTATATGTGTATGTGTAATTACACATTATAAAGAAATACATGTTATATATCTTCTTATTCTGCCTGCCCTTTTCCCACTTTTTGTGTGGTGTCGGCACAATATGACCTTAGTCTATACTGTTATATGTTTTACCTATACTTCGATTTTATGGCCTGTCTGACCCTCTTAGGGTCTAGCTGACCCGGCAAACTTCCCTCCGCCCTATAATTCATTGATAATTCACTATTTTGGCGATAATGGCTTATACATACACAAAAGATATGCTGTCGCGGGATTTTTTGTAGGCCTATTTAAGGTAAACATTTTATTCACTTGTACATACATTTTGTGGTTGATGTCATGTCAGAATCTACTCATCTCTGTTCACTAGCTCATACTTCGTCAGAGACAATATTTAAAGGCGATACAGGAAATCTTTTTCCATTTTAACCTTAACTGTTCTATTTATAACTAATAATTAGCATTTAAATAACTTTAGCTGCCATGAATTTTGTTGTCTGGCATGGCATAATGTCATGGTACACACGTGATTGGCAAGCATATGACAATTATTAAAAAAATAAACGTCAACTTGTTGGCGCAAAAAAAAAGTTTATGTATGCGGTATCCTAGTGACCTAATTAACGCAATCAATGAACAAAATAGTGCAAAGTAGTTTGGGTTCCTTTGACAATATAATAACTCAACTTTCAACGTATTTTGTTATTAAAATTTATTTCGTACGATTTTTTTCTATAAATATTTCAATCTCCCGTAATCGCATTGCCGTAAAATTGTTACGTTAGTAGCGTGACTCGTATATTACTAACTTTATAACACATTTATAAATTGAATAAATGATATGGTATATTTTATGGCCTATTTTTTATATTACTTTGAGACTACTTCCACTTCTGTCTGATTAACAAATATTGGGTCAGTTGATATCCATACGATTAATGTCCAACGACAACATAAGATAAATGGAATGTGTAAGGTCTGATTCTATAAAATTTTATAAGAGATGTTTTTTATTCAATGCAATAACAACAGCAACAACAAGACTACTTGTACTGTTAGAATTACTTTTACTATTACAGGACCCTTCCATTTACTAATTTAAAATGGTCCTATTATTTTATTTTATTATTAAAATCTTTTAAGTTATATTCCCACATATATCCCATTTCCCTATATCTTTGTCATCAAGGCCTCATTGCTAGCTACATCCACATTCAAAACACTTTATACTTTCACTCCTACACATATATAAAGATTGCGTAAACACACTTTGTATTCATTACAAAAGACAAAATCAACAAAGATGTCATTGAATAATATAGGATGTAACATTGAAATATTATCTTTTGTAATTTTGTTTGGCCGTACATAACACGCAAGTTTCCTTATAATGCTTGTAATGTATTACTGTTTGTAAACCTCTAGAATACCACCATAACCACACATAATACTGTCAAGCGAAATTTAGTTCATACTTAGAAGCTTAGATAGTACATTAGTGTACCAAGCATTTTTAGTTAGATTGCTACCACCTGCAAATTTACATGAATATATAAATTTAACACTCAATAAAGAGAAACAAAGAAGGTATATATTCTACAACCAGTCCAGTCACTTCAACAGAAGATGTTCGATGGGTTTAGAATGTGATATTACTTCTATCCTTGTATTAGAATTACATATACATAAATATATAATTTAATAAAAATGACATATACATGTAACAGATAGAGATAACATTATAATCACATAATAAGACACATCCTTCTAAATGAACATACAATAGCAATTATCTTAGAATAAAATCTAAATTAAGGACAAGGCCATCTCTCAACTTTTGCATATAAGGGTATTAATTACACTTTCTAAATAATTATACCATGTTAAGACTGAAATTAATTGCTTTTTAGTTTTAAATTAATAGTTTGCTTATCATATACTTTTAATTAACTTTTGGAATTGCAATTACATAATTGGATTTTTAAGAGAATGAAATATACAATTAAATAAAAATTTACAGTTTACTTGGATTTACCATACACTTGTGATTCTTATGCTATTTTATTCATTTATGATGATATTCAATTCACATCCTAATACCTCGAATTAGATTTAGGCCGAACGAAACTAATGAAATGGAAATCTATACCTTATTTTCCACAAATATTTATAGATTATGTAAGTAACATCCAATAGTAATTACATTACAAGGAGTAAGTTAAAGATATTTACTTACTGTTTTTGTTAGTACAAATTATATTCTTTTAATTTAAAAAAGGGGAATTTTCGGAAACGCAAACTCAAAAATTACTGCACTGCACAAACTTAACTGTCAGATAAACTGTCACTCGCATACGTTATGATATGAAGTTGTCTCTCTAACTCGGATATATTACAACCATTTATAACAGAACAGTTGACAGAAGGAATATAGTTATAGCAGTTATATCTAAGTTATAAAAAATAGTTAATGTCAAATATAATGGAGCTTTTACACAGGCAATGTGACTAATTTTTATTTATTTTTATCTTTGTCGCTGCCGTATTTTTTAATAATTTGATATATTTGGAGGAAGTTTAATAAAAATGTGTGTTCTTTAATCATGTGTGAAATTCTAAATGGCATTAAGGACAAAATCGCTCGCTTTACAGCGAAAGTAGTCTTAAGCGTTTTTGAATAGTAAAAATAAATTTGAGTAGTAGCTGGGAGCCTAACCTCCCTTCAATATTCGTCCGACTAGATCTTTCCTTAGATGCATAACATAGCCATGCAATTACCTAAACTTATTTCAGATTATATATATTATTACAAATAAGAGAGTGGACACAATAAAGGGAAATAATACAGGTCTTATCTTCATTTTAATTATTAATTCTCAACGTCTTTATGTATCTTTTCTCGAATTCATATAGTAAATATTTAAATGTATCTCTACCTCACCCTTTAAGTCATCTCTTATCGGTAATTTAAATTCCACTTTTATATAAAATATAATACTTTATTGCCATTGCCTCTTTTAGCAACTATATTTCAAATACCATTGATTTTAAAAACTTTTGTAACATCATATTCATGTATAACTTATTGTTAAGTAATTAATATGACTTGTACCATTTAAATATCTTCATCAATCAATACATTTCCTAATGTTATCTCCTAGTTCTTTCTATCTTTTATAATTGAACAAATCAGGACTCTATGAATGATGAGGACTGACTGAGACTGACTGAGAAATTATAAAAGAATATGGCGGCTGTCGTTCCAACAGCCGATATGTTAATTCAAAAGAATTCGCAGATTTTAGTAAATGTTGAAGAAGCACTAGCGGACTTACTAGTGGTTTCGTATTGCACCGAGGATAAAAAATTTCAGGGTGTGCTTTTGGACTCCAGTAAAGGGTTTGTATATTTATTCTGAAATATATTGATCGATTATAATAAAGTATTTCTTAAAGTTTTCTTTGATTTGCTTATTTTTTTGCAGTAATTTGCCTTTTGGCGTGTATAGTCTACATCCAGCTTTTAGTAAAGAGACTGAAACCACCGATAAAAAGGATGAAAAATTGCATTCCGTTAGTCAAAGGTTTACTTATCAGGAGCCTCAATTCGCAGATGGCGATGTTCAAAAGTCGAAAAAACTCGGATCCAAAAGTAAGCCTCAGCCTAGACAAAAGATGACAGTAAGATTGAGACCTAGGAAGGTTCTGTGTTCAAATTGCCAAGGTATCTGCAACGAAAATAATGAAAATGTGGACGTGTCTAAAAAACGCAAGCTAGATTGCAATGACGACACTCCTCAAGATGGCTCCGTACCTCCGAAGGTCGAGAAAAAACATTTGATGGGCAGTATGTTAATACCCAAACTGTCTAGGCTTCAGGCAAGTGAACTAAGTGCTCTCAAAACAAGTGAGAAAAAAGTTAAATGTGTGAAAAGTGAAAAATCTAGTGAGAGTGAAATTACACGCGAATTGGCATTTGTTAGTGTTTCTGACCATGGTAATGTTTGTGATGAAAGTGATACCAAGGAAGAGAATGATACGTCATTTAGCTCATTGTTTTCCAATGCGCGGACCTTAAAGATATGCTATGGCGAGGGCGAAGGTACTGTGGTAAAAATCCCTCCACTCACTGGAGATTACAATGAAGATTCAGGTGTATCCTGTGATATGGGAAAACCTGATTCTAAAGCTGTTAAAAAAGCTTTAAAGAAAGCTAAAAAACAAGCTAAAAAGTATAATACAACAGATAAATATGAAGAAAGCAACATTCCTTCCCCTAAACACATTGGTGCATTATCACCTCACAACAACATGTCAGATAATCCGCTGACTGACCCTTTAGAAAAGAAACATAAGTACAAGGTAAAACATAAGAAAAAACGTAAGGTGACAAAGAAAAGAGATGAAAACAGCAGCAAAAGTGATGGAGATGGTATAGACTATTTTGGAAATATCAAAGACCACTGTCTTAAACAAAAACTGTCCATTAGCTTACGTAGATTGAGCAGCAATTCCTATGAAAAATGCACTGAACAGGAGACTGATAGTTCTGAAGACTTGGAAAGTGAAACAGTGCCAGATTTCCCTGCAAACTCCACAGAGGGCATTGGGGGGAAGTTATTACGGGTGTCACCAGGTGATATAGTTTGGGGGAAAGTGGTTGGTTTCCCATGGTGGCCGGGCCGAGTGCTGAGTGTCACGCCAATGTCCAAAGCTCATGTTGCTTGGTTTGCATCATCCACATCATCTGTGATGCCCTGTGACAGCTTAAATCCATTCTTAGAAGATTATAAGGTACATTCTTTATTTATTATTATGTACTTTCCTGTCACGAACTAAAACTCGTATAGTATGTACAAGTAGTATAATATTCTAAAATTTTTAACAATCAAAAATTTCCTACACAAAAGTGAATAGTGGGAAAACTACATGTTTTTAAAACTACACCATTATGTTGGTTCAATTATGAAGTTGCCCAGTATACCTTTATTGGATATTAGAGAATTTGTTAACCATATATATAGTTCACTTGATGGCAAGTCATGTTACATTTGTGCAGGTGTACAGGTGCACAACAAATTATGAGGCGGCTTTGTTACATGTAATTAATGCCATAATTTGGATTGTTTTGAAATTAATTTGATCTTTTAGTTTTAGCAATATTGTGTAAACTCTTTGCTAGAAAATATAGATTTCTTTGTTATTAATAAAGCTTAATATAATTTGATAGGTCACAAGGCCTAGATGAAAAAGGGTTATTAATTGTGTTTTTTGGTTAGTTTTCTGTACATAATGGAATCATATAATGAGTTATAAGTTTCTATGAAAAATCTGCTACATTTTTTGTTTAAGATCTTAAATATTGCTTACCCCCATGACAAAAAAAATGACATCCATTTTGGGTCCTAGCATACATTTGTTGCTTCTTATTTATCCATACCTTTATGGATACATGTTAATATGTTGTAAAATTAATTAATATTTTCTATTTCCAGTTACGTTTCAATAAAAAGAAAAAGGGTGCATACAAAGAGGCCGTAAAGCAAGCAACAATTGAAGCGAGGAGGATTGAATCTCACTTAGACCCACTGGCCAGTCCCACTCATGCTAATCTGACGACTGTTTCACCACGTCCCATTGATGTGTTCTCATAATTGTGATTGTATGATATATGTGTTATATTTATATCCGAATTTATTAAAATTGATGTGATAATTCAGTAGAATACATTGCACAAGTTCACTGACCATTAGGTATTAGGTATTTAATATTAGTTCACTAGATATATAACTGTGTGTTCTAATTAGTGGGAATAGTGCTCTTAATACTATTTTGCAATGCTATATGTCCAGCACAAATATATGTTGCATTTTCTTATACTTTAAAATTTTATCACAATCATATTTGATGTTAAATGGATCTTGATGTTGTAGATGAGGGTATGCTGACTTATTTGATGCCTGTTCACTCTTGAAAACTGACCTGATATATTTAATGTAACTTTTTATGATATTAATGGAATTAAACAGTGAAATTATGTTCACTTTTTGGATTCTTGATTGATTTCCTATATATATCACAGGGCGGCATAGAGTTTTGTAATTGGAATCTGTTGAATTGAGTAAAAATTGTGTGTGATTAAAAATCTTTGTTCTAAGCAAAGTATTGTTTTACATTGCATTTATAAAAGCATATTTTGCGACAGTTTGAGTTTTTGTAAATTAGTATTTGTTAGAAATCAATGTTACCAATATAATGGGAGTGTTTAACATAAAAACCTTTCACAAAAATCTTTACATTGGGCTTAAAGTATTTTTATTTTTAATGTTTTGTTCAACTATTGCAATGTAACAATGTAAATATCAGACTGGCTTTGTTATGTTTTATTAATTTTTATATCTTCTGTTTATATTGTATATTTAAAATTGTTTAATTTTAATTTAGTATTGTTGCCATTCCTTTGAATTATTTAGCAAATTGTGTATAATATATACACCATTTGTTTTTTATAGTATTCGCCATAAATATTTTTGAGTCTGGAGATAGCTGCAGAATTACTAGATAAGAGCGAGACAAATGTACACTCGAGAGTATATCTCTCTCTCGCATGCCTGAAGAATGTATTTGCCATCTCATGTCAATTTTGTGCTAATGTAAAACTACATATTTAACTTCAGACACAAAGATTCGTGTGATAAATTAAAGATATAAATTGTTTTATTTTTAAAATTGATAGAAAATTCTCACTGTTCATTAAAAAAAATTGTTATTTATTTTTAAGGTAAAAGATTATTTAAAATACGCATTCAGATATCGTTATGTAGTTTATATAATTTTTGCAATACATATTTCTTTCGGTGAATTGAATTAGCTGAATTATTTTATCTGCCAAATTATCTTGTTTAGTGTTTTTAAATATTTATATAGGGCGCGTTTCCTGCAGCATGAGCAGTAAGGAATTTTAAATCACATTGGTGATTTACGAGATGAAGACATATCGTCCCCTTTCAACACAATGTCCCTAAGAGCGATATCATACTGCCGTTGCGTTGTCGTTGCGTTATTATTTGACGCACCGAGTGACGTCGCTCCATGCGGCGCCAGGCTTGTGTGGCGTCACTCTAAGGATATTTCCAACGGATGCTAGTTTTTTGTTACTGTCAATTAGCGGCCATCTTAACTTTATTTGACGCGTTTACGTTTCCAGTTCACAATTCTAAGATTAGGATCGAAAAGAGATTTTATTGTAATATAAAGATTTCCTGTTTAATTGAATTAAAATATTAATACAGAAAGAGTTGATGCACTATAATGATTAGGTATATGTATTTTTGGGAATCTATGTGTATGCTTTATATGTGGTACATTACAGTTTGTGTGTGCTTAACAGTTTAGGTCAGTACACTAGCAAGACACTTATGTGAAATGTAACTTTTACGGGTGATAAAAAGCATTTGTAGGCAAATCAGTAGCAAAACGCGTGTAAAATATACATATATAACAATGATTATGCAAGGAGAGTTACCTTATCACATATATGATAGTCAAATTATAAGAGAATCATTAAACATATAAACGTTAGTTTGTAATTAGTAAAAATTTAAAAAATATTTTTTATTTCGGGATAATGTACTTAGTCGAAAATCTTACCCATCCCCATCGATATGTTGCATTGTTGCAATATAATGTAACTCCTGAAATATTGCCAAAGTTTGAGGATTTTCGTAGAGTTTCAACTATATGTGTATATTTTAAAGTTGTTGTAACTATAGTATAATAAAACATATTCCATTGTATGTGTAGTTGTGGGCAGTTTATTTTGAATAGATTAAGTTTATTGAAGTATTGTTTATCACTTACTTTTATTTATTTGTTATATTTTACGGCGTGAAGTAGAAGTATACTTACTACTACTGCGTTTTGAAGAGTGAGATGCAAGTTTTCTTCCCCGCCTTTACTTTCCCTGATGTTTTATTGTAGAATTTTTAGGTATTAGTAAACACCGTTCGAGAATCTGAGCCCTGCCTACCTAACTAATATACAAAAGATTGTGTAAAGTCTGATCTAAGGAATATTTAGTGGACCCTAAAATGTTTGACGAGACTGACTGAGCCAATGACCTATGCTATGTTGTTTTAGGACCTTCAAGTTTGTGACAAACTCAAATCACTGCTATAGATATTTCTAGCAACTCGCCCCGGATTCGCTCGGGTTAATAGATCTTTCGATTTGTGGATTTTATTTCAAGTCAATTCAGTACTTTTTGAGTTAATCCGAAAGAAACAAAACTATTATCTTTATATTAACTACATAGATTGGTTTTACCGGTTGTCTCCTTGTCGGTGCTATTGCTTAAAGCCTATGAATATATTGGAGGCAGCTGCCTGATGTCAAAACACATCCCCTTAAGAAGGCTGCTGTAGTGACCAGTTTAGGATCAGGATCAGAACAATCCGAATTAACAGTTCTCGTAATTATGGAGTGTGTGGACCTTGGCCACGCTGTATTGTCCAGTGTAGTCTGCATGCCAGGGCGCTTTAACAAAACGGAAGCGGGGAGCGGAAACGTACTATAATACTATGCGTTCAGCTAAATGAGAGTATTCCAGCGAAAAATGTATAACTTTCATAACTATAATTATGAAATTAGGCCGAGGAAAAACGAAAAGTAATGGGTCGTTAAAAACAAAAGTAAATAAGGGACGACACTATTTTTAGATTGATTGTTTGCATTCACGTAAAATTGGGAACTAATGACACATTTTTCTTTCAAAAAATGACCGCGGGATCGCGTACGCTGTCTCGTCGCGCCAGAAATAGACGGGCGAGGGGAAGGGGACGTGGGGCGAGTGTCGGCGGGATCATGTCGCCCGCGCTATGTGGGGACGCACGTGCGTTGTGATTCTCCACTGCATCATCGGCATAGTAGCGAAGGATGACTTGCAAATTGGTTAGCAGAAGCGTATACATATGATAAAATTATGGTTTGATACTGATTAAACGTGAATAGAAGAGATGTTCACATTGAGAAATGTAAATTTACCTATTGTTTCGTGCAGTGTTAGTGTTGTGTGTACAGGGGTGGTATGCTCGGAGCCGGAGAGGGCCGCGCGGCTGGCGGCGGCGGTGGACGTAGCGCTGGGCTGCTTGGAGCCCTGCGCCGTGCTCCTACAAGCCGAGCCTATAGAGCCACTAGCTCTGCCGCAAGCTGTCTGCGCTCAGGTAGCTGTATTTACCTACAGAACATCTTTTTATCTCAAAGTTGGTACAGACCGGCCGGCAACGCATCTGCAGTTCCTCTGGTGTTGTCATAGGCGTCGATAATCACCTCGGTGTTTCCGCCGCTCGTTTGCCCCCTTCTCTTATAAAAAAGACCATTTTTCTCAAATTATTCTATGGTGCTATCTTCTAACGAAGGGCATTCAACTTAAACCTTGAGCACGACGGCTCTAAATGAAAAAACGCATTTATAAAACCATTGTCTTAGGTAGATTCTTCAACGACAGAACTCTTACTGATCGGTTTGACCCACTGTCATTGCGAAGGGACGTCAGTTCCCCTTGCATTTTTTACCGTTTTTATCATGGGGTGTGTTTCGAAGAATTCTTTAGAACAACTTCTGCCGATGAGATAGATTTATATTTGTCTACGTGAAAGGAGAGGAGGAAGGACTGGGAAGTGGACGAGAATCCGGGATTCGGAACCTCATGCCTATTTTATGTAGGGTTACTGTA
This sequence comes from Papilio elwesi, assembly GCA_029849275.1. Taxonomy (NCBI): domain Eukaryota; kingdom Metazoa; phylum Arthropoda; class Insecta; order Lepidoptera; family Papilionidae; genus Papilio; species Papilio elwesi. Next base: position 5,226,777 of record CM056697.1, read on the forward strand.
GGTCCACCGTAAAGCGTTACTCATGTTAAATGTCAGCTTTTTAGCGATCAAATTATTTAGATCTAGGAATCTTTCTTTTTAAAATCGATAGATATAGACAAAATTCAACAGTGGTAGAGCCCGCAACAACAACATTTGGAGCACGAATGGTTCGGCTCGACTGATGAAATACCACGACCTCACAGAAAACAGCCGTTTAGTAGAAGTAGTCTGCGTTTCGTGTGATGAGTGAGGTGCCAGAGGCCTAATTTCAGTCCTCTTCCCCTTCCCACCCTTTCCACACGAGGATAGGATGGGAACGGGAATTGGATTGGACGGGGGAGGGTTAACGGGGAAAGGAAATATCCTTTTTCCTGTCTATGCCCTTTAAAGGAAGGTAACGCATTTGCAACACATTTGCTTGTTGCGGATGGGTACCGCTTACTTAACTGGTGATCCGCTTGCTCGTTTGCCACCTTCTTACATTAAAAAAATCCCAAATTCCAACGTCACTATCAGTGAATCCATTATTGGTGAATAACTAAAGCATGATGACGTCAGGGGGGAGGGCTAAGTGTGCTGGTTGGTGATGAGGCAGCACTTACTGCCGCGGTGCGCGCAGGACTACCTCTCCTGCTACCAACTTCTGAGCCCACTACTGACGCCGTCTTCTCCTTACAACTGCTGCCGGATCCTGATCTTATTGCACAGGTACACAGATCAATTAAAAATCGTTTTTTTTGTGCTTACATCTTCTCACACATTGCAAGTAAGGCAGGATTATGTTTAAGCAACCACCATTTTAAAAAGCTATTGTGTGAACTATTTGTTACTGGAGCGTTATCGTCACATTTCATTAGCAGATTTAATGACCCGGTCTGAGGTCCCACCCCCGACCCGAACCTCCACAGACCCTCAGAGGTCATAGGGGCTGTTCGCCAGGGGGCGCGCGTTCCGGCAACATATTTCTTGACTCCTAAAAATTAGCCTGGTCTATGGTGTCTAAACGTGCAGGCCTGCGCGGAGGTGTGCTTGGCTAAGGGCTGGAGCAGCGCCGTATTGCTGCATGGAGCGAGCGCGGGGGGCGCGGCGAGGTTGGCAAGCGCCGGCGTCGATATAATACCCCGCCAACTACCGCCGTTAGAAGACGACGCCTTGCTAAGGTATCTCACACCAAATAATTTTTCTTCCTCTAATATAATTCATTAAATAATCAAGTATACCCCAAAAATATTATGACTCGAGTACCGTCTGCATGTACACGAACAGAGGTATACATGTAGTGCTAAGTATATGTTTTTGTCCGCAATTGGGAAGTATAAATGTATTGCCTTTTCCAGGAACTTACTACTGGTATTAAAGAAATTTGGTGCCACCAACTTTATAATATGGTGCGAGGCAGAGTGCGCGGTGCAAGTGCTGGACGCGGCGCAGCGCGCGGGGCTGCTGGGTGCCCGCCACTCCTACGTGCTGCTCTCGCTAGACTTCCACACCCAGAACCTCGCCAGCTACAGCCACAGTGGTGCCAACATCACCAGTTAGTCCCACTTTGTACAAATGAATGTTTAATGAGACAGTCATTTATTTTTAGCAAGCCCTTGTATTGCAGTCAATGATCAATTCGCATTCTATATTTAAATATTTTTTTAGTTACTTATTAAAATCCGGCCCGAAGGACCAAAATAAAAAATATTAATACTTATAATTTATAAATAACGCAAAACAGATGGCAGATGTAAGCAAAAAAATTAAAATGGCGGCCTTTTACCTCGCATCGTAGTCAAGCCTCCAACAAGATAGATTAGCTATCTGGTGAAAGTTGCGCAAGTCACTAGACGTAAGTGGCAATGAAAATTAGAATCTTTGCCTCCTTTTTGAAGGTAGTCTTATGCCCTATTATAAATGTAATTATCTGTTTGTTATGACAACGGTTCATAAATAAACCAATCAGAAATATTCTCGGAACCAGATAAAAGCCTAAACCATTTTATTGCTCAGGTTTACACTTATTCGATCCGGAATCAGAGCGTGTGGCGGAACTGATGGAGCGATGGCAAACGGCGTATTCGCGTCGGCTCAAAGAGGAGTCATTAGTTAGCGTCGGGCCGGAGGCAGCGGCCACCGAGCTGGTGCTGACGCATGACGCTGCACTCGCAGCTGCTGCGGCGTTGAATTATCTGCAACTACCGGCAGTGGCGGGCGCTTCTTGCACCGGCTGCGCCGCCTTCCATGCCGATACGTTGCTTAACTATATACGATCGGTTAGTCAATCAAATAGACGTGATACAATTTCAAAGGCACATCCTAACCAATCCTACTTTTTTTTCAGTTGAATAACTTGCGTTATGTAATAAGATCCATACACCAAAACAAAAAACTGTATAATTTATCTTGTTGTGGAAAGATAGTTTAGATTTGAATACCACCAAAACCACCAACTCTCGGGTCCTACTGGCCGAAGAGCGGGGAAAGAGCAGTCTGGACATTTGGCTCCTCACACACCTTTCTTGACTTTTGTCCGCCCTTTGTCCCTTCTTGGCCTTCCTCCTCCAAATGAGACCCTCACCCTAACGTCGACACGAGTAAAATAGTAAGTCAAGAATTGTGGTGTGCAGGAGGAATGGGGCGGCGTAGGCGGCGCGCTGCGCTGGGGCGCTGGCGGCGTACGAAGCTCGGCGACGCTGTCAGTGCACGAGCTGCAACGCGGTGGGCGCGCAGAGGCGGTAGCGCGCTGGTCCCCCAGCACCGGCCTCGCCTGGCAGCGCCGCCACCTGTCCGTCCCAGACCCGCCCTCCGACATCATGACCAACCGCACGTTCAACATACTCATCGCGCTGGTAACCCAACCGATTGTGAATGTTGTCAATAATCTATCGCGCTCACGACGCGGGTCGAACGCGAGTCGTAGCGAACGTAAGACCGTCGACGCGTTGTATCGCCACTAACGCGCAGGGGACGCGCTCATAAAACGTCGTGTGCAATTATGTTCATTTCTAACTTAAACTTTAAGGTTGCATAGAGGTTGTATTTCACGAGCCCGGGTGGGCATTTACATACATGTAGTATTCGTGTCGATACGTGTGTCCGAAGGAGTGGTCAGTAACGCCAGTTTCACTCATTCACAGTGTACTAATAGGATTTGAGCAACACATAATATCTGTTCGATTTGAGCAAACTAGATGGCGCCACCGTGACTTTAAATCGCGATGTCGTGTTTCACGGGCAAATGTATAAAGGGATCGAGTAAGTTTAAATAAAGTGAGTTTTACCAATCGACAGTGGAGTTTTATTTTAAAAGAGTGAGTTCAGAATTACAGTATAGTGCAGTGTGAGTGGACATCTGGTGCCGAAACCCGGGAAGTATTATTTAGAGGACTTAGAAAAATCGTGAGTAAAGTGAACTATCTGTGAAAATATTCTAAGTGTTTAAAAGGACTTGTAAATTTGAATGACTTGTAAAATTTTATTTCTGTGAATGTGAACAACTAACTTTCGTTTAAAGACTTGTAAATTTTCATGTGAATTCTAATTGCGTGTTCAAAAAAAAAAAGACTAGTTATTTCGTGTTGTGATTTTTATGAGAGACCTAAATTTGCTTCAACTGTGAACAATTGTGGCCGGACTTTGTTGCTGACAGTGACAATATTTGTTCGAAAAAAAAAAAATTGATTTGATACACTTTGTACAAAATATATTTTACAAAAGATGAATTCGCGTTATTTAAAACAAGAAGATCAATTAGAGCATTTACAAAAAGCTTTTCGGAACTATAAAAAATCACCCAAGGAAAGACTAACACAGTCATATATTGAGGCTAGACTTGAACATTTGGAGAGATTATTCACAAGTTTTGCTGAAGAACATTCGCAGATAGTGTCCGAGGTGTCGCCCGAAGACAAAAAAGACCTACCGTATTTCAAGCAAGATATGTTTGAAAAATTTGAAGAAATATATTTCGATTATAAGGTCAGACTGAAAGACGACTTAAAGCGAGTTCTCCCGTCTACATCTAGAAATACAAGTGCACAAGCAGGCTTAACAGCGCCGTGTGAAGTGAGACTGCCCAGAATCAACTTACCTTCATTTTCTGGCAGTTACGACGAGTGGCAAGTTTTTTTTGACATGTTTGTTTCCCTAATACATGAAAATGGAAACTTAAGTCCTGTTCAAAAACTTCATTACCTCAAAAGCAGTCTATCAGGAGAACCTGCAAGTCTTCTCAAAAATTTATCTACTACAGAAGATAACTACGCAGAAGCGTGGAAATTATTGACAAAGAGATATAACAACTTGCGATACAACACTAACGAAATCATGAAGAAACCTTTTGGTCAAAGAAATATAGTCGCCGATTCAGCAGCCGGTTTAAAGCAACTGTTAGATACTACCACCACATGCCTTAAATCCCTTAAAAATTCAGGCATAAACGTTGAGAATTGGGACTTAATCATAAATTTTATCATTGTATCTAAGCTCGATCAGGAATCCCGCAAGCAATGGGAAGTACATGTGAGCCAGTCTGCCTCTGAAACCTTGCCCACATGGACAGACCTCTCAAAGTTTATAGAAACACGCTTCCGGACCCTAGAAATGATAAATCCAGCAAAGCAAGTAATTAAATCAAAAGTTTTACATTCTGCGGTACATAAAAACGTAACAACTAATACCAATACACTAAGTAACGCCTGCACTATGTGTTCTGGACCTCACATGTTATATCAGTGCAAACAATTCAGTAAACAGTCTCCGAAAGAGAGAAGTGAGTTCGTGCAATCACAGAGACTGTGCTTTAATTGTTTGGCTTTAAATCACCCCGTCAAGTTTTGCCGACAATCAACTTGCTGTCGACGCTGTGGAAAGAGACATCACTCGTTGTTGCACATTGACAGAGAGCAAGAAACTAAATTAAATGACTCTAAAGAGAATATTGAGTTAACCACTGAGAAAGAGAAGGTGATCTCGGTTCATTGTGCACAGGAGATACAAAAGGATGTATTATTGGCTACAGCCGTGGTCAATATACGAGCAAGCAGTGGCTATAGGCAAGTCGTACGCGCGCTAATTGATCAAGGTTCTGAGGCTTCGTTTGTGAATGAAGCGACTGTCCAAGCCTTGGGCCTTAAGCGTACGCCTGTAAATGGTCTTATATCTGGAGTAGGTGATGGGAAGACACGAGCAGAGAGTATGGTGTCATTTACACTGGAATCACGTAACAATTCATTCTCAACACCAGTTAACGCCTTTGTTTTGAGTACGTTGACATCATTTTTACCCAACAATGCAACTTTAATCACGGACTGGCCAGATATCGAGAATCTATCACTGGCTGATCCACAATTTGGAGAACCAAGAAGGGTAGATATTATCTTAGGCGTTGACATTCTTAGTGAAATCATTCTAGAGGGCTTAAAGAAGCATCCATCCGAGTGTGGCCCGATTGCACAAAATACGCAGTTGGGCTGGATACTATCAGGCCGAGTTGAGAAAACCCATCAAACAAACCCTAGAATTATCAATCTCCATTTGAAAGTGAAGGAAGATCAACTTTTGACTAAATTCTGGGAGATAGAGAGAGGACCTGAGAGTATAGAGAGAAAGATGACGAAAGAAGAGCAAAGGTGTGAAGATTTTTTTGAAAAGACTTCAGCTAGAGACGATGAAGGACGCTATATAGTAAGATTGCCATTTAAAGAAGAGGATCCAGAGTGTTTAAAGGGTAAATCAAAAGACATTGCGATACGAAGATTAAAACTACTAGAGAAGAAATTGATAAAGAATCCAACCTTGTATAAAGCATACAAGGAAGTTTTAGATGATTACCTTAATCAAGGTCATATGAAAGTGTCTGATTCAGATAGCGACCACAGAGCAATATATCTGCCACACCATGCAGTAGTGAGAGAAGATAAAGAAACGACAAAAGTGAGGTGTGTTTTCGACGCTTCGTGCAAGGGGTCTAACAACATTTCTCTGAATGATTGCCTCTTAGTAGGCCCAAAGCTTCAACAAGATCTCAGGCATATTTTGATGAGATGGCGACTCAGTCAGTACTGTATTGTGGCTGATATTGTACAAATGTACCGACAGATTCGTGTACATGATGACGATACTGACTGTCAAAGAATTTTGTGGCGTTCCGATCCAAGTAAACAAATTGAATGTTACAAACTTGTAAGGTTAACGTTTGGTACATCATGTGCCCCATATTTGGCTGTTAAATGCCTACAACAACTGGCACTAGACGAGCAATTAAAATATCCAAAGGCCGCTAAGATAACATTACAAGATTTCTATATGGACGATGTACTAACGGGCGCCGAAACTGTAGAGGAAGCAATCGAGATCTATGAACAATTAAACAAACTAATGAACGCTGGAGGGTTTCAGTTACAAAAATGGTGTACAAACAGCGAACAATTACTCAGACATATCAAAACAGACTCGCAACGTTCAGACCAGTCGTTCGTTTTTAAAGAAAATAATATGGTTAAAGTATTGGGCATTTCTTGGACTAAAACTACTGACAATTTTGAATATATCCATCATTTACCCGAATTAGAGTCGCCCACCACAAAAAGAAGAGTATTATCAGATATAGCAAGATTGTACGACCCATTGGGATGGATTGCACCTGTTATAATCACTGCTAAAATTTTCATGCAGAAATTATGGAAATCAGGATTGTCTTGGGATGACAACCTCTCACCTGACTTGCTGAAAGAGTGGACTGAGTTTCGAAGTGATCTGTTTAACGTGAAGGGCATAATAATCTCAAGATGGCTTCAAGTTAAACGTGACGATTCTATACAGTTGCATGTGTTCTCGGACGCATCACAATCCGCATATGCCGCCACTGTTTATATTAAGATTCGAGATGAGAAGGGATGCGTTCGAGTACATTTGGTTACAGCAAGGACTAGAGTAGCACCTGTAGAAAAGGAGATTTCTATACCTAGAATGGAGCTATGTGCAGCACTTTTAGGTGCTCAACTGATATTGGAAGTATCTCAAGTTTTGAATATTTCTAAGGAAAGTTTATACGCATGGTCTGATTCCACTGTAGTGTTAGCGTGGCTTCGAGGAGAACCAAGTCGCTGGACCACATTTGTGAGCAATAGAGTGTCTGATATATTGACTATACTAGACCGCGATCAGTGGAATCACGTCAATACAAAACAAAATCCAGCCGACTGCGCGTCCAGAGGATTATCAGCTGAAAAATTAAAAGGTTATAAGTTATGGTGGCATGGTCCTGAATGGTTGACGGATACTGACAGTTTTGAAGTCCGCGATCAAGTCTTCACGACTAATGAAGAACAGAGACCCGTTAAGACTTTGACAGCTGTAATACAATTGAACGAAGAATTTATATGGATGAGATTTTCCAGGTTACAAAATCTATTGCGAGTATTATCATACTGTAGAAGAGTGTCATTATGGAAAAAACCTAAGGAAGAGAGAAGGCTTACAGAAAATATTACGCCGAAAGAGATGGATGAGATTTTGACAATTTGTGTGAGAGGTACTCAGAATTTATATTTCAAAGAAGATATCAAACAATTAAGGTCTAACGGATCAGTGTCTAAATCTAGCAGGCTTCATACGCTTTGCCCCATTTTTGATGAAAATGGTGTGCTAAGAGTCAGTGGTCGCATCGAACAATCTCAAGCATGTTTTGACAAGAAACATTCTATGATATTGCCTGGAGCAAGTCATCTCACAAAATTAATTATTTTAGACGCACACTTAAAAACTTTGCATGGAGGTCCATTGGCAATGCTTAATTATTTGAGATCAAAATTTTGGATATTAAGAGCTAGAGATTACGTCAAGAAATGTTATAGAGATTGCGTAACTTGCGTAAGACATTCGGGACGAAAAAGAAACACGTTCATGGGTCAACTGCCATCAGTTAGAGTTAAGCCGGAGAGAGCATTCAAATCGTCTGGTGTGGATTTTACTGGTTTTATTAAGATTAGATTTTCGCCAGGACGCGGTTCAAGGGCCTATAAAGGGTACATTTGTATTTTCATCTGCATGGTTACCCGTGCAATCCATTTAGAAGCAGTTTCCAATTTAACTTCAGATGGTTTCATTGCTGCTTTCCGAAGATTCGTGTCCAGACGAGGACACTGTAAGGACCTATACAGTGATAACGCCACAAATTTTGTCGGTGCCGATAAGGAGTTAAAAGAAATGTTTAACAGAGCCGCTTCAGAATTTCCCAAGGCGATCAGTGCGTTATTGACTAATGAAGGTACTACGTGGCATTATATACCCCCCCAAGCTCCCAACTTTGGTGGACTTTGGGAAGCTGGCGTCCGATCTACTAAAAGTCATCTAAAAAGGATCTTAGGTAATAGCACTCTTACATACGAAGAGCTTGCTACTGTATTGACGCAGATAGAGGCCTGCCTCAATTCGCGGCCATTATGCCAATTGAGTGATAGCCCAGAAGATCCATTGCCGCTTACTCCTGGACATTTTCTTGTCGGAGAGCCGTTGATTACTATTCCGGATCAAGATTACTCCAATACGAACATCACGGGTCTTCAACGATGGAAGCTTATTCAGAAGATGCTGAATGATTTTTGGAGGAGATGGTCTGATGAGTATTTGGTGACGTTAAATCAGAGATTCAAATGGACTACGAAAAAAAATGAGCCTGAAATTGATGACGTTGTGATCATTCAAGATCAGAACCTTCCTCCAGCCAAATGGTTACTAGGCAAAATCATAGCAAAGCATACAGGAAAGGATGATATCACTCGTGTTGTAACTATTAAAACCAAAATAGGTAATATGAAGCGAGCCTGCAACAAACTGTGTTTCTTACCATCTCATCAAATGTAGTATTTAATATGTCATTTTCAATACATTGTATTCATTTCATTACATTAATAGTTATGTATTTCACGGTGGGCGGTCATCTTATTTCAGTATTACAACGAATTTAATGTAAGAACAAGTTCTTGGTGGGCGGAATGTTCGATTTGAGCAAACTAGATGGCGCCACCGTGACTTTAAATCGCGATGTCGTGTTTCACGGGCAAATGTATAAAGGGATCGAGTAAGTTTAAATAAAGTGAGTTTTACCAATCGACAGTGGAGTTTTATTTTAAAAGAGTGAGTTCAGAATTACAGTATAGTGCAGTGTGAGTGGACAATATCAGTTCATATCAATTTGACGATGTGACGTGGACAATTAATAAACTGCCTAAATTCACACGTCAAATTGTGAATGATTCGTTTAATTCACGATGTGTCGACAATATATAACTATGGTCTGATTATAAACGGACAAAGTTTACAACCTATCGGTGACATATCCCTACTCTTTCTTACAAAACGGCTGAAAACTTGGAATAAAATAACGTCATGTGATTCGCTTGATCGTTTGTGGGTTTTACGATATAAAAAAAACTATACTCGATCGTTGAAGATTGGAACTGTAATAATTAACGGTTTCTCATACAAGTGTCTTGTCAGTAAAGTAAAATCTGCCAGCTCTCCGTACCGTAAATCTATCGCAGTAATATTTGAACACGAATGCGAGGATCTTAAGGGCCTAACTTGCAGATGTAATCTTTAATCGAGATTAATAAATGATGTAAACCGTTGCAGAATGATCCCTACGTCATGATACAGCAGTCACCGGACCGGCTCTCCGGCAACAACCGGTACGAAGGTTGGTATGAAATATACTACTGAATGCTTTAAAAAATGGTCTAAAGTAGGGAATAAAAGTCTGTATGGAAAAATTATCCGTGCGATGCCGGGGAGGATTGTTAGCATTTATATAATTATCTACATAATATGAAAACCAACTTACGGACATATACACCCCACATTTCCATTGATTTTTAAGGCGATTAAGGATTGAATGTACTTAGATTTAACCTTTTAAAGGGTAATGTATTGTGTACTTTCACACAAAACATATTGTCATCTCAGTTTTTCCATAGAGAAAGATAGAGAAAACCTTGTATCGCGTCGGGATTTTACTTCAGTGGAAACCCACGGTAAGCGTGCTTGTATACGAACGAGTGCGTGTGCGTGGGTCTGATTTGTATATAAAAAAGGTGGACTCAAATAGCTTTATCTAAGATCGACTTATTGTTTACTTCGCGTCTTTTTACTTCTTACATGATTAACGTCTTCTAGGCTACTGCATAGAGCTGATCGAGAAGCTGGCCAAGCTGTTGAACTTCAACTACACGTTCATCGAGCAGGAGAACGGCGCGTACGGCAGCTACCACCCCGTGCGGGGCTGGAACGGCATGATGCGGCGCCTCATGGACGATCCTGTAAGCGCACACGACAGGTTCCTAGGGAACAGCCTCCACAGAAATCAATGGGAAATGTATATAACAACATTTCTTAAAACAATTACATTTCTTATCATATTACCGTATATATAATATGCATTTTTGCCTTAATTCATTGTAATATTTTTAGAACACTCTGTATTTAAAATTTCATACTTAACATTGTATTCTATTCAATACAAGGACATCCACTTCGCGATCACGGATCTCACGATCACAGCGGACCGGGAGCGCGCGGTGGACTTCACCACGCCCTTCATGAACCTCGGCATCAGCATCCTGTTCCGCAAGCCCAAGCCCCCGGGACCTGCTTTCTTCGCCTTCCTCCTACCCTTCTCTAGCGGGGTGCGTATATCCAAAACTTATGTTACATACTGCGTAATATATAACCAATATGAGATGCGGCTTGTTACAGTCCTATACAAGTCAGTAAATCATCTGAAAAAGACCTATGATGAACTAAAACGACTTAGGGGTCCAAAAACAAAGCGTACACTTATAGATAGGCCTATCGGTGTTGTAGATGTCTTTTTTCCCCTTCTTATCCCTTATGTCTCTCTTTTCCTTATCCCCTCCCCCTAAGAATAAGCTTGATTTTGATCTTGATAGTTTAAATATCTTGGGTAGCCGATATCACATAACTTTGCTGCGTATAAAAGACCAGGCCCGAACCTAGTATCAAAGTTCCGTTGCTGAATCCACTTATTTGGTTGGTTGCCAGGTGTGGGTGTGCCTAGGCTTTGCGTATTTGGGCACGTCACTGGTGCTGTACGTAGTGGGGAGACTCTGTCCTGAGGAATGGCAGAACCCCTACCCCTGCATCGAGGATCCACCGGCCCTGGAGAACCAGTTCACGCTCGCCAACGCGCTGTGGTTCAACCTCGGAGCTGTCCTGCTTCAGGGCTCTGAAATCGCTCCCGTGTAAGTTAAGAAGTTAAATGATTTAAAAAATATGGTACAGATTCTTTATATTAATATACATTTCATTTATATATTAATACTAGCAACCCGCCCATATAGCCTAACATATGACCGTATTTCAGAGCGTACGGAACCCGCGCGGTGGCGAGCGCGTGGTGGCTGTTCGCGTTGGTCATCACCAGCTCGTACACCGCCAACCTGGCCACTCTGCTCGCCAAGAAGACGCCCACCGACCTCATCCACAACGTACAGGAGCTCGCAGACAATCCATACGGGATCAAGTTCGGTGCTAAGGCAGGAGGCTCTACTTACACGTTCTTCGAGGTATGCTGTGTGGTAAATCTTTTGATTTATCTATGTCGTAGCAAATTGGAAGAATTTTGACTACTACTATCAGCCTTAAGTCGTCTTCTGCTGGACGCTGGATTCCCCCAAGGGGTTGCCATTAACATCCATCTTCCCGTCTCATCCAATGGACTTCCGCAACCTTGACCAGATGGTCGGTCAACTCTAGAAACTGGGTTCGACTGGACTGAATATATTATGACTGTACCTTTGAAATCTTGGTTTTTGTACAGATCTCGCAAAACGCGCTCTACCAGCAGATGTATCAGAAGATGAAGGACGAGAAGCAGCCGGAGTCCAACGGCGCCGGCATCGAGAAGTAACATCTTGCTATACAGTTTATTTTAATATATATATATGTAAAGAAAGCTAACCTCCTTTCTTTAATTCGATTGAATTAAGTCTTTTACTTTTAAAAGGTGGTGTCAATGTGGCATTTCGAAAAAGAATAATATAAGATATAATAGATTGTTACGTACTACAAGAATATTCAATAAACTTTAAATGTTGTTTCTTCTATTCTCAGAGCAACACATTTAAGTTTTATTTGCAACTAAACTATAAAGAAGCACATTAATCTTATATATATATATATATATATATATGCTGTGCAGATCTTAGTAGAGCTTTGCCACCACTATCAAATAAGTCGCAGATGCGTTGCCTACCTTTGGACAGAAGAGACAAGAAAAAGGATATTTCCTATTGAATTTCAAGGCTTTTTTGTATTTTAAAGCACTATATGTTTCAACAGAGTGAGGAACGAGAATTACGCCTTCCTGATGGAGTCCACGTCCATAGAGTATAACATCGAACGCCAATGCGACATCACTATGGTCGGTATAATATTGGAATACTTTAAAATTGCTGTAAATGTCTGAAACAACGACATTTGATTGCCTTTTCATAAAATCGAGCCAAATTTTTCTTACAGGAATTTCGATGGCTCTCCTTCGTCTGTTTTCGCCTGCCATTATTCATCTAATTTTTTTTTCATAGAAGAAGGTGGCAAACGAGCAAGCAGTTTACCTGATTTTAGGGGCTGGTACACATAGGCATCTGCAACATGCTAATGAATTGCAGATGCGTTGCCTACCTGTAATGAACAGAGACATTTCTTTTTTCTATCCATCCCTACCCCCTGTCAAATTATCTACCCCTTCCCGTCCCTTTCTAATAAGGAGGGATTTTTAACAGTGGTAGAGTCCGCAACATCTGTTGCACGAATGGGACGGCTCGACCGGTGAAATACCACGACCTCACAGGCGTGAAGTAGAGTATTCTGCGTTTCATCTGATGAGTGAGGTGCCAGAGGCCTAATTCTAGTTCTCACCCCCTTCCCACCCTTTTCTTTTAAGGAAAGGATGGGAAAGGGAAGAAAACTTGACGGTGGAGTGGATGTATATAGAGGTGGGAAACGCATCTGCAACTCATTAGTTAGTTGCCGATGTCTTTAGGTAGCAATCACTTGACATCGGGTACCACCTAGCACTATATAAAAAAATCCCCTCCGATTGGAGTTGGGCCGTTGAATTGTATGTATGTATAATGTTATGGTTAATTTTATATGTCATATTGACAGGTGGGTGAGCCGCTTGACAGCAAGGGCTACGGCATTGCTATGAAGAAAAGTAAGTTTTCCATTTAATACAATGATTTCTTGCACAGTCTTTGAAAGAACTGATTATGAAAGAGATATTGGAGAAATATTACACCATACCATTTTTAAAGTAACTCTGTGATTACTTTTGTCACAAAACAATTCTACGTCTAGTAGTATTGACGTGGCAAGTCGTTGCGCAGACTCGGAGTACCGGCAGGCGATGAACCTGGCGCTGCTGAACCTGCAGGAGGCGGGAGAGCTGCGTGAGATGAAGCAACGCTGGTGGCAGGAGATGCACGGCGGCGGCGCGTGCAAGGTTGTCCACTACACACAATCAAACACGCACGCATACACACATATCCATTCATTGATCGTTTAAAAGAAATCAGGTAGAGATAAGTAAAAGAAAGCGTACCGTTGTTTTAGGAAGAAGAAGAGCACGGCGGTGAAGAACTGGACATGAACAGCTTTCTCGGTCTCTTCGTCGTGTTGGTAGTTGGGTGTGCGCTAGGCGTGGTGGTGTCATTCTGCGACCTCGCCTGGGCAGCTGCTAGACACCCTAGAGACCCGTCGGAATCCTACAGGCGTCGGCTCTGGACCGAAATACGCTTCGTGTTCAGTCTAGAACGTTCCGAGAAGCCGTTGTACGGACCACTGTTACCACCGACCCCGGAGTCTCCTATTCGCTCGGCATCAAGGGGTCTAGCTGAGCTAGTCGAGTCGAGCTCGCGAGATGGGTCTCGAGAGGGCTCAGCGGCTTCTGGTGGCTCACTGGCTGAGGAGATTGGATCTCGTGAGCAAACTCCTCGATTGCGCGCCCGGGCCAGTGCAAGGCGGTCCTCGATGCATGCGGCCAGCTTGCGACTTGCTAGGCACACTACACCAAGACCAGCTTAATAGCTTATTTTTGAGATAATTCAATGGAATAAAACTAATAATTGAAAACTGAATTGATTATCGGGGTATGGACAGTACAACGAATATTAAATATTGGTAGCTATTGCAAAAGTTGCCTAAGTATAATAAATTTATATCTGTTTTTTTAACCTTGTCAAATATTATCAATTAACAATAAAATAAACTTTATTTAACCTTTGTAAGTAAATTAATGTAGTTTTAAATTTGACACGAACACAATATTTGATACATTTCAAGGAATTAAAATTATCATTTACGATTTAATTTTGATACAGTATGACATTCCATGAAGCTTTTATAAAAGATTTCGTCTTTGACTTTCAAACAATACAGGACGCGTCTTTATAATTTAAAGTATTTACAATAGTCTATAGCAGAGATTACATACCTCCAGGTACTTAAGTCGCCAATTGGCGCCTTCGTAAAATGCCGTAGTAAAAGGTTTCCCGCGGCGAAAGTCTCAGTGTTACGATGTCGTTTCTCGAAGTCTTGAAGAAATAAAATTACACGAATATATTTCACAGGTATATCGTGTGATAATCTGGTTCATTCAGAATTAGTTTATTTCTATTTCTATATCTATTCAGATTAGAATCAATGATTGTAAATATTTTAAATGTTCAATTTTCATGGAACACCGGTGACCGACGTAATCTATGGTCGATACATTTAGAACTGCTTTTAAATTTAGCTATTTTATGAGCATTTACTTTCTAAGTTCAATTAAATGTTAAAATAATGGACGAAAATAAAATACAATTTATGTTTTATTCATTCTTATAAATGGATTGAAAACATTCTCAAAATCTCAGAGCTGTGATTTCTAGTATCACTTGGCCTTGGCTCTTTAAATAATGGCGGCAAAAGGTTGACGGGTAAAGAACCAAAAAGTATTTAATGCAATTGTAACCTTTTTGTTAATTCGTATTTCAATAAAGAACATTAAAATAAATCGTGTTGATTTTTATTTCTATCAATTCGGTCGTATGTACGTTGCATATCAAATCAGTTTAAGCGCAAAACTAATTCAATAAAAAATTAATTTGTTTTAGTTAGCCTGCGGGAATATATTTTGCCTCGGACCTACAACAGCGGTTGCTTTTCATGTCTCGTTAAACTTTCAATAAAGATGCAATTAATCGAAAAGGTATTAGTTTATAGGCCGATAGCTATCACAAATCTAATAAACGTACCTCAATTCAGATCGTAAAACAAAGATATTTAGATTTAATAGTCGAATTCATTCCATTTTCTGTCGGAATAAATGTAACACAAAACTAAAACACTAATATTGTAATCAGCCGTTATTATCAACGTATCTACGTAACTTTATCATAAATCGATGATACCCCGACAGCCCATCTGATAAGAGCGCGTTGCCGAGCGGTCGCTACACCTTAGTACCCTGTAGGTTCCGTACGTTCCGCCGTAGTACCCGCTAGTGGGCGCTGGAGCTTTTCGTGGGATAGCTGGTCCAATGTCAAATACGCTATGACATTGAAGTCAGTGCAATTCAATAATCACAACAGGGAGGGAATGTGAAAAAAAATAATTTGTGATTTATAAATCACAAATTATTTTATTATTTATTAATAAAAAGGCAAAACATCAATTTGTTATAATTTGTTAAATAGAAACCTATGTAGATGAAACGAATTTTTATATATTCGTTGTGTTCAAATACTTTATATATAGAATTATGATATATTATAATTAAGTATGGATTTTGGGATTGAATAAAAATTGCAGCCACCTACAGCTCGGTGCCGGATAGGTAGGCCTCCGAGAAGACGGACCAGTGGTCCAGTCTGGTCA
The DNA here is from genome assembly GCA_029849275.1 of Papilio elwesi. NCBI lineage: Eukaryota > Metazoa > Arthropoda > Insecta > Lepidoptera > Papilionidae > Papilio > Papilio elwesi. Next base: position 5,242,686 of record CM056697.1, read on the forward strand.
AGGTAGCGGGGGAGTCCACTGGTTGAAGGTGGCAAGGGATATTTACGTTCAATCTTCCAACAGCGGACTTGTTTATAAATGAAACGAGCATTGTATCAACGATTATCATTAAGGTTTACTTTAAGCATTTAAACTGAAGTCAGAAGAAACATACTAATAATCTGGCAACTTTTGACAACCTAGTTTTACCACGTGCCAACTGCCAGAGGTCTAATGCGGTCAACAAATACTTTAGCTTTTGTAGCACAGCTTGCCAAGGGAGTGGAGATGCGTTTTACATTAATTGGACTGAGACCACACTAGACGACTAATTTAATAATAATAATAAGCATGACATATATTTTATATTCGGATATAATATATGTTATAAATAAATACAATAAGACAATCTTTATCTCAAAGAATTAACACAAATATCTTTTGTACCTTTCTTCATTTGGCACGGAAAGAAGTCTGTTCGAGCCAGCCAGGGCGAGAATTTGCATTCGCAGTCCTTTTTTCCCAATAGGTCAACTTAGAATAGGAAATCAATAGGTTATTCAATGAATGTACTGTAACAGTACCGCTTTGTACGTTTTTAAATTTTACATAGGAAGATTTCGTTCCGACTTTGCCTTGCAAATTACCGGTGGCAATTCAAGTAGAAATAAGTCCCAGATTATAAGGATTATATCCTGTGAGTGAGATAGATTAGAAAAGAATTATATAAATAAAATAGTACCAAGGAATTCGGCGACGAATGTACTGCGGAAAACCATCCTACGGAGGTTTGCCTACCACGAATGAAGAGTAAATTGGTAAAACACAGACATACATCAGATTCAAATTTTAGCTCTTGGGTTTAACGGGCATAAGACTAGATGGTATAAATGGATATTCTCCCGATATACTATGTTCTAACATGGAACCTGTCCAACGTCCAGCAGTGGGCGGGTATTGGCTGCAACGACAACGACCACGTGTAACCTGAAACATGGAAATTCATCAATACAAATCTATAATCGATACTATAAATCTCGAGAAGAGAACTTAAGAGGAAGTTAGAAGTAAGAGGAGGATAACTCGCCGCTATATGCGAGCTCGGCTCCCGAGGTCAGATCGTTAGGCAGCAGACGTACGGGCGCCTGCGGACCGAGAGGGGTGCGGTGGGAAGAGGGGCTCGAAAAGTTCTGTTCAAGGCACCGGTAGGGGGACGAGGGTGGTGGAGAGTGGTTTAGGGATTCCTAGTGGGCATGCGCGGCAGTTTCGAGCGGTACGCATGCGCGTCAGAATCGAGCGTTACGCTGGTCCCGGCGGCGGCAGTCCGCGATCGTAGCATGGAGCCGCCGCACGAGCCCGCGCCCCCCGCGCCCCTAGCGTCCGCCGCGCGGCCCCTCGTCCGCCCCGACGAGACCGGCGAGGTCGACACCTCCAGGTCTGTGCCAGTAGCTCCACTTCCTCAACCACCGTTATAAAATTTGAACGGAAAAAACTGCCTTCGATAATCCAAGAACTTACGAACGAGAAACCCATATCATTAATGTTGACGGGATCTTGAAATTACCCTGTATAAAGTCTTCAGCGAGAACTAACGAAGATTTTGTAATCCAGTTCTTGTCTGTAATACTAAAAAAAAAGAAGTAAACTTGACTTTCAACATATAATATAACTAACATTAAAAAACATAATTACGGATGACGTATTCTTATAATGTAGTTCTGCAAATAATTAAAATACATAACATTTGCATTCGTGTTCTGAAATTGGGAGCTTTCCTCGCGCCCCCTCGTGACCTAGTTCCTACCAACTTGACCCTGACCCATAAAGCAACTTCAATCACAATTTTTTAACATCACATCTATTCCTATATTAAAGGTATTTTTTCCAATGCACTTAGTATTAGATAAAACTTCGTTTTATTTTCACGATTACATCGCTTCACTGAATAGTCAATAATTCAAGATCAACTTCTATAGATTTAAATAGGTTTTTACACAGCACACGAAATATTTTTTCTTTATTTTTGACAAGATTTACCTATAAAATTATAATAAAGAACACTTTTAGTTAGATAAAAATTGCGTTTGAACGTAATAACACGTCGGGAAAAATAAATCATATAATACAGCCAATTGTCATTTTTATTCTACACAAATCTTTATTTTTTTGTCGAATTCCTAAGCTTTGTTATACCTTCGGTTACATCGCTTGTATTGATTTCTCAGGGCATGTTTGTGTTGAAATGAAGAGAAGGGGGCGCCACACGTCACACCTTCACGCTTCATAGATTTTATTGCAAGTGTTTTTTAAAGAATTTTAGGTGTCAAAAAAAACACAACTCGTCACATCTTGGTCATTTAAGTAATATTCATAAACCAAACTTGACTTTTGTTAACCGATTTTTTTTTATAAGTTAAATTAAAGAAAAATCTACTTTGTAAAAAAATAACAAAACCAAAGTTAATAAATATTAAAAGATACAGAAATCATGAGAGAACCTTTTGCCACGTTAATTGGGGGTCGGCAGTTTGACCGTAGTCCCAGTATATACTGTATAGGTTTTGGCTAGAGTTTTATTGGTTTTATTGGAAGATAAAGAAATATTTAAATATTAATCAATGATTTGTGAAGACGAAAAACACGTAATGTTCCATAGAATATTGACATTGGCAATTGAAAACGCCGTCCGATACGAACAATATCATCAGAAACAAAACTTAAGTTAACAAAATTAAGATCACGTACACATTTATTGTATTGATTGAAGTATGTGCATAAGTCAATAAATAAACAACAAAGACATTACTTAAAGTAAAGTTAAGTTAAACTTAGGATTATTAGAATAGTTAAAAAAGAAAATATGTTATTATACTATATGGACAGTATTGAAAATTGCAAAATGTATGAATTAACAAGATTACGTACATATCGCGAGAAACGCATTGTATCCTTAATATGAGTGCCTTAATTTTAGATTTGAAAAATATAACCTGGATATTTGAGAAATCTGTATTAAGAGGTCTGTGGCGGCCCTAATACTGTTTTAAAGTGGTATCTCTATGAAGAGCTTCTTTCTCATAGCGTTCAAGAATGTGTATGGGCTTGTGACTATATGTGACGATACTAATTTTCGTCAACAGGTATCCAGCTCCCAAGGATGCAACGCACAAGGTCCGCGGCCGCAGTGACCTGCTGGAGCTGATGTGCGGCCCGGGCGCCGTCGACCCCGAGCTGCTCACCGTCAAGACTTTCTATTTCTTCTTCTACTCCGCTTTCGGCTCTCTCTTCCCATTGATGGGCGTGTACTTCAAACAGATGGGCATGAACGCCGGCCAATGCGGCTTGCTCATCGGCACACGCCCTTTCGTTGAGTTTCTGTCGGCACCTTTCTGGGGTGGGTTAGCAGACCGTTGGCAGAAGGGGCGCACGCTACTCCTGGCTTCTCTCGGTGCCTGGATAATCTTCACGCTGCCGCTGAGTTGGGTCCAGCCGAGCGCCGTGGCGTGCATCCACCCGGTGAACAAAACTGACTACCGCCTCGACACCCCGAGCTACGATGACGACTGGACCAAGAACGAGTGGCGCTCGTTTCACAGACCGGCTGCGTCAGCTCACGTCGGCTCACCGCTGCCTGTCGATGACGCCGTCGACTACGATCCTAATACTAACGGCAATTGGGTGACTCCACTTCACTCCTTTATCGTGTACAGTACGCCGGATATCCAGAAAACCTTCTTTCTACTCCTGCTGCTCGTGGTCATCGGCGAGTTCTTCAGCGCACCCGCTATTACTCTTGCTGACTCTGCTGTTATTACTCTATTGGGCGAAGATGCTGATAGGTGAGTTTAATTTTTATCTACTACCTAGGCCTACATCTACTGCCACCATAGATTTGAACTAATATTATGTTCGTTATTCTATCTTTGCTGTAACATAAAGTGAACCTGTCTATTGTTTGTTACCAACCTTTTCTCATGAAAAAATATTTTGTATGATATAGATACGGGCACCAGCGCATGTTCGGGTCGCTGGGCTGGGGGCTGGCGATGTTCTTCGTGGGCATCGCGCTGGACCACAGCACGGCGTTCAGCAAGCATCCGTGCGGTGGCCCGCAGCGCTACGAGAAAAACTACACCATCTGCTTCGCCACCTTCTCCGTGCTGATGGGCGCCGCGCTCATCACCGCCACGCAGGTCTTGTCTTTTTTTAATTACAGTTGTTTCCGTGAGAATGATGGTAACTGAACTCTAATGTGAAGGAAAAACTGTAGAAAGAATATTAAAGACTCACAATGTCTACGGCTCAAGGCTGTCCGGTATCACCATGGTTGAATGCATCTAATGGAATCCAATTAAACGTACGCTCTAAACGCAGCGATTTCAAATTGTAACGGTATTACGATAATGAATGACCTGGTTTTCAAATCATAGTTACAAAGCAATCACTTTTGCTTTTGTTTCTTGTTAGTCTAACATTTGGATAAATACTGTCAGCTGTCTAAGGCGGTATAGTGCGATCTGCTGTATTCTTGATAGTTTTATTATATGCAGGTGAAATTCAAGTACGAGGACCTGCCTCCAGAGCCGATGGTGACGGCGGCGCCGCAGTCACCTACCCGCGAGGAAAAGCTACAGCAGCAGCTCGCCGAGCAGCTGCAGCTACCAGGACTGGACACCAGCGCGCCCGCCCGCCCCCAGCCCACGCTCGAACAGGCCAAGGTAAACTAGTGATGTGGAACGAAGTAAAGGTACTTATGTAGTTATTTAACCAATTATTTTTTCGTTATACTAAAAAGAATACGTTAGCTTATACAAAAATAGAATCACGAAAACTATTGTTTTGGTGAAGATACAACAAAAGAACTGAACCCACACCTGACATTAATATTCTTATAGGCTATAATTGAGAAAAAATAGAAATTGCTATCTCTGTAGATAATCATATCTTCTTTAATGATAAATCTCTTGGTGGAGAGATATGTTCGTCTCGTCTCTCTAAGGCAATTTTTAGATGTTCAGGAGTCGTCGTATTGGTCGTAGGAGAATTCGTAGTTTTTTTTTATGGAAGAAGGTGGCAAACGAGTAAGCGGTGCACCTGGTGTTAAGTGACCGCTACCATTGGCATACGCACTAAGCAAATTAATTGCAAATGCGTTGCCTGCCTTTATTCGTCAGAGGACAGTATAGACAGGAAAAAGGATATTTTCCTTCCATATTCATCCCCTCACCGTCCAAGCCTCTTCCCCGTCCCATCATATTAATATTATGAAAGAATTGGAAGGGAAGAGGACTGAAATTGGGCCTTCAGTCTCACTAATTAAACGAAACGCAGAAGCATACTTCTACTTCACGCCTGTCTTTTGTCAGATGGTCCGGGCGCGTCCACCCGTGAATCACTGACACCTCGTGCCCATTCGTGCAACAGATGTCGTTGTTGCGGGCTCTACCATTGTAAAACGTATAATGTCAAGGTTAGTGAATGACCTAAATTCAGGTTTATCTTTTGTGTGCAGGTGTTCGCGCAGACAACTCGCGAGATGCCCGAGTGGGTGACGGTGCTGCGCCAGTTCCAGAACGTGAAGGCGGCCTCCTTCCTGCTGGTCGCCTGGTTCATGGGCTTCGGCATCGGACTCATCTTCACCTTCCTCTTCTGGCATCTGCAGGTTACATATCTAAATAGTAACCCGCCAAGGCTCCGGTAGATAGAGAAATAAAAAACATGGCTTATGTTACATATGGAAGAGCTTTCTATTCTATATAAAATTATATTGGTTCAGTAGTTTTTGGTTTTATCCGTGACAAACAAACAATCGAATCTTTTGGTCCTTGTAATGTTTAGACTAAAAAAATAGAAAGAAAAATGTAAGTTTGATAGAACGCTGCAAAGCTCAAGACAATAGACCAAGGTATCATTTATTTTTGTAAGGACCCAGACCTCTAAGCAATTCAGGAATACTCGTTAAAGAAACTCCATTTGAGTCTGTCACCTCTTTGTGGCAGTTACAATTAAACCTTGTATGTATACTTAAATTGCGTGTTACTGAGTATCCGCTAAAAAACGTCGTGTACTCAAAGGCTATTAACGTAACTACGGGTACACAAAGTGACAAGCTATAAGGAGTGTAGGAATCACTATCACATCCCTATCCCTACTAATATTATAATGTGAATGTAGGTTTGTTTGTTATGCTTTCACGCGAAAACTACTCAACCGATCATCATGAAACTTTGTACATATATTCTTGTAGGTATGAGAAGTAACATAGGATATTTTTTATGAAAAAAAAATTTTTTCCGGAAAAAAAATGTTTGTCAAAAATCTATCTACTTCAATGCCATAATATTATAAAAGCGAATGTTTATATGTGTGGATGTTTGTTACTCTGTCACTCAAAAACAGCTGAACGGATCTGGATGAAATTTGTTACAGGGATAGATTATAATCTGGAATAGCACATAGGCTATTTTTTATCCCGGATAAATGTACGGTTCCCGTGGGATACGTTTTGTTTTTTTACGGGTGCATATCTACATATATAGAAGACGATGTTCCGTATAGATTCCGAAACAGCTACCCGAGCGAAGCCGGGCGGGTCACTAGTGTATAATATTTTAGTCTCGTGACTTCATTATAAATTATGAAGGTGTTACTGCCTTATCTTTTCGTACAATGGGTACAATCTTCTGTATTTCGTGCAGGACAAAGGAGGTTCGCCGACGTTATTCGGTGTTGCTTCCGTCATCAACCACATCTCAGAGATCTTCGCGTACTTCTTCAGCTTTAAACTGATCACACAGATGGGACATGTTAAGGTGAGCGTTCCACAATAAAACAAGTTGACAAGTTTCCTTGTCGATGGTACGGCTGCCCCCTTATTGTGTCAACTATTGTGTCACTATGGTCTTTAATGGTTTCATATTTCACTTATCAACACAAAGCGCTGCTATTTATCTTTATTAACTTCCTTTCCAGGTGCTATGCTTGGGCCTGGCGGGCAACGTGCTCCGCTTCCTGTACATAGCGTGGCTGCCGGACCCGTGGTGGGTGCTGCCGTTCGAGTTCGTGCAGGGCGTGACGCACGCGGCGGTGTGGGCGGCGTGCTGCTCGTACATAGCGCACGGCGCACCGCCCCGGCTGCGGTCCTCCGCACAGGGCGTGTTGCAAGGACTGCACCATGGACTCGGGCGTGGCTGCGGCGCCGTGCTCGGCGGTATAGCTGTTACCAGATGGGGGACGACTCGGACCTTTGCAGGTGTGTTGGCTGGCACATCTACTTCTAGCGTTTCTAGTCAGTTATGCTTCTAGATTTCAAGAACTCGGCTAGATATCAAACACTAGACGCCACTAGAGCTTTGGGTTATTGTGTGACAGGATACGGACTGTTGTGCGGCGTGGCGCTAGCGGCGTTCGCGTTCGTGAACTTCCGCGACGGTGCGGATGCGGGCCCTAGCGCCGGCGGGGAGGCGGCGGACGATGAGGCGCGCGCGCTGGCCGAAGCCGGAGTGCTGGCCCCGCACGGTGTGCCCTCCAACCCGCTACCGCGCGCGCTATCCTCTACACGTCTCGCTGACCTCGCTAATCATGACTCCTATGGTGCTACACAGGTAATCCCAATGTGTTGCCTACACACATTTTCGAGCTTCTTTGGTCGATCGAGCTCTCAATTGATTTTGTTAGCAGTATCAGGGCATATATAATAGAGGATCCTGATGACGAATTCTCAAAAAAATAGATATTTTGATCTTGACCTATTTCTTGGTAGCTCTTTAAGAGTAATATAGACAAAGAGCTTCTATTCAGTTAATATGTCTATTGCAAAACATACATATACTAACTATTCGACGACAGGTTCAGCTAGATCACTAAAATTTATATAATTAACCTCATTTGCTTCTTGTTTGCGTCGGCGCTAGCGCTGGCGGAATAGACGGAACAAAATACAATGCAATATTATTATTAATTGAGGAATTCATACTTGTCGTATGATAATGCTGAGGTTCGTTATCCGCGCCAACGAAGTCACTATCCAAAATCAAAATAAGTGTTCGAAATGATGACGTCACGAACTTATCAAACGCAATATTCATAGTTTTAAAGTAGATTTCTCTTTTTTTTTATTTTTGATTCTATTTCAGAGCTACGCGGGCGCTGATAGCCTGAGCGTGCCGGGCGCTCCGGCCCCGCGTCCCTCCAACCCGTTCTTGTCGGAGCAGACCGCCGCCCCGGCTTATAGATAAGCGCTCAAGTGCTGACGATACCAGCCACCAGACCCCTCCTCGTATAACCTCAAATCCAAACAAGTTACAAGCACAACGTTGCTACCTATGATTAAGTCCGATTTAACCAGACTCGATAACTGTTCTTTGATGTATTTTTCAGTATAGAAAGAATTAATATATACAAAATATAAATTCTATGTACGTCGTAGTAGTGAAAAAAAATGTTAGTGTAATCTATCCGAGATGTTATCTATTGCTTTTGTTGAATATTCCGTGTTGAATCCTTATTGTCCTTTACTTATAAATGTTAATGAAGATACGTCGACGGATATTTGTGCTGTTGTTATTGTAAATAAATGCATCTCAAACGCTACTGGATTCTGCTGACGAACGCGAGATCGACGAATTGGTTTATTAAACGCAACGTGTTATAAAACACGCACTGTCAATAACGATTTACCGCACTACAAATGAACATGTTGTCATTGTAAATAACCAATTATAACAACTCTCCTAACTCCCAACACCTGCAATGAAAGTAGGACTTCATTGTACATAATGGTATTTAATGAACACGAAGTAAAATAGCCAATAGTGATGACTGTCAATTTTGAGGTTAACTATTTTGTGACGTTTAAATTTTATAATCTGTAGTACGAGCAGTACTGAAATAGTTAATAAATAAAATGAAAATTATCTATTATAGTTGTCCTGTCACTTTAATTTGTAAAGAGTTAAAACAAATGGAAATGTCATTAAGTAAATAACATTCATAAAACATTAACACTGTAGATTAATTTCATGATAATGTAAAAATGAGTGTTTCTGAGCTCAGTATTTCTATGTCGGAAAGTTCGTCGGCGATTCATTCAATGTTGCTACTTCTTGTAATTATAAATTATATTTAAATGGTGTATGTATGTGAGCTAACTGAATATACGGTGTCATATCATGGTGTGATGAGTTAGATGTACGTAGCAGGATGGAGCGACGCGCCTATTATCTAAGTACAACAACAAAAAACAACAGAGACTTCTATAAAAAAAAACTAACAATCAAACGAAATAAAACTAGCAACGAAATATGGATTAAAACAGAAAAAAACCGTAACGTCCCAATCTAAGCACTGAATTAACTCTGCAAGATAAAAGTGTGTGTATACCAAGCTTCAAGCAAGTCATACTCAATTCAAAGACATCGTAAGATAACTGAGCGTTGACAAAAACCGTTACGTGACGACTTAAAGCTGGCGCATAGCTCCACCTAATAATTCTATATTTTTGTTGACTATGTAGTGAATATTCTAAATAGCTATATATGTATATGTATACATACGTTTGTTGTGAGGTATGTTCGCGGCGAAGCACAGTTATATATTTTTGCACGGCGTCCGCACGCCAGAGCGCCGGCTCTCAACTTCTGATGTATTACAATCAATGTTGAACTATTCACTCTGGCTGTTTTATTATTAAATAACCCAAAACATTTTAACTTTTACGACTGGCTAAGCAAGAATGAACTAAGAATTTACAATCAGGTGTCCATTTTAGAAAAAGAGTCGTTGAAATCAGAAACAAACAACGGTATGGTAAGACAAGTTAAATATTTTCATTTGACAGATGTCAAAACGTAGGTAAGGATTTATTTTTTACTGGTAGAATCGAATGCAAGTAGTTAAAGCCACACTCTTTTTCGAAATTATATCGCTCGATCCCAAAAATAACATTTGTCATATAAATTAATCGTTTTTGCTAATTTACGTCGAGAGTACGTTCTCAAAAATCGACTCCTGGACCTCGATTCGGCAATTCTAATGCTGTCGTAATGCTTTCAGAGGGTGGGGGGGGGGGGGGGTTTAAAATATTTATATCAAAAACCATTCCGTCGCGAATCAAATGGCCTTTCGCTTGTTAAGTTACGACTTTAAATGTGACAGATGAGTGTTGCCCTGCACGCTTGTCGAAATAAACCCAAAAAAAACATCACTTTGCTCGAAATCAAATCACGGCTGTCAAAAAAGTAAGGTTTTATTCTATTAATTGCATCGTAGTTGTTTTTTGTTATTAGTATTGGCTCCACTCAAGTGTGCTCCGATGTATGAACCGAAAATGTACCGCCTAGTTTCAATCTCGTCCGGGCTCTTCCTCAGGGTGAGCCAGACTGGGATTAGTTTGTGGTCACAGTCCGATTAGCACTGAGTCAGCCGTTATTTAATTGGTTTATGAAAAGGTATAAAGTTAATAAAATAATATACTTTAAAGCTACTATCTAAATATTGTATGAGTACTAACCGTGGGTTTCCACTGGCTAAAATCGTCTCCTAACGTAAAGGAAAAGGATTCTCTCTATTCCTTCTATCTCAAAAAACTGAGACAACGTGTTTTATGTGATTTTTTTCGGTAGTGGAATCCCACGGTAAGTATTTTTGACGTATAAAAAACACACAACCATTGATACAAACATACAAACATACAAAATCGAATAAAAAAAACAAGTATACAATATGAACACAATAATTAAACCTAAATTAAAAAGCTCTATGAAAGAAATACCTACCACACTGTGTCATATATCTCACAATATATCGATATACCTTTCTGAGAACAGTTAACAAATATAACTATGATATATACTAGATGATTATGTAGCTGGCTAGCTATTAATCGACCGCTGAAAAATTACGAGGATTACAAATAATGTCGGTCCTACCGATGCTACCAAACATGGTAACATTATCGATTGCTGACAAGTAAAATCGGTAGTTTCAAAGCTGTTAATATATTAGTACACTATACCGTAATGTTCTTAAAGCCATCAAATATCGACCGGCAAAATGTAGGGACCGGTAAAGTTTGAATTTGCACTACGCATTAAATTTAATCTTTAATATTTTCGATTTACCTCTAGGTTACATGTAAAGTTAAGTTTAGCGTGGTGAGTTTATAACAAATGATGAGACGATGAAATATGACTAGATTAGACCATGACGAGGCGTCCATTCTTGTACGCCGCCCGCAGCGGTCGCTTTTCGCTGCCTAAACTTGTGCTGACGCTGAAAAAAAAATAATGATTGCATAAGTAAGCTCTCAAATCTTTTATTCATAATGGGTTAAACAGAAAAGCCACTCCAATTTATATAATTCTCTTTCCCTGTTTATTTCCCTCATCTCCCTTATATATAGCGCTCACTTACCATTAAGTGCTCTATGAGCTCTTCCTTCAGGACCCCCTAGGACCTCTCACCAGAGTCGGCATTGAATGTAAACTAAGCGCACTGATAAACGCTATACAATACTATGCACTGGCGCTAGCACTGCACTGGACAGACGAAACTCCAATAAATACCTATATTGGATGCTTGTCTTATGTGAGTCGTGGTACTTCTGTTCAACAACTTCAGTGGCCTACCAGTGTTGATGTTACCTGTCAGTTTGCGCGTCGCGGTGTAACGGCTGCGTGCGCGCCGCCAGCACGAAGGCGAGCGCGGCGCCAGCCGGCTGCAGCACCATCAACAACGCCAGCGCCGCCGCCGCCACGTACCCGTTGCAAGGCGCATCCGCCTCCGCCTCCTGCACAACACAAATCAAACGTCAAAATCTACTACTACAGTTAATTAATTAGTACCAAGTATATGTCTTTCTCTATTCAGCCAACATGCGTCCACTGTTAGACGGAGGCCATTGATCAAAACAATGATCGGTTCTCTGCCGCTCTCTTCAAGTGAACGGGTAGAGAGGGACAATTTATACCTTGAGTTAAATCATCACTATTAGCCATTGGACGTACTGTTGCACTTAGGACTTCCCAAAGGATTTCCACAGAGATCCTTTGCCTTATTTCTTAATTTGCGAAAGGTATGCTTCGGTGGTTCGGGCATGTTGAAAGGATGAATCACGAGAGAGTAACGAAACAAATTTATGTTGCAAAAGTGAGTGGCAGCGTTGGCAGGACGTCCAAGGAGAACTTATATCGACCAGATTAGTGATACACTAAAGAAGGGCGATATAAGGAGTACCCATAACCGACGAGCATGTATGCGTAGAATGGATGTAGAAGAAGCGACAGGTATGCCAGGATCGCACCAAATGAAAATCCATTATCTCTGCCTACCCCTCTGGGTTACGGGCGTGAGTGCATATTTATGTAATGAATAAACCAACGTTTGACTACACCAAGCTGATGTTAAGTGGTGGTAGGTTTAGTCTCAGCATATCCACTGTTCATTTAAAGGTTCCGTCATAAATGTTTGGCCTTGCCTTGATTATGTTGTTGAGCTTTTGCGGGAGCGGGTGCCAGTGCGCGAGGTCCTGCAGCAGCGGTGCCAGGTGCTCCCGCAGCTGCAGTGCGCGCCGCAGCTCGTCCGCCTGCGCCGAGCGCGCCCAGCTCGCCACGCGCGCGCCCGTCCACCAGCCCCACGCCGTCTGCGCGCTCACCATCATCACCATGACACACCCGTACTGAAAAAGATAAGACAAGATCTATCATCAATTTAAACTTTGAACAACCGCAAACTGACACTAATTTTTAATTGTATTTTAATTTAACCACGGCCTTAAAAACCAAATCGTTAAGTAAGAGGTCCTTCTACCCTGAGTCCGATAAGGGAACCTGTGTCCCAATCCCCATCCCTTTCATACCTTTCTCATTACTTTTTCCTTATCCATGTTCTTCGCACCTGGCAACACTTTTGATTGTTACCGACTTGAGAGTATTCATTTTAAGTCCAAATGGTGATATGTTTGACCAACATTAATCGTTGTTACCCTAAGTTTTACAAATTTTTGATGTTATCACCAACCATTACTAGAAGGAGTCTCCTAGCACGTCGAGCGTACAGCGCTGCAAGCGCAAGATGCGCTAGCAGGAACAACACTATGCTGGCCGATAGCATCAGCGCGGCGGCGGCGCGGTACTCCCGCGGCAGCATCTCTCGGAGTGGTACGTACGTGCTGGGGTCCCACTTCAACCGCGCGGCCGTCGCGAATCCCGCGCCTGCGTACATCTGCAACCAAACCAACATGACTTACGGTTTTTTTTAATGTGAAAAGGTGGCAAACGAGCACTCATCAGACGAAACGGAGAGTACTTCTAGTTCATGCTTGTTTTCTGTGTCATGGTATTTCACCGGTCGAGCCAGCCAATTCGTGCAACAGATGTTGTTGCGGACTCTACCACTGTTAAAGCTTTAAGAAGCGTATTAATTTCTTAAAGCCAACTGCGCGTCTGCAGTTCCTCTGGTGTTCACTGGACATCACTTAACATTAGGCGACAGTTCGTCAGCTCAATAAAAAAATCAACAACTCAGCAAATCCACCATTCCATAGACAACAGATCTAAACTGACACTATCCGTTGTCTATGACTTGAATAAAGCTGTTGAGTGCTGTTGGGTTGTATAATAAGGCTGTATATATATATGTGTGTGTGTGTAATTTAACCTATGACGTTCATTAGAATATCCATTCGAATATATATGGTTACTAGGTTACGTTTTATGTTAGTGTACCTACAAAACATAAGACATAAATAAACCTATCCAACGGTCTACCTCTTGTATACATTTTCAGTGATAAGATAATAAACAGATTACTATGTAAAATTTGGCAAATAGAAGATAATTTTAATTTAGGTCACGTCCCATCTGCAATAACAACCTGACATTTGTTAAAACCTCGAACAAACACTTTCTCATGATATTTGTTTCTGTGTTTTACGATACTGATACTTTTTGATTAGTTTCTATGTTTAAAAAATGTGAAAACATTACAAAAAATAGCAATTTCTAGGACGTCTAGGTACGGCAAAGGATCGAAACCAGGAGCCAGCAAAAACCTTAAGAACCGTGACACAGTGTGCCTTACTATTCCTACCCACTATCTACAGCTAAAGCTGGTTTCATTCCAGGTTGAAATCCAGCCTCATATCCTAACGTTTAATAATATATCAAAACACATTTAATTAGATTCGTACTAATATTAAAAATGTGAATGTAAGTTTGTTACGCTTCCACGCGAAAACTACTCAACCGACCAGACGCAAACGCAGAATACTTCACGCCTGTCTTCTATGAGGTGGTGGTATTTCACCGGTCGGCCGGCCCATTCTTTGAACAGATGTTGTTGCGTGCTCTACTGAAAGAAATTAAATCACTATAACTTAAAGAATAAAATAAATTGTCGTCCAATCCGGTAGTTAAATGGATCTGTCTGGATATTACCATTAACAAGAGGTTGAGTTGTAGGAAAATGGCGGGGACAGCTCGAGCACAGCACGCCATCTTATCAATTATCTGTCACTGCACTTCGCCCTGTACAGTTATCTCGTCATTTAACACCGTTTCACCGTCACGTCAACCCACACCGTAACACCGTCACGTCACTGTATACACAAGCACACGCGCCCGCAATTCGAATGTTAGTAGCATGTCTCTTGGCGAGCGATTAGCGACTGCGAAGTCTTAAGTTCGGTGCCCGTATCTTATCTGCCCTATCATTTACATTTCACGTCGTTACTCTGAATCAGCTGTCGACATATCTGGATTACAATCACTTCAATCATTACCGAAAATTGTAAGAAAGGTTTCGGTAAATACTAAAAATTGTTATGGGCATGTTATGACGGACATTTTTCTAAGGATCAATGACTAATGAAATTGGCAATTATTAATAAAATGATAACAGTGGCAGAGCCCGCAACAACATATGACAAAGTAAGTAGAGTATTCTGCGTTTCGTTTGATGAGTGATGTGCCGGAGGTGTATTTCTAGTCCTCTTCCACTTCCCATCCTTTTATAATTATGTAAGGATGGAGGGGGGAAGAGGACTTGATGGTGCAAGGAATGAATTTTTGAAAAATCATTAAAGGTAGGCAACGATGCCTATGGGTAGCTATCACTTGATATCGGCTGTACCGTGTGCTCAGTTACCACCTTCTACTATAAAAAAAATCTGTTGTGTGGCAGTGTAGTACAAAAAGATATAGTATTCGGCCGCGTGCCAATAGTGTAATGTCTTGGGATGCAATTTTTAAACATAAAGTCGTGGGTTCGAATTCGCCATACGACTATTGGCGTACGACCACCTCCTGACAAAAGTTAAAGTGTTCAAAAGTCAAAATTTTAACATATTTATATAAATAAACCAAAAAAACATAATGTGAAGTGTAATAGTAAATAATACAAAGCCTTGAATTGGCGACATCGTGGTCTAATACAGAAGCCATCTGATCAGACATGAACTTGTTGAAGGAAAATCTTGGAATTCAAAAAGTGATTGATCAGAGTTACTACAATTAGGATTACAAGTAGTCAAGTCATAGCGGCAGTAATTGATGAGACGTTTTCCTTCTCAAGTAAACTATCTTTTTAATTTGAAGCGCCAATAGCCAAGTTAAGGTACTGACTGCGAAGCATAACGATGCGGGTTCAAATGCTATTCGACTATATTCGTGAGACATGTCCTACAAGCTGTTGCCTAATTGGAATGGTTAAAGAAGATGACAGTAAATTCTACAATCTACTATTTTTATTTAGAAAAAAAATTAAATCTCTCCTCAGTTCTGAATATTTTTTTTAATAATAAAAATGATATAATCAAGGGATGAGGGAGAAAATAAAAGAGATTCGTATAAAAATATTATTTTATTGCTTTTAAATGTCCTTACTGATAATCGACACGTTAAGTGTCAACGCGTGTGCGCCTCGCTTAATGCTTATTGTCTAGTCGGGACTCGTCCCGTACGCACCTTATTGTCTAAATATTCACTGCTCTCAGGGACGCTGCGTAACAAATGTTAAATAACAGCTGTCATAAAATAAGAACGCTTTGACAGCTGTCAATGTTGATCAGTGATGGGACATTTATGTAAAAACGTTTTCGAGTATCGATGCCTGTACACGATGATGTATTGCAAATGATCAATGAGCGAGTGGCATCAGTTTACCGTGCCATCAGAAATATAGGATTGGCTCGAAGTATCGCTAGCTCGCTCACTCTCGTTGCGCTCACTGATTGTGCGAGGGAGACAAATAACGACAACAAATCTATATTATGTATTAAGGTCGTGACGTTAAATATCGTATTTAATTATTGGGAACACTAAAGTTATCGTTATTGCCTTATGGCACCGTGAGCGAGTAACTGTGCCAAGCGCATCAGCTAACAGTAATTACAAAATTAAACGAAAACTCCCATCACTAATAATTATTAATTACGGATGTGAATCAGAAAATACATTATTCGATAACGAATATAATATATGACAAATAAAAGGATATATATATATATATATATATATATATATATATATATATATATAGTACTTTTACGTAGCAAATTTATTCTAATAAAGAGCTTTCCAAGAAACATTGTATATACCAAAGCAAAAACAAAAATCAAAAATATATTTAGTTAGTTGAAGCGTCCCTAATTGCAATTTAACTATGGCAACAAAACTCGTTATTTCCTTAAAGCTATTTGGCACCAGAAATGTGGATAGACCACGGTCTCACAACGCGCACCTGGCAACACCACACTGTATTTATTATCTATGAATACACTCTAGTAATTATCTTTGTTACTTTAAAAAGCAACTCACAGAATAATGAAATTATTAATGAATTTGTTCGTTTCGTTAATACTTATGAAATAAAATTATCAAAGTCGACCCACTGATCAACTTTCTTTGTCCCGTAATTGATCAATTTTGGGAAAAACAAAATAAGCTAGTAAATTAAGCTATAAAAAAATCTGGAATGTGTAAACAGCGTATATCTCTTTAAAATTACATTACCACTTGACATATAATCATTCTACATTTCAAGGTAATATTTCTTATTAACATATCGATCAGTAACATGGCAAGACTTACACGTTAGTGACAAATGTGCCTTTGATTACAATTTATTAATTTTTAATCCATAATTCTATACTTCTCTTGGTCTAATAATCTATTTTTGAAACAATCCATTAATATTAGATGACGTAATTAAGTTTTATCTTTTATTATGGCAACACCAGATGGAATAAAAAAAAAGTATATGTAGTTTTACAAATTGATAATTGGCTTATTATTGACGAGTTTCTTAATTTTTGTTATAAAAAATAAATACTAATTTTCAATTGAGTATCTTTTGTATCTTTTTTTGGATTGTTGGGAATTCATTACCTATTCGTGACAATTGGCAAAAGCTTAATTAATATTGCAGAAATGTTTAACATTTGGTATTTCATATAATTTAATATTTGTAACGTAGTCTGCGTCATAGCAGTCATAGTCCAAAAGTACTACTTGTTTTTTTATATTTGCAGTCATAACCTTACTAAACAGCAAAATTTCATCAGTTTGGTCCATTGAGTTTTGTCAAGTTATAATAGGAAAATTAATGACTTGGACGGTTAAAATCATTATTAATTTGATTTTTTTTTATTTTCTTCGAAATATTATTCTTGATTCGATTATATGGCATAGCTGAAACTCGAATAAAATATACAAAAAGACACGATTTAAAAATTAATAGCGTAAAATGTAAAAAAAAATCATCTGATAAGGATTACGTAGTTTTTAACCCGATTAGAATTTGATGAACATTTAGCTAGCTAGGCCTGGTGATTTAAATATATTATGAACATTCCTTTTTGTCTAAAGTCCTATCGATTATATTTCTATAAATTTTTAACAACATCTTACTAGTATTTTTACCATAAACAACGAGGTAAATTTCCGACAGATGATCGATGTTACGATATCTAATATGAAACATAAAAATCGATTTTATGAACACATAATCGATACTCACGTCGGAGTGAATCGATATTACAAGCAAATGACCTGAAAATTAAACGATTATTCAAATATATATTGAAAGTATAAACTCATAATTTTAATTTATATTTTAGTGTTTCTGTTTAGTTAAACATTTTGTTTAACGGCAATGTCTTATACATATGCAAGAAACATAATATTTTCATAATATCGATAACTTTGTACGTAATTGTAAAAACTTTAACTATTAACTTAACGTTAATCCTCAACTTCATCGAGAATCATCCTAAGAAAAAGGTAGCGTGTCTACGCACCATCCCCCGATCTTTCTATAACTTCATTTTTAATATAAAAATATGTTTAAGACTAACGTACTAGGAATAATGTAGTATATAGTCCGGGCTAGAACAAACTATACGAACAATAATATATATATATATATATATATATATATATAACTGCAAGAAGAAATATAAGTTATATTTGATATGATTTGTCTTATATCCTAAATAATGGAATTTCGCTGATCTATCGATTAAACTTTATTTGATAATCGATTATTGGTTAGCGAAATCCTGATAATTCGTTAAGTTTCGATTAAGATTTTTGTTCGTAAAAATTTGACAAAAAAACGTCAGAGAGAGACAACAACATTTTTCGAGGTGGAAGACGTGCGATTCGGGCAGTGTTCGTATTCAAGTCTTTTGCATAACCTTTTACCACCTGGACTAATTATCACGGAGCCTATCAATTCATACATCAATATATAATAATACTATAGAAGTGGTCCTCAGATTATCTCTACACCCAGTGCGTTAACCAGGTCGTTAACAAGACCTATCAGGATAATTTTCTGTAGAGGGTAACGAAGACAACGAAACTAGGTACGTAAGACCTATGTAAAGATAACTTACATGGTGACGTCCATTTTGCTGTGTTTAGTTTCGAGTGTCACTTGTATAGTATTATACACCGTTACGCTAAAGTTCTGTCCGCAGTATGAGCACGGCGGCGGGTGCGGAGGGCACTGAGAGCGGCGGGAGGGACGGCGCGCGGGAGGCGCGGAACTGCGCGTGCACGGCGTCCCAGCGAGCGTCGCGTGCCACCCCCGCCGCGGAGTCTGCGCGCGCCGAGCGTCGCCGCCCCTTGCGTCGAACCCGCCCACCCCTACTGCCACTCGGGGTTGCGCCCGATTCCATCTCGTCCTGGAACCGACAAACAACCGAAGGCTCGTTACTAGGCATCCGATCATTTCTATAATACTTTACTAGTTGGGTTGTTTGTATTAGATTCGGTTAGAAATTTACAGTTTCGAAACTCTTGTAATGGCGTGGTTTATCAAGTCAACACGATTTGGAGTAGAGTTTTTGAGAAGGAAGGAAGGAAGGTCAAATCTTTTAAGTTGTTTTTTTTTACTACCTGCGAAAAGTTCTTGAAACCTAGATAAGTTTATAATTGCCAAAGATGAAGAGTGGTTTCTGACCTGCTAGAAAATCTTGTCGAGTATTGTATACATGCGGAGGTTGGCGGTCTTGCGGGAGCCGGGCAGGGGCGGCGCTGGCTCGGCATCGCTGTCGTCGTCAGGGGAGCACGGGCCACACGGCCTTTTCTCCAGCTCCACGCTGCTGCAGCTGGCAGCGCTGTGCGATGCAGCACCCCCCTCGCTTACACCTCCGCGTCGAGCTAAACGACGCGCCATCACGAATGCCGCTATCTACAAGTGATAAGCAAACGAACAAGCCGATGTTGAGGTATCAAATAACAGGGGTAAGAGAAACGGTACTATTTACATGGGAAAGTGGGGGTAGGAAGTGAATACAGCCAAGGGGAGCAGGACGGAATGAGATTGAGATTGGAATGTCACTATTGAATAGATTTGTTCAATTCGTTCGGCAAGCAGGCTAGTTTATTCGGTAAAAATATTTATAACCACAACTTTCTTTCAAGAAAACAGGATATAACTTGAGTTCAGTAATCCGTAAAGCGACCGGTCTTTTGATTGGTCTTAAGGTTAGCTAAAGTTTAGTTTCACACACACACACACACCCAAGTGAACAAGAAAGTGACACAAGATGAGGTCGGTATTACTACAGCGGTGTTAGGGGTTAGTTGCAACATGAAATTCCACACACCTGCAAAACCATTCCGACAACACCGAATACGATGATGACCACAACGTTGTTGGGCGCCTCTCGCTCCACTTCCTGAAATATTGAGAGAAATACTTTCCATAGACAATAATACAACTCTTTTTATTCATAAATGTATGTGAAAACCGCTCAATAATACGATTATGGTACATACCAACAACAATACCCATCGACATCTGCTTAAGGCATACGTACCCTTTTCAAGAAACACCATAGAAAAGAAAATATTTCCTTGAATCTTTCCTTATAAAATTTCCTAAATACCGATCAATTCTGTTTGCGGTTTATTCAACTTTGTTTATAATGGGTTGGATATAATGTCTTTTTTCTTGTGGAGATGGGGTTGTAAATACAAAGGGTAAAAAGGTTTGAAACAACTGTCTTAATGGTATCCACCAATATTTTTTTCATCTGTACCTCAATAATGTCATAGATCGGTCTGGCGATGTCCCGGTACCGCTCGACAGCCAGTAACGCGGGCTTGAGGTCGTGCACGAGGTCCATTGCGCGCCGCGCGAGCTCTGCCTGCGGGGCGCTGCGCCACCACGCCGCGAGCGACGCCGCCATCCACGCGCCGTACGCTACCTCACTCACCGCCAAGCACACCACGCCGCCCGCGTACTGAAATCAACATGTCAACAAAAACTTTATTTATTCATTTACATAAAAATAAAATATTATTCATAAATCTGGGTCTGAGATAGCATTCCTTATCCACTTATAACCTAACACCCAAACAGCCAGCCGGCCTAAACCTCATATTGCTATATCCACTAAGAGAATTAATTGTAAAATGTTATCCCGTTACGTGTTCTATTCCCATATTCAACGCTTTGTACTTCATAAAAAAACTAGTTTCACATTATATGTTTGAATCAATAAAACAACGGTTTTCCCCGGTCACTGGCAATAAGTGGTGAAAAACACGCGATTGTCCAATAGCAAATGAAAATTACGAACTAACACAACTTGAAAGTGTATTTTTTATATATGATGTTATTACGATATCGAATGATGAGTGAACCTGCGTTCAGAAGTTGGATAATGATTACACAGTCAGTCATAATCACTGCAATTATAATTACCGCTTAAGTCCCATAAACAATAAAATGGGCCTGAAATATTTGTTCGAACATTCCTAAGTTATAAAATGATTTTTGTTTTATTTAAAACAAACTTCAGTTAAACGGATTTCCATAAGACTAACTTACAGGAGCAACAGTGCAATGAATGGTAGCTATCAGAGACAATTAGACGAATTAATGTGGCTAAACTCTCGCTGAGTCAGACCTCCGTGCCCCAGATATCCGACCTCTTTACAATCTCTTATTGTGTCTAACGTATTTATCACGAGATTACTTTGAGACTTTGCAATTGTAAATATAATTTATTTCAGTTGCCTTCTGCTACAAATTTATAGTTATATGCATACTCTTTTCTACAATTGTTTTTTTTATTGTTTATTATAGCATAAAGATTTCACGACGAATATTATGATATGGTGTTACCAGAGCGCTCTGAATTGACGTATTGCATATTGGCTGATTTTCGTGACCTAAATTTTAAAAGTTTCATACAATTTTCATCCAAAATTAAGTATTTCATACAATAGACATAATAAAGCAAAAATTGTAGCCTATAATGTTATTTTCTAAGGCTTGGGCTCTATCTTAATTTCTAGATCTGATAGAAAGAGAGCTAAACACAGTAAAGCAGAGACTGTATGTATCAAGATATATTAGTATCATACAATGTGCAAGCAGGCGGCGCGGCGAGCTGCGGCCGCGATGTAGACGAGCGCGGCCAGCCACAAGCCGGCGAGCAGCACGTACGCGGCCGACACGCGGTACTGCGCCGCGCACAGGAACCGAAACCACGTGTAAGTGCTGGGGTCCCACGCCAGCCGCGCCGCCGTCGCCAGCAGCGCGCCCGCGTACATCTGCAACAACCATACCAACCATAAGACCACAGCCTTTATCAGTCCACTGCTGACATCGGTCTTTCTAAATACCTTTAATATAGGATCCTCCACTTTCCACATCCAACCTTCCAATGACAGTCAAAATAAGCTTATGAAGTTTTCTTTTCGAGATCTTCAGGTATACATATACTCATTCGTCTAAGAATTTTCCTGAGCAGATGCTAGGATGTAGTATTCCTGAGAAAGAAGAATTCCTGAGTAGTATTCCTGAGTAGTATTCCTGAGAAGGTTGGCGTCCGCCACATGCCGCCCGTAATAATTAGAGCCAAAAAATAATACAGAACGGATACCGGTCGGATATGTTTCTGACCTAAATAAACGTGGAAAAAGGGCAGAGGGATGACGCTAGGTTGCAGTCACTGTAACCAGTGAATTTAATTTAATTCTATTCAAATTTAATTCCCTTATACCAGTCGCCATCAGCAGATAACATCATTAGACAGATGATGGTGACGTCATACAGAGATCTTAATCCCATGGGAAGTTGTATGTCTTCCGGGCACCATACATTAGATCAAATAAAGTCCGCGTGCACTTTCCCGCGCGACTGCGTACGTCATCAAACGCCAGGAATGCGTTGCATGTGTCCAATTGCGTCACGTCTGAATGTCTTCCTAGTAGATTAAGAACACTGATGTTTCCGTCTCATACAAAAACTTGAATAAAAACCGCAATAGGCTATCGTGTAAGCCATATTGATGTAACAATCCAACGAATGCCGAGATTTAAATCTAAAGATATGTGTTACAATTCCCATTCGATTGATTTTATTCAAGTTAAAAGACAGAAATGCAACGGATATCAAGTCGTTGTTTCTCTGTCTTTATTTTTCTAATTCTCTTTCCTATCTTTAAATTATTTTTGGCTGTGCTTTTGAGTGGTTCTCGGGATGGTTTGATTCACAGTTAGACTCGGTAAGTGGCGCTGCTATAAAAGTTACCTATACTATTTATTAATTCAGGTATTATTCATACGAAAAAATTAAAATACCAATTAAACTTACCGTTGCAAAACTGGAGTCGTTACATTTGACTTCCTGAATTCGGGAAACATGAGATAAAAAAAACTACATTAGTAACTTTAATGAATACTGCGTGACTTGTGGTCATCATACGTACATCTCAAATGCACATTAGTAGCAAATAAAACCGGCCAAGTGCGAATGATACTCGCGCACGAAGGGTTCCGTACCATTATGTATCAAAAATCACGTTTTTTGTATGCGAGCCTTTAAATATTTATTTTATTATATTTTTTAGTATATGTTGTTATAGCGGCAACAGAAATACATTGTCTGTGAAAATTTTAACTGTCTATCACGGTTCATGAGATACAACCTAGTAGATAGATAGATACAGACGTTTTTTTTGTATGCTGCTATTTTTTTTGTATGTCTGTATTATTTATGAAAGAAAAAAGAAAAAAAAGTTCCACGAAAAATTTGAAAATTTAACAAACTAAACGACCGTATTAACTTTTCCAATGTGCGCTTTTGACACAGTTTTTTGACATAACTGTCGTTTGACAGTTGCCACGATTACGTTAAGCAGGGGATGAAAGTTTGTATGGAGAAACTACCCGTGCGAAGCGTGGGCGGGTCTCTAGTTAACTAATATTTATTACTTTATTAAATAATTTGATTACTTCATTTATTAATGACAAGCTTAGCCCCGCGGCTTTACCCGCAGTGTTATTTAATTAAGCCGACGAACCTCCAGCCTAACTTGATCCCCATTTAATATGATTCATCACATCATCTCTCATTCCCTACCGAATTTAGATAAATCTTCTCTTAGTGCTCCTGTCAGTGTGAACATTTTCAAGCCTCTAAGGTCAGTAGGTTAGGCTGTGCGGTGATACTGTAAAATATACAAACAAAATAATTAAAGCTTTGTAAAGGTTCTTAACTGAAAGTATTTTATGATTGAGATGCATACTCAAGGTATCTCATAGCTCATAACATATTGATAGCGCCCGTAACCAGCATACCGACAGCCCTCGAGCGATGGCCGCGGTGACCTCATTCCAATGGAACAAAGAGGAGATTCAAGAAAACGGTGTAAAATAACAGTTTAAACTTAGTGTTAGTGTATGTTCTGTCTTTTAAATGTGGTACACGACTTTGTTTGATGTAAAAACTTACAGGAATCGAATCCTTGGGCGACCATTACTTTTAGAAGTAATAGTTTCAAAAAAATCCGACTGACGATAAGGTTATGGACGTTTTAATGGTTTTTTTTGGGGTCTTATACTGACGTCATAATCATTCGCTATAACATACCGGGGAAAAATATGACAAGAATGTTATACCTCAGTCAATACGCACTTACCGTGGATTTCCACTGCCGAAAATAGTCATACAAAACATATTATAGTTTCGTTTTTTTGTCAGAGAGGAATAAAAAAGCTTGTATGACGACACCATTTTCGCCAGTAGACCCACAGTTATCAACGACCGATGACAGTGCAATAATTTAAGTTAATAGTCCCGTTATCCTTACCAGGGTCGTTAGGATTTACGAATTTTTCAAGATTGCGAATAACGCCATCTAAGTGTTAAAATTTATGTAACAATGGATACTATTTGTAGTAGTAGTTTATTTCTTTTTAAAATTATTAATCATTAATATACCAGTGTTCGTAGTTAATGACTTCAAATTTGAAATTATTAATTGGGTATGTCGTAATTACCATTGTTTTGTCCGCCGAGTTACGATGCCGCAAGCATTTTGATTTTGAATTGGTGCACGCTTAAAGCCAAAAGTCATCTAATATTTTTTGAAATCATATTTTAAACATATATCTATATACTATCAGGTGTAACTAAAACTGAAGCATGTATTATTATGTTCCAAGTAACAAGATAATAATGTACATAAGACAAATAATATTTAATTATGTTTTTATGTAGGTTAGTTTTCGCGTCATTTCGTAAATATTTATCAATAAAGTAAGGAACTCCGTACAAATACAATTTATTGATCTTTGTCATGGCATGCAGGGCGTACATGACATACCTACACTCGATACAATACCGTCAGCTGCATTAATAACCTATAGGACAAAGGTCGACGTACAATTATTCATACATTAAATAAAGACACGCATTATCGAAATTGTTACTAATTGAGGGATTTACATTAGTTACTAATATGGTATCATTGAAATTCCCATTTCATTTGTTTATGGCGTGACTACCACCAAAGTAATGAATAGGTGGGCAAAATGTGGTCTATCAATTACGTTTTCAGTTTAGTCCCACTAATATGAAGTTCTCTCAACGTATAACCTATTTTATTACAGGCTTTATTTTATTTTTTATTTGACAACCTATCGATCATAGAGAAGCTGGGGCGGGTTGCCAGTAAGAAATAGTTTTAGTTACACGCAAAGAGCGGTAACAAAGCACAGTTACTTATTTTATATACTTTAGTTTTTGTATGTGTCCAAGCAAAACGGCGTACTTATAGAGCCATTCACCACTGCTCATGTTTGATGCAAGAAGAGACTATATGATGTCAGCCAGGCAGAGAAGAGTGTAGATGAAGAAAAAGAAAGGGATTTTGGGAAGATATTGAGCGTTCAATTATCGTTACCCTTCTTATTTGTGTTAACAATAATACAGGTAACATGAATAATAAAATGTAAACGTAGCCAGTTACTGGTGACCAGCGTGGAACACTGAATCACTGTCTAGTCTAATTACATAGTTCAAGATCATTGAAACAACTGTTATAAGCCGACGATACTCCGACAATAGTTCATTACGGAACTTTAGTTTCTTTTTAAATAAAATTGTCCGGGGGTTGCAAAGCTTAATTTTAAGGCTTGCACATTATTTGGCGTAATTAAATGGCTAATGTATATACAATTACATTGCATTAGATTACTGAGACTAGATTACTAATTAATTACCGGAGAGGAGGCCTGTGTCCCTGCGGTGGGGTAACGTTATAAAAAACTGACCAAAGATAGGTAGATTACTACAGCGGCTTCATAGAATCTAAACAGTTCTGTATGACCTCTAAGAATGTTTTTACGTACTTCTGGGCGTGTATAATTTTATTACGCTATAATCGTGCAAGTGCAAGTTTAACCCGAATAGAATTCGTTTCAGCAAAAACATCGTGAAAAAATATCTGAGCTTAAGTTTTTTTCTGCATGGAGTAGGTCTCTCCCGTTAATAACCATGCAGGGCGGTCCTTTGCAGTTCATTCAGTGGACTCCCGCAAGCTTGACCAGACAGACGGACCATCTTTTAGAAGGTCTAACCACTTTGCTTCGACCGGCATGTGGCCGCCATTCCGCGGCGGATTTGCAGACTTGCCCTGTGTTAACATCCCGCCCCTTTGTGACGCCAATAGATAAAGGAATTTATAAGAACTGTAGCTGTATGCATTCTTTGGTTGTTGTGACCGTAATTGTTTTTTTGTAAATTACACTTTATGTTATCATAGTAAGATACTATCGATTTTCTTACGCCTCAATCCCCAGATTATTAAAATATATTCCTTAAGTATTCATATTTACTCTGGGTCGTACATTTCTTGTTACTATTAGCTATATTAGCCGCCGTTTTGACAGCCCTAGACCCGGACCTATTGAGCCATAGGGTAAATCGGCCACTAGCGCCATTCTAAAA
Organism: Papilio elwesi; assembly: GCA_029849275.1. Taxonomy (NCBI): domain Eukaryota; kingdom Metazoa; phylum Arthropoda; class Insecta; order Lepidoptera; family Papilionidae; genus Papilio; species Papilio elwesi. The sequence goes on from CM056697.1 coordinate 5,269,419, forward strand.
TATTTTATACGCCCCGTTCTACGAGAAATGTGTCCGGTGTATTGCCAAGGTACCAGATGCTTAATTAATTGGGGCAATTTACAACATATATGTTGTTTATTTCAAACAAATATGGTTATGTGTTTAGTAAACAAAATGTTCAAGCGTAATTAAAGTACCTTTATCATAATCATTGTTTATTGGATTATTACTAGTACAATGAATGCACGCATTTGCATAAGTACTTAAGAAGCATGATTACAACAGGTCTAGGTTAGGATTGCCATAAAATATAGTTCCGGAACATAACAGCGGTTACGAATACATTCCCAAGTATTATTTATGCCAACCCTATTTCGATCCCTAGAACGATCTTTACAAAATGGTGTCTAAATGATTTCACAATTGTTGATTTGGCATTTAATGAATCTTAATTCTAATGATTTGTCAAATCTATCTCGATATGATATCATTGGTTACAAGAATCTCAAATTTAGTTAAAGCATTGCGGCACGATTGTATTAGCATGAGGGTGTTGGGGTATTCACGTTACAAAGACGCTGACAGGGGAAGCAAAATCCTGCATCAAATTTACATTCCTTTTATAAGTAATTCCAACTAATAAGGAATGAAGAAAGTGTCATCACCTAATTCCAATTGGTGTGGATAACACGTAATACCCGTCTTCGGATATGCCCAGGATAGTGTTTCACTTGGCCGATATAAAGAAATAAAGTATAAGAATTATTGGGCGATGCAATCGCGCAGCGAAAGTGCCTTTTTTCACCGCTAGGACCGCCGACGCCGCCGCGCTCGACAATACTTCAAAAATAAATTAATAATCAACAAAAATAAACACTTAACAATTAAATTAAAAAATTGAATACAAGATAAATAAATGAAGTTCTGGGTAACCGTTCCAAATTTAAATAGGCATGTTACTGACACATGTTAAGCACGTGGAACCGCTAAGATATTCCCCAGCCAAGCATCGTTTAACGCGACTAAAAAAGTTCTCACTTAAAAAAAAAAACATACAAATAATGTTCACATTTTTACTACAGCACCGCAACTATTGGAAAACAATACCAAAGTTATAAATATTTCCTTTGTTCTTCCATTCGATTGTATTCAAATGGCACTTTAGTTAGCCTAATAGGTAAATAACATACCACATCTGCGATAAAATATATTTTATATTGTAATTTGCGACTTATTGTACATTCTGACGCAACAACTACTGTTTAAATTATTATATGGACGTCAACTGTTATGGAATTTCGAAGATATTGGTTAGGTGGTGAAGGCAATCTTAATTGATTTACAACTTAACAAATAAAATTTATAGAAGCTGGTAAACAAACAGCTGCACTTATACTGGAACCATTGAATTCCATCGACATCTGCAGATTTATTGAACAATGGACAATATAGAAGCTGAGGAATGGCTTCTACGGCACCGAAGTCATCTCTAATATCCTGTCGAGTCGGCCGACTAAACAAAAAAAGAAAAAATCATACGATCCATTGCTATATGTAGATGAAGACAAAAGATCATATTATAGGCCGGTTCGCGTGGTTTATAAGATACTTGCTCTTCACGCCGCAGGTCGTGGGTTCGATTCCCACCCAGGACAAACATTTGTGTGCATGAACATCTCTGTTTGTCCTGAGTCTGGGTGTAATTATCTATTTAAGTATGTATTTACAAAAGAAAAATTAGTATATGTAGTATATCAGTTGTCTGGTTGCCATAGCACAAGCTCTGCTTAGTTTGGGATCAGATGGCCGTGCGTGAATATGTCCTAGGATATTATTATTATTATTTCTTAATGAGATAACAAAAGAAAGAAATATTGTTTGATTTACCAGAAGCGTTCATTCTTTAGTCATGAACGCTAACTATTATGTAATACATACTGGACATATTTAATCAAAGGTGATGAGGTCAGTGGAATCAATCGGTCCTCCAATGAGAGACAGCGAGTCATTGATGCTTTATAGACCTCTGGAATGCTCGCCGAATGTCAGGCAAAGAGGTCGCGAGCTGGGGCGAGACTGTCAATAAGTCGATTGTTTGGTTACATATACGATAACATTTCTGAAATGATAACTTCTGTACGCATTTAATGTAAGTATACACCGGTCACCGACACGCTAATGTTAGCAGGATGTTTTAGATATAATAGATGGCGCTAGTTGTCTTACTAAATGTTTAGTTCCTAATTAAATATATCATAATTTTAATAGAACCATTTCCGACTTGTATTTAAATATATAATACAAATCTATGTTTTTAAGTGGCCGTAAGTGCTGTTAAGTCCTCGATACTCGGAAAGAAATAAGGTGACAAAACTTGATACAATCCTAAATATTAGTTTAACTTAAATATAGGTTAAATGTAAGTAAGGTGTCAACTTATCGTCTTCCTGCCCTTTTCCCTCTCGTGTGGGGTCTGCGCAGTATGACCTTAGTCAATACTGTATAGGTTTTGGCTACAGTCTTTGCGGCCGGCCGCCTTGCTACTGACATTCATCAGGATGTTAACAATTCCACCAATGTTACTAACGACATTAAGTTTTCTTTATTATCATGTTGGTTGTTTCATTAGATCCCTATTACCCAATCTCTTAGACATTGGCCGTAAATTATAGCAGATTCAAGTAACTAGGATTTCAATCTCTGCAATCACTCGACAATTAGTATATCACAGATTAAATTTTGTGTGATATCCAGTTGCCGGCCATTTCTTAGAAAAGAACCTTGAGACATGAAGAAACGAAAATGATCTCATCTGGTTCAAACTGGTCCACGCCAGGAAACTGTCGATCTTCTTTAGGATTGCCTCGTAGCCGTATAATGCAAGTCTCAGTAAATTGCATTTATGATGTTTCAATTGTTTTGTGGTAGACAATCAGAGTTTAATTTAGAAAAGTCCTTTCTTAGTGCTCGCCAACGCAATAATAAAAATCTCTGTGCACATTTTCACGTCTAGGCCCAGTAGTTAGTAGTAGGATCTACTATCCTATTGTCCTATTGGATATTATTACACTTCTTGTTTCAAGATAGAAAAAACATGCAAGGAAGCAAGATAGGCAGAGGTACTATTATCTAACTTATTTGTGTGATCTAACGTGACAAGGTGTAAAGCTATTGCAACGTTTAGGACACAAATCCAGTGGCATTTGTAAGCTAACTGGTAAATTATCCATGAACTTTTGTAAGCCAGACAGCTACTTAGCCACTAGGCTATTATTTCAGATGTAATAGTTATGTTTAATATTGGAATAAACCATACGGAGTAACGTCACGGTTTTAAACAAATATATTAGTTGAGGAAAAAGCCACCTATTACTGATTAAATAGAAATTAAATTGTCTTCTTTACATTGGTTTAAAACTCTACACCAAATGGGATACATAAATTGATTTATTTTCCTATTCCAGTTAACACTGCAGTATATCTCAATTATTTTCAAAGATATTTTTTCTTTTAAATCCAAGCACCAAAGGCGAGGTATATTTTAAACTGTAATATTTTTCAATTTCTGTGAGCACGACCTACTTGTTCGTTACGAACATAAATATTTAGCTCAACGTACAGTCAGTCAAGTAAAGTACAGTCACACAAGTCGATACACGACGGTTTGAATGCGACAAACAGGAAATGGGTTTCATAAGAAATTCTTTTTTCAACTATACGACTTCTAAAAGGTTCTGGAATGGCGATCACGTACAGGTAGGTTTCCCACTAGATGGACTGGATCTGGTCTAATCAAGGTTGCGGAAGTCCACTGGTAAGGCACCTTTATGGCAATCAATGGGGAAGACATACGACTAGCAGTGGACGACTGTTGGCTGAGACGCCTAATGAACATGATGATACGATTTGTATAAGTGTTTAATCAATCTAAGATAAAACCTTAAAATTTCATAAAAAACAGTCGTAGGCTGGAGAGGAGACATACATTATTCATTACCCGAGTGGTGACCCGGTTTAGAAAAAGGCAACGAGCGCCAATGAATAATTATGTTTTAAGTAACTATTTTTTATTTCAATCTGTAGGACCAACAAATGTTTGTCCGAACTGAACGGTGGGAACCCATTCGCCTCACAGTGTTCCCAATTGTCTTATAATTTAGTATGGCAAGTTAACGATTCCTTTGTCGTACTTTAAAATTGAAACGTTAAAGCATATATTACAAAAAAGCTGAGTCCCGCTTCAACCATGCATGCCATGCATTTCAATTAACCGACATGTGTCCAGCATAAGTTGAACCCTATTCAAAATGCATCATATACATATGAAGTCAACTTAAAATGGTTCACACTATTTCTCCATACAAACTTTTAACCCCTAGTTTAGATTATTAGGGGATGAATTTAGAAAAATGTTTTCTTAGAGCTCACCTACGCAGTATCAGAGATTCCTGTGCAAAATTAAAAAAAATTTTTAGGTGCAGTAGTTTGAAATGTGCGTTGATATATCAGTCAGACAGTTTCTTATTTTATATATATATATATATATATATATATATATAGATTTATATATGACTAGTACTCCGCCTCGGCTTCGCCCGGGTAGCCGTTTCGGAATCTATACGGAACATCGTCTTCTATATATGTAGATATGCATCCGTAAAAAACAAAACGTATCCTACGGGAACCGTAATTTATCCGGGATAAAAAGATTATAATCTATCCCTGTACCAAATTTCATCCAGATCCGTTCAGCCATTGTTGAGTGAAAGAATTACAAACATCCATACATATAAACATTTACATTTATAATATGATAGCGTTGAAGTAACTAGATTTTTAGATTTTTTCACAAACATTTATTTTTCGTAAAAAGTATCCCATGTTACTTTTAATACCTCCAAGAATATGTGTACAAAGTTGCATAATGATCGGTTGAGTAGTTTTCGCGTGAAAGCGTAACAAACAAACTTACATTCACATTTATAGTATTATAGTTGGGACGATTTTATATGGAATGCGCTTAGCCAACCTTAGCATACAGATAAGGATATTTGAGACTAGGCATGTGTGTGGTTCCCTATAGGGTATGGCATGCATTAAGCCGAAGCTCTTCATGTCTACTTACGTAGCGTTGAGTTACATAATGAATTGGCGTGTATTGATCAATTTTCTGCGATGTAACGCTCATTTGAAAAAGTTATAACCTCAAATATCTAGCAAAATAAATAAATATTCACGCATGCAATTCAAAGGGGTATCCAGAAATTACAAATTTTTCGATGGCACAGTCCTCGCTGCTTTTACATTTATCGCTCGTCTGTTACTCAGTAGGTCACTGGCCAGCGCCAGTAAATAGATATACTCTCAAGCCCGTAACACAGGGGTAGGCAGAGATTATGGATTCCCATTTGGCGCGATCCTAGCACACCTCTCTCGCTTCTTCTACGTCAATACATACACTGGTACTCCTTATATCACCCTTCTTTAGTATGCCACTAATCTAATCGATGTACGTTCTCCTTGGGCGTCCTGCCAACGCTTCCACTTTCCGCTTCCGCTTTTGCAACATAAATTTTGTTTCGTTACTCTTAATTCATTCTTTGAACAATTATAGGCATACTTCAAAATAAACGTGTAGTTTTTTTACGTAGTAACCGCCATCTTTGATTTGTCTCGAGTCGCGTTGTTGACGCAAGACTTTGCGTTTTCAGTGCGTACGTAAATTACTTTCCGGCCACGATCCCGTTCTCTGTGAATTCCTATTTATAACTCGATGTTCAATATTTGTGTGTACTAACATTACATAGAGGAAATATTTGATTGTTTGTTTGTTCTGGATAAACTCAAAATCTATTGAACAGGTTTTAATATTTCATTCTATTATAATAATATTAAAGAACTATTTTATCAGAGAGGAAAATAGATTATGTATTTTTGTGTCTCTTTCTATCCAGCAGAGTGAATCGGAAGAAACATTTTATTTTAAGATTTTACAAAACTAAAATATAATCAATAGAATAAGCAGAATATTTAAACATATAGATTAAGGTAGCCAGGCACCCAGCCGTACAAACTGTAGGCAAAACATATACAGAATGGACTATAATCATACTGTGCCGACCCCATATAACGTGAGAAAAGGTTAGGGAGATGATATTACTTTAAGGTAGTACATTTATTTGCATACAACTCGCACAGTTTATCTAGTTGTACACTATACACAACAAAAACAACACAATAATTTTTAGTCGGTTCTATGCGTACGCGAAATTTTTGTGTACTTATTTTCTGTATCTATTTTCAATAATAGAATAAATAGGTAACGATTGAAGAATAAATGCTCATCTGCTAACACTTTGTTGTATACCATGTGAATGTAAGTTTGTTACGCTTTCACGAGAAAACTACTCAATCGATCATCATAAAACTTTGTACACATATTCTTAGAGGTAGAAGTAACGTAGGATACTTTTTATGAAAAAATAATAGTATATAAAAAGCGATGTATGTTCCCTATAGACTCCGAAACGGCTGGACCGATTTCGATGAAATTTACAGGGATTGGCACATTCCTGTGTTTGGTAGCGATCGGATCAACATAATTAGTGGCACTCGGGCGAAGCCGAGGCGGGTCACTAGTTAAGGAATAAATAATTAATTAATTACAACCTTAATTACTAATATTGTAGTTATGGTAATATAACTACACCGTCTACAATCATTAAATATCCTTGACAGATTTCTCCTCATAGATTACTTGACAGACATACAATACAATAACATGCTGCAACCTATTTATACGATTTTTTTAGCTCGTTTTTAATTTAGTTTTAGTGTAAGTCAATAGTCCTGCACTACTGACCGACAAAGATCGATCTTCTGTCGTTGTCCAGTGGACTTCCGCGACTTGTCAGATCCTCGGTCCATCTACGTAAGCTGCGTCGACCATATGTAGCTGCCATTCCAGGACTTTTTAGTCCCACCATCAGTATATTCCTGTGGAGAAGTATATCTCGGATGCCTCTATGACGCATACGTCTGTTCTCGGTCCTGTCAGACGTCTACTGTTGAGCCGCTTAATAGTTAAAAGAAAATTCGTACAAACTTATGAATAACACAAAGATCGTCATGACTTTACATTTAGTCCAATAAAATACTAGTATATGGTTTGTAAGAGACGGGATTCTTACCACGATTTGACTTTTTGAGCTCCTATTTCGGCACAGTTGCATGCGCCATGGTCACGGGCTGATTGGAGTTACGCGGTAGTGCGAAAAAATGTTATAAGTAGCCGTATTGATCTACCTTCTTTGTAATTCTGTGACCACTACTACTGTTCGATTTCGTTTGTTTTAAATGTGCGGGAATTCTCACGGAGTTCAAGGGCGCGGACTGTTGGCAGCGTATAAATCAGGGTTGGAGTTAGTCAGCGTAGGCCTATTCGTTACACTCCACTCGTCCCAGCTGGGTAAATTTATTACTTATAATAGTGACGTAAACTTCCTGTATTATTCACAATACAAAAACACTAAATCAGTACTAATTACACCACAGTGCATTAATTAGCGATAACAAATATATATTCTATTCAGATACGTTTTTACTTACACACTTTTTTATATACACGCTTTGAAGTCAAACAAATTAGTAAAGGATACATTTGAAAGGCATTGTTTTTACAGACCCGACTTAAGAACAAAACATGGTGTTTACGTTAAAGACGGAAGGGTTAGTCAGCTAAACTATAATGCATCAGGTAACCACATCTGGCGATGGACCTTTGAAGAACGACCTTCGGATTCCTAATAACCTAATAAACACCAGTCGATACCCTGCATGAAGTTTTTCTTTTTTTTTAATTTTAGTTGATATTTACTAATATTTCTTTTACCCATTCCAACTAAGTTTAATAAGCTTTTGCTAGGATATAGTTCGCACTAATAGTCAAATGGTGGATTCGAAACCACGACCCTAGACCATTGCCTAATGGTCTAGGGTCGTGGTAGCGCCAATAGCCTTATTGGCGCTTTAGCTAAGTTAAGTAACGCGGAAGGCCCAAAACAAACATTTACAAATCAGCAACTTAAGAATAACTTGTTGCGGATGTCTATGGTCACGTGACATCAGGTGAACCGCATACCTGTTTGCTTCCCGCTACTATCCAAATCATTGTGTGCTCCAACATCTTTTTCTATAGGATTCTCGATGGTTTCAATTAGTTTTTGTTTTTCACTGGGCCTAAAACCTCATTGTTTCCATCCAAGTAGGTTTCTTCATTCACCTCCAACAGGTCTCCGAAGCCAACGATCCACATTTAAAAAGCGTTTTTTTGACGCGATTCGATATTGGATTGAAATACGTGAGAACTTTTTTACTAATAAACATGTCTCGCCTTGCCCTTCACGCTACAAATGGAAGAATGCGACGAGTTTACAACTGGCTTGTAGTGCGTGTAAACAAACATTGTATGAATTGTGCATTCGGAACCAGTTATTCTTGTTCCGAGTTCATTTCTCGGTACCGGTTATTGGAGACGCGTGTATCGAACCCCGTGACCGGCGGCATGACAATCGACAATCGATCAAGTTTGTGTCGATGTAACCCCCCCCCCCCCCGCTTCTTCTTCAAACGCACTTCCTAACCTAGCGTTTGGAGCAGCTAGAGTTTTTACAGATGATTTAACGAGGATGACGTCACAGGAACTTTTTCCGAGAATGTACATAGACTAAGCGCTCGGTCACTGTCGGGGATCCATATTCAATCCTAAAACCACATATTGAAAAACAAATATGAGAAGCTGGCAACATGTAATAAATTTATTCGAACACTTTTAAATAAAAAAAAGAATAAAAGCGAAAGCTTTTAACCATCGATCATCCGATACGGCGAATCGCATTTGATCCGACCATAAACATGTCGTGGAATTTACCAACGCAACGGCGTTTATACTTTTGTACTAAGAATACCAACGAAACAATAAACTTTATAAAGCATATAATATGAAGCATTTTATATGCTTTATATAAAAAAATGTTATGTAAAAAAGAATGTAATTTAACTAGATTGTCTAATAAAATTTGCCTCACTGCTTAATCCAATTGGGTTAAGAAGGTTTTAGTCCTATCAGACCAAAGAAGAATTTGAAACTTAGATATCAATGTGTCAAAATGTAACACCATCCTTGAACTTTCAATTCTAATCCAATTATGAAACCGCTCAAGAATTTCTACCACATTAGAGATGTTAGTATCGTATCGACATAGTTTATCGTGTATTGTGGGTATATTGTTTATTTCGAATCCATTGGCGGTTGCAAAAGGTGGCGTGTTCGGATCGCGTCATCGTTCGCCGAACTCCAGCCGAGAGAACAATGCAGATTTAAACCTCAGCTGCGGTTACATCGCTAAATCGGTTCCGCCCACTCTTTTATTGCATTAAAATAACTCACATCTGTTAACTTCAACTGACTAGACAGAATGATCGACTTTAGCTTACGAATGTACACTAAATACAAATAAATAGATCGATCTATTTAAAAGATAAATAATGAATAAAAAAAACTAGTGACCCGCCCCGACTTCACCCGGATACCCTAACACTAATTATGTTGATCCGATCGCTACCAAACACAGGAACACCCGCTATGCCAATCTGGACAATCCTTTTAAATTTAGATCTATAGGGAACATACATACATCCCCTTTTATATACTATACATAGACTATATAAAAATCACACCCGACTTGCAGTATATATTGCAGCGCCATCTGCTGGGTTTATTTTAAAGAATAGTTAGTGTTACGGTAAGATACTTTTTATAAACATTTTCAAGATTCTCACTTACTCCTAAGAAGATTTTTAATTATATTGGTATTTATAAAAAAAAACCCGGATAAAACCGGTTTAATAAATTGAGCTTGTCGATACGCGCTTCACTAGCGCTATCGTTAAGACGGATTATCGTGGTGACATTTGACATTGACACCGACAAAGTGGTAGCTGGTAGCTGGCATCTCAAGATAAGACAATTTAAAATATGTTTTGTAGAAAGAACTCGAACGTATGTGTACACAACATTACTGCGTTGAATTCACCCCCTATCATGTCACTTAGCAAACTATTATGTCGTTAAAGTCTCAAGAGGTGCCTAATAAGTTATAGCAGGACTGACCTTGGTTTGTTTTCATGGTAGCAGGCAAGAAATAAGCAGGGGCAACCAAAATGGATGACTTGCCAGACTTATAGAGATACTGGTTGAGGAAAAAAATTGTTTTCCGTTCATCCTAACAAGTCCTCTGTCTACCTCGCAATGTCGATAAGGTCGTGAAGCTGGACAATGAAAATCGTTGTATAAATCGATCGGACTCGCACGTGGCGGTTGCGTCAACACAGATAAGCAACGGCCGACACTTACTCATCCGTGTAAACATTGCCCAGAACCCGTCATATTTCAATGATAAGCACGCTTTTACTGTACATATTATGCTTTGTTGAAAGATTGAGAGATCGCTTAAATCGTTTCAAAATTAAGGTCCCCGAATTACTAGATAAGATTGCAATAACTATGCGCTCACGGACGTAACCTAGAGGGGTAGGCAGAGAGATTTCCATTCGGCGCGATCCTGGCACACCTCTCTCGCTTCTACATTCATACTACGCATACATGCACGTCGGTTATGGGTGCTCCGTAACTTTGTGAATGGTGGTGGATGGGTGGTTATTTATGATAATTGATGAGTAAGTTTTAAGGATATAATTCATTAAAGTTTTTGTAAATTGGCTGAAATATAACGCTTTTTGTTGACGAAGAGGTAACGTCGGCAAGTACATTAAGACAGAATAAAAATTGCTTTCTCTGCTACCAGTAACACGGGCGCGTCGATATATGTAAATCAAACACTTACGCTTTGCATCCCTACTAATATTATAAATGTGAATGTAAGTTTGTTTGTTACGCTTTCACGCGGAAACTACTCAACCGATCATCATGAAACTTTGTACACATATTCTTGGAGGTATTAGAAGTAACATAGGATACTTTTATGAAAAAAAATAGTATGTAAAAAGTAAGCGAAGTATGTACGTTCCCTATAGACTCCGAAACGGCTGGATCGATTTCGATGAAATTTACAGGGATTGTCCAGATTGGCACATTTCTGTTTGGTAGCGATCGGATCAACATAATTAGTGTTACCCGTGCGAACCCGGGGTGGGTCACTAGTACCGCTATAAAGCTTAGCCTAAATCTAAGTATCCAAGGGAGATATTCAGTACTATCTTGCAAAATATCTTATAGCAATGATATGTTCTAGGTGAGCATTGATGATGCCACGCAGGTCGACAAGGCCTCTCGACCCTCCTACGAATTACCCGCGACCGGCGAAGCATCGATTATAATTGTCTATCACTAATTTACGTTCACTGGGCTAGCCGATGCTTGAAATGTACGGCGCTCGAATAGGGCAAACGTTTGGAATGGTTGCGTTAATTACATTTTGTCGCTCTATTGGATATTGCAAGCAAAATATCAACATTTAAGTGTACAACACGAAAATAAATAAGCATTATTTGAGGATAAATGGATTTCTATCAATTAATACAATATAAAATGAACACCCAAAGGATAGCCAACGAGGCTTAGGCTAGGCGCCTTCTGCGCCCCGCCGTCTCGAGCCCGGTATTGCTGTACTTGTAGATGTCTCTTCTAGTCATACAAGCACAAATAAAAACAAATCGTTTACATTACATTTGTGATCAAATGATCCCCCCTCTATTATCTATTTACTCCAGTCTTCTTTCATACAAAGAGACCGGTGCGTTAAATAAATAGGTTCTTAAATTAGTCTTCGAATATAAGAGCTTATTTATAAATCCCTACTAATATTATAAATGTGAATGTAAGTTTGTTTGTTACGCTTTCACGCGAAAACTACTCAACCGGTGACCTAAACTTTGTACTCATATTCTTGGAGGACTTTTTATGAAAAAAGACTATATAAAAAGTGAAGTATATATGTTCCCTAGAGACTCCAAAACGGCTGGACCGATTTCGATGAAATTTACAGGGATTTTCCAGATTGGCACATTCCTATGTTTGGTAGCGATCGAATCAAAATAATTAGTGGTAGATTAGGCGAAGCCGGGGCGGGTCACTAGTCTTAATATATAGATTAAATAAATTTAATAATATTATAATTAGGTCTTGTTAAAAAAAGCTTCAATACACTTGAGGTTACATAGGTATATAAACAGAATAGTCTTGTGTCGTGTCGTGAATGCATCGCCCGACGGTGAGGCGTCCGCTTTGACGCGTCGTGTTTTTCATTCCCAGGTCGAGCTTTGAAACGTATTCATACATTCATTGGCACGGTAACCACGCTCGCTTTTAGTGAAATGGTTTTTTACCTATTGATAAGTTTAATGAAAGTTTTTTTATACGTAGAACCCAAAACAGGTGTGCTAGGGCTGTGCGAAATAAAAAATTGAAATCTCTAGGTCGCAACAACATCAGTTGCACGAATCGGCCGGCTCGAACGGTGAGCGACCTCACAGAAGACAGACGTCAAGTAAAAAATTACATACTTCGTATGATGATTGAGGTTCCGGAGGCATAATTCTCTTCGCCTTCCCATCCATTTCTAATAAGGAAAGGAAGAGGATTTGATGGGGGAGGGGATAAATAGTAAAAGGATATATATACTATTTTCTAGTTGTCCCCCTCATCTGTGTATTAAACGTAGGAAACGCATCTGGAACTCATTGGCTTGTTGCCTATAGGAAGCGGTCATCGCATATAGGGTATACTGTGATAGCAAAAGATATCTCCTTCTATAAAAAAAGAGTGTGAGTGATGAAAAAATAAAAAAAACACTGCTGCTCACAACTAAAGTCCATACATGTTGAATGAAACAGAAGAAGTATATCGGACCGTGCTAAGTCGACGGCCGTGATCTCCGCGTACTGGCCACTGGCACTAATATTGTACAATAAAACTATCCCAAGAATCTAGTCTATATAAATCCGTCAAATCTGATTTAGCAAAACTATGGCGACTCTAGGTATCTCTGCATGTAAAATATATTTTTATTAACATTTATTTTTCGTGTATATTTTTTTTTATGTAAGAAGGTGGCAAACGAGCAAACTGGTCTTTGTACACATTTTTGTGTACATGTATGGACTCATGGTCTGATAATAAACAGATTTATTATAAATACAGGCAGACTTCAACGAACTGTCTTCAAAGAACGATACCTTAGATATAGTTTTTTTGCCGTCGCGTCCGGTCAGCGACCTAGTAGTACAGATACCACATGGGTATTACTCCGTCGTTCCTAGTATCAGAAGTTGCTTGCCCCGTTCCCAACCCTGGCACGTGTCGACACGGATCTTAGAATCCGTCCCGGTCTACGGTGCGTGAAATGTATTTCGTCAACTTCGAAAGTTGATATGAAAATTGCAAATTTGACTTTAGGCAAACCTTACTTAAAATTTAAAATAGTTTGGAGGTTTTCAAACATTAAATTGTTAATGAACTGAAAATGAAATTATAATTAATAAAAACTTTTAGAAAAAAAATAAGTACACACTTACATCTGATAAAAGGCAACTCATTGCTAATGGAAAGGCATTTTTTAAACAGCACGTCTTTCTAAATATAGATTTACTTTGTCTCGCTTGAATTCCAACGAAATGTGACGTGGGGAGAATTTGCCGTGCCGAATGCTGAGCACGTGCCGTCTTACTTGTAAACACAAATTATGTCAACCAACTCGAGCTACTTCCATGCTGACCCCAAATACTTAAACGGCGTGCAGAAATGTTCGTCGCTGGATTTTTCTTAAGCTAACTTGACTAATAAAAAAATAAAAAAGTAACAGGGGGTGATTCAATCTCCAATCTAGATACACTGACCACAGATCTTAGCACTAAATATTTAACACACTTTTTAGAAAATCCATTTTTTTTGAAAAATACTGATCTCTCTTGCTGTTAGGACAGGACAGGTCATAATGTAGGCATTATGACCTGGTATTTCGTGTAGAAGCGAGAAAGTTGTGCCAGGATCGCGCCAAATGGAAATCCATAACCTTAGCCCACCCCTCTTGGTTACGGGCGTGAGTGCATATTATTATTTCGTGATAATTAAATGTGTAATACTCGTACTTAAGTAGTACTTTACAGCACCGTGAGTCACGGGAGGATTGAGGTGTCGTCATAAAATTAAATTCCAAACCAAGTATACTGCAAGATCTCAATATGTAAGTTTAATCTGCATTGAAAATAAGAGGATGCCTACTGGAAACGTCGGAAACAAAAACATTATATCCCGTTATAACCCGTGTAACTTAATTTCAATGTCTTCTACATTATTCGTGTGTCCTTTGAAATTTAGTACTTAAAGATTTGTTGTCCCATAATTATTCAGTCACTTTTATTTACGGAGTTATCGCTACCTTATTTTCCACTAGAATAAAGATCAACTCAACAATGAGACCTTAAGAAAAGTTTAATTAGATTTTATCTACTAAAAAGCTTGTGACCACAAAGTGACATCGCAAGAGGCGACGCCATTTTGCATTTTAAAAGGGCTTCCGTCACTAAAGCTCACCTGAAAACGTTCGGCGTAGAGCATTTAAGAGTTCGGGACGAGTGGGCTTATGGGATCGCTGTTTTTATGCAAACTAAGTACACTCAAATACAAAATGTATAAATTAACATATTTTCTTTTTGTCTTATATGTTATTTTTTGTAATTTATAATTAATTACCCTTATACAGTATACGTATTAAAGCGATAAATTCTTGCATTTAAATACATAGGTATCTACTACCTACATGTATTTCGGCTACCTCGGAAATGGTTCAAACGGATTGGATGAAATTTCGTATTTTAATAAGGTTATGTCCGCCTTTCCCGTATAAACTGACCTTCCGAAAAAAAAACAAAAAAGTCAATGGATGATTAATTCATAAAAAAAATCCTACTGGGTCCTTAACTCTCTATGACAACGCTAGATGAAGAGATGAAGAGAAAATGTTTATTAATTTAATAAAATCACTCGCTATAATTCACATTACACAAGACGGCGTGATGTTGGTGCCTAAGACGCAATTTCAGTCCCCCTCCCCTTCCTCATGAGGGTTCGTTAGTTACTTCCCAAGTGGAAGAGGATTGTACGGAGAGGAGATGAATAGAAGAGGGAAATATCATGTTTCTTGTCTATACCCTCCTCTGTCCACTAAAGGTAGGCAACGCATCTGCAACTCATTAGCTTGTTGCAGATGTCTATGACTAACTGTCACTTAATATCAGGTAAACAACTTGCTCGTATTTAGTTAAATCTCCAGTCACAATTGTTTGTGTCAACTAAATAATAAATAAACACAATTTTATTTTAACTGAATTATAGTTTCATTTCATTTTAATTTAAATAGAATACAATATATAGGCATGAAAGGATGAATGAAGAGAGAGTAACGAAACAAATTCATGTTGCAAAAGTGAGCGGCAGCGTTGGCAGGGGACGCCCAAGGAGAACTTATATCGACCAGATTAGTGACATACTAAAGAAGGGCGATATAAGCAGTACCCATAACCGACGAGCATGTATGCGTAGATGAATGGATGTAGAAGAAGCGACAGAGGTATGCCAGGATCGCGCCAAATGTTAATTCATTACCTCTACCTACCCCTCTGGGTTACAAACAAAGCATTCTAGATTGGTCCTTATACTGAAATGTACAAGTAAAACCTTATATTCGTGTCATCTTTTATACGTGCATTAGGTAAAGCAAAGACAATCTTGTTTGACATTTATGAATCATTAATAAACGGTTGAATAGAAGGAAAACAGCTGGAACCTTGACCTCTTTGGATATAAATAATAAATAACCGTAACGAGTGTCTATGGATATTTAATAAGTTGGCGCTTGTGCACACAGCGATGGCATACAATACGTGACATTCTGTTCAGTTTGTCGAGATGAGCACGCTATACTTTGTCGCGCGTCACGCTGCCAGCTCAGCATGCGGGATAAAGTAAACACGTCGCTAGTTTACTGCGAACTATAATTATTGAATATTACGTAACGTGTTCTAACAAAATGTAGGAAATATTAATTGATTATTCTCCTTTCACGTCCATTTTGTACATTAAAAAATACATGTCAAATGGCAAATAATTTAATTTCACTTCACTTCATTTCAATTGCATTTTATTCATTGACTATAACAAAATATTTAACTTATTCATCGATCGGACGATCCGATTTAGATTCAATTGAATTAAGGTATCTCTGTACATGTTTAATAATTAATTATAATTTATTAATTATTTTTTAACGTTTTTGGAGCAGTGGTGGCTCAGCGGTTTAGACCCCGACTTACGTACTGTAGGTCGCGGGTTCGAACCCAGGCAGGCGCTCTACTTTGTGTAAATTTATTTCATCACCACTGCTCCAAAAACGGTGAAGGAAAACATCGTGAGGAAACCGGCATGTTCTTAGAACCATCAAATTCGAAGACATGTGACATCCACCAACCCGCACTGGGCCAGCGTGGTGGATTACGGCTCATTCCCTCTCTCGGAGAGGAGGCCTGTGTCCCAGCAGTGGGAAACATTCTAGAAAAGGCCGATTTATTATTATTATTATTATTTATATTAATTAATAATAAATAAAACTGATTCTAGCAAGTGATAAAACTTGGATCTGAGTACAAGAAAGTAGATTATACCTTTTAAAGTGCGGACTTGGACCCTTATTTCCTGTGCCTGGTGGTTCATTGGGTCTGGGTTTAAACTTGATTCCTATAATACTGCATCTTGTGCAACGCATGTTAAGGTCTCACAGGTAACCCAAACGTATATGCGTTTACGAAACTATGTACGATTTTCAGCACATTCATTGAAGGCCAATGGTGCAATCGTTTAGTCATGTTTAGCTGATTTAGCACAACTCAATGTTTTTTAAAGTATTGTTCAAAAATAATTAAATAGTTCGACTTCATTTTGTATGATTCCTTTTGATTTATGTCCTCCTATACATGGGACATAGTTATGAACTATTGATAAATTCAAATTTTGAAATTGTCTCAATAAAAACCCCATTTAATTAAAAGAGCCATAGATTTTTTTCTAATAGTTTTAAACGCTGCTTTAAAAGATTATCTATGGATTCTATATAAAACCTTTTAGATGGGTGAAAAAATTGTGTAAGCAAACAATGAGCTTTCATATCTTTGCCACGAATCGATGTCGATGGAATTTCGTTTCGTTTTACAAATCAGATGATTTTTCTAGACGCCAATTAAACATTCAAATTTTCGACCGACAGAAGAAATTCACGCGAATCATATTTCAATAAAAAAAAATCTCTTAGTATACTCTATCTGGGATGTCGTAACGTAACGTGCAAAAGAAAATTCGAAGACGGTGTTACAATATATATTTTTAAGTGAAAAATTCTTATATCGCGTTGGAAGATATTTGGTGTGGGAAAATCTTTTAGGTTCTGGTGAACAACATTCGACAGTAACGTGATTTTTTTAAATTTGGAACAGTTTCGACGAACTTTTTATTATTTGGTTGGTACACCTCCAGCACCATCAGACGAAACGCTGAAATAATTCTAATCCATACCTGTCTTCTGCGAAGTCGTGGTATTTCACCGGTCGAGCCGGCCCTGCAATGCAACAGATGATGCGAGCTCTACCACTGTTAGACTATTTGTAAGACCTAATGCGGTGTTCAAGGTCCCAGTTTACAAGCTTAGTGACTATTATTCCATTACAAAATTAAGGAATGTGTTGCATACCAAAAACATGGAAATACCGGACCATTTCTTTGTCACTCTTGCCAATGGATTGACCGCATACCGGAACTTTTAAGTTTCAATGACACTGTGAATTGTGTGTTAAATTTGCAATAATAATTTATCATTAAAAAATATGTAACGTTTGGATAAGGTAACATTTATAATGAAAGAATGATTAAAGTGTAATCACTTATAGGGTTTACAATTGCACCTATCAGACAGTTAACATGGCCCACTTCAGTGTTTGGGTGACGTCTTCGCGGCGATTACTCAGTGGAGCAATTGTGACAGCAATGACCCTTGAGATAATCCGAGGGCATATGCCACGCGGTTGCACCGTCAAATTAGGACAATAAAATACGCTGAATACATCGTCCAAAACTCAAAATCGACATTTTAATCTTTAATTATTAAATAAATGTACTGCTAAGAGTTATTTAAATTAATATGTTAATATGATAATTGTAATTTTAATATATTGTTTTTAATGTGCTATGAACAAAATACAAAACGCGACTTAAATCCTAATTTATTACATTTAAAAAATTATTGAAATTATATCGTGCATTTAATGTAAACGAATGTACCACGAGTTACCGTAAACGAGACCAGAACAAAAAGTTTTTGATTGTAATTGTATTTATATTATTTATGTAAATATGTTTTTATAAGTAGAAGAACTTCAACAATCGGGACTGTCCGCCACATATCCTTGCAATTGGTCCCCACGATTTCAATCAAGTTCTTATGTCCGAGAATTTATGAATAATAACCGAAAGCATCATCGCCGGAACCAATTGGACCGCATCTTGAACCGGTATTCGAATAGTAAACTTTAAATAAAATGGACCACAACTGTCTATGATCAGGTAGTTTGGGAACGGAAGGTGGGGGAAGGTGTATATACACGAAATGTGAACACGCGCATCTTTCCTTTGTGCAATTTTAACGATAATTTTGTTCGTTATTTTAAAAAAACAGTAGCCAACACTTAGCCTTAATATTATGCTGTATAAACTGAATCATTTATTTTAATAATCCTTTTACTATTTATCCCAAACAATACAGTAGCTCTCCAGAGACAAATTTAAGAAAAGGTATAGTGTTTATATTGACATCGAATGTGTTTAGGATAAAACATGAATTAAAAATACTTATGTTCATTGATATCCTTACCGCGAAAGCGATGTTGATGAATATGAAGATCTTCTCTGCGGTGCAAAGCCCCCGGGCGCAACCCATGGCTGCACTCACTCACTGCACTATCACGACATAAAACACGTCGTTCCGCGAGCACGCCGCGTAAGGCACTGCCGTTTGGCGGGCGCGGGTCGGTGTCGGTGGTGTGGTGACGCGCGGCCGGACTAGGGATGCACCGTTTATCGACACCCAGATGCTACCCTCATGCCGAATTTGTTTAATTTCAATTATTAAATACTTATATTTATTATATACGTATAAATTCTTTCCAACATTACATTAAAAATTGTTAAACTAAAACAAATAATTCTGTTTGTTATTTTAAAATAATGCAGTTCATATCGAGGTTACAGAGCCCGTTCAGCCAAAAATATATTTTTGTGAATTGATGTCCACGTTTTCATTGTACTTAAATTATGTTGGGCCTAATTATTTAATTCATTGAACGTTTAAAATTTACGTCTTTTATTCCGTGTCAGTAAGATGAATACTTGCACAAGTGTTCGAAAGCGGTTAACTATTATTTATGGGTCTTCTTTTTCTCTCTGGCCTCTTTCCCACTTTTGGGGTCGGGACAATACGACCGTAGTCCGCAATGTGATAAGTTCTGGCCATTCCCAACCAAGCTTAAACTTGTTTGAATATGGGTCACGATAATAGTCGAATAGCGGATTCGAACCCACAACCATGTTGTGCATGTTTCACAGTCTTTAACTATTAGACTATTGATGCTTTAAGGTCTTATGTCGTTTTATTAACAATATCAATTCAAAATCCACATTAATTCGGTTTTAAAGAACATTTTCATTACCTTTATTTATCACGCATATTCTTTAATATCGTACTATTATTTATCTTAGCTTAGCTTATCCTGCTTTGAAGAATACCAGGTATTTATTGGTAATGAGCATTTGAGTTAGGTACTGTCGTTATTCATCGATATTTCAACTCCTTAGTCCATCACTATGTGACAAGCTCCCGGTCCCAACGCCCGTTTCAAACATCGCCTAATTTTTTTACAGCCTGACCCAAAAATTATTATAATTCTTCATACCTTATAAAGACTTAATATACGAAAAGTTTTGGAACTCCGAATTTTCAGTTACAGAGCTTTCATTGCCTTACACTTTCCCGCCAAACCACTTACGTGTTTTGTAGGCGCGCACCTTTTACACAAATACAATGTAAATTAGAAAAATAAAGAAAAAAAATGATGTGATAAGATTTCGATAGAATTATCAGGAAAAGTTCAGATCGGCTGAGCGGTTTGATACCGATCGAATCAACGATTAGTGCTACCCGGAGAGAAGCCGGGGCGAATCACAAGTAAGTAATAAAGTGACTTAGGCACGGAAAAATGTCAAAACAGGTTAGTTGGTACTTAAGAAATAAGGAACATTGGTTAAAGCGTAAATCATAAATGAAGGTCGGGACATTTTTTCCGGAATAAGGGTAGTTTATATTACAATTTTTTAACAATAGTTAATTTTAAAAAAAAAGTAAAAAACCTATGTCATTATCATCACATCGTAATATTACCTACATGGAACGCCTTTGTGACTACATATTACATGCTCAAGAAAAACATTTCCCTCCTTAAGGGTCCTCAGTCTGGTAAACAAACGATGCACAAAATTGCACACGCTCACCCTGAGGGTTAGTCCGTTTAATAACGACAGGAATACAACACGTAGCTTGTGTTACACTAATTTAAAAGGAAACCCTTGGGCATGGAGCTAGTACGGCTTCTATTCACTAGTAGTGGGAACTAAATTAAAATTTTAATTAAAAAAAAATCAAATAAGGCAAAGGATCGTGTTAAAAGTTTTTGAAGCATATCTGAATTATTGAAAAAAATAAATATGCGCTCACGCCCATAACCCAGAGGGGTAGGCAGAGATCATGGATTTCCATTTGGCGCGATCCTGGCACACCTCTCTCGCTTCTCCATCCATACATCTACGCATACATGCTCGTCCGTTACGGGTACTCTTTATATCGCCCATTATAACTAGTATTTAAATTTAATATTATTTTTAATTCATTTAGATAGATTAAGTAAAGACAAACTTGTAATGTTATCTTTAAAGGTACAGTAATCGTCTAAAACACGCATGAGTATCTACTCACTCCTCCTTCCTTCCTAAAGTACTATTTTTAGAAGGAAATAGTAATCATTTTACTATTGATTTACGTTAAACGGATTGAACAGGGCCGTACTCGTATCACGTTGCTTATCCATTTAGGGGACCCTAAGCTAGGGATTAAATGAAGCGGAGAGGACATTTGATTTAGTTAAAAACTAAGCAATAACGCAACAAAGAGAGAAATTTAATCTAACAGTGGTAATGTATGCAACAGCATCTGTTGCACGAATTGGTTGGCTCGACTACTACTCGCTAATCGAGAGCCGGAGGCCTAATTTAGGTCCTCTTCCCGCTCCCACCCTACCCTTTCAAGGATAGGAACGGGAAGAGGATTGGACGGGGCGGGGGTTAGCGGGGAATAGGAAATATCATTTTTCATGTCTATCCCTCCTCTGTCCATTAAAGGTAGGCAACGCATCAGCAACACATTTGCTAGTTGCGGATGTCTATGGGTAGCGCTCACCTGACATTGGGTGATACGCTTGCTCGTTTGCCAACTACTTCCATAAAAAAACGTAGGTACTCGTCGGGGTCATGATATGAAACTTATATATTTATAAACTTATATAAAATGGATGTAACTCTGAATAGCGACAGCTTCAAGAATGCGCGGCAAAGTTCAAATGTCAATGTACACTGAACGACGAACGTTGTCATTGTAAAGGAGCGCTCACACAATCAGGTAGTCATCAGCAGAGGTCAATTAGGACACAAAGCAATCATTTATTTTACATATAACATTTAACGTAGCTGGGTGATTCATCAACGAACAGGCAAAACCATTGGATCAAGGAATTTTAAATTAAACATAGGCCTTTTTACTATAATGGTTGCCTTTCATCCGAAGTATTCCCCTGTATCTTTATATACATATTTTTTCTGTACGTGTGTTGACAGTGATCTCCTAAACGGCTGAACCGATTTGAATGAATTTTCGTGTATGTGTTCAAGTTCGAGGATGGTTTAGATTCACAAATAAACCCAGCAGATGGCGCTGCAATCTATACCGCAAGTCGAGTGTGATTTTCATATAGTATATGTATAAAAGGGGATGTATGTATGTTCTCTATAGACCTAAATTTACAGGGATCATCCAGATTGGCACATGCCTGTGTTTGATAGCGATCGGATCAACATAATTAGTGGTACCCGTGCGAAGCCGGAAGCTGTACTTTATAAGAATGCCTCACAGATATACGAGCCTTCTTCCGTAATTTGTAATGTAACAATCGAAGTGATTGAGCATTCGCCGTCAATCGGTTAAGCTATTTTTACATTGACGGATGCCCTGATACAGGTCACGCACTGCTCATGTAATCCTTAAATCTGTATTGCTATAATACATAACGCTCTCGTGAGAGACAACACAAGGCAAGGACTGCCTGTGAAATCTTCTTTAAATAAATTATAGTGTCCGGATTCGAATCTACAATCCTACAAGTGGACCACAAACAGATATTCTAGTTGAGATACTGAACTTTAAGTATTTTTTTATATTTATAAATTACGTTTTTTGCGATTGTTTCACGCTCCACCGCCCCCAGTGACATTGTCACGGACCATTTGGCTTACTTGTCGGACATTGACTTTATTCACTGTTAATATTTATGTATAGTTTCCTCAGAGAATGAAAGGAAACTAATACTCCGCTTCGGTCTTATCAATAGATAATATAATAATATAAATAATAAATCGGCCTTTTCTACAATGTTTCCCACTGCAGGGACACAGGCCTCCTCTCCGAGAGAGGGAATGAGCCGTGATCCACCACGCTGGCCCAGTGTGGGTTGGTGGATGTCACATGTCTTCGAATTTTATCAATAGATAAATAAATAAAAATAAATTCTATATAGGCTGATAATTTCTGTTGTACGAATTGGCCGGCTCGACCGGTGAAATACCACGACCTCACAGAAAACAGGCGTGAAGTAGAAGTACTCTGCCTTTCGTCTGACGAGTGAGGTGCCGGGGGCCTAATTTCATTCCTCTTCCCCTTCCCGCCCGTTCCTCTAAAGGGGGATAGGATGGGAAAGGGAAGAGGATTGTACGGGGAGGGGGTTAATGGGGAAAAGGAAATATCCTTTTTACTGTCCATTAAAGGTAGGCAACGCATCTGCAACACGTTTGCTTGTTGCGGATGTCTATGGGTAGCGCTCACTTTACATCAGGTGATCCACTTGCTCGCTTGCCACCTTGTCACATTATAAAGTGAAATATTTCAACGAGCTCTTTAATGGATACGATGGATACCTTGTACATGCATGATGTTTACCCCATATCGATAAATAAAATAGTTATGTCCCCGGTTGTGGTTTTGTATAGGGCCATTGTAGTAATGACCGACGTGGTCTGAATCGATAGCACAGCCACAGCCGTTGCCCAATGTCCACAATACCTCATTGATTCAGTCAATAGTCATCTGACAGGGCCGGACTCCATCTTTGATTTTTAATAATCGTTTAATTGACCGATTTTTAAATAAATAAGTTTTCAAATATTACATCAATATTATAAAATAGATTAATGATAATAGATAATTTGTATTATTTTAAAAAAAGTATCTCTCTGTTCTTTACAATCCAGGCAACTTAAGTTGTCTGTAATCAAGTACTTATTTTTAGGTTACTTAACTTAGGAAGGAACGAATATGCTTATCAACTTAGAGAAAGTCTTAGAGAATAGTCCCATTTTTATTAATATTAGTTTAGATAAATTAAAATTAAAAATAATTTTGACCTTAAAGTATTAACATATTAAATGATTGTTTACCCATGATATTTCTGAAGTCCGCCTCTGTTATAAGCGCTAGTTAGCGACGGGTCGCAGAGGCGGGGCTTCAATTGGGAACTCTTAAGACGGCAATGAACACAATTACCGCAAATGGCCGCTCGCTTGGTGCTGCGCCGTCCGTGCTGTCGGCTTAATGTTTATAGTTTCAACTCCTGACGTAATTGAAAGACGAATTCATTTCACTATATTGACCTTATCAAACTCGGTTGCGATCAGTCTGGACTAACACCAATATTATTATATTTATTTATTACTAGTGACCCGCCCCTGCTTCGCCCGGGTACCACTTATTATGTTGGAACACACACACAGGAACACCCGCAGTGCCAATCTGGACAATCCCTGTAAATTTCATCGAAATCGGTCCAGCAGTTTCGGAGTCTATAGGTCTATAGAACACACATACTTCACTTTTTAAATACAATTTTTCTTCATAAAAAGTATCCTATGTTACTGCTAGTACCTCCAAGAATATGTGTACAAAGTTTTATGATGATCGGTTGAGTAGTTGAGTAGTTCGCGTGAAAGCGTAACAAACAAACTTACATTCACATTTATAATATTATAGGGAAGGGATAGGGAAGGGATTAGTAGGGATTATAGTTTTTTATACGTTATTCAATTTCGCAGTAGCCTATTCCCGTAAATGAATAGGCTAATGCTAAACTAGTTCGTGATAATACGATCTCATTGCCATTTAACATCAGATGGGATTGGAGCCGAGCTTTAATTCATCTATTATGTACGTATATAAAAATTGAATGTGTTTGTCCCCAATTACATTTTTTTTTGCCAAAACTACACATCACAGAGCGGTTGTTATGATTGTAACGTCTACGACCCCGAGTATCACTATGGTGGTTGCATGTGGCTAGTTGTAGGGGTGCAAACGGGGATTGAAAATGCATTTTTCAATAAAGTGCAAATTAGAAAAAAGTTTTTGCAGAGTTCATAATAAATAATGTATAAAACAGCCGGTGCCGGCTGTAAAATGACAAATTGACTACATCCTGTTTACCCTTTTCCTACCTATGTGGGTATAGTACAACCATAGTCCATACTGTAAAATCTTTTGGCTACAGTTTTACGGCCGGCCGCCTGACTAAGACAACCCTCCTCGGGCATATAACAGAGACATTAATAGACTATTGAAATATATTAATTAACATTTTTTCAACCATTATTATAACTTATATCGTAAACTACGATAATAGTCAAATGGCGGATTCGAACCTACTACTTTATTGCGCCAATTCTTACCCTTAAATTGAGTATCTACATGGTATTAGCATTGAAAGACGAACCATGCTTAAAACTGGCAAACGAGTAAGCGGATCAACTGATTTTAAGTGAGCGCTACCCATAGACATCCGCAACAAGCTGTTTCTAAACTAGGCGTACCATCTTTCGACCACATCACCGCTTAACATCAGGTGGGATTGTTGCCAAGCGCTAGTTTATACGTTATTAAAAAAAGGCAAGCAAATATGTTGCAGATGCGTTGATACCTTTGAAGGACAGAGCCCTCCTCTGTAGACATGAAAAACGATTTTTCCTTTTCCCCGTTAATCCCCTCCCCGTCCTATCCTCTTCCCTTTCCCATCCTATCCTTGTGAGGAAAGGGTGGAAAGGGAAAGAAGACTGAAATTTGGCCTCCGGCACCTCACTCATCAGACGAAACGCAAAGTACTTCTACTTCACGCCTGTTTTCTGAGAGGTCGTGGTATTTCACCGGTCGAGCCGGCCAATTCGTGCGACAGATGTTGTAGCGGACATCACTACTTCAAACAAACTTTTATTAACAGTATAATAACTCGGTCAAGAAATCAAAACCAGTTATGCAATCTTAAACAGATCACTTTTCTCCCGACAGCACGAGGGGAGGGGGCGGTATTATAATGTGTTTACAAGCAAACTTCTAAGACGACTTCTGTAAACTGAAACTGGGTAAAGTTAAAAAAGAAAAATGATAGGCCTCCCAAATAAAATGATTGACTTTATAAAAGCTTTCATACACTAAACAAAATTCGATTATGCGATCCGGTTACGAGTTTTAATTACACAAATAATATGTACAATAAGTAACATAGAGGTATTAACAAATGCGTGTTAGTAAATGAGGATTGGAATGTTTAGGAGACAACATGAAAACACAGTTGACCGAACGTGCTGACTTCGAGGCGATTTATTACAAGGCTTCGTCAGACGCTCAAGGTTTGTTAAAGTCTTACGGAATGTATGAAAGAAATTCCCAATTTTATAATCATAAACTCGTTAAATTACTATTCAGTTACCTAAATTTAGTGGAAACTACAACAACTGGTTAGAATTTCGCGATACTTTTACCAGCCTTATTCCAATGATGACACAGATGTTATAAATACATTTCATTGTTTTAAGCTCTTCTCTGGAAGAGTCTATGTCAATCTATTTAGTTTTCTGTTTGTAATTATGTAGTTGCGTGGAGACTTTGATGTGTAAGGTTTGATAATAAGCGATTATTAATCCCAAATCCTTTGTCTTTATTTAACCTTGACTCTTTTGGTTCCTCGACCAAATAAATAAAAACATGCGAGCATCAGGATCTTTAGGCGTGCCTGTGTAGCCGTGGGATACACTTTTTATGGATATTATTACCCGAAAACTAGATCAAAAACCTACCGTGAGTGGGAAGAGTTCAAATGTCATTTAGATCAAAACAGCTTAATAATATTTTGTTATTTTCTTTATTGAAATTTTAGAAGTGTCTATCGATAATCAGTCAGGTTTACGTACTAAATCAAGTCCTAGGCTCAAGTCTACGGTAGTTCAGAGTTCCGTAACCTTCAGCTCAGAAAGATCTCCAAAGCGTTGTCCACGATCATTATTGTCCTTAATTTCAAAATTTAACTAATGAAGTTCGATTCCAATTAATTTCAAGTTATAATATTTGTTTTAATTGTTTACGACCAGGACATTTCGCTAATTTATGTAAAATAAATTTAAAGCTTACGGTTATAAAACTTTAGTACATCTTGTTAAGCGATCATCTGTCACCAGTATTCATTCTAGTTTAACAAAGAATGTACAGTCGACGTCTACCACGAGTTCAACGCCATCTGTTGACAAAAGTAATGCTCCTCTCGCAGTAATTGTAAGTATTGTCATCTCAATTCTTTTCAGAGAAAAAGAAAAAGAGAAAGCTTGTATCGCGACAAGTTGATACGCCAGTGGATTAACCACAGTAAAAGAGCGGCAGTATGTCCGGTTTGATTAATAAAATCTTAGTTGTAAATTAAATTTAGTTACGAATAACATCGATTAATCGATCCTGACCATTAACAATGTCATTTAGCACGTAGGTAAAACATTTAATGTAAATATTAAGTCTGTAAATGAATTTTTGCACAGATGTTCATTGCTATGTTTTGCCATGAATTACTGGTAATGTTTTTTTTACCAATATTACCAGTTCTTATAGGCGCCTATCTTTTTTGGGATTTAATAGGATCCCAAACAAATACGATTAGGTGATAAGAAACCTGTACTCTGTGAAACTAGGCTATTAATTATAATTCGCGGGTGTCCAAAGACTTAAATTGCAATTATATTAAAATTATTTTAAACATTAACATTGTTTTTAGACGATACCTTAAGCTCATTTACTTACTTTCAACATTACTCGTAGCTGGATGTTACCAAAATCGTCTTGTGTTAGCTGCATACTATTTTGTGATAAGCCTTATTACGGTGCCGCAAAAACCGATTAATACAGACCTGTGGTTACCCGGACACTTTAAACAACAATAGACAATCGACCATCGATCAAGAAACACTTCCATGTAAAATTATAATGACCGCGACTGCTAGAATGTTTGCATGAAAAGTTGTGGGAGTCCACTGGATGTGAGGGATATGGGACCGACCTTTGTGACAATCAATGTCCTATGTCCAGCAATGGACGACCATGGGCGGAAGAGAAGAGAGAGAGAATTGTTTTTCTACGGCTCTTACTATAGTCCTAGATTATTTTTGCATAAAAAGTAACACAGTTTAAAGTCAACAAACTTGTTAACAGTAATATAATGTTACATTGTAGCAGAGGAGCTAATAAAACTTGACCACGTTCGAGGATGTCCGGATGACGGCTTTTTGTATAGCAAGTTTATGATCATTGCTCTCCTTTGCAGTGCGCTAAAATGGTCCGATTATTGAATGGCATATTTAAAACTATGCAAACAATCCCTCACACAACCAAACAACCCATATCTTAATCTAACGCGCCCGCTACGTCCGGTAATCGATTTTTTATAGGCTACCCTAAGCGCGCGACTCTAAATAGATGACCGATTTGTGGTGTAGGGTAGTTAACAGTGTTCAAGGTATACCCGATATGTTAAGCTCTCGCTTGAGGATGTACAGAAAGCCCCGCTTCGGCTTCCCTACCATTTACAACCACGTGAAAGCATGTCGAATTTGACTGCAATCTATTTTACGTCATTGTCAACTGTCAATCATTGTAATATGACAGCTTATGTACGCGACAATTGCAACACCCTTGCAGACACTTCCCGTCTGGAATGGCTTTAACATTTTTGTGAACATTTCAAAAGCTACTTTTATACGTAATAATAAGTAATTGGAATTGTTACATTCCTAGACGAATGCTTACCACGTTATAACTAGATAACTAAAATATGCAGTTTGCTCCACATTTTTTTATGTGAGAATGTGGCAAACGAGCTAGCGGATCACCAGTAGTCAAGTGAGCGCCGCCCATAGACATCCGGAACAGGCAAATGCGTTGCCTACCTTTAAAGGACAGACAGGAAAAGGGATATTTCCTTTTCCCCATCCCGTCCTATCCTTATGGCATTAAACTATATACACATTACGTTTTATTTTGCACACTACTCAATCTTTTAAGCAACGTTATTTATTAAATACCTCCTGTGAGGCATTTGGGTGGTAAATATTCACTGTTCACGCAACAACTCTTAGACAATCTGAAGTTGGCTACGACTAACTGGCGCAATAGCTCCAATGTCGGACAGTGGATACATTATCTCTGTCACAACTCTGACTAGTGTCATGTAAATGTGAACAATATAATTAATGTGAAAAATGTTTTCTTGGAAATCACCGTATCGTGATATTTATTACTAACGATTAGGTTGAAGTACTATTCGTCTGGAAATATCGCAAGTACAAGGCATTTCAGTTTAATTATTTATTTTATGGTAGAGGGTGGCAAACGAGCAATCGGTTCACCTGATGTGGCCGCAACCCATAGCCATCCGCAACAATTAAATGAGGCACAGATGCATTGCCTACCTTTAATAGACAGAGGAGGGCATAGACAAAAGAAAAATACGTTTCCTTTTTCTATCCATCTCCTCGCCTAACCCTCTTGCCCCTCCCATCCTTCTTATGAAACCTTCGGCACCTCACTCATCAAACGAAACTCAGAAGTACTCCTACTTCACGCCTGTTTTCTGTGAGGTCGTGGTATTTCACCGGTCGAGCTGACCCAGTCGTGCAACAGTTGTTGTTGTTGCGGACTCTACCACTGTTAATCTGTAAATAGATTGTTAGAAGATATCCAACCTTTTTTCTATGATTTCTTTCGAGAACGACAATTCTGTGTCGTAGATTGGTGATTTTAATCGATGCACAACATTACGCACCTTATGATTTTAAACACGGGCGATACTCGTTGCAATACACAAGGGACAGGAAAATTAAAAACGGTATTTAGTTATTGAATACATTTATTAGTGATTAAATTAACATTTGCATACAGCGCCACTAGATGGCGCTCTACAATGACAATTACATCGACGAATACCGTGGAAGTTTAAGCAAATTGACTGTCAGTAAAAAAATGTTTGAGATTATATTTAATAAAAGGCTAACAAAACAAAAACAATTTTGAATTATGTTGCATCAATGATCATGTTAAATTCATGAGGTAGTTGAGACTGACACGCTCCTCCTTAGAAAACGCTTTTAGAAACGAAAAGCTAACCAACAAAAAATGTATGCCAAGGGATTGATAAGGAGGAATAAATAAAAAAACTTTAGTTTAATAGAGGGCGTTGTCGCTAAAACTGTGGAAGATATAATTTAATAGTTACTGTTTATGAGATTTGATTCCGTTTAATTTAAAAATAAACAAACTTATTACAAATTGATGGTCGCATATTAAAACATACTGTATATCTTGATACAAAAGGTGATTTAAAATACAAACCACTTCCATTCCTCAAGTGTATAAATAAGGCACTGGTAACCGCAAGTTACAGCCAGATTTTAACCATCAAGTAGAGTTTTTTTTTATCAAACGTCAAAAGCTTCCACAGTATCATAAATAACATCGATTAACAATTATTATTTATATATTAATTTATTTATAAATTTATAAAAAGCACACCCATCCTAATTCTAACGTTGACTCTAAGCTGATATAGATCATTATTCACAATATGAACAGAATCTTTGCAAAATTAAATACGTTACATTTATGTGGATATGCATAGACGTAAGTATGTTTTATAATTGTCGTGGCTTGGCAGGAAACGTAAAAAAAAGTTTAGAAAAACGGTGAAAGGCCGTAAAAAGGTGTAGACAGAAATATACTAAGTGTCCAAAACTGATTGCCGAAAATGTGAGAGCAACTGTAGAATGTATTTTTCGATTAGAATAAACACTTGTTTTATTCAAAAAAAGAATTTATTAATCCCTACTAATATTATAAATGTGAATGTAAGTTTGTTTGTTACGCTCTCACGCGAAAACTACGCAACCGATCATCATGAAACTTTGTACACATATTCTTGGGGGTATGAGAAGTAACATAGGATACTTTTTATGAAGAAAAAAATTAGTATATAAAAAGCGAAGTATGTGTATAGACCTATAGACTCCGAAACGGCTAGACCCATTTCAATGAAATTTACAGGGATTGCCAGATTGGCACATTCCTGTGTTCGGTAGCGATCGCTAGTATTATATAATTGTACTTAGTGTAACCGATAAACATAATAATTTTCTTCGACGCAATTTAAATACGAAAACACATTTAAATCTTTTATTTCCTTAAACAACATGACTATGTGAAGGTTGACAAGTTACCACCATACAATACCTATATTCTGTTATAACCATTTTGCAAAAATTCAGATGGCTGCAACAAATATTTTAGTATAACTAAATAGTGTATACTAATATACTAAAAGTAAGTCTTATGGTAGTATGTGAGATATAGCGTTCAAGCTAAACTAGACACGGAGAAATAAAATAAAAACATGATCAAAAATATTTGTACTCAGTTGTTGAACTAGAATTAAATACAAAGTCGCGATTCACTTGTTAGAATGAACGCATCTGTAACTCTTGTTGCGGATGCTTAGGGGTCTTATCACTTGTTTACATAACAATTTTTAATATCAGCCAATCGTAATCGACCCTCGGAAATGATATCGTTACGAGGTTAGAAAAATACTTTAATTAAAAGTGTAAGCGAAGAAACATTCTCTTTA
The DNA here is from genome assembly GCA_029849275.1 of Papilio elwesi. Taxonomy (NCBI): domain Eukaryota; kingdom Metazoa; phylum Arthropoda; class Insecta; order Lepidoptera; family Papilionidae; genus Papilio; species Papilio elwesi. The sequence continues at coordinate 5,300,853 of CM056697.1, forward strand.
ATTGGTTAGAAGTTGGGGGGGGGGGGGTAGTTATCCCCAACTCCCCGACTACCTTATTCCGTACAGAAATATGAATCCTTTTTATGAAACGACTTTACTCACGTTCGCGTTTTTCCTCGGTGTTTTGTACCGACAAGTTTCTGACATGTCGGAGGTCCTTCTTCAGGGTGAGTGGTATTAATTCGCGGTAGCGACCGCCTTGCACTCTACCGAGTTCGAAAGTGAGTGAGGGGAGTGTTCCGAAGAAGTGTTTGGAACGATTGCTGCCGCCGAGTTTCGTCCTGCCGACACGACAGACAGCCAGGTACCATCCGCACCACCTGAATGGCTGGCATTCCTCAACAGTGCGGTTCTTTCCTGTAAATTTCCTGCCACGCATAGCTGCGTTGTGGAATGGTCTGTCCTCGGCGGTATTTCCAAACCAGTACGACTTAGGGTCCTTCAAGAAGCGAGTCTATCTCTTTCTTAAAAGCCGGCAATGTATCTGCAGTTCCTCTGGTGTTGCGGGTGTCCATGGGCGTCGTTGATCACCTCCGTGTCGCCCCCTTCTCTTGTCCGACACTTGTCGGTACCAAACACCCAGGAAAAACGCGAACGTGAGTAAAATCGTTTCATAATAAGTTTAGTTGAAGACGAAATTCTTTATATCATAGGTAACCGGCGACTTTGCCTACACTTTCTAGGTACAAATCAAATATGTAACAAATGAAACGAACTTTGTATCTGAATTCAAGACGATTAATACATTTAACACGAAAATAATTGAAATAAATCAGTCTCAAAGGAAAACTTAGAAAATAAATTGTACTTTATGGCATTGGGTAATATTTAAGTACGGAACAGTCTTTGGTTATTAACGTCGCTAGCGGACGAGGCGGATTCATGAACTACATAAAGCTCAATCTTTAGTAACTAAAGGGCGTAATCAGAACTATGAATCGCAAACGGAAGTTGATCAAAAAACCCGTACAGTTCTTCATGCTACCGATTGCGCTTCTATCGTAACCGGAAACAGATAGTGTACGAAATATACAATGACGTAATTCCTACTAACATTATAAATGTGAATGTAAGTTTGTTTGTTACGCTTTCATACGAAAACTACTCAACCGATCACCATGAAACTTTATACACATATTCTTGGAGGTATTAGAAGTAAGGACATAGGAGACTTATGAAAAAAATAGTATATAAAAAGCGAAGTATGTATGTTCCCTATAGATTCCGAAACGGCTGGACCGATTTCGATGAAACTTACAGGGATTGTCCAGATTGGCACACTCCTGTGTTTGGTAGCGATCGGATCAACATAATTAGTGGTACCCGGGCGACGCCGGGGCGGGTCACTAGTACATAATATAAATAAATAGAATAAATAAAATTAAACACAGAGAGCTATTTTACATGAAATATATGTATAAAATCTAAAAAAAACTCATTATTTCAAACAAGTTGTCCAATATAAGGTTTAAATAACAACACCGAAATGAATTCACAAAAGTAAAGTCAGCAGTCATTCAATATCATACACTGTCAGCCAAAAGTTTGAGACCACTTTGTACACGGGTTATAATTTGCAAAATATTTTAAATCTGCGTATGATAACATAACAATATGAACACCTGTGTAATCTACTAATCAGTTTGAATGTCTAAACACCATTTTTCTTATCTTTTACACTATGACTATGCCATAAATGGGCATTGTTTATTTACCACAGATGAGTGCCGCGTAAGGACCAGGTGTTGCAATTGTCATTATATTATATGGCGGCTCCCTTGTACTTGTTTGGTCATTGTTTTACGTTGATAAATATTTAGGAATATTTTAAGCCATAAATCCTACATGGCTACTCAAGGAGTTAGTCTTGGTTAAATCTATTCAGTCTGAGCTACTGTTTTGGCAAGTGAAGATCTCCAAAAATGGGAAAAGTCCGTGAAATCTCCAGTGAAACTCGCTCCGCCATCGTTACTCTATACGACGAAGGCAAGTCTGAACGAGAAATTGCCGCTAAGCTGAAGTTATCGAAGACTTGTGTTCATAACGCAATAACTCGATACAAGACAACCGGCAGTCATCAAGACCTACCGCGCTCGGGGAGGCCGAGAGCAACCACTTCTAGCGAAGACAACTTCATTGTTGTAACAAGCAAGCGTAATAGACGTTTAACAGCACCAGAAATTCGAGCTGAACCCAATAAAACTTGACCGGAACCTGTATCATAGACAACAGTAAAGAGAAGACTTCGAGATGCCAATTTGTTTGGTCGCTTAGCTGTTCGTAAACCACTCTTACGGACACAAAACAAAAAGAAACGTCTGCAGTGGGCTCTTACTCATCGATATTGGACTGAAGAAGACTTTAAAAAAGTTCTTTGGACTGATGAATCAAAGTTCGAAATATTCGGTTCGAAAAGAAGAGTTTTTGTACGTCGTAGTGCCGAAGAAAAGATGTTGCCAGACTGTGTAGTGCCAACAGTCAAACATGGTGGAGGCTCTATTATGGTCTGGGGATGTTTCTCCGGCTATGGGAGCGGAGATTTGGTTAAAATTGAAGGAATAATGAAAAATGAGCAGTACAAAGAGATACTGGAGCGAAACGCTGTTCCTTCCGGGCTACGTTTGATTGGAGATGGATTCATTTTCCAACAAGATAATGATCCAAAACATAGTTCTAAACTATGCAGGGGATGTTTAGAGCACAAAGGGACGGAAAGAGTTTTGAAAAACATGGAGTGGCCCCCTCAGAGTCCGGATCTCCATCCGATAGAGCTTCTGTGGGAGGAGATTGACAGAAACGTCCGTAGTCATTGTCCGACGTCAAAAGAAGACCTCTGGAGGACTTTACAAGAGAGTTGGAACAATGTTTCACAAGAAACTATCAATAAACTAATAGCCCGGTTACCAAGATTGGTCAAAAAAATTATAAAAAGTAAGGGAAGATTTTTCTACGAAAAGTTAGTTTAAATAATATATTTTGTTTTATTAATAATAATGGCAATTATTGTAGTTTTTAGACTATTTTATGTTACATAAAAAGTTCCCTATTTAATAAGGTAAATAAATAATTTGTAGAGCACTAACTTTTGGGGTTTTATTCAAAATTGTAATTTTTTCAAGGTGGTCTCAAACTTTTGACCGACAGTGTAAGTCATACAAACACAATTTGCAAACGAAGCAGTTCCTCAAGACAATATACCCTTTTCGTTCTTTCTTGTGCGCAAGCCAATACACCTGTCTTACATGTCGAGTGCCCCCCCCCGCCACTAAGATGCGGTCAGGTATGGGATGGACTAAGCGTGTAGTTGTAACAAGGTAATGAACGATGTCACACTTTTTTGTTGACCGTACGTTGTAATTGGTAATTACACATTTTAATTGATTATTATTTGTGTTTGGATAATAATTAATAGTGTAGTAGTAGTTAGGTAGAGATTTAAGTGCAAGAAGTAGTGGAAGAAGCAGATGTACAGTTTATTAAAGTCTATTTAATAATACAATTCTGTATGTTACTTGAGACAAACAATCATCAAGACACCAGTGCATCTTAGTAGCAAGTTTTGGGAGTCCAGCGCTCATTAGGTAAGTTTAGAAATAAAAATATGCGCTCACGCATAACTCAGAGGTGTAGGCAGAGATCATAGATTTCCATTTGGCGCGATCCTAGCACTCTCTCACTTCTACGCATGCTCGTTGGTTGCCACTGCCACTCTTGTCATTCAGTCTAGTCTCTATCGATTTGTGATTTAATATGTAATGTGTAATTTTAAGCGCCAATAGCCTAATGGTTGCGGTCCTCACATTTCGCAAGCCATACCCCTTATACGGCTTGCAAAATGTGAGTTGCAAGAAATGACGTGAGTTCACCATGCGACATTTTGACCCGTGTAGCACATACTAAAACTTATTTGTAATTTCTAAGATTAAGTTTACTAAAAGATACACGTAATTTAATATTTTTTATTATAACATTAAGATGTCATGAGAAATAGCCTCGTACTATTATAAAACGGTATGTCCACTACTACATTCCAATAAGTTCTTCGAGAATAACAAAATGCCTAGAATATTCTGTATCTGTTCCAACTTTGACATTCATATATGTTTGTCTCGCTCACTCTGTGTCAAATGCGCATAATATTTCCACAGATAACTTCAAAGTGATAGAGGTTCGTGTGTAATATTACACCGTTATATACGTAATATACCTTTAGAAGAATGAAAGAATACACACTTTGCGCTATTCTTTCAGCTTTGTACTTCATTTTAATTTAATTTCTTATTCAAGTATTTAAATTACTTCAATATTGCTTAAGAAATCATCGATAATAAATAATATTTTTCCGTAGGAAATATTCCTACATGTATTCTTTCATTTCACGAGATATTTCACAAATTGATTGATGGGTATACATTAAAAACTTAAGTAACTAATTTGTAACTAAATTTATGTTCCCTACAACTAATTCTAAAGAGATTGATAAATAAATAGACAGAGTAATTAATAATTGTATTATTATGGCACGCGATTAACTTAAAATATTAGCTTAGAAAATAATAAAGAATTTTAGTGCAGTCTCAGATATTACTTAAACTATACATTATTACATTACATAAAAATACCTACAAACATAGATTAGGTAGCCACACACTGTCTAAATAAAGGAGTCAGAGAGAGATAGCGATATATATCTATGAATGCGACATACCTCTAAACCTCTGATAGCGCTATCTTTTTCCAACACAATAGAGTAGAAAAGAGATGGCAAGAAAGACACCAAAGAGGTTAATATTACATAGCGAGATATTCATGTCCATTACATTATTTTATTGATTTATGACAGTGAAAGTGTAAAGTTAGACTGTCTTGTAATATTTAGATGTAAATTAAATGCGGCATAATAAATAATAATAAATCAACCTTTTCTAGAATGTTTCCCACTGCAGGGACAAAGTAGGAGAGGGAATGCGCCGTAATCCACCACGCGGTCCCAGTGCTGCAGTGAGCCATCGCACTAACCAATGCGAACTAAGTATTTGATTGCACAATTTCACAGAAAAGACCTTTGTTTATATTGCTGGCATTCTTTGAAACGTGGATATGATACTTCAAGGAGGTATGTCGAAGCAACTGAGATATGATTCATGTTAAATGGACTTGTATATATGTATAGCAAGGCGTTGTCTTTGTTTGTAGTTAATTTTATGGTTGGTTTATTATTATTTATAAGTTATTAATAAACATATTAAGACCTCCATTGCCCCTTCCATTGTACTTGATTCGTTTAAATACGTATTAGTAACTTATACTAAGTTATAATTATGTATTAACTTAAGTTTTGGTTTAGTTTCAGTCAGATATGGCTGCTTGTGTATTCTATCAGTCTTGTAGTAGATATAGATGCATCAGTCTGTTAACACTGGGACTTACGGAATGTTATATATACGGAATAACGAAAAGTATCAAGTATTAACAATACCAAAAATACTAGTAATTAATAACCGCTGTGTACTGTACAGTGTGGACACGTCGTCAAATTCCAAACCCATTCCTTTATCAAGTCTTAGACCTTCAGTAACATTACTGAATGTCTATGACTTGATAGTATAAGATATAAGTATACATACACTGCATATAAAATTATACCTACGTATTATGACCACAAGATTCATAATAGTAAACGCTACTCGTCAATATGAAATTCAAATCAAATATGTCGGTTTTTATTGTCCTCGTGTGACAATATCGCTGGTGCAAGCAAATGTCAACTTTGAGGTGACGTCCACCTTTTACCCCGACTGTACATAGCATAAATATTTTTTTAAAAACAGTTTACCATACGTTAACACAGTCTTTTTATACGAAATTGTGGTTAGGATAGTCAAAATGGTAAAATATGTACACAGCAGATATTGATTGGATTGTTGACATTGTTATAATACGATTTATTTGAATTGTATTTAACTTGGATTATAGTTTTTTACACATCAAGTTGTAAAGTTTGTAAACAAAGGCCTATTACATTTTACGCTAAAATTCTTAAATTCCTAAATATTTCAGGAAATCGACTTATTCTCACATTACATTAGCTATCTATTATACAGATTCACTTCATTTTATCTCACGATTTCCACAAAGCTACATTTTCGATGAAAGTATGTTTACAAGCTTTACATCTTGAGTTGGAACAAACGAATTAATCAACAAAAACGGTTACCTTTTTAAAACATCACATATAAAGACTGGGAAGATTGTTTAAGAGAAAATGAGAAGGCAACATCTCTGTCTACCGCACTAGTGTTAAAAAGCATTTAAAACTTTTAAAAAAATTAAACAAAGCTGCATAGCATTTCACATAAAATACTTAGTACATACATATTGAATATCAAAAGTGCATTTAATAATTTCTTATTCATAGCCTATGACTATTATATATATGTATATATAATTTTGAACACATCTGTCTGTATATTAATTGTTGTGACTAATGACTTTGGATAAATATAAAAACAAACATCGTCCCACGTCATCAAAATTGTATGTAAAATATACATTCAGCTATACAAGTTTTGGAATCAATGATTATAAGTACTTTGCTTGTTTCTGTATCAACTTGGCGTTTTAGATTATAGGTTCCCAAAAGGGGTGGTACTACCCCTAACTAGGTACAATGAATCACGGCCACAAGTAGCACGGTTACAGTAGAGGTTGAATTAAATTTTGATTTGTGATTATATATTGGTAGTCATAAAAATGAGTATAGTTAATTAGTAAACGTGGTCATTGGATTTGTGTCGCTTGTCCATAAGAAATTGAGTACCTATATTTTAGATAAATGCGACATTCATTGCAATCTGTATGACGATTTCGTTTATATGGTGGTATTTACGCTTTATACCTGGTATCATGCTGCGGCCGGGCAGCGACCGCGAGTGCAAGTAACAAGGAGAGCACATGCGCGGCGAGCAGTGCGGCGGCCAGCCCGAGCGGTGCGCGGGCCACGCGAGCCAGCTCGGCGAGCACGCGCGGCGCGCACGCCGCCGTGTACAGGCCGGTTGCACCGCGTGATGCGGTCGCGATACGGCGCGACGTCTCGCACTCGAACGGATCGTCCGTCTACAGATTAGAAACAAGGGTACTCTAATGACTGCACACACGATGTCTTATTTTGTTTATTACTGAAAAAAGCATAGGTTAATTAAATTTAAGCGCGTAAATTAAATTGTTCCCGAAGTAGATCAATTTTCATCAACAATATTGGTTAATGTTCCATGTTTGGACAATAACAACTTTTTGACATGTATGTCGTCCTATAATTTATTATACATTTAATCAACAAAATATTTCTAGGCTAGAAAATTAGAAAGGAATGTATGCGAACCCGAGGGCAATAGCTTGTACTTTGCATTCATTGCTGTTATTGGTATTGAGGCAAATCTTCAACCTGACCTCTGCCTCTCAAAACGAAAGCAGTGTGACAAGTAGTCGCACCCACTTATACCTCCCAGAGTAGCCGTGCCGTCCGCAATTCATGCTAATGAGCTTACTCCTAACGCAGTAATTTGACTCTGTAAGACTGACCGCGCAGCAGGAGGCGGGCACCCAGTAGTAGGAGGCGGGGGCGCTGACAGATAGGTCGAGAGAGCCACGCGGGACAGGATCGGCGACGTCGCCACCCGCCCACGCTGACTCCTGCCAGTCGCGGACACTCTCCGCACCGCAGCATTGCAACTGGAATCAATTGAATAAGTAATTCATGTATTGATTTTTATTACGTCTAAAAATGGGTTCATCTCAACGCCACATTTCGGACCCCGGTACAAGTAATTAAAATTTGAGAAATTCTACATGGCATTTTATACCAATCAATAAATTAAGGGTCTTGTAACTGCAAGTATCATTTGCCTTTACTCAGTCGCTGCTCATAGTATGAAAACACAGATCCCCTAAGTATTTAACTGGCACACCCTCGCTTCTTCAACATGCATACATGTTCTTCAGTCAAGGCTGCTCTTTATATGGTCTTGTGGTTGGTGGTGGTGGTGTTAGGGTGGTTAATAATTCGATTAACGTTTGTCTAGGATGCCACCCAAAAATACTGGAACTCATTTTCACAACATCAATTTCTCATGTCTCTCTATTTTTCTCCTTTGAACACACTCAAACCATCAGCACCAACATATCTTATTCAATTTAAGTCATATGTCCTTTTAAATCTCCTCTTTACCCTTTTAATGCCATTTCTAATCCTAGAATTCAGTCACTCCTCGCATACTTTTAATCACCAAATTTCGACGGCATTGCAAGATAATGTTATATACCTCATGCTGTATAACATCAAGCATATGTGTATGCGAGTGCACAAGTCCGTAATCATGAGTTATCGTGTCGCGAAGTCTATCGCGGAGCGCCTGCCGCAGTTGCGGGGCATGGGCGGCGCCCCAGGCCGCGGCTGCTGCCTCCGCTGCGCATGCCAGTGCCAATAATGCTAGGCCTCCGCGTAACGCTGCAGCATGCCCCGCGCCACAGACCCCACGAAGTGTGCCAGCAGCGCCTAAAGCCAGTACTGCGCCCCACACAGCGATGCAGCTCAGCCCCGCCCTCCCTGCGCCAACACCTCCTGCACCTTCCCATAGTGCCCAACCTGAGAAGGCACAAGCCCCCAGACCTACAACCTGAAAACAACATTAATTTAGTTTAAGTATACATAAATGCTGCAGCAAGATCCAACCAAGGATCTGGTCAAAGGATGCAGGAGTCCACTGGATGACACCAAGGGACACATCTTTGTGGTGATGGACAAAGATGGAGCCACATAGCAAATGCATCTCTTGCATAAATAGACCAAGATGATACGAAACTACTTTGACTTGAGGTATATGAATCCTCTATTCTAGGTAGCTGTAATGTTTGTATAACTAAGAGTTTGTGATAGAAAAGATATGTTTGTACGCTATTCAATCGGCCTGCTCTGCAGAGGCGGTTCTTTAGTTTTCTTTTTTCTGGCTAATTTAAGACTAACTTCAAAAACACCATAAAAAGGATGACAATACTTGTAAAAGCAGACTATTTTTTATAATATAGAATAACTTAAGGTTACATACATGGACTAGGAATAATACAGAATAATAATAATATTATCCTAGGACATAGGAATGAATGTGTGATATGAACCTTAGTATTTTCTGTATATTTTTTGCCTAAGAGAATAATATGTAATAATGTGGTGATGGTCATCCACTGTTGGATGAATGTTTAACCCTTGCATCCCTCAACCAGTAGATTCCCGTGCAGAAGTATAATTCCATAACAACACATAACAACTATAATATATCGAGTTTCTATTATTTGTTAAGTCAAAAGACCACAGATTTCTCTTCAGCATTGTCCTGATATACTTTCCTTTACAAGCAAAGTTTGAATACTTCATATTTGATATATGTTTGCCAGACAATATAAACTTAGATCCTATCTACTGTCAACACCGCCACTCACTTTTGAAATATAATTGGCAAAATAGTAACAGGAACAATAAATAAATTAATATGCGCTCACACCTGTAACCTAGACAGGTGGGCTGAGATTAAAGATTTCCATTTGGAGCGACCATTGCACACCTCTTGTGTCTTCTACATCTACACATGCATGCTCATCCATTATGGGTGCTTCTTATATTGCCCTTTTTTAATAAGCAACTAATCTGATCAATATAAGTTCTCCTAGACATCCGCTACCAACACTGCCACTCACTTTTCCGACATAAATTTGTTTTGTTATTCTGCCTTCTTTCATTCTTTCAACATGCCCGAACCACTAAAGCATACCATTCTCAATTCTACTCGCAGTGTCCATTTTTAAGCCACACTCTTCCCTTATAACACTATTTTTAATTCAAACAGGAGAGAAGGTATCTACAATTAGATCGTAACATCTCTTAAGCAATATTTTCTCTATTATACAACCTCTAGCCCTGAGACTTAAGTATAAGTGGTAAAAACATACATTATGGGGCATTAATTCAGCTCGCTGTGTAATCAAATTTGGATATTCATATCAATATGACCGTAGGCAACTGTGTGCAGATGCATGTAAAAATATTGTGAAGCTTTATTGTTTATTCTAGTAATATAACATTTTTAGGCAATCCAAGTAGAAAGCTTTTAGGCCTTGTTAAATCGAATAGAAAGATTTTGTTTGGAAATATGCACTGTATATTGAAATAGGAATCGTTATAAATGGATAATTTTAAGTAATGAAATGTTTTGAAGCCAAAGCTCCCGGGATTCGAAGCTTGGCACGATATGCTGATATTAACATTTAGATAATTATAATAATTACACATATCTTCGTTGAACGTACATAAAAGTAAAATTAGAGATTTGATTATTAAAATTGTAAGTATTATATAGAATTTGCTTTACCAAGAAAATAATGTTAAACATTATCAGCAAACATTTAATAAGGGCGTAGCAACGCGACATGCTCATCGCTTTTTTTTCGTTGCGCGGTAAATATCAATTACTATTTTAAAGCAATATCGCGACGTTGCTTTGTAATTTGATACAATTTTATGTCAATAAAACAATAAGCATTTCTCAAATCTCAATTCAATTTACATTTCACAGATACTAATCGAAATCGAATCGTATTGCACTCACTCTAGGCATTGTTTTAATTTTTTGAACGTTATTTTTTAATCTGTAAGTTTTATACTCTAAAGTTTTGCTGCCGCTATGGTCTACGGTCGGCCGTACCATAATTTGAGGTCAGCTCAAGATCATATTCAAAAATATATTAATTACAAAAAAAAATAGTGCCATTAATAGGAAAAAATATTCGTGGTTATATTTTTTATTTACGTTAATTTTACTCATATAAATATACAGATAAAATAATGCATCTGTTTGATGATAATAAACGCACAGATAACACAATAGAAGCGAACGAACAACCGAACAGCGAACATGCGAACATTTTGACAGCGAACATGGAAATGGAATGTCTCCCATGAAAACAATAATAAATGGCCACCGTTCTTGTTACGTTCTTCCTAATCATAAGATTTAATGTTTGTAAAATGGACGCCGATAGCTTGCACACACTTAGGTAATTTACTATTGCTGTGATTAAAAAATTAGCTTCATTTTATATTGTGTGATATTTAGAATTTCATTTAACAACTTAAATTATTACTGATGACAGAAAGTTTCGCGCCATTGGGATAACACAACTTATGTATGCTTGTGCCTGCTCCGCGTTCCTGTGATGTTACCAATGGAAGTGTTTTGTTTTCAGGGAAGGAAACTCGCATCGGCGAGTAAAACGGTGGAGTATGAACTCACAAAGATTGGAAGAAATCGTGGCGGAGTTGATGAAACCAATTAGCGATGTTCGCCGTAGTTTCGACACAGACCTTTGTGCGGTGAGCATGGTTTTCATAAATAAAGCTTTATATGATATAAATATCAATGTTTGCATTTTTAATATCAGCAAAGCATTGCACCAATTATTAATGAAAAACGTCCTTGAAGCAATATCTAGCGCACCTTAAATATCATACATTTTATTCTTAGCATGTATCTATAGGCCGCCTCTCTTATTAACGCAGAATAAAACAAATAAAAACCTTTTTAATACTTCTTTTTGCATACTAATTACACGACTATAATTGATCCTATGTATCTAAGATATAATTAGAAAGGTTGTATCAGTCAAATATCAACATTACCTGTATAGGTTCACATATACTTTTAAAATGTATTTTCTTTCTAAAAGTGCCTTTACTTTAAGAAATCTTCACAAACATTGTTACATTATGTCAAAAAGTATATATAAATAGGTATAAATATACACCATTAGATGAGATTATTTTATACTTAGGCTGTACATTATATGTAATGGTGACTGATTAGGTTAGACAACAATACATCTCAAAGCTCTGCACTCAATATTTGTTAATTAGTATGTGTTAAAATGTATGATATGTTTGGCTTTAAAGATGCTTACATTGTTTTATTGAATTCAATAATCCATAGTTAATTTAAATAACAATATACCCAACTGAATGTATCTCTACGACACTCTGAAAGAATACAATTCATATGACACCTTATAAAACATCTTTCAAATATGTATTGTAAAGCAGTTGAAACTCCCTGGGTTCTTGTGGTTGTTCATGGGAGGCAATGGCCCCTAAACATAATTTGAAAGACTGTGTATAATATAAACTTGGTCTCTAATAGGCAGAGTAATTAATTTTACAAAATACAAATGGAGATACTTTTATATTATTAAGTAGAAACAAGTCATTATGGTATTTATTATGCACTGGAGGATGTACTTTGAGTGTATGTCTGTATGTTCATCAGCTTTTAGAGGAGTACCTAACAGAGGCGGGGCTTCACGCGCTAGATGCGAGCGATGGTGACAGTTCTGGTGAAGAGACCAATGTCGTCCCCAACTTTGCAGAGTTGGCACTGTTGCTGCAGCATTCAGCAAGCCTGTATGGACGGAAGGTGGACTACCTCTACCAGCATGTGCTCAGAGTTAGTGACTCTCTACACAATAGCCTTGGGTAAGTTTGATGAATATTATAATAGTAATAATAATATAATAATATCCCAAGACATATTCACACCCGGCCATCTGATCCCAAACTAAGCAGAGCTTGTATTATGGTAACCAGATAACTGATATACTACATATACTACTTTTCTTTTGTAAATACATACTTAAATAGATAATTACACCCAGACTCAGGACTAACAGACATGTTCATGCACACAAATGTCTGTCCTGGGTGGGAATCGAACCCACAACCTGTGGTGTGAAAAGCAAGTCATCTTACAAACCACGTAACCAGCCCGTCAATGAATATTATGTGTATCATATTTATTAACCACCAATCCAAAAAGAGGGGTAAAGTTTAACATTATGTCTATATGTAGAGGTCATGGCCACCAATTGAACGGATCCATTTTCATGTTTTTTCTGCCCAAATACTGATAAAACTGAGGTTCTGCAATTAATAAAGATTTGAAGCCGTTGAAGACCATCAGCCCATTTCCACGTTTTATAGAATTTTTATATTGACAGGAGAAACATTTAACCATAATTAAATGCTTTCCTGAGTAAGTTAACAAAGTGTATGAAAAGATAAAAATATATAAGTTAGTTAGTTAGTTGTTAGGGGGCTATTGACCGCAACTCCACGGCTGCGGGTGTTTCGCGTGTAGGTGGGATATGGATCACTCCAACCAACCCAGCTCTTCAAAGAATCCCAGCAACCCTTTATAGCATTATATAAGTAACATTAGATGTATTTTTTTATCAATTATTCATTGTTCTACTTAAATAACGAAATAACTCTGATCCTAAGAATTAAAACATGCGTAATTTAGTATGGTAAGTAATCTATAAGCACAATTATATAATAACTAGCTTGGCCTAAGACTTCATCCCAGTGGAACAGTTACTTTGGCAAGCATTTTTAATTTTTTAAGCTAATTATTTTGTTAATAAATATACATACATTAAAGTAAGCTATATATGGTGTGTTACTGCGAATGGCTTTTTTAAGTACATTTTTATAAACAATGTTATTGTTTTTCCATCTTTAAACAAAACACAGATTTGTATGTTTGATACAACACATGAGCATGCCACATAAAGCCTTGCTTGCCTTGCCAATGGGAAAAGGAAGGAGGATTCTTTTTCTAAAGCAACACCTCCAACTGCTGTCGAGGGAAACTGTACTCATCTAAACTGAAATGCCTACTCAAATCAGCAGGAATTATCGGAATACGGGGAATAAAAACATTTTCGCCTTTTGCCATTCCATTCATGATTTTAGCTTTTATAATGTTGTGTCCCAGATGTGTAATTTGTAGCTGTGTACCATTACACAATCTTAGTGCATCTAGATTTCTCATTATTAATGATTGGATTGGATTGGAATATTCAGCCTCAGCTTATGGAAAAGCACTACTGTTAATTCTAAAGAGTTCAGAAATTCTATAGATATATATACTAAGAGGTATTTGACAACACATGTGACATGTTTTGTTCGTTTATTTGGTTAACTAACTCATTTTTTAATATTCGCATGCGTCTCGCAGTCATCTGTCCTCACGTGTCGGCCCGTTGGGGTAGGGTAGGCATATTTCCCCACCGTCACGCTGCGCCCTTTCCCCTGCGCGGCTGCGCACGGCTCATTATGTACGGCGTTCCTTGTTAGTTGTTAGGGGGCCATTTTCTGCAACTCCCCGACTGGCGCGTGTTTTTCGTGTGGGTGGGATATGGATCACTCCAGCCAACCCAGCTCCTCAGAAAATCCCAGCAACCCCTTGATGTTCCGTTCCTTACTTGTGTCCGTTTCAGTTTCACATTGTGCAATGATCCGCAAATGTCACTAAAGGGTAAAATTTTTACAAACCTTGACTGTCATGTTTATTTGTATCTAATCAAGAGCCATAAAAATAAATTTCAAGCTTCTACCTTTAAAAATAACGAACCTTTCATCCCCTATTTCAACCCATTATAACACGTTTCCTGCATTAAAAATCCTTCATCCTTTCTTAGGTTGTATTTATTATCTCTGTACCAAATTTTATTTAAATCGGTTTAGTAGTTTAGGCGTAAAAGCGTAACAAACAGACAGAGTTACTTTCGCATTTATAATGTTACTAGCGACCCGCCCCGGCTTCGCCCGGGTACCACTAATTATGTTGATCCGATCGCTACCAAACACAGGAATGTGCCAATCTGGACAATCCCTGTAAATTTCATCGAAATCGTTTCAGCCGCAGAGTCTACAGGGAATATACATTCGCTTTTTATATATATTTTTTTCATAAAAAGTATCCTATATTACACTGTTCGCCAAAAGTTTGAGACCACTTTGTACACAGGTTATAATTTGCAAAATATTTTAAATCTGCGTATGATAACATAACAACATGAACACCTGTGTAATCTACTAATCATTTTGAATGTCTAAACACCATTTCTCTTATCTTTTACACAATGACTATGCCATAAATGGCCATTGTTTATTTACCACAGATGAGTGCCGCGTAAGGACCAGGTGTTGCAATTGTCATTATATTATATGGCGGCTCCCTTGTACTTGTTTGGTTATTGTTTTGCGTTGATAAATATTTAGGAATATTTTAAGTCATAAATCCTATTATTAGCCATGCTATGAAATATACTTAAGAAGTTAGTCTTGGTTAAATCTATTCAGTCTGAGCTACTGTTTTGTCAAGTGAAGATCTCCAAAATTGTGAAAAGTCCGTGAAATCTCCAGTGAAACTCGTTCCGCCATCGTTACTCTATACGACGAAGGCAAGTCTGAACGAGAAATTGCCGCTAAGCTGAAGTTATCGAAGACTTGTGTTCATAACGCAATAGCTCGATACTAGACAACCGGCAGTCATCAAGATCTACCGCGCTCGGGGAGGCCGAGCCACTTCTAGTGAAGACAACTTCATTGTTGTAACAAGCAAGCGTAATAGACGCTTAACAGCACCAGAAATTCGAGCTGAACTCAATAAAACTCGACCGGAACCTGTATCATTGACAACAGTAAAGAGAAGACTTCGAGATGCCAATTTGTTTGGTCGCGTAGCTGTTCGTAAACCACTGTTACGGACACAAAACAAAAACAAACGTCTGCAGTGGGCTCTTACTCATCGATATTGGACTGAAGAAGACTTTAAAAAAGTTCTTTGGACTGATGAATCAAAGTTCGAAATATTCGGTTCGAAAAGAAGAGTTTTTGTACGTCGTAGTGCCGAAGAAAAGATGTTGCCAGACTGTGTAGTGCCAACAGTCAAACATGGTGGAGGCTCTATTGTGGTCTGGGGATGTTTCTCTGGCTATGGGACCGGAGATTTGGTTAAAATTGAAGGAATAATGAAAAAGGAGCAGTACAAAGAGATACTGGAGCGAAACGCTGTTCCTTCCGGGCTACGTTTGATTGGAGATGGATTCATTTTCCAACAAGATAATGATCCAAAACATAGTTCTAAACTATGCAGGGGATGTTTAGAGCACAAAGGGACGGAAAGAGTTTTGAAAAACATGGAGTGGCCCCCTCAGAGTCCGGATCTCCATCCGATAGAGCTTCTGTGGGAGGAGATGGACAGAAACGTCCGTAGTCATTGTCCGACGTCAAAAGAAGACCTCTGGAGGACTTTACAAGAGAGTTGGCACAATGTTTCACAAGAAACTATCAATAAACTAATAGCCCGGTTACCAAGATTGGTCAAAAAGTTATAAAAAGTAAGGGAAGATTTTTCGACGAAAAGTTAGTTTAAATAATATATTTTGTTTTATTAATAATAATGGCAATTATTGTAGTTTTTAGATTATTTTATGTTACATAAAAAGTTCCCTATTTAATAAGGTAAATAAATAATTTGTAGAGCACTCACTTTTGGAGTTTTATTCAATATTGTAATTTTTTCAAGGTGGTCTCAAACTTTTGCCGCCAGTGTACTTCTAGTACCTCCAAGAATATGTGTACAAAGTTTCATGATGATCGGTTGAGTAGTTTTCGCGTGAAAGCGTAACAAACAAACTTACATTCACATTTATAATATTAAGTAGGGATATAATGTAACGTTTATTTAAAAATAATACATAACGTAACTAAAACTTAAAAGTTTTGGTAGGTATCCTGTGTGTGTGTGTACCTCAGCTAACATGACCTCATTTTATTTTATTTGAAATCTTTTAAAATGATAACAAAAGAATCTAATGCAAACCTCACTGACCTCTATTCTAGATATTGTTTCGTCTCCGTGAGTTCTGAACACAAGGTCGCATTGTAATTTGTGGAATACGCGACTGGCGTTGTGCAAGGCAAGGATAATGTTAAAGTTCCGGGTTCAATCCCAAGCGAATAAATAATATTAAAAGATTGTTTTAGTGGTAGTAAACAAGATTGTTAATCCGATACATGCACTAGTGTAAATACGATAAAATATACATGATAAACTGAACTGTTTCCAGCGATAATTCTGAATAGACTAGAAAATTACTGAAACGGATTTTTCGGTGTGAGTTTTAGCTTGTGTAAGAATCAATCTAAGACCTACAGCTTAACTTTTGTTATTCATACTATCGTAATACTAACTAATATTATGACATGTGAGTTTGTTTGTTACGCTTTAACTCCTTAACGACTCAACTGATCGTTATGAAATTTGGCACACATATTACGCAAAACACGGCGCAGGTGTACCGAAAATGACATGGGGTACGTCTCGAAAATAAACTTTCCGAGGGTTAGGAATACCTACATAATACCTCGATTGTATCGGTTGCCATGGTGTTGTTTAATATTTGGACGATAATTTTTAGATTTCCATTCGAATTTATTACGCAGAATTATCTTACGAAAATTTCCAAGTAACTATAACCGTGTTCAGTGTCTAAAAAAACATATCTATCTCAGTTTTTTCAGAGAGAAAGAGAGTGATGACAATACAAGGTGAACGTTTTCGACAGTATGGACACGGTGTACATTAGTAATAGGTTTTCGTACACTGTTGTTCTCAAGGTAATTCTTATCGGTCACTGTATACCGAATCCCCTATAATTACATTCAGCTCTGTAAAGCAGCGAGCGAGCTAGGTAAATATTTGAATACGAATATCGCAACAGTGTTTTACATACAATACGCTTACGATTTCCTTTAATTCTGAAATAAAGCGCGGCATGGGTTAGCAACGAAACCATAATCAAGTTTGTTGTTGCCACCTAAAATAAGCAAATAAACTTTCATTGTTCCACATTTCGTTGTTTAGCAAACGAGCGGCGGGAACACCGACGCCCATGAACCCCCAGAAGAACTGCAGATTCGTTGCCGGTCTTTAAGATATTTTAGATAGATGTATTAAATGTATAAGTTTAGTTAAATGAAGAGAAAGGTTGCTTAAACTCCAAACAGTGGTAGAGGCCGCAACAACAACATCTGTTGCATGAATGGGCCGGCTCGACCGGTGAAATAACGACCTCACAGAAAACAGGCGTGAAGTAGAAGTCTGCGTTTCGTCTGATGAGTGTGGTGCCAGAGGCCTAATTTCGGTCCTTTTCCCCTTCCCACCCGTTCCTCATAAGGGGGATAGAATGAGTAAGGGCTCTACCCTTCCGATTGGACGAGGAGGGGATTAACGGGGAAAAGGAAATATCCTTTTTCCTGTCTATGCCTTCCGCTGTTAATTAAAGGTAGGCAACGCATTTGCTTGTTGCGGATGTCTATGGGCAGCGCTCACTTTACATCAGGTGCTCGTTAGCCACCTCTTCAAATAAAAAAAAAATATATAAAGCATCGTCTGAGACATTATTTCAATGGATTTAAACCTTTTATCACACCCCTTTTGAATCTGAAAAAAAGGTATTTAAAAAATCGTTTTCATATATATATATATATATATATATATATATATATATATATATATATATATATATATATATATATATATATATAATTCATAGTATTGGAATATTTGCATTTTTTGCCTAAAAACATTGTCAGGTAACAAAATCAGTGTTATTTGAAAGATGTCTCACAAAGCAACGTAGCCATTATTCAGGTCTGCTTCATTTCTTATGTATGTCTAATAGGCTCAACTGTTGTCACATTTGAGACCAAATCTGTTACAATCCGACCGTGATAATATTCGTGTACCTCGGTTAGATGAAATATTATGAATGATACTTGACGTAAAACTGCCTTATTTGGAACTACATACCTCGTAGCTAACCTCAGCCAAATGAATTTAATATTGCGAGATAATAAAATAAAATATTACCTATATATTACCTCTGGATTATCTATGTAATGTAATAATATAAATGTTTGTTGTGAAACGAATCTAACTTTGATATCGATTTACCAGGGAAGCGGTCAGCAATGTAGAAGAAGCACAAACGCCGACGAGTAACCGTCGCAAGCGGAAAGCGTCGTCGAACACCGAGTTTATCTGCATAGACTTGGAGGAATGTCCCGGAGGCAGGCGCGAGCTGGAGGTGTCCCGGCCTCCGCCCACGCTGCCCCGGTTGTACCTCCAGCTGGAGCCCCGTGCGCCGACAGCGTATGATGCTCAACTCTTCGACTATGACAGGGAACCTATCGGCATGCTCTCTGATCTACACGTCACTTGGCGGCTGCAGGTGAAATGTCTACCGCTTTTTAAACTATCGTATCTAAGTTAATCTTAAGAACCGAGTTATGAACAATAAGAATACTATGATCTGGTGGTTTATACCTAACCTAACCTAACGCAGTCACCGACTTATTACTAATTTACATAATATAAAACCAAGTCGCTTCCGCTGTATGTTCCCTTAGGTCTTTCAAACTACGCAACGGATTTGAATGCGGTTTTCATCAACAGACAGAGTGAACCAAGAGGAAGGCTAATATGTATAATACATGCATAGTATAGAAAAAAACATAATTCTGTATGTTTGCAATAAACGCTGGCTAAACCTTACGAGATACACTGTCGGCCAAAATTTTGAGACCACTTTGTACACAGGTTATAATTTGCGAGCACTGGTGGCTCAGCGGTTTAGGCCCCGACTTACGTACTGTAGGTCGCGGGTTCGAACCCAGGCAGGCGCTTTACTTTGTGTAATTTATTTCATCACCACTGCTCAAAACGGTGAAGGAAAACATCGTGAGGAAACCGGCATGTCCTAGAACCACCCATTCGAAGATATGTGACATCCGCCAACCCGCATTGGGCCAGCGAGGTGGATTATGACTGATTCCCTCTCTCTGAGAGGAGGCCTGTGTCCCTACAGTGGGGACATTCTAAAAATGGCCGATTTATTATTATTATTATTATAATTTGCAAAATCTTTTAAATCTGCGTATGATAACATAACAATATGAACACCTGTGTAATCTACTAATCATTTTGAATGTCTAAACACCATTTTTCTTATTTTTTACACAATGACTATGCCATAAATGGGCATTGTTTATTTACCACAGATGAGTGCCGCGTAAGGACCAGGTGTTGCAATTGTCATTATATTATATGGCGGCTCCCTTGTACTTCTTTTGCGTTGATAAATATTTAGGCATATTTTAAGCCATAAATCCTATTCATAGCATGGCTACTTAAGGAGTTAGTCTTGGTTAAATCTATTCAGTCTGAGCTACTGTTTTGTCAAGTGAAGATCTCCAAAAATGGGAAAAGTCCGTGAAATCTCCAGTGAAACTCGTTCCGCCATCGTTACTCTATAGAGTCTGAACGAGAAATTGTCGCTAAGCTGAAGTTATCGAAGACTTGTGTTCATAACGCAATAACTCGATACAAGACAACCGGCAGTCATCAAGACCTACTGCGCTCGGGGAGGCCGAGAGCAACCACTTCTAGCGAAGACAACTTCATTGTTGTAACAAGCAAGCGTAATAGACGTTTAACAGCACCAGAAATTCGAGCTGAACTCAATAAAACTCGACCGGAACCTGTATCATTGACAACAGTAAAGAGAAGACTTCGAGATGCCAATTTATTTGGTCGCGTAGCTGTTCTTACACTACTGTTACGGACACAAAACAAAAACAAACGTCTGCAGTGGGCTCTCACTCATCGATATTGGACTGAAGAAGACTTTAAAAAAGTTCTTTGGACTGATGAATCAAAGTTCGAAATATTCGGTTCGAAAAGAAGAGTTTTTGTACGTCGTAGTGCCGAAGAAAAGATGTTGCCAGACTGTGTAGTGCCAGCAGTCAAACATGGTGGAGGCTCTATTATGGTCTGGGGATGTTTCTCCGGCTATGGGACCGGAGATTTGGTTAAAATTGAAGGAATAATGAAAAAGGAGCAGTACAAAGAGATACTGGATCGAAACGCTGTTCCTTCCGGGCTACGTTTGATTGGAGATGGATTCATTTTCCAACAAGATAATGATCCAAAACATAGTTCTAAACTATGCAGGGGATGTTTAGAGCACAAAGGGACGGAAGGAGTTTTGAAAAACATGGAGTGGCCCCCTCAGAGTCCGGATCTCAATCCGACAGAGCTTCTGTGGGAGGAGATGGACAGAAACGTCCGTAGTCATTGTCCGACGTCAAAAGAAGACCTCTGGAGGACTTTACAAGAGAGTTGGCACAATGTTTCACAAGAAACTATCAATAAACTAATAGCCCGGTTACCAAGATTGGTCAAAAAAGTTATAAAAAGTAAGGGAAGATTTTTCGACGAAAAGTTAGTTTAAATAATATATTTTGTTTTATTAATAATAATGGCAATTATTGTAGTTTTTAGATTATTTTATGTTACATAAAAAGTTCCCTATTTAATAAGGTAAATAAATAATTTGTAGAGCACTAACTTTTGGAGTTTTATTCAATATTGTAATTTGTTCAAGGTGGTCTCAAACTTTTGTCCGACAGTGTAGATCAAAATAATGTACTAGTGAATTGTATATCTTTAAAGGATCTACAAAAAAAGTCTTTGATAGCATATATGTATCTTTTAAGGATAGCTCAAGCACAAGCACAAGCTCGATTTGAACCCGTCTAAATGCCCCCCTTATTACTTTTTCTCGGAAACGGAACTTACTTGTTGGGACATAAACTACAAAGCGTACCGGTTATACGAGACTTAGGCGTTTTTCATAACTCTAAGCTAACATTTAATTATCATGTTGATAACATTGTAGCTAAAGCCTCGAAGGCTTTAGGATTCATCAAGCGTTTCGGTAAAGAATTTAGTAACATTAAAACTATTAACATTTTGTATTGTACACATGTTCGTAGAATACGCTTTTCAAATCTGGAATCCTTTCTACAACACCTACGTATCTCGCATTGAAAACATTCAACGTAAGTTCATAAGTTACTTGTGTTATCGCACCCATGTTAATTAACAGTCTGAAGACTACTTCTCGCTCAGCAAGCACCATCATTTACTACCGCTGAAACTGCGTCGTGAAATCTCAGACATTGTATTTTTGATTAAAATTTGTTCTGGCACCGTGGATTCCCCGGACCTATTGGCTGAAGTATTGTTTAAAGTGCCTTTAATGAGCCTTAGACCTAAAGGGTTACTTTATACGCCAGCTTTACGTACTAACTACAGTAAAAACACATTCCTATGGCGGGCAGGTAGTAGCTTCAACAAGCATCATGAACTTGACTTGTTTTACACCAGTATCATTTCGGCAAGGTGATAAGTCGGAATTTTTTTGTGCCATGATAATTGTTATGATATATTATAGCCAACATGGCATAGCATTGTTGTTTCTATTCTTTCTTGGCTTACTATTTCTTTTTTTTTATTATTGTTTGTATATTGTGTGTATTTTTTCCCTTTTACGATTTAAATTATTATGTTTTCTATTGGCGAGAACCTTTATATGGCTGAATTGTTGTGACCTTACTGTTAAGATTTTGTTTGATTTAAATGTAAAGCTGTTGGTTCTCCAAACCCTCTAAAATAAATAACTAGCTACTATATCCATTCTTACTTCTAAAAAAATGGTCCCCTATATGTGGTAATTGAAAAGGCATTTCGCCGCCGGATACAGTACTAATCCTTAAGAAAGTAAATACGTTAGTTACGCTTACATAAAGGTTATACTTTACACTGTATAATATAAATGAAAATATTAAGAGACATCGAGCAATAAATGCAGGTCAAGTAGCTTTAATTCCTGATCTTGATTGAGGCACATTCTTCAATCATTCAGTGGGCGTCGCGGTGTCCCGTGCTTGTCATGCTCCCGCGGCGTCCACACACTGGTCATGAGGGAATGCGTGTGGTTTTTAGTGGGTATGCCCACCTTGGTGGGAAAGCCTTACACACTATTGCCCTGAACGGGGGCGAGCATAAGGTCGCATTTTAAAATATACATTCAATCATTCACAGCAATGAATACAGCTTATAAATTTAACAATATAAATATTAAGGCTGAACGAACTTTGGTAGTCTTCAAATAAAACTACATATATAATCAAAAAATACAATGTACAATGGAACCAAGATCATTTAAATTGTATTTAACATCGCATTCTCATCTCATTTTCAGAATGGATTCCTCGTCGATGACTTGGCTAAGCCACCAGTTGACGATGAATCCATAGGATCTACTCCACGCCCCCTTTCTCTGACCGAACTGCAATCAGAGTTGGAAAATGCCGCCCCTCCGGACTCGCCACCTCGTTGTTCCACACCTTTGCCCGTGGAGTACACCAACGGTGACCTGAGTGGTGATCACCATGACGAGGAACCGCGACCCATGGAGATGCTGGACCTGTCACCGATATTGGACGAGCCCGCTCGCAAGAGGCAAAGAAGAAAAAGGAATATGACACTAGAAGATATTGTCGGAATTTCAGTCTCATTGTCAATAAGTGAAGGTAAGTTTAAAAAAAAAGTATTGCAATTTTCTTTTGCTTATTGCACAAGTTTTTTAATATATTTGAGGCTCTTGTACTATATAAAAGCTTATGCTGGAAGGAATGGTACAGTGGACTGTTTTCAAACCTGTCCGATTTAGGATCATTGAGGAAAACAATGTGTTCCTTTCAGAAGTGGGAAATTATATTGTAAAACAAATCTCTGCTGCGATCATGTGGGGTCGGCACGGTATGATTGTAGTCTGTGTAGGTTTTGGCTACAGTTTTTACGGCCGGTCGGCCTGCCTGATGCCAATCCTCCTCGGGAATAATTTGTTGTACTTAGGTTTTATTTTATCAGTGTTCAAAGTCAATCTACTTGCTGTGCACACTCCACCACTGTCCACAGCACTGTTATTGGTTGGGCACAGGTTTCTTCAGCGCTAATTACCGTTCCTGTAGAACCAGCGACCTCTTGTGTCGTAAATCACAGTCCAGATGTGAACCAGCATGCGGTAGACATTCCATATAGCATTACCATTGCGAACTATTTTGGTAGCACAGTCTAGCCTAAAATCACTATCGTTGATCACATATTACCTACGATAGTCCGGGGAAGATTACAAATCTTCAAACACCTCACTCATCGAAATCGGTCAAGTTACAGTAAGCTACAGAAAGTCTACCCTCCTGAGTCAGTCAGGCACTCGTGACAAAAGGACCGTTGCTAATGTCTTGTCGATTCATCGCTTTACTTTCAAGTCTCCTTGCATTGTAAACGGTTTGCTCTAAACGAACTTCGTATATAACATCTGAAATAGTCTTGATTCTTCTAAAGTTACGAATTCGTGTATTTAAATCCGATATAATCCGGTCGCCAACATTGTAAGCTAACAGGAGAAACATCTTTACCCAAAACAAAACGTACACAAGGCCACCTTTTACACGTTTTTTTAGACTGAAGATTTTTTTTAAAAGTTAGATTTACCACTTTGCAGATTAATTGACTTTACACTGGTAGAGCCCGCAACTGAAATACCACGACCTCACAGAAGACAGGCGTGAAGTAGTATTCTACGTTTCGTCTGATGAGTGAGGCGCCGGTGGCACAATTTTGGTTCTCTCCCCCTTCCCACTCTTTTCTTATAAGGAAAGGATGGGAAGGGGAGGAAAACTTGAAGGTGGAGGGGATGTCTAGGACTTGTAAATAAATATTTCTGTTTGTCCCCTCCTCTGTCCATTAAAGGTGGGCAACGCATCTGCAACTCATTAGTTAGTTGCAGATGTCTATGGGTAGCGATCACTTGACATCGGGTGAACCGCTTGCTCGTTTGCCACCTAGTACTATAAAAAAATTGACGTTGAATATCTAGATTCATTCTCGTAAATGTTTTTTTTTAACAATCTTGCATGCTAAAATGATTTCGACAGTAATTCCCAACTTGTGTTACACGTACCCTCGAGGACTTAAGGTACCATTGGTGGTACCTAAGAGCAGTAGTGTCTCAGAAGTTTAGGCCCCGATTTACGTACTGTAGGTTGCGGGTTCGAACCCAGGCAGGCATTATTTTGTGTAATTTATTTCATCACCACTGCTCCAAAAACGGCGAAGGAAAACATCGTGAGGAAACCGGCATGTTCTTAGAAGCACCAAATTCTAAGACAAATGACATGCACCCGTACTGGGCCAGCGTGGTGGATTGGAGCCTCTTCCCTCTCTCGGAGAGGAGGCCTGTGTCCCTGCAGTGGGAAACATTCTAAAAAAGGCCGATTTACTATTGGTGAAAACGTGAAAATTATATAAGTGATGATTGCAATACTGAGAAATTAAAACAGTCTACAAGTCAAGTTTACAATATGTACTTTAAAATTAGTCATATAACTAGTCACATAATATACAAAAATAATAATACAAATACAGAAATACGTTTGTATTTCGAGACAAATTTTTAGGATGAAGAATTGTAAAAAAAATACTGGAAATGAAAAGTACAGGTACAAGGCACTGAGAAGAAAAAGAAGGATGATGCAAGAACGTGCTAAATGAAAATTTGTTGCTTTTGCTCGTACCCATCAAGGACTTGGGCGTGATTATTTCGTCTTCATTGTATATGACGATAATCAAAATATGTAAGATTTGCGTCTAAAGCGAAACTCACGCCATCTCACGTTTAGTATTTAAAGTTATAAAGTGTCTTACTTCATCGTCACCCTATTGTTAAAATGCGATCCTGGACACCACACGTGGAAATCAAGTTCCTGGAGGGAGGACCAGAAAACAAGACCTACCGACTTAATCTGATACTTGAATATTGTTTGAAGACCAAACCGCAGCTAAGAAGTTATGAAATGCAGTGAAAATTTAAAAGATGTTACGATTTTATTTATTGAAGAAATTAACATATTTAACACATTATAAAATAAGTCTGGTAGATGTCGCTACTGTAAATTGCACATTTTCTGAAACACACTAACGATGTTTATAATTTTGCACAATACACGATTTAACTTATAATATAATATTGTTTTATTTAAATTGAATTCAATAAATATTTCCAAGCCCATAATTATTTAAACTTTCGTGAGACATTAAAAGTCTTAACTGACGTGTGCTTTTAACAAGTACCTCTGATCCGAAATCTCCGAAACTTGAAACCTACACTAAAGTACGCGAACGTGACTTGAACCGTTTAATTTAATTATTTTGAGTACAATTTAATTACGTTTTAACTTTTAAAAGAAAGCATTGACATTCATGACATGCGATGCGATGTCAGTCTTGATGTCCAAGTTTGAGATTTTCTAGGATATTACATTACCATGTGGTGGTGTCCGCTTAAGTTGTAATTTTAGAACAGGATGATCCGAATCAAAGGTTAGCTGAAACTTTTAAAACAGGACTAACGAAAAAATAACCGTAAACCACATGTATCCTATATCGTTACAATCAAATAATCTGTTAGTCCCTTAATATAAATCTCGGCTTTTAAATTTCACGACACTTCAATAATACAAAAATATTGTTTTCGTCCTATTTAAATAGATAAAAGGGTTGGTAAACCTGAAGTTAATAGCTTGGGTTCATTATTGTTACGATAAACTCCTAAGTGAATAATTATACATTTGTTAGCATTAACTCCTAAAGAATAGCTAAGGCATCAGAGCCAATACACCAAATCATTGATAAGATACAAGAGCAATCAGGGGAAAGAATTGAAAATAAGTTGCACAAGGTATGAATAAAATGTATCCTATGAAAATTCTTTAATACACTGAAGGCATAAAACTAAATGAATTTTAGTAACTTATCCCAACTAATATTATAAATGTGAATGTAAGTTTGTTTGTTACGCTTTCACGCGGAAACTACTCAACCGATCATCGTGAAACTTTGTACACATATTCTTGGAGGTATTAGAAGTAACGTAGGATACTTTTTATGAAAATAAATAGTGTAAGGGCAACAGGACTGGGATCTCAGTTAAACAACGAATGAGATTGGTAAATAACGTCTATTGCACTTAAGCAATCAACAATTATAGGTAAAACGGTAGTAGATACAGTGCAGTATACGAGATATAAACAACACAAAATGACCGAGCGGCAGAAAACAGCGTACTTAGCGTCGGAGCGATAGTGTCGCTACTCCCGCGCGGGCGGTCGTGTTAAACAACACAAGAGTTGGCGGCTCGCTAGCCAATCCGTCGCGCGCGCTGTTGCTAGGC
Source organism: Papilio elwesi (assembly GCA_029849275.1). Classification (NCBI taxonomy): domain Eukaryota; kingdom Metazoa; phylum Arthropoda; class Insecta; order Lepidoptera; family Papilionidae; genus Papilio; species Papilio elwesi. The sequence continues at coordinate 5,327,946 of CM056697.1, forward strand.
GAATTTAACCCTACGGGTGTGAACGCAAGGTGTGCGCTGCGTAGTGCGTTACAATAGTTTATAAAAAGCGAAGTATGTATGATATAGATTATAGACCTATAGACTCCGAAACGGCTAGACCGATTTCGATGAAATTTACAGGGATTGTCCAGATTGGCACATTCCTGGGTACGGTAGCGATCGGATCAACATAATTAGTGGTACCCGGGTGAAGCCGGGGGTCACTAGTTAAAAAATAATTCAGCAATGTCTAATTTTAAGAAGAAAAATGAATATTAATTAATAAAAACGATACTTAAGTAGAATTAAGAAAATATCTTTTTAATCAGTGAAAGCGTATCTTGCACGATGGTTATCACGGCCTCATTGGTGGCATCCCTTCCTTATATCCATCCATCTTACCTATCCATTTAATTATCTGTTCAATAAATTGAGATGGGAATGTCTATGTGCACCAGAAGTCACTTAACATATATAGCCCTTGCTTTTCCCTCTTCTATAGTATTTTAAAGGCATTAAGATAATATCCTCCCTTATATATATACTTATATATAGACAAGACATTCATCGCTGACTAGTAAGATGTTATAGGATATTTTATTAAACGAAGAAATTTAAACCCGTATTATAAAAACCGTGCAATTCTTGTATGTATATTGTTCAAGTTCATCTCGTAAAAGGCTCTAACGATTAGGATCCAATTATGTATATAGATACGGTTTTTATTTTAAAAAATCTTACCCGGAATGACGCGAATTTTCTCAAAAAAAATAATTTTAAGAGCGCCATCTCTTGGCTTACGTCGTTGTGAATAAACGATTTGCATATTCTGACATTTCCGTGAGATGGCGTTATACGAAACTTAATGAATATGCGCTCACGCCCGTAACACCAAAGGGTACGTAGAGATTACGGACTTCCATTATCCGGGCCCAACCTTTATCGCTTCTTTTGCCTCCATACATGTGCGCGCACATACGCGTCAATTGCCGGTAATCGCCTTTTTGAAGTATGTCACTAATCTGATCGATATAAGTTCTCCAGGGAAGTTCCCTGCCAACACTATATAAACTTCGTCATCATCTAATAGCAATAAAAGCATTATCCTACTAATATTATAAGTGTGAAATTTGTAAGTATGGATGTATGTATGTCCATCCACTGTCCGCACAGTTTGATACTCTCACGCAAAATCGGCTGAACGGATCGGGATGAAAACTACATATACACTGTCGGACAAAAGTTTGAGACCACCTTGAAAAAATTAAAATATTGAATAAAACTCCAAAAGTTAGTGCTCTACAAATTATTTATTTACCTTATTAAATAGGGAACTTTTTATGTAACATAAAATAATTTAAAAACTACAATAATTGCCATTATTATTGATTAAAAAAAAATATTATTTAAACTAACTTTTTTGACCAATCTTGGTAACCGGGCTATTAGTTTATTGATAGTTTCTTGTGAAACATTGTTCCAACTCTCTTGTAAAGTCCTCCAGAGGTCTTCTTTTGACGTCGGACAATGACTACGGACGTTTCTGTCCATCTCCTCCCACAGAAGCTCTATCGGATTGAGATCCGGACTCTGAGGGGCCACTCCATGTTTTTCAAAACTCCTTCCGTCTCTTTGTTCTCTAAATATCACCTGCATAGTTTAGAACTATGTTTTGGATCATTATCTTGTTGGAAAACGAATCCATCTCCAATCAAACGTAGCCCGGAAGGAACAGCGTTTCGCTCCAGTATCTCTTTGTACTGCTCCTTTTTCATTATTCCTTCAATTTTAACCAAATCTCCGGTCCCATAGCCAGAGAAACATCCCTAGACCATAATAGAGCCTCCACCATGTTTGACTGTTGGCACTACACAGTCTGGCAACATCTTTTCTTCGGCACTACGACGTACAAAAACTCTTCTTTTCGAACCGAATATTTCGAACTTTGATTCATCAGTCCAAAGAACTTTTTAAAAGTCTTCTTCAGTCCAATATCGATGAGCAAGAGCCCACTGCAGACGTTTGTTTTTGTTTTGTGTCCGTAACAGTGGTGTACGAACAGCTACGCGACCAAACAAATTGGCATCTCGAAATCTTCTCTTTACTGTTGTCAATGATACAGGTTCCGGTCGAGTTTTATTGAGTTCAGCTCGAATTTCTGGTGCTGTTAAACGTCTATTACGCTTGCTTGTTACAACAATGAAGTTGTCTTCGCTAGAAGTGGTTGCTCTCGGCCTCCCCGAGCGCGGTAGGTCTTGATGACTGCCGGTTGTCTTGTGTCAAGTTATTGCGTTATGAACACAAGTCTTCGATAACTTCCGCTTAGCGGCAATTTCTCGTTCAGACTTGCCTTCGTCGTATAGAGTAACGATGGCGGAACGAGTTTCACTGGAGATTTCACGGACGTTTCCCATTTTTGGAGATCTTTACTTGACAAAACAGTAGCTCAGACTGAATAGATTTAACCAAGACTAACTCCTTAAGTAGCCGTGCTATGAATAGGATTTATGGCTTAAAATATTCCTAAATATTTATCAACGTAAAACAATGACCAAACAAGTACAAGGGAGCCGCCATATAATATAATGACAATTGCAACACCTGGTCCTTACGCGGCACTCATCTGTGGTAAATAAACAATGCCCATTTATGGCATAGTCATTGTGTAAAAGATAATAAAAATGGTGTTTAGACATTCAAAATGATTAGTAGATTACACAGGTATATATATATATATATATATATATATATATATATATATATATATATATAAATAACCGCTACCCATAGGCATCTGCAACAAGCTAATGAGTTGCAGAGTGCGTTTCCTGCCATTAATGGACAGAGGAGTGGATAGACAGAAAATTGTGAGGGGCATAACAGAGAATAGGATATTTTGTTTTTCTCCCCTTTCCCATTCCTTTTTATTTCTCCATTAGAAAGGGCCCCTCGCTTAGACGAAACGCAGCATACTGCTTGACGTCTGTCTTCTGTGAGGTTGCGGTATTTAACCTGTGGATCCGGTCCATTCGTGCAACAGAAGTTTTTGCTGGCTCTGAGAGTACAGCGATAGTTAGTATGGTCCTGATGTCCATAGATTAGAAAAGAATACACCTTAATTTATATTAATCGCTTATAATATCTTGTTTTTATATATAAATAATCATACTTTTTTATTTACAGCTCAAAAACAAAGGAATACTGAGGAGTGTGAGTTCAGCTTACCAGAGAAGTGGATAACAAAGGTGATTGATAAGCGGAAGAAACAAGCTCTCACCGTGCGCAAGGAGTTGCTCGCTCACGAACCGAGACCACCTAATTTAGGTACATCATCTATGTTCAACTCTTATGCATATTTTGCTGGACACCTTACATTTGTTTTAAAGTTTATTGACGTCTTATAATAGTAAATGAAACAGTGATTTTGTTAAATAAATAATTGTGAAGGAAAACTCACAAATTGTATGTCCTTCCGTGGAAATTATTGGACGCAGAAACCGTTCTGAATTCAACTACTCTGTAGCCGGTTTCACGAGGTTCACGTGAGGGCTACTCTTTTTCTTTCCTTTATTCGTTAGTTTTTTTGATATTCAAATCAAATCTGTTGAATATAAATAGATGACTAGGGCACATCACTGTAAAGTACTTCGCTAGGTATCAGCTTAAGACAAACAAATGTTGGCTAGCAACTTTACGGCTATGGCATAATGTATTGGTTTGTTTCAGATTTTCGTGGCTTTTTAGATCCTAGAGACGCCAAGGGTAAGACTAAAATTTCAGTTGTGTTGTCTAACTAACTTGTCTGAAAATTATATATTTTTTAGTCATTTTTGTTACTACCCCACTCCGCCTACTCCGATCAAACAAACCCACCTCCGCCTACTCCGATCAAACAAACCCACCTCCGCCTACTCTGATCAAACAAACCCACCTCCGCCTACTCCGATCAAACAAACCCACCTCCGCCTACTCCGATCAAACAAACCCACCTCCGCCTACTCCGATCAAACAACCTTATCAACAAACCCCACTCCGCCTACTCCGATCAAACAACCTTATCAACAAACCCCACTCCGCCTACTCCGATCAAACAAACCCACCTCCGCCTACTCCAAACAAACCCACCTCCGCCTACTCCGATCAAACAAACCCACCTCCGCCTACTCCGATCAAACAAACCCACCTCCGCCTACTCCGATCAAACAAACCCACCTCCGCCTACTCCGATCAAACAAACCCACCTCCGCCTACTCCGATCAAACAAACCCACCTCCGCCTACTCCGATCAAACAACCTTATCAACAAACCCCACTCCGCCTACTCCGATCAAACAAGCTTATCAACGACCCCACTCCGCTTACTCCGATAAAACAAGCTTATGAATGTTAAAGTTGTTGCTACAAGTAACCACAATACAATATCAAGTTTGTTGATACAGGATTCATAGGTTGGAGCAAAAAAGAGATAGCGGATACGCTGTTGGCGGCCAGGCGCATCGACGAGTCTGTCGACGACGGCTTCTTCGAGCAGTACTGGTCCGCTGAGTCGGCCTCAGATGATTCCCCATCGCATATTGTAAGTGTAAGTATCCTTTCATATTTTTTATATGAAACTTCTATTGGCGCGTCTTGGCAATAAATTAACCGTTTGATGTGACGGAGAGCGGCATGACGCTCTCTTATGGCGTGCCAAGCAAAGCTAAGCAATCCCGCTCAAAGTGTGTTTCTGTGTGCGCGCGCATGCAGAACTAAAATGCAATTTCGTCCGATGAGTGAGAGAGAAGGCCTCGTCGCTTTCCTATCCACTCTCCTTTTCTCCTACCAAATGGTTGGCGTCTGTACCTTGTGATTGTGGTTGATGATGCGTGTCAGATAACACTGGGTGACCTGCTTGATCATTTTGGCTCCTTTTACCAAAAAATGATACAATTATTGTATTACCTGACTGATTTATTGAGTTAGGTATTTCGCGTGTATGTAGGTATGTATGTATGTACTAGCCAAGCCACGGGCAGCAGCTTCGCACGCATTCATCTAATTTTTCACATGTAAATTTTTGTAATATGATTCCGCGTTTAATAAGTGGATGTATGAATGTATGTCCATTCCACTTTGAGCTCCTCTTAACGGCTTGACAAATGTTCAAGAGTGAGCTGCCATCGGATTCTTCCCTTTGTCTCTCATAGGTAATGTGATAAATGATGACAGTAATACAGTCAGTCGTTTATTTGTTTAAAAGACCTATTAATTGTTTTACAGTCACTTCAGCAAAACTCGAACGATACAGCCAACGATCAGACGGATTGGGCCGCGTGGCGGGCTGACGTGATGAAGCGCGCGGCGCAGAACGAGGGCCGCGTGTTCGACATACAGGCGTCAGCCGCGCTGGTTCTGAAGCACGTGCAACACGCACAGCACGCCCAGCGAGCGCAGCACGACCAAGGCCAGAATCATGAGCGGGCGGCGCACTCCGACCTCGTGGCCTGTAATCGACTCCTCAGCATTGCCAAAGAACAGACCGATGTCTCACGATTGTTCTCCGCAACGCTTTTCTTAGTAAGATATATACATAACAATTACTAAATTTAAATGGCAATGGACCACACACATTGCTCGTTTGACAAACTACCTATACCAGGATGTTCTCAAAGAGATACGCGACGCAGCGTAGGTAGGACTCACAGAAGATGGACCGATTAGGTCACAGGGTTCCCTACATTAACAAATCGTTGTTATTTTCAGACGAACGCCGGCAACATAGAAATAGTTCAAGGGCCGCCATTTACAGTGAACTCTTTCTCCGTGCGTCTCCTGTCTACTGACGAGCGGTTGTACCGCACGGTGATGCAGCAGAATTCAGAAGAACAGATCCCACGGTGAAAGTGAAAGTTAAATGTTTTAATGCTGGTTATGCTCAAATCCTTGCAATGATTGTTCCAATGCATGAGTTGTAAGGGTCAAGGGGTAAGTTTGTTCTGTACATTCAAGCACAATGGGACCATCCGATATGAGAACATTATTTTGGGTGCGTTAGTGATGGAACATTTTGGAAGGTTTCTGGAAATTTGTGCCATACATGTTTAATGTTTCTGTAAATATTTGTGTAGTGCACCTACATTGATGTTTTACTACATAGTACAATGTTATTCTTATAAATATTGATGTGTCTAACAATGTAGATGTATGGATGTTGAAGAGGCGAGAGAGGTAGGTGTGCTAGGATCGCGCGAAAGGGAAATCTATGATCTCTACCCAACCCACTCCTCTGGATTACGGACGTGAATGCATATTATTACTTGCATTCAAGTACTCCAGTTAACTAAAATCGGAGATTTAATTCTGTTTTTAAATGTATATAATCTATGGTCAGTCCTGATAGTTTACGGTCTATATTAAGTGGACATACTCTATGAGGAATTTGGATTCAAATTGTCGATTATGTTATTTCTTGGTACATGTTAATGGCAATGAGGGTTGTACATGTATAGCAGATGAAACCAGAAACTTTTGAATAACAGTATTATTTATGTATATCTTTAGATTATCATAGAGCTTGGTGGAGGCTTGTCTATGGGTGCTAGGTACCAAATCGTTGTTACGTCAAGACTATGGTCGGCTGTCAATTCAATGTCTTTTTTTTAATTCTTTCACATTGTATATATATGTAGAAAAAATTAGACATTTTTTTAATTATTGACAAATCTACTCAATTTATTATAATAATATGATAGGTTTCTTTATTGGGACGTAATTGTTTTACATTTGGTCAGATGTTTGATCTGCTAAGAATTCCGATATTTTCTTATAAATTTATCTAATCTAATTGTAGGCTGTAAGATATCGCTTTAAATGTTGTCATTGATTATTTTGGAAGTTTAATTCAATAGAACGCGACCACCTAACCCCACTTTACCGATTGAAATCCGGTTGTTAGGAAAGTAAACCGATTAATGATTCTTATATCATGTGAATTCAATTTATTTGCTTTTTTTCAATAGAATGCTTAATATGACAGTAACATAGTCGTTTGCTGAGCCAATTATCTTCTGAATTTCGGTACCTTACATACAATAATTTTCCCCACTAAAATCTGTGCCGATCCATTAACTGACGAATTCCTGACTCCTCTCTATTCTGAGTATGGTGTATGTATTTTAGTTTATTTCTATAGTATTTTTATGGAACAATTTATTTTCTTACTTTTTAAACAGATCACCAGTGCATTTATTTTATGAAAATACTTGACATCATTTACCATTTTGACTTGGGAAATTTTGATATGATAAAATATGTCTGTCTGGTAAGAATGTATGAAAAGATTCGAGCGATAATTTCGAATCTTTTCACTGAGATTTATTATCTCTGCCGACCCTTCGAACGATGGGTGTTTAATGATGATTCGATTATATGTAATTTTATATTTATAATAATGTTTTTTTTCTCATTTTGCAGAAAAAATATATTCAGTTTTGTATATTAATTTACTAAAAAAATTTAAGACATTTATAATTTTGTTTTTTTTTATGAGTTTATTAAATGATTAAGCTTTATGTATAGAATTAATAATAGGTGTTTTGTAACGTATTGTTACTTTTGAATTTATTTTAAGTGTAATTTTAAGTGATAAAGTTAATGCAAAAATGTTAAATTTGATAGATTGTGGCGGCTTTATAAACTTACTGCTTATTCATTGTAACTTAGCTGTGAGTGGACATGGTTTTGTTGTGCTTGGATTTACTGCTATACAATTAGTGCATAATTATTCTGGCTTGGTAATCTTTAAGCTGTGTTAACGAGCGCGAACTAACTCTTTGGTGATTTGACAATTTGACTTTACCAAAGTAAATGTGGTTGTTAATAAAATTGACGACAGTCGTAAGTTAAGTGATTTAACTTTCAAGTTGCATATTTCTAGTAGGTTAACAAGTGTAGTACTATGAAATATTAAATTTAAACATGAAACCTAATAAGTATAATAAAGTGAAAATCGTGTTTTGTGCACTTCTATGTGTTATTGTATGCCATGTATTGGTGCAAAGAGAGTAACATCATTGTGAAACATATGTCTTGAATACAATCCAAGCTCAGATACAGTTTAACTTTAACTTGTTTGAATAAAATGGATCCTTTTAAATTAGAAGCTAAGATATTTTGCTTGATTGGGTGTATATTACCGTAAGTTCACACTGCCGAAGAACATAAAACATGTTGTCTTTCTCTTTCTATCTGAAACAACTGAAATGTCAATATGTTATGTGATTTTTTTCGATAGTGCGACTCACGGTTAAAGATACATGATAGTACTCATTTAAACAGTATGTTTTGACTTACGAACTATTTATGGCATCATGGATCTGTATGAGTCAAAAGTCTAGGGCTTATACCAAATCTAAAAACATTATCTACTGTTACAATATCTTGGAATATATCTATAGTTTGTTTCATATATAGATAGAATTTTTGTAAACAAACTTCACTTTTTATACTTTCATCGGAAATGTTGAATTTTTTTAGAAATAAGTGTAATTGTATGATATTATTGTATGTATGATATGGTTTCCGAAATTAGTGTGTGATTTTAACGTAAAAGTTAAGGGTACACTTTGTTTATCAATTTTACACATTGGTTTGGAACTTGATAATAAAAGTTCTATTATTATCAAGTTCCAAACCAATATATAAGCTATTCATTAGTGTTCAATAAATTTTAAATTTATTACTGTAATTTATAGTTAAGTATCTTGTGTCAAGCTATGACACCATATAGCGGGATGTCAATTGACGTCTGTGTGCTATAACCTCTTGCCTAAATATCATAATCAGTGCCGGATTTAACCTGGGCACAGCAAAAATGTGCATTGTCGATTCGTTACATAAAATGAATGAAGTTTCTCATACTACAGTTGCATTATTTAGTCAATTTTACCAGTTTCGTTTTTGTAATTTAACGTAAAATGTACCAGTTTCGTTTTTGTAATTTAACGTAAAATGTACCAGTTCCGTTTTTGTAATTTAACGTAAAATGTACCAGTTCCGTTTTTGTAATTTAACGTAAAATGTACCAGTTTCGTTTTTGTAATTTAACGTAAAATGTACCAGTTCCGTTTTTGTAATTTAACGTAAAATGTATCAGTTTCGTTTTTGTAATTTAACGTAAAATGTATCAGTTTCGTTTTTGTAATTTAACGTAAAATGTACCAGTTTCGTTTTTGTAATTTAACGTAAAATGTATCAGTTTCGTTTTTGTAATTTAACGTAAAATGTACCAGTTTCGTTTTTGTAATTTAACGTAAAATGTACCAGTTCCGTTTTTGTAATCATTCATTTTTTTTGGATAATGGTAATGGTGTTTTTGTGTAATGAATAGATTTTCTTTTTCACAGTCCAAATTTAGCCGGCCTGTGCACTAGCCGCGAGTGCCCCTAGTATGAATCCAGCACCGATTATTACTGTATAACTTCTCCAAAGATTTGCATTCTATTACCAATTAGTAACTAACGAACGAAATGTTCCATTTATTCGTAGTAATAAGAGTTTCACTAAAAACTGGTGTCTGCAGTAGTGTATAGTATAAACCAAATAACATTTAACTCATTAAGTAATCAACACTACTCGTGCACAGAAACGTAGCAACCGAGGGTGATGACGTCACTGTCACAGCAGCGGGCTAGTGCATTTGTGCGTACGTAGCGAAATAACCTGACAACCCTAAGCAATATGATATAGCTTGGCTTGCTGGCGTTTATAGACGGGTGCGTCTCGAGGCACTCAAGTCTTAAGTTATTGTGCACGCGTAGTACTTCTTAGTAGTAACCATCAGACTAAAATTGCATTATCTTTATTGTTTGTGTACTATAGTTGATAACTGTTAAGGGTATTGCGACGCGAGTCTAAATTTTTTGGTTCGTGGATAATCACACTTCGTATCTCACACGTTAGAAAGTTCTCTGGAGCATTCGCTTACTCAGACATGATAATAACTCTGTGGTTAATCTCCTACCCTCAGATCTGCGTCAAAAGGTTATATAAATAATAACTACCCTACTAGTCAACAAACATATCAGGCAATGCAGTTTATAAAGTCGCCATTTATAAGTAAATATCGTAACTTAGTCTTATTCTACTTAATTAACTTCGGAGGCAGGGTATAAATAAATCTCGAGACCTCAATGCCAAGACTAAGTTTAGTGCACTCTTTAATATATTTTTGATTCGTGTGCCAACACACAAGATTTAAAAAAAAATCTAATTTTGTAATAAAAGCTCGAATTTACAACATTATAGCCTGAAGTTATCCGCTCGAAGGTAATATTTTGATAAATTAAAATAAAAATAAGTTTTTTTTCACCGTCGGTGCGTCATAATTATTGTATTGCGAAAAAATAGAAATCTATTGATAAGGAAAATCGATTAAAATGATATAATCGATTATTTTCAAATAATCGATTTCATGTTCTAAAATATTCTATGACTCTCTGGTATAATAAAAATTTATTGAATAACGTAAATAAAGATATTACTATATACTAGAAATCGATTTATTATAGCAGTACGAATTAGAACGATTTAAAATATTACTCTTTGACGAATAACTTCATGCAGTTGTTTTATTTCGTTAAAACTGCACCGCGTTAGTGACAGTTCCGCCTAGCGAAGTTTAACTTCAAACACATCGTAAACTTATTATGTTGGCGTGTAAATGTGTAAATTTACCTGTCATGTACACTCCTATAGTCGAAATTTTATTTAAATATGTTCTTTCATACAAATTGAACTTCTAAAAACACAGTTTCAGGCCATAGAGACACAAATATGTATTTTTATCCGTAGTAACTATTTTTTTTTCCATAGCTTAAACAAGTCTTCAAAATATTATCGTTGGTTTATGACATTTAATTATAGAGTTGGTTAGAATGGAGTTCCTTTCGTTATACATTTTTTGCGTTTTCTTTAAGAAATGATTAAATAGAAAGGGGTGTTTAAACGTTAAAAATATATATATTATTGCATATTCTCAAAATTGACGGCAAGCTACAAGTTTTAGTTTTGTATGTTATCGGAAAGTGCCTCAAAATGTTTCCAAAAGGATTTCGTTTTCGGTGGCGTTTTTCATTGTTCCACTTTTCGGCCTAGCCCCTCAGCTCGTGTACAAACGAAAACACGATAAATGACTCCGTTCTAAAATATTTCGAATCCGTCCCTTGTTTTATCGCTTATTGTAGATACAAACGAGCTAGGACCGCGCATACCACTCATTTTACAAAAATTGTAACACCCAAATTAATTACATAGTACAACAATAAATATACATAGGCAAACATTTAACAAATTTAAAATTTGGCTAAAATAAATTCGAATATTCTGGATATTATAATGGTGCCTTATATTGGAATAAAGGAGGACTTTGTAACATTGTATAGTTGTTACGCCCGCAAATTGCTAATGCGCCTGGCCGCCGTTTTGATGGCATAATTTCGTGACATTCAACACTAAACGTGTATTTACACTGCTGATAACATTTATATAAAACATATTTTTATCTGTTTTTTTTTCAGAGAGAAAGAGAGATAACATGTTTTATGTAAATTAATTCGGCAGTGTGAACCCACGGTTAGTACCGTTAGCAACACTCTAGTTTGCTGCTACTGATATTATTGTTGAGTAGGAAAAACCAGCCATTGTCATAGTCGATCATGGATATTGAAAATTTGAGCATGATATTAAATAATCTTAACTTTGATCATGGAATGATATAATATCAAAAATATTAAATTGCATACCAAGCCAGTATAAATTAATCACAACATGGGAATCGGGAATCAACATCGGCTGTTAAAACGCACTTACCAATTTAACTAACAGGCTTTTATCATTAGAAAACATTTTATTAACATTTGGTTTTATTTTTTAAAATATATCTGTACAATTATTACAGACTTAAGTCACATGTTATTGACAATAGTAATTCCATAATGATATAAATAAATTCACGATCTGAATGGTTTTGTTAGCTATACATTATATAGCTGTTTAGTTACGGATGACGTCACGTGGGTGTAACTTTGAAAAGGTTCCAGCGCATTATCAACTTGCGGTGGTTATACTTTTAATACCTGGTGTAAATAGTAAGAGTGCACTGAAGCTTGGTCTCTGATTAATACTTGTTAGTAATATAATGTTGCAGCCGCATTTGCTACGCTGTGCCAATCGGCTGCGTACATTCCAATAAATTTAGTGTATAATGTCAACGATCGATTGTGAACTGTTTCAGTTTATAATCTTACTAGGCACTGAACGAACCGAACTGAACCAATTGTGATTAACCGTGGGTTTACACTGCCGAAAACATTCACACAAAACATATTGTCATCAAAAACAAGCTTATACGTCAGTGGAAATTCACAGTAACAATTTGACGTATCATGTCAAACGCAACAAACCTGTTATGTCTTTGGTAAATATCTTTTTAAAATCGTATCTTTATAACTGTCATGTTCATGGTCCATGGGCATCATGTCATGTCCGACCAATTATGCATGAAAAATATCAGTTCACGATTTGACGATTTGATTTCTAACACAAATTGGACAGTTTATACGTTAAATTGTAAATGATTCGTTTAGTTTATAATATGCATAGTCCGATTATAAACTGACGAAATTCGTGGTGACATACTACTCGTCATCTTAATACATCTATGTGAAGTTACCATTCAAATGTGCATCCACTAAGAAAATTATTATATTTTTAATATTAACTATTTTCTTAGCGATTTTACTTTACATGCAAAAGCATAAGAAAATAACTTTACTAGGTTTAATTAAGGTTTCGTTTAATATGTATATATCCATTGTGTATGAATCTAATAATTTTCAAAACCCAAGTTTCATTTTATTGGGTTTATGTATTTAACTTATAAATGTAAAGTGCACTTAGAAGTGTCAAACATTTTAAAGAATAAACATGTATCTTACTTACCAGAATACATGTATTCTGTTATATTACAATTAAAATCTTGATATTTAAGGGAGAATTGGAATTCTTCTTTAACTTCCCACAATTTTTGACAGCACAATAATTCACTGTTAGATATTAAGTTTTAATATTGTAAATATTTTACATAGATTGTCGACGTAGCACATGCAGCTGGTGAATGTTGTGGTAGTGTGGTATGGCTATAAGCCATTCAGTCACAGTAGTGACGATAATACTTGTATCTACTGTACAATCTTTTAATGTATTAAATGTATGTATTTAGGGCAGTTCATTGCCAATCACTTGAGACTTATTTTATTTATAAATTGGACCTAAATCATTATTATACCAGGTGTGGCTTGTGATTTCACTCGCCTTCCCGCTTAGTATGTTTTCTGCTCGGCACCTAAGCGAGATGTGAAATAGCCTGAAGAAAACAATAACACATTTTCAAATCCGATTGAGATTCGCGCGTTCAAACTCTACCATCATAAAGCCACAAAATACAACAAGCGATGGATGTTTATAAAACTATACAGTGGGAACTACTGGTGAATAACCAGTGGAACTATCGTCCTTAAAATTAAACTAGCAGTGTTTGCGCACCATTTGTTGGCTGTGACGTACAGACGTACAAAGCGTCATGCGAACATGACCTGTTCTTTCCTACGGGTATTATCATAATCGCAATAAAGCCAAGTTAAAAATAGGTAACAACCAAATGTCTAGAGACCAGTGATCTATTGTACCAGTAATGCATGAATGAAGTTACAGCGTGACTTAATTCTAGTTGTCGCAAAAATGTGATGAAAAATTATTTATCTATAAACATATGATAATAGTCTACTCAGACTCATACAGTATAGAAACTGAAATAACTTATAATTAATATTATGTACAACAACAGTAATGTCGATTTACAACGATTATCGATGAACAACGAAATTTTACCTGGGATAAGTCAAGAAGTGGCAGCAGAATGTCTTAGTGTTTTAAACCTAGAAGTACTACGACGAAATATCGACATGATTCAAAGATATTTGTTGGACTATTCAGACCTGAACGTTATTCGGGTAGAAGTAAATACTGCGTCGGATTCTGCAGTGTATTTTGAATGAAATACCGCGGTTGGCGGAACATTTTACATTATTTAGCATAGTCGCTCGGTTTTCACCACTGCAGGCGGGAGGTAATAACGCTTAATAGACCTTTATATCTCTTTTTTTTTCAGATGAATGAGGTTTCGTATACCTAAACCTGTTCTATCCGAACTTTTTTATTACATTTAGGCTAGTTTGTCTTCGATTTTTTTTTTAAATATCTACTTCACAATACAAAAAATTAGTCCTATCAAAACTGTACCACTAGTTTTATATTGATTGACTAAAGATCGAATTAAATCGATTTTCAATATCGATAAATCTTGCTTTTTACTACTCTGTGCATGGATATTGATAGCTAAACCAAAGAGGATATAAAATATGTGGATAACTATGTGACGTGAGTGTGACGTATTAAAACGCCGGTATTTTAATTGGTAGTCTTTTGAAGTTTAGTTTATTTGTCAAAGGGAAGAAAATAAATACGTAGGATTTATCAATCTTAGCTTAGTATATTGATATTCTCACGGTGCAACACGAGCGTCGCTTTAGCAGTAAGTATCAAGTAAGCAATGGAAAAAGTGAAATATTTGCGCTGTCTTCGACACTAACAGTTGTTTATAAAAAATTGCAGAGTTCGTGTATGACTTGCAACAAAATGCGCAAATTATTTATTCTCTTCCTGGCTTTCGCCACTGCATGCGCAGCTGGGATTACCAGGTACACTTTTAAATTATAATACTTTATGATTAAATTATTTTAATAATACATCAATTTGCTTAGTTACCTTTATGGTTTTAAAGAACACCAAGTGGCGGTAGAAATAATGTATAAAAAATAAAACAACAAAAAGTATCTTTTACATAATATTCAATGCGTGACCAGGGTCCCGCTTTACCGTATGCAGTCGGTGCGCAAACACTTTCACGAAGTCGGCACTGAGCTCCAGCAAGTTCGTCTCAAGTACGCGGTCTCGGGACCGGCACCGGAGCCACTCTCCAACTACCTTGATGTAAGTACATTTACCAGTTGAAAACAAATATTTATTTGAATACCCTAGATCAGAAGCCTTACAGAGTGTTGTAATGTACGTTTCCATAAATAATTAAATTAATGGCATGAACTAGCCCCTTACATTGCTTAAGAAAACTTCTAGGATCTTCAGAGTTTCTGAGTCAAGTGGCTCTGACTGATGGTTGGACAGCAGTGTTTTAGTTAAAACATTTTCAATTGTGTAACCACTACCCATTTTTTTAGCAATCTACCCATGTTTTTATAACAGCCAAGGGTTATCCCAAGATCGACATTTTTGTCAACCCTAGATGTGTTGCCCAGCAATTGGGAACCACTGGCTTAGAATGTAACAATAGTAACACTATTCATGACATAGTCATATGCTGCACATTTGACTAGTCCACCATTTCTATCCAGTATATGTTGTAAATGTATTGTCCTCTTTAGAGGGTACCTAGGGTTCTAAATTTGAATACCAGAGAAGGCAACGTTTCTATGATATTTATTTCAGGGCTCAGTACTTTTTTTAACAGTGGTAGAGCCCGCAATAACAACATCTTTTGCACGAATGGGCCGGCTCGACCGGTGAAATACCACGACGTCACAGAAGACAGGCGTGAAGTAGAAGTATTCTGCGTTTCGTCTGATGAGTGACGTGCCGGAGGCCTAATTGTAGTCCTCTTCCCCCTCCTACCGTTTTCTAATAAGGAAAGGATGGGAAGAGGAAGAGGATTTGACGGATGAGGAGGGGATGGACAGGGAATGGAATTATCCTTTTTTCTGTTTGTCCCCTCCTTCGTCCATGAAGGTAGGCAACGCATCTGCAACTCATTAGCTTGTTGCGGATGCCTATGGGTAGCGGTACTTATTTCCAGGGGCCGCTTGCTCATTTGCCACTTGGTAATATAAAAAAAAAATTATAGGGTTATGCCTTATCACAGTTAAGATTGAATATAGAAAAGGGGATACCGTTGTTATTTTTATTTAACCTAGTACATCCCCTGCCAATACTCTTACTCACTTGTCAAAATCCTTGAATGCTTCCATGTCGTTAGATATTAATTAACATTGTGTGCAACTAAACAATTCCCTTATTATGTTGGAATGTTTTCCAGTTGGTCTATAACATAATAGTGCAATCAGTTTCCAATAAATATGCACTCGCGCCTGTAGCCTAGAGGTGTAGGCAGAGATTACGAATTTCCATTAGGTGTGATCCTAGCACACCTCTTTTACTTCTACATTCATTGGTCCATCTTTCCAAATGTAATGGATTTATTTACAATTATTAGTCAAAATATTTTAGTTATTTGTTTCTCATTAAGGATTTAAATGTTTTGGACAACTTAATTAGTCTACCTTTGACATCAACATTTCATTGTAATTAAATATGTGTATTTAGTTTTAAAAGATTACAGACCTAATAAGAAATTGATAAATATAATACTAATATTTGTATAATGAGTACAAATGTACATTTTTGATATCAACTATTTACTTTAAATTGTAAACAGTTTACACAATAATGTACAAAAAGTTGACGATGTCGAAAAGGCGTATTTATTAGAGTGATTTATATTAGAAATTGACAAAATTTCTAGTAGTGTGATAGGTTTAATATAAATTAATAATTATACCCACTATATCATATCATGTGTATTATGACGTTACACATTTATCGTTTTTTAATAATGTTGACAATATTTTTTATTATGAACACTAAAATGTTAATCTGTCAATTACAGGTGATTAGAACAATTATTAAGTTTGACTTCAATTAACTAGAATGTCTAGGTACTTTCTAAATACCCTCTTTCTTAAATAATGTAATATAATTTTTAAATCAATATGATTGCTAGTTGAATGACAGTTACAGCACATTTTATGTATCGTTTGCTTATTTATAACTGTATAATGAATATATTTCCTGGATAATTGTAGTGCAATTTAGTTTTATAGCTCATATACTTTTATACATATCAGTACTACCGGAACTACTAACAGAATCAATCTTTTTACTGTGGTATTTTTATACTAATCAATTGTAGTTCGTCAAGTTGTACTTCGTCAGTTTATAATCGAACGAGGCATAGTATAACTGTCAACAAATTGAATTCTACCAATCATTCAACATTCAATGTGTCAATACAACAAACCTTTTTTCTTTGATTAACATATTTTTTAAAGATATATTTTTATATATCCAAATCCAACCTAACAGATCTTTAAGTAATAACGCATTTATCAGGTCACAATTTGACTTTACAGGTTATATACTGTGGAAAAATGCCACAACAAACTATGAATGACTCGTTCAGATCACAATTTGGTTCTTATAAATGAGGAAGGAAGGATAAAGGAGGAGAATGTAGACAACATTACAATGAGAAAAGAATATGTTGGTTAAAATAAAATTGCTGGTCATAAGACATAAGAGGAATATAATAATTGATGAATAATAGTCTAATCTAATTGATTAATAATAAATTAAAAATAGTCTTGTGTCAACAACTCACGTTCTCCAGTCGATAACCTCAGCACCGCAATGTTACACTTATCGGCGAGTCAGCGAACCCTCGTATGTTTATATTTACACGTCCGTAATGTCTACAATCGGACTGACCCCATAACTATCAACTGCAAGCAAATATTTACTGTTCAACATTAGCGTTGATATTGTCATGTGTCAATATTCTCACTGCCGCTTTCTAGAAACCTCTAGAATCCAACTATATAACCTATGGTTGAATTCATTTTAGTAGCCTAACGGTAACCTAATTATTTGTGGTGAGATAATGAAGGCTTAAAAGCAAGTAGCTTGTGTAGTATTCCGATTGTTTACAAGAACTAAAAAAATCCCAGGGTACTGCGATTGTGTACCTACTTTAAATTATTAAATTATATGAAACTGATTTTATTGGGTTAAAAGTTAAATAAAACAATTTGCTGAACCAATGAATAGTTTAACTTATTAGGGATAAAATAAATGGGATTAATAGTTCAAGAAACCTCAGAAAAGATAAGAATGTAAAAGTATTCTGTGTATAGTTGATGAATCCTTTCTAATATGGAAAGGATGGGCAGGCGAAGAGGATTTGACTGGGAGGGGGATATACGTATTTCTCTAGAGGCATGAGACTCCTCTGAACTGATTTTAATGAATATTTGAGTGGGTCCAGGGATGGTTCCGATTAACAATTGGACCCGGTAGATGGCGCTGTCATCTGGTCCCAGATTTTATTTTATGATGAATTACAAGCGTAGGCAGAATCGAACCCTGCAAGACAACATTCTTGTGTCCGCTAGTACAATTTATTTCCTTAAACCGAAGCAATGATAAGAAAGTTAGTAACGCTTTTTCTAGTGATATGTAATGCGGCAATAAAACACTTTTTCTGCTTGAAGTGGACAGGCGTACGGAAACAATTACATGGTACGATAATGTATACCGTCCTGGGGATTTATAGCTGGAAGTAATCATAATGAGCAACATTACACATATATTGCTGGTATTTTTTATTTGAACACAAAACATGAACTGGCATTGTTTTTGCCAAGTCATTTTATCTTTAATGTTACGCATTCTTTAATTTTTTTTTGTTTTGGTTCAACGCTTGCCTTGGCTAAATGCCATAAATGCTTGAAACACGTTGCTGTTTTGTTAAATTATGTTTGTAGAGTCACAGAAATGCATTAAATATTATTTTGCTTTATTAAATTATATGCGTTAGGGCCTGCTATAAAAAAAACATCTGTTATACGAATACTACTGCAATTTGCAGACTAGAGTTAGTTAATTCTAGTCCTTTCCCCCTTCCCCTCCTATACTTTTTTTATAAGGAAAGGGTGGAAGGGGAAAGAGGATATGACGGGAGAGGGGGATGGATAGGTGGATGGCGGCTCCAAAGGGTGTAAGCCCGTAACAAATTTTAAAGTAAACTTGATAAGATTTTAATTGTAATTAAATTTTTTGCCAGCATTCATTGCACTACTTTTTTCTGATTTTACCCTTCCCCTCAGACTCAATAAATCACAACCCTGTAACATTGTACCGTACTGTAACTGACTAAGAGTGATGAGACGATTTCTTGGTCCATGAAGTAGTCATATAACTAAAAAAAAAATGTTGGTATATATATAAGAATTTATAAAAATTATCTTAATTACAGGCGCAATATTACGGACCCATATCCATCGGCAACCCACCGCAGACTTTCAAGGTGGTCTTCGATACCGGCTCCTCAAACTTGTGGGTGCCCTCCAAGAAGTGCCACTTCACAAACATTGCCTGCTGTAAGATTATTTAAACTAACGTACGCCTTAACATAACACAAGCTTAATGACAGACAATGTTATGTCTAAAATTATTATTATGTACAACATAACATCAACTTGTTCGCAGCCATGATTATCATCTACGACCAATAACTTCTCCTTTTACCAGCAACTTTTCTATGATGATTTGAGGAGTGCATATCACTCGTGTCAAAGCAAATGGCCGAGGAAAGACTCTCATTTCCACAGGCAAAATCCGAGCACGCGGTTCACCTGATAACAAGTGATATGACCCACGAGCATCCGCAACAAGAGTTACAGATGCGTTGCCTACCCTTAGTGGACAGAGGAAGGGATAAACAGAAAATGGATATATCCCTTTTCTATTCACCTCCTCCACCGTCAAGTTCTCTTCCCCCCTCCCATCCTTTCCTTATTAGCAAAGGATTGGAAGGGGAAGAGTCTGGTCCTCTTCCCCTAGGCCTCCGGCACCTCACTCATCAGACGAAACGCAGAATAATCCTACTTCACGCCTGTCTTATGTGAGGTCTTGGTATTTCACCGGTCGAGTTGGCCAATTCGTGCAACAGATGTTGTTGCGGGCTCTACCACTGTCAAAATGCATGGTATGCCTCTATGCAGACAGTCACCTGGACTAATCAAAATAATTGTCAGTGTACATAAAGTTTGGTTTTTAATCTGTTAACTTATCAGATTGCAGTAAACTCGAAGGTTCATAACTTAATTATAATGGAAGGTATGTGTTCGGCCTAAGCTCCTGTATACACAAGTACATTAAATAAATTACACAATATTACAGAGGTACTTTATTTTCACATGTACACCTATATTTGGCTTATATTATTAAAACTTAAATGAGTCCACAGTTAGTTATCAAAGGTAAACTCATATGCACATCTCTGTTCAACTGAATGTCTCACTGCTGGACGTAGGCCCCCATTAATCGCGACAAAAGATCGCTCCCCTACCGTCCTCATCCATTGAAATCCCGTAACCTTGAACAGATCATCTTGCGGAAGGCCTACTGATCAACCAGTACGTGGCTGAAAAGTCTTGGAATATGCAAAATTATATAAAAATTTAATGTTCGTTTGTCTGTTCTGTGTCTAAATCGCAAGTCCTTTGAACTTTACCGATTGCTTAGAAAGTTTTATTGCGAAAACTAAATATTCTCTAGGGATAGGAAAGTATTTATTTATACTATCGGTTGCCTTGGTAACGTTCTATGTTTTGTCAATTAAAACTATAACATACGCGGCATCAATTTACAAAAGAATCCAGCTAGGAAAATAAGGAACGCGATGTTTCGGGCAACAAGTAGTATGTAAAATGTGTGTATACTTCGACAGTGCTCCACAACAAGTACGACAGCAGCAAGTCGCGCTCGTACGTGAAGAACGGGACCTCGTTCGCCATACACTACGGCTCCGGCAGCCTCTCCGGCTACCTCTCGCAGGATGACGTCACCGTGAGCACATCTTTACATCGTATAAAACCAAGTCGCTTCCGCTGTATGTTCCCTTAGGTCTTTCAAACTACGCAACGGATTTTAATGCGGTTTTCATCAATAGACAGAGTGAACCAAGAGGAAGGCTAATATGTATAATACATGCATAGTATAGTAGAGAAAAGAAGAGAATTTTTTATGTGAGAAGGTGGCAAACGAGCAAGCAGATCTCCTGACGTTAAGTGAGCGCTGCCCATAGACATCCGCAACAAATGTGTTGCAGATGCGGTCCCTACCTTTCATGGACAGAGGAGGGCATACACAGGAAAAACGATTCCCCTTCCCATCTTAGCGTTATGAGGAACTAGTGGGAAGGGGAAGAGGACGGAAATTAGGCGTCCAGCACTTCACTCATCAGACGAAACGCAGGACTTCTACTTCACGCCTGTTTTCTGTGATGCCGTGTTATTTCACGGGTCGAACCGGTTAATTCGTGCAACAGATGTTGTTACGGGCTCTACCACTGTTGAAGTTTCAAAGTCTTGTAGTATAATGTAAATATATTTTTGTCATAGATCTAAATAACGCACTACGGAATTGTATATGTTGAAAAGATATACAAAAAATACTCATTGTATGTTATAAAATAATATCACGTACCTCAGGTCGGCGGTCTCACAGTGCACGGGCAGACGTTCGCCGAGGCACTATCCGAGCCGGGCCTGGCGTTCGTGGCTGCCAAGTTTGATGGCATACTCGGAATGGCATTCAAGAGGTAGCATATCACATTAATTAAATATAGCTATAATTATATACAAGCTATCTTTAACCCCTGAAGCTACCCATCGACCCATTTCGATATATACAACCATGTTTAGGCTAACACGTAACGCGCGCGCGTTGACGCGAATTCAAAGATAGTTCAGATGACGAGTGCTAACGCGCGTGAACGAGCGCATGTGCTCCGTTGTTAGGTAAATATTAGGATGTTTAAACGTACGATTTGAAAACGGGCGTATTTTGTTTCCATCAACGTAGCCTTAAGGCAACGCTAATCGCCTTCTGAACAACATTATAAGCTATTTTCTAGGCTGCGGTGCTAATGATTTGGCCGACTTAATGTCAACGGTCTCCGTATCTGGCGTCTAATGCGGGACGCCTCTGAGCACTCGGCGAATTCTTGAAACTAATAAAGAATTGTCTATGAGATGTTGTTCTCTGTTTACACTTCAATGTCACTAGCGTGATGCTTACTGTATTACCTGCAGCATCGCTGTGGACGGCGTGACGCCTGTGTTCGACAACATGGTGGCCCAGGGCCTCGTGCAGCCCGTCTTCTCGTTCTACCTCAACAGGTATGCTTAGATATTAACTTATATATCAAAAAATTGGTAGTCATACATACAAACAGTAGTAATAGTATATGTACTCCAGCATTTCAACACTTCAGGAGCGTGTAAATTTTTTTTTTACCTCTTTGACCTATTGGATAAATACAACAAATAATTTGCCTTAATGTCTAAGAAAAAGGAAGATTTTTAACCTAATATATTACTTCTGCCGTGTTCTTCAGCAGAAATTAACTATGCTGAAGGTTGCTCCACAATTAACTCTTTTAATCTGTATACTGGTTACTTGTGGTATATGGAATGTGTTGTTCCTCAGGGACCCTAACGCGGCGCAGGGCGGCGAGATCATCCTCGGCGGGTCGGACCCGGCGCACTACCGCGGCAACTTCACCTATGTGCCCGTGCAGCCCACCTACTGGCGCTTCCGCATGGACAGCGTCTCCCTCGCAGGACAGACATTCTGCTCAAAGGTCACGCATTGTTCATACAAACATTGGTAGAGCCCGGCCGGCTCCACCGGTGAAATACCACGACCTCATAGAAAACAGGCGTGAAGTACTGTGCGTTTCGTCTGACGAGTGAGGTGCCGGAGGCCTAATTCAGTCCTTCCCTTTTCCACCCGTTCCTCATAAGGGGGATAGGATGGGAAAAGGAAGAGGATTGGCCGGGGAGGAGGTTAACGGGGAAAAGGAAATATCCTTTTTCCTGTCTATGCCCTCCTCTGTCCATTAAAGGTAGGCGTCTTATTTGCTTGTTACCGATGCCTATGGCTAGCGTTCACTTAACACCAGGTGATCCGCTTGCTGGTTTGCAGCCGTCTACCACATAGTTCATTGTATACAACTGGACGCAAAGAAACAATTTTTTTCATGACAATAAGTGGCAGTGATCATTGATCAATTATGCTTCGTCGCTTCAATAAGCTTGTGAGCCTTTGTAACGGATTGGAAAAGGTACGGGAACCATTTCGTTTGATATGTAACAGGGTTGCTCAGCTATCGCGGACACGGGCACCTCCCTGATCGGCGGGCCGGTGTCGGAGGTGGCGGCGCTGAACCGCGCGCTCGGCGCCACGCCCATCGCGTTCGGCCAGTACGCCGTCGACTGCGGGCTCATACCTAAATTGCCTCGCGTGCACTTCACCATTGGCGGAGACACCTTCGGCCTCGACGGCAGCGACTACATACTGCGGGTGAGCTTATACATTTAGACTACACATAACCCCGCAAATTGATAATGTGTCTAGCGTCCATTTTTGTTTGCAACGCTATCTAATTTAGTAATTATTATTTAAATATGAGCAACCAGTCAATGTCGCAATTGGTGGTACCAACATACTTTAAACACAAATCCAATGTCACCAGTAGAAGGGAACACGAGGAGAACAAAGCACAACACACACATGTGGTAAATGCATGTATAGATTGTAGGTATATCATTTGGTATAGGTGAGATTTATCCATCTCTGTGCTCGACACCCTCCCACCCAATGCTTCCGGTATTCCCACTACTCGGCTCCACATTCCCTCACATCCTCAGACACTTGAGCTCAACCAATTGCGGGGTTGATACCAAGCGTAAGTGTAACCTTCGGTCATTTTCATTTCACAGTACACATTGACTTTCATTAGGACAAAAAATAACTACAATAAACCAAAGCTCAGTGTCAAGTGACCTCTACACATGCAAATAAGCCCTAATGTGGGGATAAGCATGGTCAGTATACCACCACGCTTGTCAGCCGAATCGCAGGAGCATAGTACTCGGCGCTAACCTTTTTGATACTTTCTTCTGACCGGACCGACCCAATGTGGAATATCTTTGCCGCGGAGCTCTATGATCATAGTTTATTTTTTATACAGAAGAAGGGTGGCTAGAATTAGGCCTCCAGAATCTTACTCACCAGACGAAACGCAGAATACTTCTACTTCACGCCTGTCTTCTGTGAGGTCGTGGTATTTCACCAGTCGTGACCCATTCGTGCAACAGATGTTGTTGCGGACTCTACCACTGTTAAAGTTTAATAAAGTCCTAAATACTGTGAGGCACTTTGGAAGCTGTTTTGATACGTTGGTAAAGTGTTGTGTGTTATATGTTGCAGGTATCCCAGTTCGGCAAGACGGTGTGCCTGTCTGGCTTCATGGGTCTCGACATCCCTCCGCCCAACGGCCCGCTCTGGATCCTCGGCGACGTGTTCATCGGCAAGTACTACACAGAGTTCGACGTCGCCAACAAGCGGCTCGGCTTCGCGCCCGCCGTCTAGACCTCCGCGACACTAGACAACCAGCACCAGAGGTCTATCTATAATGGTCAGCTCAACTTATGTTTCAAAGAATCTCTTAAAAAGCAATCAATTTCAATGTATTCAAAATATATAGTTATATATTTATAAAAGGGAATATACAGATATATTTAAAAAAACAAACATAAAAAGTAAGCATACGGAATGCACTTTGCAATAATCAACTTATAACTGCCTGAAAACAATTTGTTTATGCCTAATTAGCACGTGACATCACGTAGAGGAGCGCGTCCAAAGGTTCTGGTCTGGTGCTAACGTGTTCGCAATTATTCTAGAATTCTAGTGTTTGGAATGTTTAGTATTGTACTTGTAGCTTTAACGTGCTAGTGTTTTTATTCAGAACAAAACTGATTGGTTCTGACGATGTCACTAGGCGAGGTGACAAGTTTTAATCATTTCAAAATATTTAGATGCGTTACATTTTTCAAATCAAATTATTTAGAAGTGAGGCAGTCACGTTGAGTGAAGGCCTGATGTGAACAAAATACATACATACATAACATATTTATTCATTATCACCGTTATTTTATCTTATTTTATATATATATACACAGTTATTTAATTTTGTCATTTATTTTATATTTTCTTTGAATTTCAAGTCAAAATTATGTTTTTAAAAAATTTGTTCGTTTAATAATTCGGACAATTCGATTAAAAAAATAATATTTTTGGCGCTGAATTATTCGTAAGGTCGTTTTACTTTAAAATTCCGATTTTTTTAACTCGAATTGTCTTTTTTTAGTCGATGTTATTCATTTTGTTATCATTTCTCGGCTCTCTACACCCATTCTCTTTACGAATGTATCCAACATAATGTACTAGTTTGATTTAGGTTGTCCATTTCATCATGTATACAATAAACATTACGACTTGTTTGTTTCGTTTTCTTTTTTAACTAGAAAATTGCAGAACAATAATAAAATTATTAAAAATAATTAAATCGATGCATGTACATATTGTATGTACTCCGCAGAAGTTGTACTTCGGTGTATCTAAGAAAATAAATGCGTTAGAGCATAAACTGATATGTTGAAAATATAATTATTGCCTGGATAATTCATAACGGCAATTTAGAATTTCAAAATAAGTGTTGCAATTCAGAAATTACAAAAAAAATACATGGCAATACTAATGTAATTAGTATTGCAGCGTTATAAATTTTCACTTGATGGTTGGCTAATTTAAGTAGGAAAATATGGGAAAAATATTATGAAATATAACTATATATCCCGAATATATCATTTATGTAATTTTCTTACCAATTAGGTACAGATTCCTCGGGATTCTGCATCCTGCTCACACATTCTTGTACATTATTTGTTAGTATTTACAACAAAAAAGGGGTAAAACGCTTTTTATATGCTATTAAATATATATGAGAATGTGTGCTATACTGTACATAGTTCGAGGAACAAAATATTTAAACAAACGAGCAGAACTTGAATTTTGGCATTTTAGTGAAATTAAAATGCACTGAATTAAAAAGAGGTCTATATTTCAAGTAAACTCTATATTAATTTAATTTAAATAAAACATAAGTAAGATACAGTGACCATACATAAATTATAATTACAATAATCTGTTTGTCCGCCGGTCGGTCGCGACGCACTATGATACACTCTGTCTATGCCACACAACACGGCCGGCGCTACGCCAGGCCCAGTTTGTGTTTTTTTCTAAACTTCTTCACGTACGCCTCAACGAGCGCTTGGATCTTGGTCGGATTTATTTCGCCGGACTTGTTGTGGCAAATCTGTAACGGGCAAAATTTATGTTAATAATAAATAAATAAAATTCACTCACGCCCGTAACCCAGAGGGGCAGGCAGAGACCACGGATTTCCATTTGGCACGATCCCGCTTCTACATTCATACATCTACGCAGACATGCTCGTTGGTTACGGGAATATAAGAATAAAAAGAAATTAGTTGACTCTATAAAGTGTTTCATTTCATAGTTTAAAAAAATGGATTTCTATGAATTCATAATGCTCAGAAACTTGTACTGAATTATCCCATTTATTATTTTTTAGGATTCCATTACAATTTATGACAAACTGTTACGTCGAAGTACCTTCCTTAAATGTAGATAGGAAGTTTAATTAACATAGTCTACACTTTAATTTAAAAAAAAAGAATTAAAACTGCATTCAAACATTTTAAGTAATTACTACAATTGCAGGAAAATAAAAAATACGCTTGTTTTTCAAATAAGGTTCAAAAGGTTTAATCATGAGTTGTGTTTCTTCTAATTCAATTTAAATTCTTTTTAAAATGAAGTCTCCCTTAATTGAATATTTCTATCTACAATATTTAATGTACTTCCTCTTGAATGTGGCATCACCGCGGGACACCCTGTATACTAAAAATGACTTACAGATTAACGCTGAAAAACTAATAGGATAGTGTTCAGCATAAATAGTAATATGTTGACAATACTGGTTTTCAGCGCAGCCAAGTTACGTACTAACTGTGCTTGGACTAAACTAACTATAATCTTACTCCGTGCTATCTTCCCTGCAGTGATGTGTTAGGGGGTTAGTCGGTACCTTGGGCACGGCGCGGCGCAGTATGTCCTTGTACTCCTCCTTGGTGACGTGCTTCTTGTTGTAGTGCGGCTTCAGCACCAGCTTCACCTCCTCCACCACGCGCTCTTGACGGTTCAGTTTCTTCAAGAACTGAAACTCACATCGATAGCTTTAACTGCGGAACATTGGGCTGGACTTGGTATCCCCATACAACGCGGATTCGACAGTATAAAGAGTTCGTTTACTTATAAACCACAACGTTAAATACGACCAAATAACGATTTCAAATATTGTAAATAAACAGATTGCAATGATTCACTTGACATTTCATGAGTTCATACATTAAGATTGTTTGTTCGTAGATGAAAAAGTTGTCAACTCCTGGGACAAGGTTTAGTTAAGTCGGAATAATTACAAAATGTACCAAACGACCTAATGAAATTAAATAATTTGACGAATCAATGGAATGACATGTCCGTCATCGGGTTTCGGTATATCGGGCTGTCAGTTGTCACATCTGCTGTCTAGCTACGAGCTTTACTCACCTTACTCTTGACTTGCATCTCGACGGCGGAGCTCGGCAGGTCATCCAAGATTTTTAGGTTATCCTCGTCTAACTTTACTCCCACTTGTGTTTTAATTCCTACGAAAATACATACCACTGTTTAGAAATATAGATATTAGGATTATTAGGTACAGGGAAAATAAAAATAAGTTTCTACAGCAGTCTAGAAGGTAAGACTAACTTAAATAAGTGTTCGTCCACATTGAAGTTTTGGTTAAGTGGGTGGTGGTTGGGTGGGAAATCACCCAGGTGATCAAAGTGGTTATTCCACCTTGATCACCTGAGATTTAAATTACCTGAATCACGTGACCACTTTAATCACACATGACTAAAGTAAAATAAATTTATTTGCACAATTAACAATGCAAACATACTTACTGTTTTGCAAGGCAATAACATAAGCATAACGATATACACAAAGTGTAAGACTCGAAGGTGACCAATTGGGTAGCTTTTTCTTTAGCTTATGTCATGCGTTTATATATCCGCTCAAGTTCATGTAAATTATAAATAATAGTAATCCAGAACAACCCGTTGTTTGGGTGCTACGGCTGCTAGTGCCAAAATACTCAATTATTTTTCGTAACCATCACAGATCTGTGTAAAACATTTTAAAAACTGGTGGACCCACAAAGCGGCAGCTGTTCAAGTGGAGGACATACAAGATCCCAACAGAGCTTTATTACAATTCGTTTGCAGTAGTCAGGCAAGTCGTTGTTGCGGACGTTTATAAGTACCGTTGGCAAATGATCGTGATCCGATCGCTATACTTCTTCCTTTGGGAAAGATAATTTGACTTTATAAACCAGGAACTAAACGTACCTTTCTTTTTATTGAGTTTGACGGGCACTTTGGCGGCGGAGGATTTGTGCTTGCGCTGCTTATGCAAGGGCTTGTCGAACAGCGCGTCGAAAACGTCGCGCTTAGCGGACCCGGCGGCGGGCTGCCCGGCGGGCGTGGGCGGCTCGAACAGGTCGCCGAAGTCGCTAGAGCCCGGCGAGTAGGGTGAGTCCGCCGGCTCGTCCTCGCGTCGCGCCATCGGCTTCACCGGCTGCGACTTGATGGGCTCCGCCTTGCCCACGAACAGCTTGGGCGGCGCGCGCGGCGCCTCGGGCAATAGTACGCGCGGCGCGGACTCCTGCTCGGCGCCCGGTGGCGGCTCGGGCGCCTCGTCGCGCGTCGACTGCAACAGCGCCAGCACCTTCTCCATCGGTGACAGCGGCCGGCGCGCCAGCACCTCGTCCGCAGACAGGTTGGTGCGCTGCGCCGCCTCCAACGTCATGGCATGCGGTGAGCCACCCGTGCCCCCTCCGCCGGGTGAAGCGGACGGCGACCGCGTCGGCTCGTACGGGTCGTACGCGTCCGGCGAACGCGCGGATGCTGCGGAGGCGGCCGACGCCCCCGAGCGCGGCGATGCGGCGGCCTCCGGCGGCGCCTCGGGTTCGGGCGGCGTCTTGGGGCCGGCGGAAGGCGCGCTCGGTAGCGGTTCGACCGTCGCAATGTTCTCGGGCTCGACCGGACGGGCGACGCCGCCCTCTCTTCTTTCTCTCGTTTCGTTATCCTCTTTCTCGCCTTGGTCGCTGTCGCTCAATACTATGACGTTTTTCGGCGACGGCGTCAGCTCGCGGAATGGCGAGCGCTCGAGGTCGATGATCGCGACTGGCTTCACGGTCTCCGTCTCGGGGGGGACGGCCACGCGCTTTCGCTTTCTCTTCTCCCTTTTCGTCTCGCGGCGTTTGCGCTTCTCTCCCTGTTCCTCCCGTTCCTGATCCTTGAAACTAACGCTGACGAGGATGTTATCTCCGGAAGTGAACACTTCCTTCGAGGGGCCGACTGCGTCGCGATTTCGCTTGTGGCGTTGGCGGTCTGGATCACGCCGCCTTTTCTCCTTGCGTTTTCGTTTGTCATCGGTTGCGACGACGACTCTCAGCTGGCAGGGGTCCGGAGACAGGTCAGGCGGCGGCGTGCGCGGCGACAGCAGCCGCGAGTCCACGGAGGGCGGCGACCAGTCGGCCGCAGGGCGCAGCGGCGGTGGCTCGGGGGAGCGGCTGGCGGTGGGGCATTTGTTCTTTTTCCTCTTAGGGGATTTTTGTCGCGGTGAGCGGCGGCGGGAAGTGGGTCGCTCGGAGCGCGAGCGTTTTTTCTTTTTCGTAGCTTTAGGTTTGGGACTCCGCGAAGCGGACCTGCGTCGCTTTCTGCCGCGAGACATAGAGCGGCGGCGACGTGGGGAAGCGCGACGTCGCGGGGACACCGAGCGGCGACGTTTGCGCTCCGGCGAGCGGCGCGGCGAGCGACACGGAGAGCGACACGGAGAGCGACGCGGCGAGACCCGTGGCGTAGCGGACCGCGGTGACAAAGACACTCGCGCACGCCTCAGTATCACCGACGACGGCGACCGACGGCCTCTAGAAATCGAGCGTCGCGCCCTGAGCTGAGAACTGCGACCTCTTAGCGGTGAATTTCTTCCTCTAAGAGGCGACGCGCGTATCCTTGACACCGATAACCTCCCTCTAGAAGGGGACTTTCTTCCTATAGAGTGCGATCTACGGCCGCGCGATGACGACTTTCGAACTCTGGACGGCGATCTGCGACTTCTAGAAAGAGACTTCCGACCGCGGGAGAGTGATCGCCTATTTCTCGAGAGAGACTTTCGTCCCTTTGATAGCGACCTTCTTATCCTAGACAATGATTTTCGACCTCTAGAAGTCGATCTTCGACTTCTGGACAACGATCGCCGTGTCCGCGCGGGCGATGATTCTCCGAGCGGCGACAGTGAAGTGGACCGCATACGTGGAGAAATATCTCTCCCGAAGGGGTCTTTCATCTTTTTTCGTTTTTCTGTTACCACTGTTCGAACGTCGTATCGCTCTAAATCTTTTCTTTTTTCTTTGCGCCTTTTTTGTCTTTCTTCACTCGACCCACGGCGATCTTTTTTATTCTTACTCTTTTCTTCCTTATCCCTCTCTCTATAGTTCCTTTCTTTACCATTTTTACTGAGCTTCTTGAAAGAAATATCACCTTTTTTATGTTTGTTTTTGTTTTTCTCCCTGGCCTCCTTTTTAGATTCTTTCTTCTTTTTCTTTTTAGTATCGTCACGATCTCCGCCTTTGCTTTCTTTTTTCTTGACCAAAACTCTTTCGCCTGCTCCGACCGTTGTTTGCGTTCTGATCGGTGAGGTGAGTGAGGTTTCCGAGGGGGCTTTTTCATTTTCCGAGAACATTTCGTTCCCTTCATCTTCGGATATCATTTCAGTATCCAGTCCTTCTATTCCCTTTTCTTTCTCATTTTCTAGCGATGTATCCTTAGACTTATTCTCGTCGAGACAAGGCGTGTAACTACGCTCATCTTCAGTTTCACTTATAGACTCTGTCATTTTTTCTACACCTTTTTCTGGAGCGCTTTCCTTTTCTGGTGACTGAGTTTTTAGACACAGTTCGTCATCGGAATCTCCTTCTTCCTCAGAATGTACCTCAGATTCTTCACTATCCGATTTACCGATGTTGTCTTCATCAAGTGCATCTTTTGGTAGCAGTTCTGTTGTTAGCGGTTCATTTTGTTCATCGCTTAACTCTGTTACTGCTTCAGTAGACTCTACTGAAGCAGTAACAGAGTTGACTGACATTTCATTTTTTATTTCTGCATTCTCTGCTTTCACTGAATCACTGTTCTCTTTGTCTGTTTCCGATACAGATTTATTGGGTAGAGGAGATAGAATTAGTCCTTCAGCTTCATTCTTGTCTTCAGATATAACCGTGTCTTTAGATATCTGGTTGTTGATAATTTCTTCTCCCTTAAAAACTTCTTGACTTTTATCGAGGCTTATATTTAAATTTTTGTCTGGTTTTTCTTGGGGCAATGACTCATTATCGATCGAGACGAATTTGCCTGTTGTCTCATATTTGTCATTTGTTTCAGACTTATCCGTTGCCTCAGATTTATCCGTTGTCTCAGATTTATCTGTTGTCTCGGATTTTTCGACTGTCTCAGATTTATCAACCATTTCCGTTTCTTCATTTGAGTCTTCTTCATCGTATAAATTCAAGTGTCTTTTTATGAGGGAATGGGTATTAAGTTTTATTTTAATAGGATTTCGCGTGTTAGTTGTTATTGGACACCTTTTTGAAACTTTTTCTTTATATTCTTCATCTGTTTTCTTTCTAATAATACTATCGGTACTAGAATTATATGGCTTATTATTGATACTTGTGTTATCCTTCATAGATTTGATATTTGTTACTTCTTTTGGTGATAATTCAGGTGGAGGAATATCATCATCCTCTTGCACAAGATCTTCTAGATTATCCTGAGGCCCTTCCACGGCGACATCGACCGGTAAATTACTACTATTATTAGCTATGTGAACACTTGTAGCAGAATAAATAGAAAAATTGGGACAGTCACCATCAGACTCATCATCACTTTTATCATTATTAGACACTTTAGCTTGCAAATTAGGAGGAGCTATTAAATTCCTATGTTCTTTTAAAACTTGTCTTACTGCACTATCTAAAATATTATGAGGCACATTCATTGTACTAGTATCGATTCCCGCTAATATGTTCTGCACAGCGGCAGGCGTCGGTGGAGGTGATTGTTCATGAGCTGTGGGTAGGGGGGGCAGGGGGGGTAGGGAGATTGATTTATCTTCCTCGAAACTGTCATCATCGTCATTTGTAGGTTCAGTCGGGTCATACTTTTCTGTATCAATTACCAAACCTGAATCACTTTTTTCATCTTCAGATTTGTCAGGTTCGAGCATTTTAGAGAAATTAAAGCTAGGCGGTTCTGGTAACGGCTGATAGTCTGGAGTTTGCGATTTATTTACAACAGCCTCTGATCGGGAGTACACATCGTTGTTCGAGTTCAATGAACTAACAGGAAAGGGTGTTTGTCCCATGCGCATATCAAGAGGGTTTTCAAATCCACCGAACGAATGTCTATTTTGCATTAATGGGTTTTCAGGCCTCGGTCCGGTCCCGGGAAAAGATTGCCAGGGTGTACCTAAGCTATACCGCCCAGGCCCTTGATCATTTAATCTCTGATGGTGACCATAATTTTGACCTCTATTAGCATCGTTTGGAATCTGTCTTCTATTTGGCACTTGTCTGTCATAAAAAGAATCGTCATTATGAGAATATTGTGGTGGCCTTCTTGAGTAGTTACCAAAAGAATCGGATTCATCGCGCCTCATGCTATTGTTTTGGTAGTTCATATTTCCCTGTCTTTGATTTTGATAGTTGCCTCCATAATTATTGTCATAATTATTGCCTCTGTTGAAGTTATTCGAGTTTTGTTCCCTGTGGTAGTTTCCGCGGTAACCACCGCCCCAGCCGCCTCCCCTAGATTGTCCTGGGTATGAGGGAGCCTTCTTAGACGCGTCTTCGCCTTTTGATAAATCAAGTTTGTCATTGGACTTAGTAGGGTTTGAATTATTTTTTGGCAAATTACTCTTTTTATTGGTTTTTAATTTGATATCAATATTACCATCTACAGATACAGAGACAATAGAGTTCTTGGAATATAACAAAGTTTGACTTTCTATTATGCTAGAAAGGATATCTGGCGTTGGCGTCGTTTGTGGCGGAGACGGGACAGAAATCATTTTTCTTCTTGCCTGAAAATATAACATGATTTTAATTATTGTGATTCCATTTTTTTTAATTAGCAACCGGTACCAGCTTGGGTAGATAAATTGACAATTAACAAAATAAAGCTTTTCAGCTTATTCTATTACTGGAAAAGATTGTAATTGGTGTAATCTGTTTTAAATTTATCCGGAACAAATAAAGAAACAATTTTTTTCCTATTAGTATTTCTGTTACCTGTCTGTAGGCAGACAGCATGTTAGAGGTGGGTCTCATGACGGCAGTCCTCATCAGTCCACTAGAATTATTTACATCTTGTTCATCATCTGTGAAATGGTCCAGTTCGTAGTTGTTTCCGAAGAGGCTCAGAGACGTAATCCCCGCCCTTTGCCGTCGACTGGACAGGTCTTGTATCTCCGATGGCGAAGAGAAAATTTGTACATTGCTTGACCTAATTTTTAAGTTAACTAGTTGCGCCCGCACGCTCGCGCGCACGTGGGATCGACGCGCCGCAGTCCTGGGCCGCCGTATCATCTGTTTATAGAAACTTTCGTTTAGAAACATTTATGAATAACAATAGTCAACCTTTTTAGTATGTGGGACACAGGCCACCTCTCCGAGAGAGAGAGAGGCTGTAACCCACTACCTTGTCCCAGTGCAGGTTTTGGATGTTACATGTGTTCGAATTTAGTGATTCTCAGACATGCCCGTTTCCTCATGACGTTTACCTTCACCGATTATGGAGCTGTGATGATAAAATAAATTACACAAAGTACAGCCCCACCTGCGTTGGAATCCACAATATTTTTTTTACTATAATAATGCAATGTTATTTCTTTATTTATGAAATGTATATCTAATTAAGATACTTATTTACTATCAGGGGTCTCCACATGAGGAAATTGACATATTGATTGAATATGACACTTTGAAATTAAATTGATGAATGCCAACTACTGGGCCATATAAAAGAGATATGGTGGTGGTTTGAGAAAGAGGTGTGGTCAAAGATTACTTAACTTTGAACAAAGATACCGTCTTATTTGTTGGCCCTATATAAATATAGATAAAGGCTGTTTGCATTTTGTACAGTATTACTCACCCTCCTTTTCTTCTTAAGCTTTTTGACTTTTTTATTTCCGCTGTGCCGATGTTCCAAAATATCTGCATTAGTCTTTAATTTCCGTCTCCTTCGTTGCGTCCCTGTAGACCTTCTGGAATAACGGGACCTCCTATGAGATGAGCTAGTGCCACGAGATGTGGTTGGTGCTTCATTTAAATTAATGTTACTCCTTCTTCCACTCGATGTTGATGGCTCATTGATTGTATTAGAATTTCTTGCCGCTGTTAGTAAATTTCTCCGCAATCTTCGTGACCGAATGATTTCCAGATCTTCAATGTCAGAAGTGTTATTGAGATCCAGAAGGTCTTGACAATATGAACAAAGCCACTGAGATAAAGGCACCTGGGAATCAAACGCGGATTATGTGTAATTGGAAATGTTATATTAATACAACTTCATCTATTTTGATGAGGTTATTGTAATAAGTGCATTCAATATTAGGGAAGAAATGATCTGTCAGACCTTGCAACTCTACTGGGATATACTAGCAAAGGCTGTGTGCTGTTTAATGACTTCATTAGGTTTACAAATGTGACAGGATCTAATCCTACAAAATTGTTTTGATTAAAACTCTTTGGGATAAAACTAGCAAAAGTAGTTAGATATAGGTTAGAAGATACAGAATTAAGAGTACGCACTGTAAGCAGAGGTGGCGTGAGGCACTGCATGTGATAACCGCGGTCGCATCCATCGCAAAGTAACATAGTTTCTTCGTTGTCTGGACTTGAACAAACCTGTAGTAGAACAATATAAGATAAAATGATATTGATTTATTCCATACTAAGTTCAGTTAACCCCGAGGGTTAGGTAGGTTTACATATTTATTGTTAGTACCATATTGAGACATTACTTTATTCTGTAACATCCATAATTTTATATTCTTTAACAAATGTATGCGTTTGAAATGCAAATGAAACTCAATGTTTTAATTTAGTAACAAATTAAAAATATTAATCAGTTGATTAAGTGCCTTTATCATATGCACAACATTGTTGCGTTGTCAGAATGTTGACATACAAAATCTTATACTGCAAAATTGAGATTTACGTTATTAAATTGTTAATGAATGAGTCACATTGCTCTATACATAAACTTGATATGGAGTTAATAAATGTTTAAAAAAGTCATCTTATTAATATAGACATTTTAATGTATATTTTCTTTATTACTATAAAATATTGTGTTATCTATTATATCCTTTGGATAATCTGTCTATTCAATTCCTATGAACAATATGAATAACTATTATTATAGTACAAAAGAGGAAGCTAATGTGTTTCATATATACCTTGGTTCATAGCAATATAGTTAATTGTTAGGGGGCCATTTTCAACAGCTCCACGACTGGCGCGTATTTTGCGTGATATAAATGTTGTAAACAATCAAATATCATTTATCATCCATAACGGCCATTATACTTCTTATACTTTGATCGGAAATGTAATTTTGTGTATATGTGATATGAGAAAAAGTTAACCAAAAACATTATAGAATTTCAGATTTTTAACAGAAAAACCTTTGTTTACAAAAATCACATCTTGCTGTGGAACAAGGTATAAGTTTTTCTGGGATGCCCTCGCCAACTGTCACTTACTTATGCAACATTAATTTATCTTTATTCTTTTCTCTTCTCTTACTTCATAATTAACATGTTATATGATTCAGCCACCTTTTTCATTTACAGGGTTGTGACGAATTAAGGTAGTTGTAGATGGGCTTTAGTAAAGCAAATGTGCTAAGTGGAGAATGGTGAGCATATTGTCTTGTCTAATAATAGAATTTTATTTTCGTTTTCTTAGATTTTATGATCACCAAGAAAATAAAAAGGGTATATTCTCATTTATGTATAACTAATAATTAATTGTTATTGCACAATACTAACCTCACAATATGTTGAATCTTCCACTATAAATATGTCAGTTGAGGGTCTGCGTGGCAGCACTTTCACAGGGTCAGACCGTATGACACTGCCACCAGCGTGTGTTTTCACATTAATAGAATTAAATGTAATTCTATCTACAGGGCATGTATTGACATTCTTTGCCCATTCTGATATGCAGTCCACACAAAAGATATGGTCACAGTTCTCAGGTATTCCAACCTCCTGGTCTTTGAAACGGAGGAGACAGATTGAACATTTATCAGAATTGCCTTCAGAACTGTCCGATGCAAATCCAGATGTTTGTCCAATAGGTAGGTGTGGTGTGGGTATCGTCTTTGCTGCATTAGAATCATCAGTAGTCCAACCAGAAATGTCGCTGTCATCATCGGAGTATTGGAGCTTGATCTTAAGCTCACGTCTACGTGCGCCACCGACCGCCACTGAACTGTCGCTCCCGCTGGGCGATTCATTGTCACTTAGAACCTGAAAATTATTATTAATTTTAATAGCGTACGTTTTAAAAGCACAACACTAATTGTTTGTTAGACCAATAATTTGCTTTTACCCGAAGCCTCTTTCTACGTGTATCCGCCACGCCGATGTTATCATCGCTATCAGACTCCGATGAAGAAGTCAAGATGTCCACTGCCTTGGTTTTCCGTTTAAATCGCACAGGCGAACCTTCGCTGTCTTCCTCACTCATCCTGAGACGTAAACACCGTGCTCACAAGTGCTGCTTCAGTACGCACGACACGAAGCGAATTGCAAAGGTGTAAATGACCTTTGCAAGTTAATTGTTACAACATCTGAGCTTAAAATTATTGCTTTCATCCAATCTTAATATTAAAGAACGTTGTATAATCCGTTTGATTTCATTAAAATTGTTCATGCGCGCTACTTTAAATTATTTTTATATTTTGACAGCAAGCCGCTTTCGACGGTCCAGCGGCCATTTTCATTATTGCAATTCATAGACAAAATCATTTTGAGCTTTGTTTGTTTATGGCTATACTTTTTGTTTACTATCTGGTATTTTTATTTACAATAGTAAATTTCCACTTAAATTAAATGAAACAACGATTTTCGGCAATCTATTATATACCTATCAAATTGATTGCAGATATAAGAGAACCAATGTTGTCGTCCGATCACGGACAATAGCCAAAATAAAGAATTGTACAGATCTGACATAAGCGTAAGGGGTAGATCTAAAGACATTTTTATTTTATATTACTTTTTGTATTACAATTGATCCCAAATAACGTCATGTGTATGAACGACAACAACATAATATACTCCAAACTCTGCAAGGAATGATCGTAGCTTAACACTCATTTCTGTGATCATAACTATTATAATAAGATTAAAAACATGGTAATCCGTTAAATAATAGGCTGCAAGAGTCATAGTGAGCGGAAATGCAAAAATATAAAGTTGTTTTATCTTTTTTTTTGTAGTTGGTCAGTTAAGCTCCATGTTGTTAAATGAAAATCCCAAGTTTATATTATACAACATGTAAAGTTGTTTCAAATATGGAATTACAAAGTTTATAAGAGCCTCGATAAATAACCACCCTAAATTTTGCAACATTTTAACGACAGCGGTA
Organism: Papilio elwesi; assembly: GCA_029849275.1. Taxonomy (NCBI): domain Eukaryota; kingdom Metazoa; phylum Arthropoda; class Insecta; order Lepidoptera; family Papilionidae; genus Papilio; species Papilio elwesi. Next base: position 5,365,716 of record CM056697.1, read on the forward strand.
ACCAAGCGATATGATAACACTTTTTAGCCGTTATGTTGGTAGTGCCGTTTTTCTTCGTATGTTAGAAAATTCGACGTTAAGTATTTAAACGTTGTTTGAGAATTTCTGCCAAATTGTCATAATTCTTTTGCTTGAAGTTAACCCTCTTATTGACGTAGTTGTTACATTATCTTTGCTCATAATTTATAATCTCATGTGCGGCTTACTATATTGTCGCTTTGTGTTATTTCGTTTAGTTTACATTTTCGAAAAACGGATTTTCCGGGCAGCTTATTTGTTTTAAACATAACAGAGAAATGACAGCAGAGAACGAACGAGAAATATATCACAAATTAGAAGCGATGAAAGAAATCAGGTACTCTCATTGATATTGTTATTTCAAATGCTTTCGCACCTGTAGAAACGATCAATAAGTACTTGACAGAAAATAATTATTATACTTGAATTTACTGCATTGATAAATATAAGCGTCATATCATTTTAATTCTCGACTACAAAATACAATATCATTCAGCATTCTAAATAAAAATAACCTCGTTTGGTTTTTGTAGAAATAAGACGATTACCTTGGAGCGTTTGAAGCGAAGTATCCTCAATGAAGTGCGGAGCGGGGACCAGGAGGGCCGGTGCCTAGCACAGTATAAGAGGGAGATGGAGCTCTTGCAGCAAGAGAAAATGAGCCATGTGGAAGAGCTTCGCCAGATACATGCAGATATAAATGCAGTAAGTTGTCAAACATAATAAATTCAATTATGTTTAAGTACTTGGATATTTGTATTATTTTGATGCTGTAGCTTTTGTAGAAGGCTTCTACAAATATCTTAGCCTAATTTTATAAGCCAAAACATTGTTAAGACGGACATGGGTGACATATTAATATATCTTTTAATACTTTTTTTAAATCCATGTCTAAAAGAATAGAGAAATTGTATTAATTTGAAGGATTTGACAATTGAACTAACAACCTATAATGTTTTTGAATTCTAATGTTTTAAAAATCTGTACAAAAAACATTAAATATGTTTGGGGTTGCGCACTTTCTTCTTTGCGAGAGTCTCTGAACCATTCCTCTTATCAATAATTCATATACTATTGGGCATCTACATTTTTACCGAAAGATTCTACTCATAAAATTTAAATTTGAATAAATTACACCAAAGGTTCCACACCCAGTAGAATATTTCTGTTTTTCCAATAATTGCAAATCTTAAGTCTAGGTCACATAGTAATATGGTTAAGTGATAGTGGGAGAAAGGTGCAAGATCTCTTGTTTTACTTCCTAACAACAACTTTTTCTATAAGCATAGTAGGTAATTAATGTTATGTGGCCTCCCTGCCTGCCATTTAGATTTAAATCACTATATTTAGACATATCTTTAGTGTTACTAATAATAAATGTCTTATACATTAACATATGGCTTACAATTTTATATTACTATGTTACATTTTTTAACATATTGAGACACATACTTATTCCCTTGTCAATGGCAATCAATTGTAAATTCTAATTAAATATTTTCTTATTGTTTAAAAAATGTATGTAACAAGAAGTGTTGTTTAGCCGCATGTCTCCTGGAAGCGGTATGTTTGTTGTTGCAGCTGCCTCTAGCTAGAGGCGAGCTATTGTTGGCCGCACAATTGTAAAGTGTTGCTGTATTTGTTTGTTTTGCTAGTGCGAGAGCTCTCCCGCGCCGCTCGACGCCGCGTAGACTAATGAAACAACAGACTAATAACTTAAACACAGTATAATAATAAACTTTTCTTCAATATAATACAATAAAATTGATTAAACAAAATTCATAAAAATGTAATGTAAATTTAGTTGATATAAAAAGATTATTATTTCTAATAAATTAAGTATTTTAAAAGAAAACATTGAAATAAACAAGAAAAGTGTAGTAAAATATTCCCTGGCATATTACCGATTTATCAATAAAATGAGTAATCAAATGTCAAAATGTGACTGTCTCTAACTGTTTGGAACGATTCCTGCCGCCGAGTTTCGTCATCGTACGACACGACAGACCGCCAGGTACCATCCACACCATCTGGATGGCTGGCATTCTCAACAGTGCGGTTCTCTCGACATTTCCTGCCACGCACAGCCGCGTTGTGGAATGGTCTGTCCTCGGCGGTATTTCCAAACCAGTACGACTTGGGGTCCTTCAAGAAGCGACCCTTTCTTTTTCTAAAAGGCCGCCAACGCATCTGCAGTTCCTCTGGTGTTGCGGGTGTCCATGGGCGTCGTTGATCACCTGGGTGTTCCCGCTGCTCGTTTGCCCCCTTCTCTTATAAAAAAAAAATGTAAGTTACTCTGTGCTAAACCTAGTTTATTTGTTTTTCGATTACATTCAGTGATACATCCGGGTGCCTATGAAATTAGGGTTCTGCTGACGTACGTAAATCTTCAAACCTCGTTTACGTTTTATGCGTAAGTAGGCCAAGATGACTGACTAACTAGTCAAGGGCTTGGAACTCCAACTGATGAGGGCCGCAATAAGAATTGTGGCGATTTGTGATCGAGTCGAAGTCTGTCGGCTAAATCTTCCAGCAAGATATACATTTTAACCACAAACATTTCAATTTCCAGATGGAGACTGTGATAAAACAGACTGAGGAGAGCATGGGCCGCAAGCTGTCGAATGCGTCGCGCCTCCACGAGGACTACCGGCCGCTGAAGACCGAGGTGGACATGCTGCGCCGGCAGTGTCTCGGCCTGGACAGGCTGCCCGACCTGCACGAGGAGGAGGGTTCGCCCATCACACCGGAGTGAGTGCACAGCAATATTACACTTGCACTAAGTATTTTAACACATTTTACAGTAAATAATTTTAGACTTTGAACTAAGTAACTTTACGCTAACTGCACTTTACACTGTATTTGATCTTTTAAGGTGCAATGTTGGACATGATTTTTTTCTTTGAAGTAGGCAATACATACAATACAATACATCAAAGAAGATTTTTTTTTCAGCAAAGAAGAAGGCCGCATTCCTGAAGGCATCATTGCAATATGCCTATACCAATACTCTTTGATTTCTCCTTCCAGCCGATTCCCAGCGTCAGTGCGGGGCACCAGTGTGTCTGGCGGCGCAGGGCTGTCGGCGGGAGTGGGAGGCGCGGCGGGCGCGGGGGGCGCGGCGTTCCTGCCCCCCGCGCCGCGCAAGCCGCCCCCGCCGCCCGCGTTCAGGTCTGCCCTACAACAAGATTTCATTACCGTCTCGCTGAGGTTTGATTATGATTTAGTTTTTGTTTTGTTTCTCCCTTCCACTCCGAGAGATCCATGATCCTTTCGTTTCGTTGATACTCGCTGCGTTGTTTCAATGTTGCCATGATTTCAAGATGCAAAATGCAATCCTGTTATTTAAATTAAAGAATTCATGAATCAAAAGTTTCTACAACTAACTACTACAATATCTACATGTTTGGATGAAAGACAAGGCTTGGCGTAAGCAAAAGTTTAGCATGGTATGGGCATGTTATGGTCAATGAAGAATGGCATGTGACAACAGAGAGAGACAAGGAGAGTTTTAAACATGATTGGAGGGATACGTAATAGATGCCTGTTGACAGAGTGGAAGAAGGAAACAAACACCCAACTATGTGAGAATGAACAGAGCAGAATAAGAAGCAGATGAACAATGTTACCTGTTAGTTAAACTGGTGATGAAGTGATACTGAAATATGATTAAATGTCAACATATATCACCAAGAGCTACAAAGACATTTTAATTAAAATTATACAAGTATAAATCATTGGCCAAATTCAGTTTCTATAGGTCGTTCAGTAAATGGTAATTTTAAATTATAAACTTGAAATTCACGCAGCAAGTGTCTATTAATTTTTATTTATTCTTATATTATTTGCTTCAAGCATCAAACTGTGTTTTGGTATAACATAAATCATCAGAAATCATTTTGTAAGGCATGCTCCCTTATGTGGTTCTGGTTGCCATTGTCAAATTATGTAAATAAGACTGTTCCGACAGACAATTGAATTATATTTGATTTTTTTAAAAGGCATGGGCTAGGCGCGTTGTGCGCCTTGCCTCATGCCGGTTTTATAGATGCCTTCACCAGGCAAACAGTGACAAATCAGTCACAGTCAGTTGCACGAAAGTGCCGGCTCGACCGGTGAAATACCACGACCTCACAGAAGACGGCGGGAAGTAGTACTCTGCGTTTCGTCTGATGAGTGTGGTGCCGGAGGCCTAATCATAGTCCTTCTCTCCTATCCATTTCTGATATAGGAAGGGGAAAAGGATTTGACGGGGGAGGCTTTGAATAGGAAAAGGAAATATCTTTTTTTCCCTTTAAGTATAGGCAAGATGGTTTGAGCATTATTAAGTAACAATGTGGGAGCTTATAATGTATTCATTATAGTATGGGGTGGATGACAATTCGATGGCACCTGGCACCACGCTATACTGGATGGAGTTTTATTTTTGCTGAGCGTTGTATTTGTGTTGTGTTTCCAGACAGCAGCCGCCACCTATGAAGTCCTGCTTATCCTGCCACCAACAGATCCACAGGAATGCTCCCATCTGCCCGCTCTGCAAGGCCAAAAGCCGCTCCCGAAACCCGAAGAAACCCAAGAAGAAATAGTCTCACAAATAATTACATCTTCCAAGCCGAGTCCACATTTAGTCAAGATCTTTGTGGATGATTCAGAGGTATTTTAGGTTAGTTTCGGGGTGAGAAGAATTGTGGACTGTATGACACAAATATCTCTAATATGCAGTACTCGTAGACTTTTGTTGCATTGTACGAAATACTAGTTACCCGTCCCGGCTTCGCACGGGCGCACTATGTTGATCTGATCGTTACTACACAAGATCACTACAGTACAATCTGAACATTTCCCTTAAATTTCATTGAAATTGGTCCAGCAGTTCTAAGTCTATAAGGAATATACAATCATCGCCTTTTATATATACATAGATTGTGCCACCGACACATTGCCGATTTCATCAATTTATAAATAGGAATATAGATTGCACCGAAGCAGAATCAGCAAATTGTGAACTGAACCAATCGTTGAAATTCATTACTTGACAGTTTAAAAACTGTCTGAAACTGTTAAATTGTAAATATTAATGATTTTGGAAGTAAGATTAAAACATTATCCATCAATCTAACTGTGCAATGTTGATGAGGAATTGTGGACAGTTGGACAGTCAGTAAACTTAATATATATACAGATTACACGGAAATATAATATTGTGACAACTTACTGACAGTGCCGTGGTTCAGTATGTTGGACTTGTGAGAAGACAGTGATGTGAGTACATTCTACATTATTGTAGTTATATTTAATGTACAGTGTATATATGTTAGTAAGTTTTGAAATTAATTTATTTCTAGAGTAACCCAAAGAAATGTCTGTCTAAATTTGTTCATATCATTCAATTTAACTGTCGCTTAATCAAGAGTTTTACATGTTGGGAATGTAAATTATTACATTCATAGGACTAATGGAAATATTAGGAAAAATTCTCTGCATCATGCATTTTTTCTTTTAATTCTTTAAATCACAATAATCCAAAATTAAAAGATAAATATCTGTCTCATAAATTAAAAGATAAATAGCTGTCTCATAAATTAAAAGATAAATAGCTGTCTCATAAATTAAAAGATAAATAGCTGTCTCATAAATTAAAAGATAAATAGCTGTCTCATAAATTAAAAGATAAAAAGCTGTCTCATAAATTAAAAGATAAATAGCTGTCTCATAAATTAAAAGATAAATAGCTGTCTCATAAATTAAAAGATAAATAGCTGTCTCATAAATTAAAAGATAAATAGCTGTCTCATAAAATCACAAATGTGCAAATCTTAACTTTTCTTTACCCTCCTAACAGTGGTAGACCAACAACACCTGTTAACGAATGGGTCGGGTCGATCGAAATACAACGACCTCACAAAAGACAGGCGTGAAGTAGAAGTACTCTGCATTCAGTTTCATTAGTGAGGTGCCGGAGGCCTATTCCTAGTGTTTACCTCTGCCTAGCTTTTTCTTATATGGACCGAATAAATAGTTCATGATATTTTTTATGACTAATAAACTACCGCTTGACCACACACTAACATCACGATACGTTGGTCTAGAAATAATTCTGATGAATGGGGGCTTGACCCCTTTCCCCTAATCCCTCATTTCCTGAATCCAGCATGGTTTGTATCAGCCTTTTTTTTTTTTGCCCTCTCCTCCTCCCCCTGGCGTGGTTGGGCCAGAGTCTTTTTTAATTCTTTATTTAAAATCAATTTTACATTTTTATTTCTATACAATTCTTCTAATTATTCTATATACAATTTCTTATTACTACTTATAGCTAAGGTTATATAAATGACTAGGTTCTTATTTCTAACTTAACTAATTCCTGAGATCTTACATTTTGTTCCTTAAAATACTTTTCCTATTGCATATTTACAAAATGTTATAAATGTCGGTCCAGTGTTTTTACATGCTATTAAGTCTTTTAATTTTTCTAGTTCTATCCTCTCTTTCATTACTATTTCGCACTCTGCTCTTTCCTTTTCAAACACTGGACACTCAAGAATTACGTGCAACACAGATTCGTCCCGTGCTGGATCGCAGATACACGAGGGGCTCTCCTTGCACTTAAACCGGTGCAAGTATTCTGAGAGCCCCCCGTGACCCGTTAACACCTGAACCAGCACGGGATCCAATTCTATCCGGCGGAGCACGGGGTAGGCGCCTACTGCGTCAGGGAAGAAGACCCTCGTTGTCGAGGCCGTTTGTCCCTCCTTATACCTCCTGTTCCATTCGTCAAGCGACTCCAATCTAAGTTGCCGCTTGACGAACGAAACAGGGCATTTGTCATAGTGAGGCCTGGTTTTCACCCCGACCGCGGCTAGTTTAGCCAGTTCGTCCGCCCTCTCATTACCCTCCACCCCCACATGTGCCTTTATCCAATTCCATTTTACTACTTTCCCTTTTTCTCCTATCTCCTTAATCATTTTCCTTATCCCTATTACTAGGGGGTGGAGGGAGTCAATACTCTCTAGTGTTTGTAGGGCGGACATTGAGTGGGAGTAAATACCAAACCTCACTGAAGGACTTCTTGTTATAAATTTAACGGCCTCATGTAAGGCATACAGTTCCGCCTGATATACGGTGCAGAAGTCCCCCAGCTTTAATTTCCGGCAGGAAGTCTCCGCAGCGCTATCCCAAATGGATAACGCTGCGCCGACCCTGCCGTCAATTTTGCTGCCGGCGGTGTAAATCCTTACATCGACGGCAGCTCGCTGGTCAACTTCGTCACCGACCGTCAGGCAGTCGAACTGTATGCCTTCCAGGTGGGCGGGATGCTGGCTTGCCTCAAATTTGGTCGGCCTCTCCAATTTACGATCCCTTAACACTCGCTGGGAGTATCCTCTTTTTATCTCAAAAAAGAGGGCAGCCTCTTGGACCCGGAGGTCCAAGGGCAACAACCCAGCGAGTGTCAAGGCAGCGTTCAGGGAGACCGTCCTGTAAGCCCTGACGATTTTTTGTGCAAACCCGCGCTGCACCCGGTCTAACAACTTTTGAGTGGTCTTCTTCTGCGCTGCAGGCGCCCACGCACTGCCCGCGTAGAGGATGATGGGTTCGATTACGGCCACGTACATGGTTCTGACAATCTCGGGGTTCAGGCCCCACGTGATCTTCGCTGCGGTTGACAGCTGACGATAGAGGCTGAGCACTTTTTTGCATTGTTCGCTGATGTGCTCATTGAATGTGAGCTTATCGTCAACTGTCAACCCCAGGATCTTCATTTTTCTAGTGTACTCAATGTGTCTCCCGCCCATGCTCAGGCGTGGGGAGTCGTATTTCAGCTTCCGTGTGAAGAGCATAGCCTTCGTTTTTGCCGGCGCGAATGTTAACTTATTACGCACTCCCCACGCCCGAACATGTTCGAGAGACGCATTGGCACCATCTTGGATATCTGTGGCCCCGTCTCCCGAGAGTATCAGCCTATTCACTCCTCTCTTGAAGCGCATAATAATAAAAAGCACGAACATACTAACACCGGCAACGTGTTCATATCCATGCGCACGATGGGCGAATATAATCACACAACAGCTACCCAATAACATGCCCACTAACCACGAGAGTTGCAGGCGAGGATAAAAAAAAGAGGATTGGTAGCACGCTGGGGCGTTATTGTACCCCATAAGTCGTGATCTAGTCAATCATGCTGAATTAAGAATAACACCGTATGGTTCCACAAATCAAGATTTAGTTAAAAAATACTTCAAACTATTTTATAGTTGTGTGCCCTCTAGTATATTGGTTTTTAACTAATCCGAACTTTTACAATTCAAATTCAGCCCTTTGAAAATCGAATTTAGCTTTTGGCACATCAAATTCAGCCTTTTGAAAATCGAATTCGGCTTTTGGCACATCAAATTCAGCCTTTTGAAAATCGAATTCGGCTTTTGGCACATCAAATTCAGCCTTTTGTAAATCGAATTCGGCTTTTGGCACATCAAATTCATTCTTTTGAAAATCGAATTCGGTCGCTTCCATGACAATTTGAAAGATAAACGTCTGAACTTGATTTTTAAAAGGATATAACTATTTAAAAACCTATATATTCAAATTGATGTACAAAAACTATGTACTATACCTTGTTTTATTGCATGATATGATTGTTGTAAACAAACAAACGTCATTTACCAGACATGGCGGCCATTACACTTTTTATACTTTCATCGGAAATGTAATTTTGTGGAAATCGTAAGATAAAGTGAAGTGAAATTGTGTAATATGGATAGCCTAATATTATAAGGTAATATGAGTAAAGTTGGTTTTCGAAAATATTCTGGAATTTACGAATTTGAACGTAAAAAACTTTTGTTTACATAAATCACATCTTGCTGGTAATGTCAATATCTTTTGGACTGGATATTTGAACTGGGAAAGGGTGGGTGAGTTTAATGTAAGGTTACAATTAATATAGTTGTAAATTAAACGAATTGTAAGAGTGGATATAATTGTTTTTACAGTATAAAAGTTGAAAGACGTCAGTGGTTTCTCTTTAAACATCTTCAACAAGCTTGCACAAAATTTAAGACAAAAAATATACCTCATCCTTGTTGAAGTAGCTTGACTAAAATAATAATATCCTGGCACATTATTCACACAAGCCTATCTAATACCAAACTAAGTAGAGCTTGTACTATGGAGACATTTCTTTTGTAAATTCATACTTAGATACTACAGACTTAGGACAAACGGTTCAAAATGTCTGGGTGGGAATCGAACCCACGACCTGCTTCGTGAAAAGCAAGTATCTTACGAACCACCAACCGGCCCGTTAAACTGAGGGTAATTTGTTTTACAGTTTATACACTTAGTAATATTTGTTAATGCACATTAAAACACCCCATCGATCAGATTTTTTTCAGAGTTCCGAAACTATCATATTACACACTATATTACACAGTGTACACGTCGAGACTACAATATGTAGTTTAAAATATATAAAAATAAGGTTCCAGACTATGAGCATTGGGTTAGTAAAATACAGTACGTTCGTTTGTATTTTGACATACATTTTTACGAGTTTTTTAGTCTGGTAAATACAAATACAGATTTGATTTACATATTAAACAATGGGACTTGGCCGCTTTCGAAAAAAAAGTTCCGGATGTAGACATGTCTATATATAATAATATTTTCTTATACTGAATAATTGTTCAAAATTATATATTATACTTATTTTAGTTTCATTCACAAAAACTATTTAACTAATTCTAAAATAATAGGTATGTCTGTCTGTGGAAGCGCAGGGTAAACACACAATTTTTTTTTAAATTTTAACTTTCCAAACGGTTGAATGTGTCGGTTTTGTGATTTGTTTCAATATCGAACCACGGGAAGCTGGCATCGGACGCAATGCCGCATTGGTTGCCCTGGTTGCGGGCCAACGCCATGTATCCTTTATCGCCCCACGTGGTGCCCCAGGAATTCTTCAGCAGCCAGTAGTCTTGTTCATGTCTACCGTACCCGACGATCAACATCTAAACATTTAAATGTATATATATATATATATATATATATATATATGTGTGTGTGTGTGTGTGTGTGTGTGTAGGAGCAGTGGTGGCTCTGCGGTTTAGGCCCCGACTTACGTATTGTAGGTCGCGGGTTCGAACCCAGGCAGGCGCTTTACTTTGTGTAGTTTATTTCATCACCACTGCTCCAAAAACGGCGAAGGAAAACATCGTGAGGAAACCGGCATGTTCTTAGAACCATCAAATTCGAAGACATGTGACATCCACCAACCCGCACCCGCTAGCGTGGTGGATTACGGCTCATTCCCTCTCTCAGAGAGGAGGCCTGTGTCCCTGCAGTGGGGAACATTCTAGAAAAGGCTGATTTAATATTATTATGTGTAGGATCAGGGGCCGACATTGTCTTAAACACTAACGCTGGTACAACGTGTGCACCGTGTGACGATCGACTGACTAATGTCCCTACGTAGTATTTTTTCGAAGATGTTGCTGGCGTTATCGACGGTTCTTACAGCTTCATCTACTACAGGGCGCACGATCTTGATGAGCTAGTATGTCCCTTCGACTGGCGAGCACTGCCTTTTATACTGTTTTGTGGTGGGGTGGATTATGACGTCACGCCCGTTGTTTACAAACAATGACGTCGGCGCCGTCACCGCCATACTGACGAGCGTACGTCCTCGTACGCGTCATTCAATCATTAGCATCTTGTCATGTCTGGTCCGGTTCACATGAACCCTTCAGATCATGCTGGACCGGTCAGTTGGTCAGACCCTTCAGCAATATTATCCATTGAGTATTCCACTGGCCCGGATTGTAACAGAGCTAGACCAGATCAATTCTCTATAGATTTTTTTTAATGCTAGACCAGTTGTATCCTTTAGCTGTGCCCGGATGTACAACTCTTTAGCGACGTCATTGGACCGGATAAGCCCTGCAATGACTCCTTTTGTTTTTTTTTAGTAACTTTTTTTCTTTTCTTTTTTTTTTGGCTACTATTCATATCTCGTCACTCTTCGTAATGTAATGACTGCTACCAGGTTCGCCATTACGCTAGAGCTTGGGGTTGTGTCAGAGTTAATGTCAGCTCAAACGTTTTACTCGCCAAGTCACTCTGCATTCGGCCAGTCCCCGACACGACCATTCTGACAATAGCACGTCTTCGTGCTACTACTTTTTCCTTTCGTTTATCTGTAAATGTGTGTACCGCTCCTCCAATCCTGACATTAAACATGCGACTGGTCGATACCAATAAACAGTTAGTAGTTACGCATATGCACAGTTAGAATATAGTTAGTAGTAGTTAGTTGACAATGACAAGTACCAGACACCTAACATTTCAGCTAAGGCATGTCTGGCCAGCCACCATTCACAAGACCATGACAGGTACCAGAGGCAACTCCGCTTCCTAATGCGTGATAATGTTTGACCTTCATAACTAAGACTACAACCACTATCAACTCGTTTGATAACCTGGCCTCAACATCACATGCCCGGCCAGAGATACTATTCGACCTCATGCCAACATATCTCTCGACCCCGTGGCGTCCCTTCGACCAGGGCACCATCAGTCGCCACCTCATGACGATATCGACCGAACAATTTCACGGATTCTTTAGTCTTTATCTTTTCATTCATTTGAGACAGATCCAACGTCTCGGTCACTCATTATAAAACAATAATAGTTATTCCTACTACGCCACCATAGTCGCATTCGTGAACTACATGAAATATTGATACCGGGATACTGATTGTACTACGAATTTATGAGCCGCACGTCACAGTCTCTTTTTATCAAGTACACTAGATGGATACGATTAGTGGTCGGTAGCTTAGCAGCTAAAACGTAACCAACAAATAGAAGCGAGCTGACCAGATGATCCATGGAAGGTTTTCATGGCTAGTCTTGAATCGTGCGTGAGAGCAACAGTGCCACGCCGTCTTCTATATCTTCGACTGTATCATCAAATGAAACTAATTGCGTGGTTGGAATATTTCGTTATGGCGGACGGCGACGTCTGCAAATGTCGCAAAAATTGTCACTGCCGCTTTTTCTTCTTTTGTCGTACGTCACGTTATGTTTGCGATGACCGAAGCTTGACTATGACATATGATTGTTTAAACTGTGACCATAGTCTATACTGTATAGGTTCTGGCTACACTATTTACGGCCGGCCGCCTGCCTAAGGCCGACCCTCCTCGGGAATGATAAGCTACTAACATAGCCACCTTAGGCCTTCATGTGTACAGAAAACAATTTTTCTATTTAAATAAAAATAAGTAATATCTTTGCAAACAATTGCTGTTATTTCACTGGCGTATAAGTCCCAGGTCTGACAGGGGTTTTTATATAGAAGGTGGCAAAAGAGCACTACCCATAGACAAAGTGATGAGTTGCAGATTGCCTACCTGTGCGTACAGAAGAGGGGATGAACAGTATATTTCCTTTTCCTATCTCCCCCGGCAAATCCTCTTTTCCTTCCTTTATTATTAAAGAACAGGAATAAGGCCTCCGGCATCTCACTCATCAGTCGAAACCCAGAATACTTTTACTAATACTGGTGAAATACCAGGACCTCGCAAAAGTCTTGTGTGTCGAGTCGGCCCATTCGTGCAACAGATGTTCTACCACTTAAATAGTATGTAAAGTAGATTGTATTAATACAAACCGAGACAGTAATACGGGTTCTACACCCGGTATCGTGGTAGATACCGCCAGTATAGAAGAAAAAACTGTACAGACAGACACGGAGGCGAGCGGCGACCGGGCGCTGCGCCACCGCGCGCTGCAGCGTGCGCTCGTTCCCATCCACCAGCGACGTGTACCCCATAGACACGAAAATGGTGTCGCTTCTGTTAAATCTACAACATAGAATAAAAAAAAACATAGACATAAAATAGTCGTAATGAAATCGCAATAGATTAAAAAATAAATAAACAAAAATAAACCTTTGAGTATTAACAATAAAATACAAGGAAAACAAATGAATAAATGTTCGTTACTGTACCAAATTCAAGTAAGTATGTTGTTGGCGCGAACCTATAAAATGTATTCCCCACACAATATCGTCTAACGCGGCGAAAGAAGTTTTGCACTTCAATAAGTACATGTAAAGAAAATATAATTCCTTAATCATTCGTTATCTGCAGTGCAGTCGGCATGGGAAAAGCTCAATTATTTTAACAGTGGTAGAGCCCGCAACAACATCTGTTGCACGAATAGGCCGGCTCGACCGGTGAAATACCACGACCTCACTGAAGACTGGCGTGAAGTAGAATTATTCTGCGTTTCGTCTGATGAGTGAGGCGCCGGAGGCCTAATTTCAGTCCTCTTCCCCTTCCTATACTTTCCTCACAAGGATAGGATGGGAACGGGAAGAGGATTGGACGGGGCCCTCCCCGAAAAGGATATTCCCTTTTCCCCGTTAACCAGGGGGGGGAAGGGAATAACCTTTTTCCTGTCTATGCCCTCCTCTGTCCATTAAAGGTAGGCAACGTATCTGCAACACATTTGCATGTTGCGGATGTCTATGGGCAGCGTTCACTTAGCATAAGGTGATCCGCTTGCTCGTTTGCCACCTTGTTAAAAAAAATAATCTTAAAAGGCGTTTAAATTTAAAAATTACATGGGCAACATTTCCTATGCAATATGCTACGTTACCCGATAATATTTTCAAGTGTTTACATTAGTACCTGCACTTGTTTTTCTGTCCTACGTATGGGTAAGCGGATTCGGAGAGGATGCCCCAGTTGGCGGCTACGTAGTGCAAAGCGTTCTCTATGGTGCCGCCATCGCACCCCTCGTTGTGGAAGATGTCGCTGCAGTCTATCAGATTTTGCACCGACAAAGGTGTCAGCGATTTGTCCAATTGAAATAGTAAGGCCTCCAGCGCACCAGCCTAATGAAAAAAAACACCGTGTACTTATGTTACAAGGTCATCTACGTGTCAAAGTACCTTGGGTTCTTTCACCTAATGAGGGTTTTCATCTAGCCCAGCCTAGCCCTTTTTGTGAGTAACCATTACAGTACAGTAATCATTACGGACACAGAAAATCCTTCCTCTTTACAGGTAAAATCTTACGGCTCCCGAGTCGCAGAACATTGTCAATATTTTTATTTACAGTCACATTTCATCCAATTTACATAAAACCTTTATGTACCTATAGAGAAAACCGTTTAAAATTTAGTTTCGTGTTCATAGAGACGCTGCGAGGTCCTTGTTTGTACACTTACGGCGGCGAAAGCGTAGGAGCAGTTGCACTCGCCCTGATGTTTGACCGCCGTAACTGCGCCTCTTTTAATCCAATTTACATTTATCGGCAGCTTATCATAGGCTGGCGGTGTGAACGCGCCGGCGGGACCGCTCACGCTGTCAGGAACAGAAGAATCAGCATGTCTTTACTGAATTTGTGGGTACCATCCTCTTAACATTGCCTAGGCAATACCACGATATAGGGACCGGATTCTAATAAACAATTACAAATGACGATGACAAATTTTGGCGAATAAAGTTACATTCATCCTTTAAATTATTCAATTACTAGCTGACCGGCAAACTTCGTTCCGCCCTTCAATTAATAGATGCTTCACTGTTTTGGCGATAATGGCTTACACATAAAAGATGCATGTTGTCGCGGGATTTTTTGTAGGACTATTTAAGGTAAACATTTCCATTATACATTTTAAACGTGTAACTTTAAGGGTTTTTGCAGCGCACACCGGAAAAGCACGCCGCCGCAGCATTTTTATCTCCTTATTTGACACTTATCGTTATATTTTGGTCAATTCACATAATATCTTTATAAATGATAGCCTATGTGTTATTCTGATGTATAAGCTATAGTATTGTAGTTTAATTAAAATCTATTGAGTCGTTTTTGCGTGAAAGAATAACAAACATCCATACATACAAATTTTCTCGTTAATAATATTAATAAGTAGAATTTTTGGCTAAATAATTCCACATTTTGAGTTCATGCGAAATAGTGAAGCAATACGACATATCAGAACCTAAAATATCATTACGTGTGAAAACTCTATTGCTCGGCGCCAATACACTGTCCAGAATAGTCAAAAAAGTTTGCGAGGAAAGGTTCTATTACCTAAGAACCTTAGGAAATATTGTTGTATTATTAACAGTTACAGCAATTAAAAAATAAGCTACGTACTTTTCATCAGTTGTGTTTCGACTGAACATGATCCGTTTGATATACATGGAATATTCAGAGTTGTTCTTCTGGAGTTGGTAGCTGGTAAGACGGACACTACGCCGCTGATTGTGCTTAGTTTCTTTTATTTGAGTCATGGAGACCACGTTCATTTGACTTTTGTCCTCGTTCTGTACGTAGTTTTTATCAAATATTGACTGAAAACAAATATCTGCATACGGGTTACTGATTTAAAATGGCGGCCGATATCCATTAAAACGCACAAATAGGTGCCTTTCTGTAGAAAGAACTAATTAATAAAGATAGGTGAAGAGGAATTGATGAAAAGAACATTGACCCCACCGTCACCTCACTTCCCAAACCAAATATAGTAAACCATAGATTACCCTAAATCTATAAAATACTTTTATTCTTCTTTTAAAGAAAATAACGCAGCGATAAAACTAATAATTATTTTTTTGGTTTATGTTTGATACATAAAATTGCAATGACACACGGCAGAACAATGTTATTGTTCACAAATACCGATGCAAGTCAAACCTCGAAAGCTTTCCACTGATCTTCATTGGCTTCAGAAGACAAGCAGGCGGCTGTAACACACAGTAACGCCAACAAGAACCGCATCGCTTTGCCTGAAAAAGACGAATTAAGTATACCTACTGGCGGGAGGTTGTCTATTTCGTTTATTTTTGTCTTTCTGTACCTCCTAGTTTCAGTGTCTCTCACAAAAAAGTTTAAAAATTATTAGATACTTTTTAAAAAATCTATCTGACTTAAATTTCTGGCTTAATACTGAAAATACGCAAATAAATCATTTAAAAATGTAACTATGATCTCTGAATCCGTCATTCAATAGGCGTGTTCTTATTATTGGTATATATGACACTTAAGTCTGTAAATAAATTATTTATATATACCTATATATGCTCAATTTACAAATGAACCAGAACACATAGTTAATATTAAATTAACATACCTTTTCTCTTCTTTTTCTATCACATAAACGGCGTATATTTAAAAAGGATATTGGTAATTAAGTTAGAAATTATTTTAATATAAATCTGACCAGTGTAAAGATAGAAACGGTAATGATGTGTTTTTTAGGAAAACGGAAAAACACAATAATTATATGCGGCATATAATCGTTTATATAGTATTAATATGCAGGATACTTCGTTCTTTCCTTTTAAATGTTATGTTTTAAGGATAATAATATTTAACAAACAATAAATACATAATTATACAATTAACTTGTATAGAACTTCCAATCAATCCAAAATCGAAAACACAATGGCTTACCAATGGGCTTTCCAATATGATAATATAGTACTGCCCTATCTCTACCCATTGTCCTAGCTGGCCTATTCTCCTAGGCGAGCGACAAACGCGATGCGACGCGGCCCGATACTGCGTGACAGATTATGGCGGCAAAATACATATAACGACTAGTTGATATTTTTCGCGTCGCATCCTAGAATTGTTGCATTTGGCACTCACTCTTTGTCCAACGTGTGAGACCTAACGCGATGCAATACTAGACTAGACTAGACAATTACTAAACGACGAAAGCAATACATTACATAAACACGCGATAGATTATCATATGACATGTGTCACATCGCATTGGGTTTCGCCTTGTCCGTTTTGTCGCTCACGTAATAAAATAGCAGTTTGAGGTCCTGGTCCTCAATTCTGCTATTTCACTGGCGTCATAATAGTGGAATAATAACGCAGCGCTAACGACATCTTTATGACATAATTCGTTAGTGAAATGTCAAATTCTTGTAGAATTGATTCTGGAGCCATTAGTATTATCGCTCTTTCTGTCATCTAAAGAAGTTCAAACTAGAACTGGGGTTAGTAAAGGTTGGTACTTATAGTTCAGACATAATTTTAATTTCACATCACTATTGAATCCGTTCAAATAGCTAACACTGTAAGCTTTATATAATGAATCTGTGCATTTTTTGGCGTTTTCGTTGTCATTAATTGTATTGAAAACAAAATTAATATTTTACTATTTACTTATAAATACATTTTTTAGATGTCTGCTATTTTCATCTGGATTTTTTGCCTCTTCAGTAGTTTAATCGTATTTTATTCATATCTTGGTATGCTGTGGGATCAACTTGAATATGTAATAAGTATTTTTCCAATAACTATGCAGCGTCAAGTGCTTGCTTGATGCTTGGTGTTGGCTCAGGATCGTATATTTAATCTTCGTATCGTTGTCATATTGTTGTTGAGGAGTTTAAGGAGTTTGTGGTTAAATCGAGTGTCGGTATAAAGTGTTTACACTGAATTTATTTGTGCGGCATTAAATTTATTTATCTCTATAAACAATTATAGTTGACTACATAATGTTATATTCGTAGAATTTATATAAGAGTGATATAATTCGATCTTGCAATCGGGAAAACACTGAATTAGTGTGCACCACAAGTACGGTCTCACGACACGACGAACGCAGGTAGGTCAAATAGCGAGTATAAATTATAAAAACCTCTGTAACAATTCAGCGGTCGCCCAATTACTAAACTAAATATTTGACTCTATGATACATGACAGAACCAAAGGAGTTATTGTAGCATTTCACACGGTCACCCATCCACTAATCTTAAGTATCTAAAGTACTTTAAATTTACTAACGTTTAACTCCTCACTCTAAATCAATAAAGCAGTTCGTTGTTTCGTTCTTGTTGGTGTCTCTGCTTTAGGTTTCTTAGTGTGCGCATTATAGGGTACAACAACATACACCTAATCTCCATCCTTGCAAGTCCAGTACACCCATTTAAACACATTCGCTTCTGCCGAAATCAGATAGGAGTTCACTATCATAATTGTATGCATCCATGGAAAAACAACCAACCGTTTTGGATGCATGAGAGCACACTGTACCCACCCGGGTGCCATAATATTGGAATAATTAACGCACAATCTATCAAGTCTAAGCCAAGGCCCCCAAGAGATTTAGCAGCCAGGTGATAGCCACGCGAAAAAGCCATCTTCTCCCGATCCCGTAACTTTAACGAAATAATGCCTAGAATCAAGATTCCCGAGCGAGCGCTCGACCATAGTTGCTATTCAAAAGAGGCTAACCATTACGCCGGTGTTGACATGGCACAGTCTGAATCCTTGACTTTTTTTTTTTACTGAAAGGTCACTGTTTGCCTTGAGGAGGTATTTACAGCTACACCGGGCTCGAGGCGGCAGGGCGCAGAGGGTGCCTAGCCTAAGCCTCTTTAAGAGTAACTTAGCTCGAGGGCTCCCTCCGTAGGGGGAGCCTCGGCTCGGGCCGTTACTAGTTTTACCAGATTGGGAGGCCGCCGAGCTCTTAGGTCACTTCGGCGGACGCTTCATGGAGTGACTGGGCTCAAGGGACCCCGAGAGGGGACCTCGGCTTGGGCTGTCACTCAATACGCGTTTAGCTTTCCGATTCGAGGGTGCCCGAGAGGACCGAGCCTCGGCTCGATCGGTAGCTATTGTCTGACTAATATACTTATGACCGTAAATGTAGGTCTCTTATGGCAAATGCTAACTTGCCAAAGACAAGAAAAACGATAAAGACAAGGGGGAGGGGAGGGGGTTGATTAAAAAAGGGAAGTAATATTTCTGATTTTATTTTCATTTTAATTTTTCAAAAATAATTTTCGTTAAACAAAATGTTTTGTTTCAATTAAATACAAGCATCTTTTGAGTTTTGATCAATCGACAAGTCGTATCAAGGTATTATACAAAAGAACACATGTTATATGCTTAATAAAGGGTAGCTGGCAGCGGTGGCGACTCCGCAGTGATTGTTCTTGTTGCGGGCGAGCAACATGTAGCCATTCATGCCCCAGCTCTTGCCCCAGGAGTTCTTCACCAACCAGTACTCGCCTTTCTCATATGAGCCATACCCCACCACCAACATCTAAACAATAATATCACATGTAATAAAAAGTACAGCTTTTGTCCGTATAGTAGTATCATTCATACGTGAACTCCGATGCTATCGATTGAATTGCTTTCTATTCTTTCACGAGCCCCCAGTAATCGCCGGAAAGATCGATACTGTTTCTCTGATTCCCTCCCCCATCCAGTGGACTACTGCAACCATGACCAGGTCAACAGTCCATACAGGGCTACTACCGAATAGACTGCAAGCAACATGGCCTAGCCTAGTAATGTGCCTAGCCCATTGTCAATTCATTTCATGTATAGACCATCATCAATAAAACACATTAACACAACCTGTAAAGTAAAACATCCATCATCTTCATTACCCACTGTTGGACTACAGCCTATCCCATGATCGCCTCAAATGTAGAGACTGCCCTCATTCCAGTGCACTGCCCAGACCATCTTGTGGGAAGTCCCAGGTGGGGCGGAGGCCCACATACGTTGCGCGGTGCTATAACATTAAGTAGTAAAAATACTAACTGCATGATTTAAGTCCTGCGCATTGCACCTTTCGTCGTAGTATATGCCCCCACGGTAAAACAGGAAGGTGTCAAGGGAGCCATGGATAGCGACGGCTATAGGGCCCTGCGTCGCCACGGCCATTTTCAGAATCTCCTCATCCCCGTTCTGTAGTGTCGTGAACCCGGCTGACCTTGTTCCAATCGTATTGGTATTAAATCTACGAACAAACGTAAAAAATGATTTTTATTAAAATCTTCCTGGATGGACATAAGACCAATCTGTGCAATTCGGATAATGTTTTGTTTACACAGCTCAAAAGCCAGCAAGATTCTTAAAAGTTGGTGGTGTTAGATTGACTTATATTTGTATGATTTATAAAATCTACCTGCATTGCTGTTTTGTTGCTTTGTATGGGTAGCTATATTCAGTGTCGATTCCCTGATTCTCAGCCACGTAGTCGAAGGCGGCCAACATATGGCTGCTGCTCTTGCAGCCTTCGCCCTGCGAATTGCAATCCAAGAGGTTCTGCTCCGACAGCGACACCAGCCTTTTGTTTTTGCGAAATACTTGACCCTCCAGAGCACCAGTCTGCGCAACATACAATTTTTACACTTACGTCTGCAGTTGTAGTAGACACCGTAGTTTTAATGATAGGTGATCTGCTTAAATTATACGAGGCTAATGAAGATATACCGTTA
Source organism: Papilio elwesi (assembly GCA_029849275.1). Lineage (NCBI taxonomy): Eukaryota > Metazoa > Arthropoda > Insecta > Lepidoptera > Papilionidae > Papilio > Papilio elwesi. Next base: position 5,386,006 of record CM056697.1, read on the forward strand.
ATATCAGGCTTAGCATGAATGGTAAGATCACGTCAATTGAGCACACTCCTTCCCCATAGGCCGCACCGTGCAGGTGCCTTTGTGGACGGAGTGCGCAGCCCCCATGACGTTGTGGATATTCTTGGGCTTGTTTGCCCACTTATTCTATAAATGTAAATGTATTTCTATGCGGAACGTTGAAATTTACAAATACATTTCAAAATAAGACAGATAAGTTTGAATGAAGCGATGAAAATACTGAAATTGGGTACAGCACCCAGGTATGAGAGGATTTTCCTTGGAAGCCGAGAGCTGGAGAAGGTCGCAAGCCTGCTGTGGCTTTTTTTCAATATATGCTGGAGACATGGCCTATTACCAGAAGATTGGTGTAAAGCTGACATCATCGACGAGGAGTCAGCCTTCTCAGAATTGTGGGAAAACTGTATGTGTGCATAGATGTATGGATGTAGAAGCAAAAGAGGTGTGCCAGGATCGCGCCAAATAGAACTCCATAATCTCTGCCTACCGCTCTGGGTTACGGGCGTGAGCGCATATTTATTTTATTTATTTATCTTTGCGTGTTAAAATGCACTGATAATTTAAAGAACTCGTGATTTCAGTTGAATTTTAGGCGGAAGTTGTGTTATTGTGCTCACAGCGGCAAACGCCCAGCAGCAAGCGCAACTCTTTTGGTCTTTGATATCGGTGACTGCGCCTTCTTTGGTCCAGTCTACTGAGTTGGGGATAACAGCGTGTACTGGCGGTATGAACGCAGACCCCCTTTTGCTGTGCAATCTGCAAAGTATGAAAAAGTTTTGACATATTACTAGCCATAATTATATAGCTTGTTCACAGTCACATGCGACAGCTTTAGAGTTGTGCGTGTACACAAGTGATAAGCTAGCTCTCTAGGCTGGTAGATTCCACAACAACAACATCAATTGCACAATGGGCTCGACCGGTGTAATACATGCGAAGACCTCACAGAAGACAGGTGTGAATAAATGTATTTCTGCGATTCGTTTGAATGAGGTGCCGGAGCCACAAATCACGGAACAAAATTTCTGTTCCTATTTTAAAGGCTTATCCATTTCTCGAGGTGCCTAAGATCCACTCTAAAGATTTAACTCCTTTATTTTATGCCCATTTTCTATTAGTTTGTCCATAGCCATGATGTAAAGTTTGTAAACAAAGGGTACCCTGTACCTTTTATTTCTACTCCGAAACGAACTTTTTCACTCACTACCTCATAACATTATACTTTATCTCACAATTTCTACATTTCCTTAAAAGTATAAAAAGTGTAATGGCCGCCAAATGACGTTTGTTTGTTTACAAACCTTACCTTTTAATTTGGAATAAACTATATGTATTTAATGCACTTAAACTAAACAAATATTTATGAAAGTACGTACATATAATCTGTTATGTTAAATCCGAACAAATATGCATTGACTTCCGAATCAAAGTAATCCGAAAATTTGTTCGCTCTGACATAGAAGGAGGTTAGGTTGCTAAGATAGCGCTGATTGTGTTTTTCCATCCTGTGCCTGTTGTTTAAAAAGATACTCTTGCGATGTTCGTCCTCATAGGGATCGTACTTTTTACCATGTATTAACTATAAAAGAAAAAAAAAGAAAATTTCAATCAAGCAACACCAGCAAGCGGCTCATGTGTCAAAGTGACAAAAATGCGACAATCTTGTGTCAAAGTTTCTAATCACTATGGTACATTTACTCCTTGCACACTCGTTCGTAAAAGTGGGAGCGAGTTCAGAGTGCATTTCTCTTCTTTCCCTCTCATGTGTCGTACGGGCGGGTGCAGTATTCTGCTGTTAGTATAGTAAGCAGCGCATTATTGCTATAGATAAGCGGGTTCTTATGAGTCAATAAAAAAGTACAAAGAAAATATGAGTAAAAACATATATTATACTAAAAATAATAACATGAAAGCAATCAAAACAAATAATTAAGTATAATATTTTAGTATTTAAAGTAATCTAAAACAGAATATGTCGGAATCATCTATGACCGAATGTGCAACAAGGAGAAAACTATATATAGCTGTTGCTTCGCACGTATTCATTTTTCACTTGGATGAGATGGAGATGGAGCGATTTTTGATTGGTTTTTGCATTATATATTGGAGCGTCGCAAGGGCTAACTTACTGATATCTCATATTTTTATTAGATGGCGCTATATTTAAAAAATACGATCTTACAAATAAAAGACAACGCAGAGTGAAGCTCGGCCCACAGCTAATCAGTAAAGTATATGACATACTTGTTGGCTACTATTTTTTTTTATACTGGGGAAATTTAGTCTGCTCGCTTCTCTTGTTGCTTTGATAGAACCCATGGAAAGTTAATAAGCCTTTTACGTGACCATCGACAATAAAATAGTAGGTAAAATTATTTAATTACTTCGAGAGTATAACACACCTTAAATGTATTCCATTCGTCTTGTACCAGATCAACTGTCATGGCGCCGGCAGCCACCATCGTCAACAGCAAACCCACAAAGAAACTCATCTTCGTGACTGGAAAGTACATAAGTTAAGTAACACATTCTATTGTGCACTAAAATTTGAGATAACAAGAATCAAAGACAAATTGAAGCCATATATATCAAGATATTTTACAAGACAATTATTAAATTCACAGTGGTAGAGTCCGCAACAACAACATCTGTTGCACGGATTGGCCCTTGACCGGTGAAATACCACGACCTAACTAAAAACAGGCGTCAAGTAGAAGTACTCTGCGTTTCGTCTGATGAGTGAGGTGTCGGAGGCCTAATTTCAGTCGTTTTACCCTTCCCATCCTTTCCTGACAAGGATAGGATGGAATAGGAAGAGGATTGGACGGGGAGGGTCAGGTGATCCGCTTGCTCGTTTGCCACCTACTCACGTAAAAAAAATAAAGACAACCGAATTAATCTAAACTGGCGGTCCTTACAGCTAAAACATAATAAAAACATTTTATTTCCATGTCTAATTAAAGCTTAACTAAACCGGTATACTTTTACATTTAAAATGAAATGATAAATGAGCATTTAATCCTGTAAAAAAATGGCTGAAACTATGAGAAATTAATCAAAGCTTATTTTAGTATGGAATTATAAAAACATGGCGTCATAAAAAACAACGTCCAGTAATATGAATTCCTGAATTCTGTTGTTTGTATTTACTAAACAAATGTTAAATTACCTTTAGGTTGTTTTAACTCAGTGCTTCTGCAGATTGTCCAAAGTAACTTTACGTTATTTAAATTAAATCTCCATGTATTAACAGGGTTCTGCACCGCTCGCCAATGTAAACTCCAATGACAGGTTCTGGAGACTATGTCAGTTTTCCGGTTATCCTTTAAAGGGAAAGCGGAAAACCAAAACATAGCAGAGGTTCCAAAATGCTTATTGCCTCGAGCTGGATAGGATGGCATTTATATTTTTAGTTAGTTACCCATTTTGAGTGCGTAAATTAAAAAAAATCCAACTTCAGTCATTGAAGGAGCAACAGAAAAAGTGGATTAAAAATAAGTTAGTCACGGCACGCCAAGCAGATATGACAGTCAATATTCGAATTATTAATTAATAAAACAATGGAATAAAATAACAAAGCATAATATAGTTTCGTATTATATATATTTTACTTATTAATTTAAATATAAAAAGTAATCATTACATAATATACTAATTTATAAATATAAATTAGTACGGGCGCGCGCACACACGCATGGGAGTGGAGGGCGAGGGCGCGAGAGAGCGTCACGCCGTCTGCCGTCGCGGCAAGTCGACTATATTGCCAAGGAGCGTCAATAGATGTTTCCCCATCAAAATAGAGTGATAATTTCGGCCGCATCGATATACCAATTAAATAAATAAAAAAAGCGATTAAACAAAAAACCGTATCACCCCTTAACCTATTTATCTTATATCAAGTTACATGACATGAATACCTACATTTTTATATTTAGATAAACAATATTTATGAACAGTAGATAAATAATATTTATCCGCATTTAATAACTTTTAATTATATCCAGGAAACACATAGGTTTGTGTCAAAAAGTTGTTATTCTTACACCAAGGAGCATTACTATGGCAACCGATATCTGTATCGGATAGTCATCCGTTAAAAAAGAAAATCGCCTAGAACACAAGGAAAGTGCCATCTAGCGGTTCCAATTGTGTTTTTAAATCATCCAGGTACTCATTGAAATGTACACACAAAATCGGGCTAGCCATTCAGGAATTGTGACCAACAGACGTAAAGAAGACACATATATTAAGACATTTGTTCTGGCATGAAAAAAGGAAATATGACAAACTTATCAGATTTGTTAATTGTTAATGCTCTAATTAGGTTAAAATCACTCTATTCAGAGCATATTGAACGAGTTTCTGTACGAGCAGCCTGTGGGCAAACTATAAGGAACAGTCAAGGTGCAAGTAAATAGTTAAGGATTTAGAAAATATTGTTACTAACATCCCTACTAATATTATAAATTTGAATGTAAGTTTGTTTGTTACACTTTCACGTGAAAACTACTCAACCGATCATCATGAAACTTTGTACACATATTCTTGGAGATACTAGAAGTAACATAGGATACTTTTTATGAAAAAAAAATAGTATATAAAACGCGAAGTATGTATGTTCCCTATTGACTCCGAAACGGCTGGACCGATTTCGATGAAATTTACAGGGATTGTCCAGATTTGCACATTCCTGTGTTTGGTAGCAATCGGATCAACATAATTAGTGGTACCCGGGCGAAGCCGGGGTGGGTCACTAGTTATTTCATAAGTGTGTGACTTACTAACGAATTATGAGACCCTATAGTATTAAAATAAATGTTTTATCACTATTTTTAAAAGGAAGACCTTTATCTGTCGACAGATGACCTCTTATAAGACGCGAAAAAAATACTTTTCTTTTAAAGAAAGAGAAAGGCAATATGATCACAGATAATAACGGGTGGGGATTGATACCGCCAAGGCGGTACACGTACTAGAGGTGTCCCAGCTAAGTAAACATATATCTGTAGCAATTAGCAATTTAATTATAATTAATTGTGCATTAAACAAATGGTAAAAGTAAAAGTTTTTCGGTAAAATCACATTATCCTTAATATCGGAATACACAATTACACATTAGGCACATCTGTGTATTATTAATAATACAGATATGGATATGTATTTAAATTCTGACCATAATGTTACATTTTTTTTTTAATTTCCTCTAATATTCCTCGCTGTAATTCTTTGTAACTGGATTCTACGATTAATAACTTAAGTTAACCTAATTAAGAGTTAAGTCACGGATATAGAACAAGATGATGTATCGTCGTCATTACGAATGTTATGGCCATAACAGCTCAAAGCGTGAATTATAAATTTGCTAAGAATACGAGTCTACTAACTTTAAAATGATTCTATAGAAAACTTGCTTTTAGAGCCGCAGGTCGTGGGTTCGATTCCCATAGGACAGACATTTGTGTGCATGAACATGTCTGTTTGTCCTGAGTCTGTGTGTAATTATCTATTTAAGTATGTATTTACAAAACAAAAGTAGTGTATGTAGTATATCAGTTATCTGGTTGCCATAGCACAAGCTCTGCTTAGTTTGGGATCAGATGGCCGTGTGTGAATATGTGCTAGGATGTTATTATTATTATAATATAATTTCCGAGGGAAGGTAAGTAATATATTTGTAATTTCACATAAACATGTTGCATTTTAATTATCTATCCTGTTCAAAAATTTTCCTTAGTGAACCTTTCACCGAGGATATTAAGCCCCAAATGTAATGTTGCAAATTCCTGTTGTCCAAAATAGCACACAACAATCAATTTATAAGATACTAGTGACCCGCCCGCCTTCGCCTGGGGTAATTATGTTGATCCAATCGCTACGAAATTGGAAATTCACAGGATCACCCTCTAGGGCAATCTGACAATTTCCAGAATATTACATCGAAATCGCTCCATCCGTTTCGGAGTCTATATGAAACATACAACCATAGACTGCAGCGCCCTCTGCTGGGTCCATTTGTGATAGATTCACAAATGGAACCATACTCGAATCCACTTGAACACATACACAAATATTCATTCAAATCGGTTCAGCCATTTAGTTCACTGTGAACACACGTACAGAAAAATTATATATTTATATATATATATATATAAAATTATGAATTATTATTAAAATAAAATTAACTTCATTGTTTTTAATGTCAACATGCCCTGGTGACGTAACACGACACAGTTCTGCGACCAGACGACCTCAAGCGACCTCTAGCGTCTAGTCACGTGCTAGTTACGTTACGATAAAAAAAGAAAAAAAAAGAATGCTAGTTATGTGTTACACAAATAATTCAATCGTAGTACACAGACTCAAGTAACAGGCGACGTAGAGGTATTTAGCCAAAACGAGACACGAAGAATAAAATCATAACGGGCAGGTATCAGCTGTTGAGTTAACGGTGAAAGCCGACAAAAAGTTTACCTAGATGGTTGATCTAGCAATCGAAGCAGTGACGAATTCAGGATTACGATTCGGAGGGGGCTTACCCCTCCTGAGTTTACCCCTTATATAGCTTGAATCGGAATAAGATTATAAAATACACTTTAAAATTTGCCAAGGAAGATGTCTGAGGATTTTGGTTGTTTAAGTGATGTGCACTTAGCCAACCTTATTGGATACGCCAATGAGTCGAGACGGGTACTCTTGCCGTAAATCTAGAGTTATCTAGTTAGAAAAGTCTTCAACGACAACAACCTCCCTCCCTATCCCCCCTCTATTTAGTGCTAACAAAGCATCTGTCTTTCTTCTGATTGTTGTGGACCTTCACAGGCCCACATGTCTCAAACCCTCGATTGCTTGAACGGACATACATGATGAATTCAATAAATATAATAGACACTCAATTACCCTCAGTTCTTACACATTCGTAATTATCCGGAATACCAACCGCCAAATTACAATAATAATAAATCAGCCTTTTTTTAGAATGTTCCCCACTGCAGGGACACAGGCCTCCTCTCTGAGAGAGGGAATGAGCCGTAATCCACCACGCTGGCACACTGCGGGTTGGTGGATGTCACATGTCTTCGAATTTGGTGCTTCTAAGAACATGCCGGTTTCCTCACGATGTTTTCCTTCGCCGTTTTGGAGCAGTGGTGATGAAATAAATTACACGAAGTAAAGCGCAACAAGAACCGTTTCTCTACACATTCGATTATCTTGATGCTTTACGACAAAATTTTGTCCGGTTTGAGTTTCTATCGCATGGTGTGTAGTACCATTTAGTAAGAAACAAGTCTGTGACGAATACATAGTTTGAAAACGCGCCATCTATCGTTGTCTTAAATGAACAGCCAATTTAATAAGTAAATTCGAGGTAACGGCCCATCGGTTCTTCCGGGTCCCCACAACACACCCACAAATCAGAACACTGATCGCGCTTTGGTTAACAACTTAATCCAAAGTTCCAGCAAGGAGCCTAATATTCCCCCTCTTTTAAGAAGTTTAGTCCCCAGAGTTTATTTGTATATATGGTAGGTGGGCTTTTTTTAAACAATGATTTTTAGAATTTTTGTCTGTGTGTTTGTGATTGTCAAGCTTTGCTACGATCATATCGATGTCCCCACATGAGCGGGAAAAGGGCAGGGTTATGATGAGGTTAGGGTGGTATTTAAGTTGGTAATATAATTTCGTTCAGGGCGGGTTATGTTAAAAAATACATTAAAAGACACATTTTTTTATATATATATTTATTACATAAATTTAAATCTTAACATCCGCATTTATTTTTATCACAAGTCACTGAAATGACAAACCAAATATTATATCATACGTCTCCTACATTTTCACCTAATCTTAATACTTTTATTTAAAATATGGAATGTTTAAAAAAAAACAATGTCATGGTTTTAAAATAATTTGAAATAGTTTTTAAAACAATAAAATGAACGATTGGAATATTGTTTGCAGACCGCTTCCAAATAAGACTCGAACCTAATACCAATCTAGATTTTGCTTTAACATACAAATCACCGAACACTACTAAGAATAATACACAATAGAAACCAAAACCTAACAAGTAATTAAACTTAATTGTGATTTTATTTGCTGTCTGTACTTTATTACATTATTTCTTAATTTTAAATCTTAATATGTTATTTATTTCTCTTATCTTTTACACGTCCTATATATAAGACAAATTAATAAAGTACATATTAACTTAAACATAACATCAATTCATAAACAAAATGACAGTTTGATTTATTTAAAGAACATTGATACTAAATATTTGATAAGACATTGAAGATGAAATTCAAAGTTCAGCACGCGGGTAGGGGGTAGGGGGTTGTCAGACGAGGGGGTAGGAGGCGGCGGTGGAGATGCCGCAGTGGTTGTCACGGTTGCGCGCCATCTTGATGTAGCCCATGTCGCCCCAGGAGCGGCCCCACGAGTTCTTCACCAGCCAGTAGTCGCCACCGTCTTCGTCGGTGCCGTAGCCCACGACCAACACCTGAGTTGGTGTATAACTTTGATTACAAAACAATAAAGGCAAGGCTCTATATGTAGAAGAAACGCGAAAGATGTACCAGGACCGTGGGTAATGGAAATGCGTAATTTCTGCCTACCCCTCTCAGGTACGGGTGTAAAGTGCTTAATTATTTATTTAAAGTAACAAGTGAGGGTGAAATGACGCTCGTTGATGAGGTTGTATGACACCATACACATTAAAATTCAATTATCATGGTCCCAAAAATGGTAGTCCGCTTATTCGCAATGGCTTGTCAATGCTCTTGTGATTGTATTGTATCAGATAGGTGGTAAAGCGATCAGTGTTGCCACTATTTAAGAAAAAAAAACAAGCGAAAATCGAAGTGTTTTACCAATTTCCAACTAGGTGGCGTTATTCTTAACGCTGCAACGAAATATTTTTTTATTCCGTGGACAGTTACTAAAAACATACTGTCACTCTTTATACGTGCAAATTTTCGAGTTAATTCGACATTTTATTTGTCAAATGTGTGGTATTGAATTAATTGTAATAACTTTAACTTGTGTTAGCAGAGGTAAAGTAATAAAAGCGTTTTAAAGCAAGTAATCTCCGGACTCACCCCGTGGTCAAGAGACGTCGAAGAGCAGTTCTCGTCAAAGTAGACGCCATCCGAGTAGAATTGGAAACTCTCTTGCGAGGCGTCAATGGCGACGGACACCGGGCCCACCGTGGCCACCGCCTGCATCAGCTTGCCCTCGTCCCCTGATGGGATGTCCACGAAGCCCACGTCGTCAGCGCCGGAGTTCTTAGGGTTGTATCTAGAAAATATATATATTGTTGTGATTAAATTGACATTTTCGAAGTGAAATCTTATGGATTCGTGTTGACAAGAACATTAAGTGTATGTTCAATAGATGGCGCTGTACTGTACTTGCAACTATTTAGTTTACATTTTGGGTATTTTATTTAGAATAAATGTCTTTGAATGCCTTAAAATTAACGTTATCGTTTCGCTTTGGCTCTGCAGAATCTCAGTCAACCAGAATTTAAGACAGTTATTTTTTTCCTACTAAAGTGCAATAAAATACGCAACGAGAATCATTTCTTCTCGGAATTTAATGATCGAATCGTGTATTTACTCGAGACGGAATACATTGACATTTCCTGCTGGAAATCCCTCACCACTTTATAACTTAATTATTTTCTTTGAAAAGTTGAATCCTTACAGTCCAATTATTACGGAAGGTTATATAGCACGTTACCGCCGTAAAACCGCGGTGCACAGCTGTTAAGGAATAAAGTAGACACCACCATCCTGGTAAATCGGGGTCCGTTCAAAAGAAGTAGGAAACACTGATTCCATTCCTTTGCTATACAATAACTCACCTGCATTTGTCGTCAATGGCTTCATAGGGGTAGGTCTTCTCAGTGTCAATGCCATGGTTGTCCTTGATGTACTTGAAGGCGTTGTCCATGAGGCCACCATTGCAGCCGTTGTTACCGTACGCGGCGGAGCAGTCGATCAGGTTCTGTTCTGACAGTGACACCAGGACGTTGCTCTTTCGGTAGTGCTGACCTTCCAGAGCCCCAGTCTGGTGATTAAAAGAGATCGATTCGTTAATAAAACTCTTCGGTGATATTTATACTTTTACGTCTGGTTTCTGAAACGCTGATTGACCTAAAATTATGACAATTAAGTTCATCAACTAGACAGGAGTGCTAGTTGAACAAAAAATTTGAAACCGGGCGTTAGAGTTGTACGATTTTTTTAATACTAAGCAGTTGGGAGTACTTGGGGTATATACAAAATAACATTCGATAAGCGATATATCGCTAGCCATGTCCAAAATGTATTGAACTTTCAGCTTTTGAAATGTCACGTGGTCTCTAAACAAGCTAGGCAATGTTCATATTACTCCACAACAATAATGCGTTGACAGGCTTATTTTGACAAGCGATGTCGCTAGTTGTACAGTTACAGCGATGGCGAAGTTCGCTATGGAATCGATTTGGAGCCAATGTACTTTGTCTATGGCATCTTAATCGTTAAACTATGGATTTCCTAAATCGATTCTCAGCTTGGAAATCGGAGAGAGCACCTTAGAAGAAAACACAACGGTGAGAATGACGATTAAACTGGATCTCAATCTATCAAAGCTGTCTCTTATTCATTCAAAGAGCTTTTTGTGACTGACTGACGAAGAGCTGTTAGGACATTCACCGGATTTGAGGCGGCAGAGCACAGAGAGTGCCTAACCTAATCCTCTTTGCAGAAACTAAGCCTGAGGACTGGCCCCTCTCAGGAGCCTCGGCTCGGGCCGTTACTTCTTGGTTGTAACCGGATTGGGAGGTCACCGAGCTCTTAGGTCGCTTCGGCGGACGCGCAGTGACTGGGTTCAAAGGACCCCGAGAGGGGGCCCTCGGTTCCATCGGTAGCTATTGTCTAAGTAATGGTACAACCACTTCGGAAAGCGTTAGCGCTAGAAGATGCGAAAGAAACTCCAGCAATGCCCCTATCTTCAACGGTCCAGACCAAAGAGCTGGATTGCATTTTGCAGAACGGTATCTACAATTTGTTACGTTTATTATTAATTTTAACAATAACTAATTAATTAAATTAATTCTTTGCATTTCTATTTCCAAACAATAATCAAAAGGAATTTAAAATACGCAATAAATAGAATTAAACGATATATTTGCGACTTAATATTCCATTTATGTATAACACGAGACAAAGTACAATAACATACATTGGATGTCGATGAACTATTCTTTGTTTGTCATCAAATATTGTTGTATGAACAGTGAAGTCGACCTCGGCGACGAACACGTCGTCGCAAGCAGCGGCCATTGCGACCTGCTTCCTACGAACTATAACAAAGACGCTGTTCTATTTACATTTACATGTTTGAAATACTTTTACTGTACTATATATAGGGGACGTCCAAGGAGAACTTATATCGATCAGATTAGTGGTTTACTAAAAAAGGACGATATAAGGAGCATCCGTAACCCACGAGGATGTATGCGTAGATGTATGGATGTAGAAGAAGCCTTTCTCTCCCCTACCCCTTTGGCTTAGCGGTGAGCGCATTTTTACTATATTTTCATTGATAATTCAACTATCGCGCTTTTTTTAATCAACTGGATGTGCCATTCAGCGGCGAAGGAAGAAATTTACGACGTTAATCCGTAAAGTAAAACGTTCCAATGAATGTGTATACAAAATTTAATATAGAATAAATACAAGAAATAAATGTTTTTTCTCAACGAAAAAATATTTTTTTCCTCGAAAAAAAAAGGCGACACACACAGAGTTTGTGCCAATGTGACCTGAATAGTACCAATCGAACTCTCGGCCGTCGTATCATAATTTTAAATTATCATAAGTGGATTAGTTGAGTTTAAAATGGCTAGGTAACCATTTTGCTTATTTGAACTAAGCAACTCAACTGACCATTGTACTGTCACGTTGATCATGTGCGGTGAATTACAACGTGATCGCTAGAATAAAACTCAAGGTGAAAGGTTGGTGGCTAGATGAACAGAGAACATTATTTCAGACATGTAATTACGTGATGTTATAAGCAATTTTGAATTTAAAATCTTAGGCTAAGAGACTAGAATTTAAACATGACTATCATTTCTCTTTTGCTTAAAGTGAAGGTACAATATAGTGTTGTGTAACTCATACATGAGGCACTTCAAATGTCCCATACAAAGGAATGAATTGTCCCATCGCTTCAAACACACTTCAAACTTGTTGAGGTAAATACTTTGAAGTCACTCCATCAAGAAAGAGTAAGTGAATGAGCGAACGTATTTTGAGGTGTTTCATCCTGCTCACACTTCTCATGCTTCACAAGGTGATTGAAGTGTAAATTTTCGAGATTCAAAGTTTATGCGGTTAAACTAGATTTCGTTTGTATGAATTATTATTTATATATTATTGTTGTTTTTTTTGTTGTGCCCCATTTTGGCCATTATAATTTATTGGTAGTTTTTATGAATCCTAAGCAAACACAATAACACCTATGGCTTTAATTTTAGCAGTCAAGTCTTAGTTCTTTTAACGCTTGTATACACGTATGTAACTTTCCATTTTGTCTGTGCATTTGAGGACCACCTCAAATGAGGTGGTACTACACTTCGTTTCGCGAAATGAGTACCTCATACAGACTCATTTTGGTTCTTCGTCATCACTAGTACAATAATATATAAACCGATATTATTTTAAAGAAATAATGCGTCAATTGCAAACCGGTACATAGAAAATTGACTTCCCTAAATGGTGCCGCGCGTAGCATCGTTACACATTTGGTTTGATATATACCTTAATAAATATCGGTGTTACATGTGTGACTAACACGCGTCTGTCCCGTTGTGTACAACAAAGTAAATAATCGAAATGACTCAGTTCGATGAATAATAACATCTAACCGGGTCGCTGTACACTGTATCGCGATGTTTGACAAACGTTGGAACAGGTCATCGAAACATTTGTGCAAACATTTGTCATTTCAAAACTAATATACCGGAACAACTAGCTGACCCGGCTAACTTTGTTCCGCCTATAATTAATAGATGGTTCACTATTTTGGTGACAATGGCTTACATATAAAAGATAGATACATGCTGTCGCGGGCTTTTTTGTAGGGCTGCTTAAGGTAAACATTTCCATTGTACATTATTTCCGTGTAACTAACGGTTTTTGCAGCGCACGCCAGAATAGTTCGCATATAGCTATTTTGTCTCTTCTTACTTGTCGTTATATTTTGGACAATTCACACAATCTTTATAAATTATAGCCTTTATGTTATTCTGATATATAAGCTATATTATTGTACAGTTTAATTAAAATATATTCAGTAGTTCTTCCGTGAGAGAACAACAAACATCCATACATACATTCGCATTTATAAAATTAGTAGGACAAATCGTTCTAACAATATAGTAGTTTTAGGCCTTTTTGGGTCAGGAAACCCAAACTAATCAATGACCCGACCGAGATTCCAACATGTAACAATTAAATCGTAAATCAGTTAAGACGCATCACCACTTAGATTACGTCACCAAGCACAAATACTCCAATTTAAAAGCAAAACAACAATGGCCAAAGAATAATCCGCTATCACATCACACTCGTCAACAAATTGACACGTACGTAGAATTTGAATTGAACAACAATAAATATTGACGGGCCAGTTGGCGTGGTAAGATACTTGTCACGCCGCAGGACAGACATTTGTGTGGCATGAACATGTCTGTCCTGAATCTGAGTGGTGTCTATTTAAGTATGTATTTAAAAGACATGTCACCAGTTATCTGGTTTCCATAGTAATCTGTTTAGTGGAGGATCAGATGGCTGTGTGTGGGAAAAAACGTGACCTTAAAAGTATAATGGACCAATACACATTAGTGTAATAAAATGTGATTTAATTAAAAAAAAATCAACTATGAAGGAGGGGATGGATTTAAAAGAGAATGCAGAATTCAAATTTGTTTCGTTACTCTCTCTTCATTCACTCTTTCAACATGCCCGAACCACCGAAGCATACCTTTCTCAATTATAGTCCATCCACTTTTAAGCTACATTCCTCTCTTATAACGCTATTTTAATCCTATCATTTAATGTCACGCCTAACATACTTCTTAAGGATCGCATCTCAACGGCATTAACTCGACTAGCATACTTTACCTGACTATGACTAACAAATTAACTACCTAAGTAAATATTTACGAATACTTGTTTTTTAGTGTCGCTTTGTTCTACTCGCCCTAATACTAAAACGAGGAAAACATATTCCATTAGCAATTCAAGGTTAAGCAAACGGTGCTTGTTATCGATTCATAGCAACCATTGTATAGCTCCGAGTATCGTTATAAACTATCACGCACTTCAATACAATTAGGGTAGATACAGCTAGCTTATGAGACGGCCACTAAGAGAAAATAAATCTAAAACTACAAAAGTCTTAACGAAATTATAAAATAGATTCTGGAATGATCCGGTTTAATCCGGTTAAAACTAGTTCATGTAGATTTACAGCTGTCAAAATGCAACTGCTATTATTATTTTAGTAATGTACCAGTTAATATGCTCTGTATAAATAATTCAAGTTAAATAAATTATTTTCTACATGTTTACGGAACGTTTCGCTATACATATTTTGTGTTTTACATGAATGCACGTGACCTGCCGCTCCGACTGTACCGGCAAAAACTTTCAAAACCAGTTTTAAGATCACCTGATGGCTTGCAGGCGAGTTTGTTGCATATTTTCCTTTATTGTCAGGTCCTTAAGGTCTACAAATGTAAAAAATTGTTTTATTAAAATCGAATACCACGTATTTAAATCTTTACTATTGTATTTCAATGGGTGTGCGTAAAAAACTTTTCCCGAGGTCAATGGATTTGTTCAGCTCATAAAATTTTTGGTTTTCTTTATTTAGAGAAATAATTAGCAATTAAATCGCAACTAAACCATCGTTTGTCGACGGTATTTTATTACTTGTATCGAAAGATTGAAATCGAAAAAAATGTTAGTTTTCAAACGAAAAAGCGGTCGACTTGATGTTAAGTGGACACAGCTATACACAAATGTGTACAAAATCCAGAATAATAGGCTTATTTTACTTTACAGACACAAAATAACTTGAATTCGTACAGTGTCAAACGTTCGAGTCGTTGACGCATACAGGATTGTGACTTGACGCGCTTTAGGCAAAATTAGTGTATACTTACTGCGCTGAAGGACCAGCAGGAGCCGCACTTGCCCTGGTCCTTGACATCGGTGACGGCGCCCTGCTTGCGCCAGTCCACGTGGTCCGGCACGCGGACATTCGCCGGCGGCAGGAACGTCGCGCCCTGCACGTCCGCGCTTTTGCCGAACAGACCCTTGCTGTGTCTGCACATAACATCACTTTAACTATTTCAACTGAAACGAAGTCAGTTGCACGAAAGGGCTAAGTCAACATTTAATTTCAATGTCAATTAATAATAGAAGCGTTAATAATAATAATTAGTTGGCAAATTTTGCAGGCGAATTAGTATAGTTTTAACGCATGATTGGTATCGTTTGTGTATGGCCGACTAACTCGCTAACGCGTAATACATCAGGCGTCAGCTAATGCGATAAGAGCGGACCTAATAACATTGTTACGCTAATCTTGTTCACTTGGTAATTTATTAATATTTTTAATACTCGGTGTATGTCGCCTTATCGCTTTTGTCAATCAGATATTTGAAGTCAAACGGATACAGAGTTCTCTTAGGTTTCTCTGATGAATTTTAATTGTACGGATTTCTCCTGTTCCTTCTCAAACAAATCCAAAGAGAAGAAGGAATGACATTTTTTGTGCTCGCCTACGTAATAACAGAAACATCTGTTTTTTATATATATAATATGAGGCGGCAAACAACAGTATACCCCATATTCAGTGATCGCTATCCATATGCCTCAAGCTAATGAGTTGCAGATGCGTTGCCTACCTTTAATGTACAGAGGATAAACAGAAAATCGTTATTTCCCATTCATCCCCTCAACTGTTAACTTTCAAGTCTTTAGGCCCAGTAGTTTGGTGCATTGATATATCAGTCAGTCAGTTTCTTATTTTATGTATATTAATGAAATATATGTTAAATGTCTAATCTGGTAAACAAACTTACGGTGACTCATGGCCATTGTGCACTGTGCTGTATCCGCCCTCCGGATATTCGCAAATTAATACAGATAACGGTCCAATACAGACGGTTTAAAATTACAAATCATGCACTTCATTATCAAAACCACAGCCGTTAAAACGAACTGACAGACAAAAGCATATAAACATTTTCCCTATCTAGGTACGAGAGTATAACCAGATTGATTTTTATATGACCCATAACGATACGAATTTACGGACCCATATTTAGATTAAAAAGTCAAAATTTAATTTAAATGTTTAGAAGTTTATCGGTATTGTCTCTTCCATTCATCCAAAGGGCTTTCGCCAACTTTACCAGCCCCTAATTTCTAATTATAATAATTTCTCAATTATACCATAATGGCGTATCAATGTGTCAAAATTTCACCTTTAATAATAATAATTATAATTATAATAATTATAATAATAATAATTATAATATCCTAGGACATATTCACACACGGCCATCTGATCCCAAACTAAGCAGAGCTTGTGCTATGGCAACCAGATAACTGATATACTACTTTTATTTTGTAATACTAATGAATAGATAATTACACGCAGACTCAGGACAGACATGTTCATGCACACAAATGTCTGTGAGTGGGAATCGAACCCACGACCTGTGGCGTGAAAAGCAAGTATCTTACAAACCACGCCAACCGGCCCGTCATTTAATAATTAAATAAAATAATGTAATCAATAAGAACTTAAATTTGAAAATACTTTGTTCTGGCATTTTTGAAAGAAATAAATTTTTCCTAAAAATTGGCAACCCTAAGTACCGGAGATAGATAAAATATCGAAGTAAGCTATTTGACATAACTAGACAATCACATCTGCTAGTAATACTGAATAGTAAACAAACATACTACTAGGAGTTTCCATAAGGTCACAAGCCCTAGGGTCAAGCGCTCGGTTATGGCCGATAAATGTGTCACGTGACTGAATAAACATAATAATGCGGACAATTATTATTATTACATTCATTAACGGATAAGTTATTGCACGATGTTATTGCCGGGTCGGATGGGAATTGTTTTTGTATGCTTTCCGATATAACGCAGTAGACATGTCATCAATCAAGCCTCGCTACGTTCCGTTTTAGTTAATTGATGCGAAGTCTTATGTTTATTTTAATTACCATTTATTTATCAACATATATATATATATATAAAATAAGAAACTGTCTGACTGATATATCAACGCACAGCCCAAAGCCTAAAGTAGGGAATGAAAGCTTATACATTGAAACATTTTTCAAAACAACTTTTTATTGAATTATTAGAATATATCTGTAGATAAATGTTGAGATGCGATCCTTAAGAAGTATGTTAGGCGTGACATTGAATGATAGGGTTAAAAATAGCGTTATAAGAGAAGAGTGTGGCTTAAAAGTGGACGTTGTGACTAGAATTGAGAAAGGTATGCTTCGGTGGTTCGGGCATGTTGAAAGGATGAATGAAGAGAGAATAACAAAACAAATTTATGTTGCAAAAGTGAGTGGCAACGTTGGTAGGGGACGCCCTAGGAGAACTTATATCGATCAGATTAGTGACTTAAAAAAAGGGCGATAAGGATCACCTATTACCGACGAGCATGCATGCGTAGATGTATGAATGTGGAAGAATTCCCAAATGGAAATCCATTACCTGCCTGCCCCTCTGGGCTACGGGCGTGAGCGCATATTTTATTTTATTTATATCTTTAAATAGAAAGCCAGAAGATTAATTTATGCTAAAATTATAACATTATCAATTAAATCGTTTACTCACTTAGTCGTCTTGTTGAATCCGTTCATGGTGTGGACGAACTCGTGGTGCAGCATGTCGCCGTACTTGTTCTGCTTGACGCGGAAGGTGACCTGGCCCCGCGCGAACCTCTGGTTGTGCTTGGCTATCTTGTGCTTGTTCTCAGCGTATATCTTCATCCGGAACTTGTCTTCAACTTCGCTGTCGTATTGTTTCTGGTGCTCCATCTACAAGGGATTAGGTTACTTTACAAAGAAACTACCCTGAGGGTTATTGACCGCAAAGCCTTATGGAATAGAGAACACTACGCGATTATTATCTATACCATAATAAAGAATCTAAAACAAAGAGAAATTAGATCAGAGCTGACAGCTGTAGAGTCCGCAACAACATCTGTTGCACGAATGGGCCGGCTCGACCGGTGAAATACCACGACCTCACAGATAACAGGCGTGAAGAAGAAGTACTCTGCGTTTCGTCTAATTAGTGAGGTGCCAGAGGCCTTATTTCAGTCTTCATCGCCTTCCCACCCTTTCCTCATAAGGACAGGATGGGAAGGGGAAGGGAATTGGACGGTGAGGTGGTTAACCGGGAAAAAGAAATATCCTTTTTCCTGTCTATCCTTTGTTTAATAAAGGTAGGCAATGTATCTGCAACACATTTGCTTGTTGCGGATGTCTATGGGTAGCGCTTACTTAACATCAGGTGATCCGCTTGCTCGTTTGCCACCTTCTCACAAAAAAATATATTTGATAATCCGTTCTGGATAAACTCAAAATCGTCTGGGGTCATTTTAAAAATGATTTCAAGAATATAGGATTACGTCCTAAAATAAATTTACAATCGACAACAAAGGAACCTAAAAATCGGACGGCCGCGTGACGGAAGACATTGTGGAAGGTTTACGTACAATGTGATATGTGCGATATACCCTTCTCAAACAGTGAAATAGTACTTTAAATATGTTCTCTGTAATACGAAAACCGTACCTTAAATGCGTTCCACTCTTCCTTGACCAGGTCGAAGAAGGAGACGGCGCTGGCAGCCGCCACCACGCACATCAGCACCACCAAGCCTCTCATTGTAAACCTGTAACAAACCGACAGTTCCCATTGAAAGTATCTTTCACGATTTATATGATGGTAGGCTTTAATATTTCGAGAGCAGGTTTGGGGGAGTGGTATTCCCGCTCCCCCAACACCATTCCCATTGAAAGGAAACGTAGTATTCCTGAGAAACGACTTGTTCAAAGTTGTGAGCGTTCGGTTTTGCAGAGCACAAACAGTAAGGGAAGTTAAAATCAAAGCTTTAGATTTTTTTAAAGTACAGATAGAGCTCTGGGGTTGGGGTGTCTCTAATTATTAAAAAAAAACCACGCAAGCAACGCCGTATACCTTCCTCGGCCACATGTCATACAAATCATAATCGGCTTTTATAGCTTCTTACAAATTCTTTTTTAGCATTTGTCAAATGAAAATAACTCGTCTCACCCTTACCGTTGAATTTTTTTAACCTATTTTTTTAGGGGTTTTTATCCAATTAAGACACGGCAACCCCATAGTACCTTTTCAAACTTACACACACATATATATAAACTTAAAATAATTATTCAGGGAACGAGCTGACAGAGCCGTTAAGCCGCGTCAGAATGCGGGTCATATACGATGGACTGTATTCGCCCTGCGTCCATTGTGTTGAGCTTGAAATCTTCGAGGAACGACTCACGATCCCGTCTCTTCCTCTCACATTTCAACAGTTTGTTGATAAATTGTTATTATTTATTTAATATATCTTGTATTTATTTAGAACTAATCAATACGATAAAAAAAAGCATTGGATGATTAGATAACCATATCTACTAACGAATAATTTCAACGTAAATATTAAAAATGTAAACAAGCTGGCGTGAACTACGAAATTTTGAAAATACCCTCCAAATTAAAAAAAATCTTACTGAAGTCTAGATGGTCGGTTTTTTTTATTAAACTACTCGACAATCTATTTGTAGCATTCCTCAGTCTACATTGATGTTGACAATGGTGTTGGCCAGCAGCTCATTTATAAATAATGACAGTTGTCTTAAAATGTAAGCTAAGGAGGGTCTTTTAGACTAACATTTTTACAGCCAATTTAAGATCCTTAAGAGAAAATATTTATCAATAATATTTTATTAGAATTATACTTTAATACATTTCTTTATTTTATTTCGATGATCTTTCGATTAAACCCTAAATTTTACTTTAAATATACCGTTGTCACCGCTTGAAATCCGATACTCCGATACACTTGAAAAAAACAGCATCTATTTAATATTAGTAAACATACGGGAGACTTCTGTAAGAGCACGAGACTTACGGCATTCACGTATTAGATTAGCGCTGGTTACTTTTGATTGAATGGAGTATTTGTCAAATATTAGAAACAAAAATAAACGAATCATTTATTAACCATTAGCAGTTGTTTATAATTTATTTATTATTCGTAATGATATCTATAAGTTTTAGTTTTGCACATCAAAAATCTTCATCTATTCAATACAATATATCCATGGACGTCAATGATATTTAAATACTACCCTTTTATCTTAAAATATATTCAATCCGTTGGCTTATTCAAAAACTTTAAATGAAAAAAGAAATGAAGCAATTTTGTTATAGAAGATTTGTAATATTTTATTTTTTTAATCATGGACAATAAAATAAACTGTATACAGCATTTTAAATGTATAACTTGTTTCAAAATCACCTACATTGATATCATTCTAGAGTGACGCAAGAAAATTATAATGTGGGATAACATTTATTTTAATCAAATCAATAAGTACACCATCCTTTATAATATTTGAAACTTGTATGATAATTTCAAGGTATATATATATATATATATATATACCTTGAAAATAATTAAAATTAATACTAGAAAAGAAAGCATCTATGAGATGTTATGTTTACCAATTGTATTTACTTGTTTACTACGCAACAATCCGTCAACGTGAATGGAACAAAGAAACGATAATCTAATCTCAGATCCTCCAAATCGACAAAGTTTATTTTCCTACAAAAATAAAAAAGAACAAACTTACCTCGAGTACACAAGAATAAAATAATAAATTCAATTAAATATTGTTATAAGGAACGACGTATTTAACAATAATGCGTATAGGAGTGTCCGGTCCCCACAATTCGCAGAAATCTTTTGAGTGAAATTGATTGTAAGCGAGATATTAAAAGAGAACGAACAAAATTACGGAAACACGAATCACCGTTCAATCGGTTCAACTTCAATCATTCAACGCGAGGTGACGCGAGCTACTTAACATCACAGAGTAATAATAGTAACGAGAAACGTTTAACGTATAATATCTGTACTGTTACTGTAATGCTATTAGCATGCTATAAAACTTCGTTAAAAATATTATATTTTTATTACGATGGAATCAACTTCTAAATTTTGGTTAGTTCATATACATAATATATTACAAAGATATACAGAGACATTTATCAAACGAATACTTCCAAAGTTTGTACATTTAAATAAAAATATAACAAACTTAATATTCATGCTTAATGCCTCCTTTCATTATTCAGATGTTGAAACTGCTTGGTGAACTATTAACTGTAGGTAATTTCTTGAAGGATATAGGTTATACTTGGGCTGCTCTCAAGGAACAGCGTGTATTGCCATGTATCGTTAGGAAATGTTTAACTTGGGTTTAGCATTTAATGAGTTTATATAATTCAATGAGTGGTGCAGATTATTTAAGAGACAGCATTACGGCAACTGGAATCCATCGACTTTGCCACTTATACTTGTCAACGCGTATAATAAAGGTCCAACACCTTCATTAGATGTTGGACCTTTATTATACGCGTTGATGTGAAAGCGGTGATGATTCCTGAACTTTCAGTGGATTGTAAAAATTATTCTGATGCCTTTCAAATATAAATTTTGATTTTAATAATAATTCGTAGTAAATTGACCAGTGGATTTATAAAATTATCACAAATTACCAGTTGAATATATCTATTTACTATAATATACCTTGTTTCACAGTAAGATGTGACTTTTGTAAAAAAAGGTTTTTATGTTAAAATTTGTAAATTTCAAAAGATTTTCGAAAAAAAACACATTCTCATATTACCTTATAGCATTAGCTATCCATATTACACAATTATACTTTAAAATTTCCACAAAATTACAACATTTCCGCCATGTATGGTAAATGACCTTTGTTTGTTTACAACAATCATATCTTGCAATGAAATAGACCTATTTACGAGGAATGTTATAGAATATTTTTTTATAGCAACATCTGTAAAATTATATCAAAATAAGCTTCAGTAAATAAAAAACAAACATCAAAGCGCATTTTTGCAATATATAATATAATTTATTCACACAGTCACACATTAATATTTGAATGATTGAAATTTAGTTACTTAGTTAAGCACTATTGACATTCTTAACTTGCTAAGTTAGCCTTTGTTATCATACAAAATACCTTTGTGGAATTCATATTAGGTGATATGTTTATTGATGTAATAATAGAAATACAATGTCCAGCAATGTGGAATGTTATGTACATAGATAAGCTGATATATTTCTTTGACACGTGGAGGACATCCCTACTAATATAAATGTGAATGTAAGTTTGTTTGTTACGCTTTCACGCGAAAACTACTTAACCGATCATCATGAAAGTTTGAACACATATTCTTGGGGATATTAGAAGTAACATAGGATACTTTTTATATAAAAAGCGAAGTATGTATGTTCCCTGTAGACCTATATATATATACCAATATAGACTGCGAAACGACTGGACGGATTAACATAAGTGGTACCCGGGCGAAGCCGGGAGGGTCACTAGTGTGACCTGTGTCATAAATGAATTAATTACGTAAACTTTTTACTTTTCCAGTTTGAAAATTTGCAAGCGCTTCATATCTTCTATTCCTTACGCAGTTTACCTACAAAATATGATTTAGAATTAATGCTTTTAATAAAATGTGCAAGAAAAAAATCTGTTTTACTGACTTGAGAAGAATAGAAGGTCAAACTAATTTAGAATATGTCATACTTTTTGATTGGAATAGACTAAAATATTAAATAATTATGGTTTAAATATAGATTGTGCGATTAAAATTCTCAGCCTCACTTTCAATCCAACGGCTTGGCAAAACTCTACTAAGTATTCTATAGGCTTGGGGATTTTGAAGAGCTATTAAGAAATGATATGTTGGAGGAAGATCTTAAAAGAATATGCCACTTACGCTATATTAGGAGAATAGTAAATCCAGATTGAGTTTCCAATGACCAGTTACTAGGGTACTCATTTAAAGAAGAATTATGGTTATATAGTGAAGAAAGATGATATGGGTGAAACTCCCAAGGAATTATTAAATTTAAGATTCGAGTACAAATCAAGAATCAATTCGGTAATTAAAGTTTTATAAAGTTATAAGCTAATTATCACTTCTACTTGACTTTCGGCAACTTTCGGACTGTCAGGTCACCTATTCTATTCTATGTATTACTTTATAATTTATATTTTATAATATATACTCTTTGCTGCCAGTGTCAATGTCATGCACATGTGCTTATTTATGCCAATTTATGCTAAATGATACAAGTCAAGATGTAATGGTTATTATTTTATAAGCACTGTAAACTAAAAGAAAACAATGAAACAGAATAATGAAGACGAGAAAGTTCAACTGAAAAAGTCTAAGAAGGACAAGTTCAAATTGTTCAAGCCTAAAAAGAAAAAAAGCGGGGCAGAAGATGCAGCCATTCAATATTTGCAGGCTCAATATGATAAGGTAAAATCATATGCTAAGAACTGTTAAAGATAATTAAAAAAAAGGATTGAAGATTACCACCATCATTAAACACTAATAACATTATATTACTTTCCGACCGAGATTGGCTTTGCTTTGTAATCTGTCTTCGTAAGATCGTGTTTTTTCAGAAGATATGACATAAATACATGTATATACAGAAATTTTATAGGTACCAGTAAGATTTAGCATTGGTGACATCCAAAATATTATCCAATGATACTGAGCACTATGATATGGCGGCATAAAAATTAGCAAAGACTATTAGAAAGATGCATAAATAGCATTTTTTTAAATTAAAAGGCATATTTAATTTTAAAATTCACTGCAATTTTTGAAATTTTATAATAAAATCCAATAACATCTAACCTATTAAAAGATTGTTTATTAGAAGAATTTTAAAATTACATTTTTTTTATTCAATTAAATAAATTGTGTTATTTTTGTACTTGTATACTAATGATTTATATATTTTTTTCAGATAAATCCAGATGCCATCAAAACATTTAAAGATTTTCCATTATCTCAAAAAACTTTGAAAGGATTAAAAGATAACAATTATGTTACACCAACAGAAATACAGAGGCAAGCAATCGGGTACGGTTTACAAGGCAAAGATATCTTAGGTGCGGCAAAAACTGGCTCAGGAAAAACTTTAGCATTTCTAATACCGATTTTAGAAAATTTATTTTGTAAGAAATGGACTAGACTTGACGGAGTTGGTGCACTAGTAATTTCACCAACAAGAGAATTAGCATATCAGATTTATGAAACATTAAGAAAAGTAGGCGGCCTACATGACTTTTCAGCAGGTTTGATCATAGGTGGACAAAATCTTAAGTTTGAGAGAAAAAGAATGGATCAGATAAATATTCTTATCTGCACTCCAGGAAGACTTCTTCAACATATGGATGAAAATCCACTTTTTGACTGTAGTCATCTTCAAATACTTGTTTTAGATGAAGCTGACAGATGCTTAGATATGGGATTTGCAACAACCATGAATGCAATTATAGAAAACTTGCCACCAGAAAGGCAAACACTATTGTTCTCTGCTACTCAAACAAAATCTGTTAAGGACTTAGCACGACTTAGCTTATCCTTCCCTACTTATGTTGCTCCTCATGAGCAAGCTGAAACTGTGACCCCGGAATTTCTACAACAAAGTTATATTGTTTGTGAGATTGATGAAAAAATAGGAATATTATGGTCGTTCATTAGAAATCACCTGAAGCAAAAGGTATTAGTTTTCATGGCCACTTGCAAACAAGTAAAATACACATATGATTTGTTTTGCAAATTAAGACCTGGCGTTAGTTTGTTAGCTCTGTATGGAACATTGCATCAAGAAAAAAGGGAAAGAATTTACAATGAGTTTTGTAGAAAGTCAAATGTTGTTCTTTTCGCCACTGATTTAGCATCTCGAGGCTTAGACTTTCCCCATGTGAATTGGGTAATTCAAATGGACTGTCCAGAAGACGTTGAAACATATATACACAGAGCAGGGCGCACAGCAAGAGGTGTTTTTGGAAAAGGTGAAGGGCTTTTGATGCTTCTTCCACATGAAGAGAAAATTGTTGAGGATCTCCAAAAAAGCAAGATTCCAATAAATAAAATAGCAGTTGATCCATCTAAAGTTGTTGCTCCACAAAGAAAAATTGAGGGATTACTTTCAGATAACACTGAGCTCAAACAAACTGCACAAAGAGCATTTGTCAGTTATGTCAAATCAATATTTTTAATGAAAAATAAAGAAATATTTAATGTTCATCTCTTAGATACTGATGCTTATGCAAGATCTTTAGGTTTAATAGTCCCTCCAAGAATAAGATTCTTACATAAAAATCTAAAGGGATATAATGCACCCAAAAAAGAATCGGAAAATGTTGTAAATGAAGATGTTCTTGATAAATTAAAAGAAAAAGCTGAAAATGATGCTGGTACCGGCCAAAGTTCAGACGATGAAGAACCTACTCCACAATTAAAGAAAAATAAAAAACTTACAAAAGAACTGCCTAAATTTGATTTCCATGATGACGGAGATAGCGAAGATGACTTTCTTCAAGTTAAAGAAGTTAATGTTGATGTTAAAGCTCCAGTAGAAGAAGAAGAATATAACACGTCAAAGAAGAAAAGGAAACCCTTAACAAAAGCAGCTGTTGCTAAAAAGTTACTAAAAAAGAAAATTAAAGTGAATACACAGGTAAAATTCACTGAAGATGGTGAAGCTATAGAAGATGAAAAGAAGGATGTTAAATCTGTTTTAGCAAAACAATTCATTAATGAAGATATTGGTGGAATAGATATAGAAAAAGCGAAAGAGGTTTTACGAGAAGAAGACAAATTTGATAAGATAAGGTTCAGAGAAAAAGTGAAAGCTAAACATAAAGAGCAAAAACGTAAGTTTAAAAACAAGAAGAAGGAAGAAGCAGAAGAACAAGATGAATTTGGATCGCAATCTGAGTCTGATGGACCCGATTTGTCATGGTTACCAGATCCTGATAAAATATATGGCAAAAAAGATAGTGGAAGTGAGAAGGAAGATCAGTCTAATACAGAAGCTAATAGTGACTCAGGTGAAGAAAAATACCACAGGTAAGTTCATTACCCAAAGTTAATTTTCTAATGATAAAAAATATTGTTAAGTGGCATTCAACACTATTTTTAACATAATTTTAGCCTTTTTATAATAATTTACATTTAAAGAGGTCATAAAGTATATACTTAGAAAATTTAACCAAGATTTGTATTTTTATTTCTTAACAATTGTATTTTTTTCCAGGCCTTTAAAACACAAACTAGTTGAAAGCAAGGGTATTCCACAAGATAGTGTTACACCTCGAAAGAAAAAGAAGCTAAAAGATATATCGGGTTCTTTATCCATTCAAGAAGCTGAAGCACTTGCAATGCAATTATTACAACCACAATTATGAGAAAAAATAATAAATGAATAATTACATATTTTTGATGCAGTTTATTTTAATTTATACTATTAATTATGTTTTTAGTATGCATAGTTTATATACTTAGGCTTGACCAGGGGTGGCAACAGGCGGACCGCCGTAAGGTCGAAATTCGAACCGCTACATATTGTCAAATTAAACTAAACACTTTTGCTGACCCCTAAAGTTTTACACTATAAATTATTAGTCGCCACATTTGGCGACGTAGGCAATCTTAGTATAATAGTATTTTGATTGAGATTGATAGAACGGGGACTAACACTGAAGAAGTTATGCATACATTTTTTAACAGTGGTTAACAACATCTGTTGCACGAATGGGCGTTCCGATTGGTAAAATACCACGATCTCGCAGAAGACAGGGGTGAAGTAGAAGTATTCTATGTTTCTTCTGATAAGTGAGGTTTGGAGACCCAAATCTAGTCATCTCTCCCTCCCATTAGACAAACATGGGTGGCGAAAGAGGATTTGGAGCGAAGGTGTGGTGAAAAGCAAATATACTTTTACCTATCCACTAAAGGTAGGCAATGCATTTGCAGGTCATTATATTGTTGCAGATACCATAAAAAAGATGCTCATGCCTATGCCATTGGTTTTTAGATTCCATCGGTAAAAGCTTAATATTTTGCTCATGATGCGAAATTATTGAGGAAAAAACATATTACCCGAAGTATATTCATTTAATTCTCTAAAATCGGTAGGTTCGATCCCTGACGTTATCTAAATCTATAAAATAAAACTTAGAAATAGCAACACCGTATTTATTTGCTGTTTGACAGACAGAAAACGGATCGTTGCAAGATCGTTGCACTTTTATCGGTGAAACGCTAAAATTCGTACAATACCAAGTTTTCTATGGATCTAGACTAATTTAAATTGTACTTATTACTTTTAATTATGTTTTGGAGCGGAAACTATATCGTAGTTAGAGAGTTAAACAATCTACTTGAAGAGGAGGTGCGTATTTTGATACAGGAATTCGTGGTTATGATTGGATGTATGAATAAGTTTAAAGCCGAAATTTTGGTGTTGCGTTACTGTTTATTGCATATTAATCATGATACGAAGAGTTGTTGGAATACGTAATTATATGTTAGTGAAGTGTTTCGAAGTATCGGAGTATTTTAAATGGGCATTGTTTTGTTTTAGGATGTAACACTGACTCAGGTATTAGAGGCGGATGATATACTGCAGGAATGTAAGGCCGACAATAGAACGCTAATGCTCTTGTAAGTCCTTTTAATATACTTTATAACATAACCTTTACCTCCATCAATATTTTTTTAAGTATGTTTCTGGAAATTGTATTTAAATTTCCATTTTATTAAAAATAATAAATTATCAACAACAATACATAATTTACAAATATGTAAATAGACAGAACAAATAAGTGCAAAATATCACATTATAAACTTCATTAATGATATTGCTATCTTGATAGAATACTTGACACTCTAATCCTTTATTTTTGGTTGTATGTTTTGTATGCTTCCATATTTAATTATTTTAAAAATGAATTTAATTATTAGTAAAGTATACAAAAACTCATAAACACTAAAATTACTTTAGTATTTGTATGGTAGTCACAGTTTAGTATAAATTGATAACATTATGGATTTATTATATTTAGGGTGAGTAGTTCAAACTTTTTCTATATTATAATTTCTAAAGCTTCCTTAATTAAAAAAGAGAAAGCACCATTTGAATATTGAAGAAGTGTAACAACATAACTAAAAGGCTATTTTTTGCTTTCTGAATGGATAAATAACAGATGTTTGGCAATGTAGTGCAAAACACCTGAATCACGATTGAACAAAGTTACAATGAAGTAATAGTCTATAAATATTTTATAAACCAAGCCATTAATTCTTTGAGCCTATTTAATTTTGAAATTTTCTATCATGTTAGTATATTATAGACCCAGTTTCATCATACATTTCTACAATAGTTAATGAAAGTGATGATTGGAAAATTAAAAAACAAATCTATGTTAACAGTAATTAAAATTAAAAGTGATACATATATAATCATACATACCTTTTGAATTTAAGTTTATGTAACAAAATGTATGTATGGCTAAGTTGTAAAAATAATAAGGTCAGCTATTTACTATACTCGGGTAATTTATTTTTGTTTACTTTATTCACACTGCAGTATTTATTCTTTACAAAAAACTCTTGTCCCTATATTGTTTGTTGCTAGTAGTACATTACAATATTTTTAACATTTCAGTTTAACAAGATCGGATATACTAGCAGAGCTGGTAACTCATATCACAGAAGAGCCTCCCAAAAATGATGACTTGGCATATCAGTACCTCCATGCGCACATGGCAAGCGAGGTCCTCACCAGCCAGCTGATGATGCTTAGCGACCGTTTGTCCATGGACACAGCACAAATGAACAGGCTCTGCGACTTTGTCAACAAAGATCCACCATTGAATCCACTGCTTGCATCATATTTTAGTAAAACTATTGAAATGTTTCTTGAAAAAAGTCCCAAACAGGTATCAATGTTGTGTATATGTATTTTGTTCCATCACATGTGTAATTCAATCCTAACAAAAACATTTCATGTAAAAATGCCAATACTCACAAGGACATACTTTTACTATTGAAAAGTTATAAGATTTTTTTTTTTTATATTACAAAGTGGCAAATGAGCAAGCGGCCCCTGGAAATAAGTACTGCTACCCATGGGCATCCGCAACAAGCTAATGAGTTGCAGATGCGTTGCCTACCTTCATGGACAAAGGAGGGGACAAAGAGAAAAATTATAATTCCTTTCCCTGTCCATCCCCTCCTCATCCGTCAAATCCTCTTCCCCCCCTTTCCTTATTAGAAAAGGGTTGTAGGGGGAAGAGGACTACAATTAGGCCTCCGGCACGTCACTCATCAGACGAAACGCAGAATACTTCTACTTCACGCCTGTCTTCTGTGACGTCGTGGTATTTCACCGGTCAAGCCGGCCCATTCGTGCAAAAGATGTTGTTATTGCGGGCTCTACCACTGTTAAAGATATCTAGTTGAACCAAGCCCTTAGCTTAGCTCCGATTTGTGCTAACAATGGATCGGCTGTTTTGTGATCCTTGCACTAATTGTTGTAGGAGCATTAGTAAAATTATCAAGTTCCACAATTTATTATATCCATTTTGGTGATGTAATTGCTACCATACTTTAAAATATAAAAATTACACTGAACACTGTACTCCTTTTAAGCTATGAATATTTTTTCGATTGATGGAGTGATAATATCTAACTATATATTTTTCCTTCTGTATTTACCTATTGCGCCCCCTCATATGTCCTCACCCCACAACAATACGACCCAATGACTTACAGAAACTACTAAAAGATATATCTCACAGTGTGAGGCCAATTGCAGGATATTTTTTTATAATTCGGGATGTAATATAAATCATATTCCATAGTGAAGGCTTTATAGGTAAGGTGTGTAAGGTTGGACGTAACTATATGTAAAAATAATATCTTAAAGATGCATTTATTAAAGAAAATATAACTTTGTCCGTGTCCATGACACATGAAATTGTGAATACTTCAATCAGTTCACAATTTGTTGGCAGTTGATAATATGCCAAATGTAAATTGAGGAAGTTGACAATCGGTAGCTGGGTAATATTGGTGGGGGTAATCTGGGATCGGCACAGTATGTTCTCTTCCATACTCAGCTGTCATATCTCTATTCATACCACTCTTACACCATATCATCTTTCACACAATCCATCCATATCTTCCTCTAAGATGGTCACTGGTAGGTGTTTCTTAGGATTTAATATGTTGTTATGTTATTGTTTCAGGATTGGTACCTATACCACATAGTGTGCCTCAGAGTTCTGGATTTTTTTAAAACAAGACGTGATTTTTTGCCGAATCTTTTGCGACATATTTCTACATCAACTATTGCCGACATTTTTAAGTACTTTTTAAGACTTACTGATCCCTTCGATAAAATAATTTTGGAGGTAAGTGTTTTAAGTAAACAGAAATATTTACTAGCTAGTATAGGCTAGCTCAATAATCTAACTAATATAAATGCAATGTTTGGATGGATGAATGTTTGTTACTCCTTCACGCCAAAATGGTTGAATGGATCTGGATGAAATTTGGGACAGTGATAGATTATAGTCTGGCATAGTACATAGCACCTACGGGGGCTGTGAATAAATAAACATAAAGTTGTTTAATTTTACCGAGTGAAAACACATTTTAATTGAATTCTACACGGCCAAAGAACTTCAAACTTTGCTACCAAACTCATCATTATTAAAGACATGCTGTTAAATTAGTAAAAGTGATACTTTGTGATGATTTATTATGTATCGGACTAGTCTATTCCTAAGTTAATTGTCTTAAAACTTGAAACAGTATAGGTGTAACAGTAACTTAAAACAGTATATTAAGTCTGCTACCACCTGTTAAATGAACTTTGAAGGTCTTTGTAAGCTCATATGTGTTTTAACAACCTTTGAATGTATCTTTAAGCAATCTACCTGACATTTGGGATTTGTAGTAAATTTCATGTTATCTATTCTAGTGGCTGGAAGAGAACCAGTTTCTTGAGAATCTGATACATATAGTTTGTGGCACTTACGAGCCTGAGGAACTAAGACCTGCCCCTATTACGGATGGAGCAGAGAGATCGCCTGAGAAAACTGAAAAGGGCCAACAGGAGACCAGTGAGAAGGTGCAGATGAACCACAAAGAGGATGAAGGGAAGGTGGAGAATGATGCTGAGAAAGGTAGTGTTGTATGACATCTCTTTCTCTCTTAAGTAAATTAAAAAAAAAAAGTTACTTTCAGAGTAATTGGAGAGATGATAAATGTATCACTTTTCTATATAAGATGTGATTCAATCTGCAGAAATTAGATTTACTTACTACTTTTTAAGTAGTTACTTATTTGAATTTTATAAAACATTAAGTTATTTGAACTAGTTATGGTTATTCTAATACTAAGTATCCAAGTTGCTCTAGATACCGAGACATCCGGAGAGGACACAAGCGACAGCAAGAGCCGGATTGCTGAGGCGGGTCGGGCGTCTGCCAACGCGGCCGCGCTGCTGTGTGACCTGCTTCTTGACGCCTCTGGACCCTCTCGCACTTTGCCCAAGTAAGTCGCCTTAGGATTACAAGTCTGTACACCACAACCACCACCAGCTGTACCCCCTTAAATTCTTTTATTATCAATCCTATTCAACCTTCATATATCTTATAGCGCTTGCTTTCTTTGCGTTTGTTATGCACGAACTTATTACATTTTGCACCTATTTGCTAAAATTCCGTTTTCGCCACGAACGCCACCTATCGTGAAAATTTAAAAGTTTCATATTTCTAAAATTACGCACAATATACCGATTTTGGTATTTTTATTTTGGCTTTTCCTATTTTCTCTATTTTTAAACCTTCCCTAGACAGAGGGCGTTAATAGACAAAAAGAAACATCCAAATCGGTTCAGCCGTTTATGGGAATAAGCATATTTACTTCTCCCTTTCCCTATGTAATTGTGCTCCTCGTGGTAGTTGTAATTAATTGTACTGACTTGAATTTTATGGCGCTCTCCACTTGCTTTTGTACCAGGTACAGCCCCCACGAAAAGCTCCAGCGCCCACTAGGGGCGGTTCGGCTGCAGTTGGTAACCTATGCCCAAGACTTTCACTTGAGATGGAATGATCCGAGTGGACAAGTAGCACAACCTCGCTGCATACTGTTGAGAAGTAGAAGTAACTATTCTTCTACGTTTTGCTATTCGTTTTTGCTGGAATGCCTCATACTCTACCTATGAAAAGATTATTTAAGGATTGTTTTTAATAACTCTTGATTTGTCACCTTCCACTAATTAATTACTGGTTGTGACGTTTTAGGCCGCTGAGTACTTGGTTGTTGGCGTCGCGTCTCCGGTCCGAGGAGAGCGTGCGCCTGTTGCTGCAGTGCATGTTCACGTCGCCGGCCGGCATGCGCCGCCACGCGGTCGTCAACGGGTGCCAGCTCTTGTTGGCGCTGCTGCCACACGACTCCATGGCGTGAGTATATTCTCTATAGTAAAGCGATAGGCGTTTGTACAGCGATATCATTGTCAAGTCTATAGTTTCCACATAAAAATAGAATTTTTGTAAACAAACTGACATTACTTACATGGCGGCTATTACACTTTTTATACTTTGATGTTGTAATTCCGTGGAAATCGTAAGGTATAGTAAAGTGAAATTGTACAATATGGATGGATGTTATAAAAAGTTGTTAGAAATAGTTGTTTTTCGAATATATTTTGAAATTTACGACTTTTAAGATAAAAGGTAAGGTTTTACCTTTGTTTATGAAAAATCCATTTTGATTCGAAACAAACCATAGTACATTACCACATTATGCTACTACACACAACAACATACATATATTACAATATATCGTGAGGAGGATTGACAGAGGAACGCGCACATACCTAAGGTGCGGTACAGCGGTACATCATATAGTAAATGTGTAATTATTAATGAAGTGGTATAAAACACTTTACAAACTGGACTATCATTAAAAGCGTTGGATTTAATCTGGAATTAAATATCCTTGTTCCCGAGAGGTTTGGCGTCGGGTCGTAAAAACTGTAGTCGTGTTAAACAGTATGGTATGTCATACTGTGCCGACCCTTAGTGAGAAAAAGGCAATGAGATGATGACGACGTTTGTATGTATGATTGTATGACCTTGTTGATTCCATTAAAATTTGATTAAGCAAGCCGACCCATTAAATATCACACTAAGGGTAGTAAATAAAATTAGTTTAATTTAAATCCATCCAGTGGCAAAGGTGGCAGTGGCGAGAGCGAGTCGTCAAGCACTAGTGTCCAGCGTGCGGTGGCGCCTCACCTGCCTCTACTGCATCAGGCACTGCTCCGACCTCCGCCTCCTATCGCGGTGACTACTGTCAGTAGTGGACCCATCGAGGTATCAAAATATTTTAATTACTATCTCATAAAGCGACTTTGTCCACTGACAGCTGACTGATTGATATATCAATGCACAGCCACTACTGGGCCTTGATACTTGGGATTTGGCATAGAGATTTCTGTTATCTCATAGGCAAGCACTAACAAAAGGATTTTTCTGAATTCATCCCTTAAATATCTAAAGTAGCAGATGAAATGTTTGTGTGCAGAAGTATTATAATCCTATGTAAGTTGACCTCAGATCTACATAATCAATCATATTATATAGGGGTCAGCTTAGGCTGTACTTTTCGGTTAAATTAAATTGCATAGGTGAACACAGCTAGTAAATTCAAAACCTTGAATAATACATAATGGTGCTGCTTAGTACTAGATATTTAAATATGTTTTACATAAAAAATTAAGTTCATGTAATTTTCTCTGAATAATACATCTGGCAATAAGTGGGGTTTGACAAATAAAGTGGGTTTTACATTAAATTAGTCAAGAGGAATGCCCAGTATAGATTGAAGATTGAACCATAAACAAGAGAACAGATACTCTAATTTGTGATGGTAAATGAAATTAAAAAAAACATATTTTTTGACTTTCAACGATGTCAACAAAATACCTACAGCTGTTGGTTAAACAATTGTGTTGAATATAATAGTTAATATGCAAAGAAATCCATTCAGATTGATAATCCAAAACCCGATCAAGAAGAGAACCCAGATGCAGACGGCAAACCTGAACAAGAGGAAGAATCTAAGGAACACAACAAAGTGGATGAACATAATGAAGCCGATCAAGGTAATGGGGAATGCGAGAAGACCTCTATACAAGTGGAAGGTGTGGGCGCTGCAAGAGTCCATATTGCAGCTCTGATAGCACAGCTTGCATTCTCCGAAGTTGAGGACGTACATAACGCGTTGCTGACATTGGGTGAGTAGTACAACTATTATCTAATTGATGTTTGTGGACCTCTATGTATAACGCCAATTGTGAGTTATGGTTTAAGCACAAAATCCATACAAAAATCCTTATACACATAATTTCCATGTTTCTCAAAGCTACTTGGCTTTTTCACTTGAAGCTATATTCTGATATAGCAAATGCTTTTTTTTAATTTGTCCAATCGCTTGCTATATCCATAATATAGATGTCTTAAGAGAAATATGGCCATATAAGAGTGATGTTATTACAGGCACTGCTGGTGTGCTGATAGACATGTTCTTCAATTACCCGCAGAACAACTTTTTGCACACACAAGTCTACATCCTCATACACAATGCTCTATCGAACAGAGTGTATGGCGAACGGTACGCTAAACATGTAAGTATTTTAAACTAATTGTTTATGTATTATAAAGCGAGCAATTCTTGTATATTTCTTGTCTCTAACGATTTGGATGGAATCTTACCGGTGTCTCATCCATAAAAACGCGATTTTTACAAAAAAAAATAATTTTTTAGAGTGCGATTTATTTGGGATAGCACAAAACAATGACATCTAGTATCAGTAATAGAATTCTAGATATATTTTACGATGACAGAGCTGACAACGCAGAGCGAAGCGGTCGGCAACTACTAAATATGTGTACTGTCAACACTGGCAACACTCTAGAAGTCGCTATAGTTGTTCTACATGAAGATGGAATTTTTATAAACAAAGGTTACATTTTATATAAAAATTGGTGAATTCCGAAAATCACTTTTTCTCATATTGCCTAGAAGGCAAAATTACAATTCCGATTAAATAATATTTATTATTACGGTAAGTGATGTTTGCTTACAAGAATTCTATCTTGGTGTGGAACATAGTGTACACTAATTTGTAGTAGAGTTGCTAAATATTGTAAGAGAAGGCATGGATTTTTGGTTGGCACATTTATTGGGTACTAGCGACCCGCCCCG
Organism: Papilio elwesi; assembly: GCA_029849275.1. Taxonomy (NCBI): domain Eukaryota; kingdom Metazoa; phylum Arthropoda; class Insecta; order Lepidoptera; family Papilionidae; genus Papilio; species Papilio elwesi. The sequence continues at coordinate 5,421,590 of CM056697.1, forward strand.
GCTTCGCACGGGTCGTTTCTCCGTACAAATGTTCATCCTTCTACTTAAGGCAATCGCGCCAACTGTCAAACTATTGACAGTTGTGACATTAGAAAAATTAATATTGTCGTCAAGGTTTCTTAATTTATATAATTTCCCGCGCAAATTTCTTATTTTCGTTTTGGTGCGGACCCTTTCCAGAATAAACAATTAAAAAAAAAGAATTGGCGCAATCGGTTCAGCTGTTCACGCGTTATTTTTTGACCAAGTGAAAAAGGGATTTATTTTTAAATACATAGATATTTGTGTAACCTACTACAGTATAATTTCAAGACCTAGACTCGTAGGCACTCGGTGGCAGCACTAAAGAAAATGGCTGTACTATGTCTTATGAAAATCTTTTCTGTTTCTATGAACTATCTTTTTTTTTAGCTAATAGATGAATGCAATCTGCTTACAAAACTGATGGACACATTTGAAGAAAATGAGAACACAAAGTAAGTATACAATTTTTATTAGAATACACGTGTAAACAGATATTTAACGATAGTTAGTTACTGTCTTATTGAATGTAACACATCTACATGTCTTATGTAGGAGACTAGATGTTTCCTTGTACATTCCCCCTTAATAAAAGCTGTTATGTCTCACATACCACCCGGTACCAGTTCTCGTTTACCGCCATCCTATATGTAATAATATCGTAATTGATGTGTGTGTATGATCGTACAAGTAGTCCTGATTGTGACTGTGTAGGGCGGGTGCGGTGCGTCGCGGCAACATGGGTCACGTGGTGCTGGCGCTGCGGCGGCTGGAGGGCACGACGCCGGCGGAGCCGGAGGCGGCGGCGCGCTGGGCCGCCTTCCGCGACGCCACTCTACGCCCTCTACTGCAGCGGCACGACACGCCACTTGTTAGTACATATACATACTACATATACCTATAATAGTGATCCGCCCCGGCTTCGCCCGGGTAGCCGTTTCGAAATCTATACGGAACGTCGTCTTTTATACATATAGCTACCGTACATTTATCCGGGATAAAAGGCTGATGATCGGTTGAGTAGTTTTCGCGTGAAAGCGTAACAAACTTACATTGACATTTATAATACTAGTAGGGATAAGTACTATATAATCATAAAAGCTACCTATAGATTTAAAGTATCTCTTATGGAAGAAGGTGGCAAACGAGCAAGCGGCTCTCCTCATGTTAAGTGAGCGCTACCCATAGGCACCTGCAACAAGGAAATGAGTTGCAAATATGTGTGTGAGTTTAATGGACAGAGGAGAGGATAGGCAGGGAAAAAGATATCTCCTATTCATCCCCTCGCTAAATCCGCTTCCCTTACTATCTTTTGTAGGAAATGATGGAAGTCAGTGATCTTTACACTAGACCAGGCTTGCGACGAGAGTAGTCAACATAGTTGTTGGTAACATTGTCTAAATGTCCGCAATGTTACCAATACAAAAAAAGTACTAATTTCAACGAAGGTTAATAAATATCTGTAACTTATAGTATGTTAATGAACTTATATCCTAAGTTTTCTTATGCATATATAAATAAATTACATTTTGTTCACAGGGTGGATTCTATCCTTCAGAAAACATCTACGAGGTAAGATCGTTTCTCGTGTATAACACGGTTCGAAAATCCTGTGCTTCTTTCTCTTTCATGTATAGATGAAGTAACAATAATTAATTTTCTACACATTTGCAGTTTAACGAGGCGTCCGGTGTGAACGAAAATATAACTGCGGTCCAACTCTCTTGTGATGCGGTATGTATTGTTTATAAGTCGTTTAAATGTCTGCTACTCCCCCTTTGTACATTTGTGCAAATTTAATAATGTAAATAATGAGTGATAAGTTATTTATTTCAGTCCAACGAGAAGAACTTTTTAGAGGTGGCTGGACAACGGTTTGACGATGAGTGAGTATAATACTAAAAATATTTTAGTTTTGCTGTAGTACTAAACTTTAATCTCTAATGATGTTAAGTTGCAAACTTAGTTGGCAGGTACGCCTAATGAGAAACTTAGTGAAGTTACGACAGTTTGATTTGAGACAGATGTTAGTGTACTTTTTTGGTTGCTTATAATGAATATAAAGGAGTGCTTCGGAAGTTCGGACATGTTGAAAGGATGAAGGAAGAGACAGTAACGGTGAGACAGTGTTGACAGAAGACGTCACAGGAGAACTTATATCAGAATATCGAATGGAGAAATCTGTGATTTGTTGCCCACCTCTCTGGGTTACGGGCGTGAGCGCATATTTATTTTATTTTTCTGATAATGCGTTGAATGTGTGTAGTATGTGGGAGGACATTGTGGAGGGCGAGGCCGACGCTGACGCTGACAACGACCAAGAGGGCGAGGCGGACCCCGATCGCGTTAGAGAAATCCTCGCTGACGTCTCTCGTAAGTATACCCCTGGTTTACGTTCTGCACTGCCTCATGTAGTTTTTATTGCATATGTTGCATATGTATTGGTAACGATTAGAAAATAAATTATAATTTTTTCCATGTTGGACAACTGATGACCTGCAAATATTTATCAAAGGTTATATTTTCTAGCTTGGGACACAGCCGATGACAATGCGAGTGATGGCACTGAATGGGCAAATTTTGGCGACGTTTTCGCGACGCCCATTGATCCTTTCGCTCCCACCGGAGACACTCCACCGTCGCAACACCATCATGTATTCGAGCAACAGAATTTTGCACCTTTTTGGCATTATAATGATAGTCACAATGAACATTCAGGTATGCAATGATTGCCTTATGGGCTTAGAAACGCCCTTGGTATATTTCATGCTCGTCCCGAACTTGCTTTTATTATTACTATACTGCAGATGCTTCGTCTCTTGATAAACAGTATAAGGTCCTGCGAAGGCATGAAATTAATTTTGCATGACGTAATATCGCTACACGATTAAGAATTGATGTAATGCTTGCAGATGCAAACTGTCAGAGTGGTTTGGAGCAATCGATGCAAGCGCTGAGCTTAGGCGGCGACTTCAAAGTGAATACAATGGATGAAGCGTCGACCGCCGAGCTCACCAACAACTTGCTGACGGCTATGAGATCGATGGCGCCTGACGTGATAGCGGATATAGTGAGTGCGATGCCGCAGCCCGACGAGCCTTTGGACGTGGCACTCGTCGCGCCCCTCGCCGAGTCTCTAGTCCGACCCGAAGCCGTGGCGGTCGCAGAGCCGTTCACCGAGCAAACCACCGAGCACACCTCCGAGCAGAGTAGAGACGAGCCGCCTGCTGACAGATGATTTTTTATGGTGAGCTAGCGCCAAGCCAAGCGCTATTTAACGCGCTGCGACGATTGTGGACTATTGTGGGAGGCCAACAGGTTTTAATGCTTGTGAATACCTACTACTTGTAATCATTTTTTTCATTCCTGGTTATAGTAAATCAAAACCTCTCGTAACACAGTAATAATGCTTGTGATACACAATATACATGTTACTCAAAATCTTATTATATGTCACTTGTTGGAGTTAAGATTTCAGCTGTTGTAAGACGATACTAATGTTAGTCGATTTGTTCCTAACGTACGTACAAAAGTCATTTTATATAAAGGACCAATGAATGTAGAATCATGCGACGCCTACTCCTTTCATACACTGTCATTGTAACGTTTACATCTCTTAATTGCATTTTTTGTATGATCTGAAAGTTGTTTTATTAAGTAATGTAGGGAAATTGGCAGATCGTATTCTATCTAAGTTCATTCGTAATCGAAACCAATGAAACAGTTTCGATCTCATTGTTTCTTTTTATTAGATAAGGATTTGATGAAGCATGTAAACGTACCAATGGCAGGCCCCCAGTAACACAACATTTTTTCTACTGTATCTCCCACTGTATAGATTAATATTAGAAGTCAGACCGTCTGTTTGACACCAATTGGCGTGTGATAATCAACAAAGTTATTTTTAAGTCGAAGTGAGCTTATTTAGGAAATGTACATTGATGATGCCACAACCTTATGTCATCTGCAAGTCGCAAGAAGTTCATTTTATAGTTTTAAGCGATACGTTTCGCTTTGTTACGTGGTTTGCACAATAAAGGCAAAGGTCACTGTAATTTATATTAAATATACGCATCTAATGTATTACTTCTAATAATTTCTTTGCAAATTATTTGACAGCTAACAAAGTTTCTGTCAGTCGTATGTTCTTCGTACAGTTATTTTAAGGACATTGAAACACAAAGCATTCGTAAACAAATCAGCAAATGTCAGTTGTGTTTATAGAATTGTATTTTTTTTTAATTTCTGTAAATTTGTCGTTAAAACGAATTTTTGCAATGGAAAGTTCTTTTAATGGACATATTCTTACAGTAGCTAGCTAATGTCTGAAGATCAATACTAAACAATTTTTCACGTAAAAAGTAATTAAAGTGGCAATAGTATTGATTAATTACATAAGTCATCGGTGAAAGTAAAAAATTACAGTTTGTTAGGCTTTTTTGTAACAAGTACTCTTGCAAGTTTCACTGAATAAAACGTACATTTAAAGACGCGTGTCTACGTATTGTGAGAGTTTAGCTTGTGAAATGTACAAAATTATTGTATTTTTGCCTTTACTTATAAAATACGGATTATTTTGTGTGTGGATGGTGGGTGATGTTGAATCACTAATCTCATCCATTTGGTTTGCGAATGAATGCAAATCGTGTATTTGTCGATATTATAATGTTCTGTGATGTTATTGTGCAACGCATGTGTTGATAAAAAATTTAAAGGAACTAGCTTCAATTGTAATGTTAAGAAAGGCGTGCACTCTACAAACGTCTGAAATAAAAAATAGCTTAAATTCAGGTTTGATTTACTAAGCTGAGAATTAGTTCAACGTATCGACTCATTGGACGCGCTCTAGATATGACAGCTGTGCTCAGATGCGTTCCGTGGGAGTCTCGAGGTCCGAGGTCCAAGCGTGACTATCGAAGGCGTTTGTGGATGAACTATCTATAGCATATCATGACTATTTATTACCTTTGGATGAAGACAATAATTTCAATGCGCTCGTCGTGAGAGCCACTTCCGAAACGTTTCCTTCGTTAATGTCCTAATTGCCGATACTGCGGACAGTACTGTATTCCAGAATCTTTAAATGTAAGAGGGTCTGGGAACGTGAAATTGTGATACAATTCTTATTTTGTATTTTATTATACCTCATTGTAGAGTGTATCGCCTGTATAGAGTAATGTGTTAAATCCGTATTTAGTGTTGTCCTCGTGTTCAATTCCTATTTCAATTAACAGTGTTTACTGTATATAATAATTATCTGTTGTCTACAATTGTTTCTAATTAGTGTAGTCGCAACGTATAGCCTTCTACGTACCTTACAGTTTTTATTTAAGTTCCATGCAATGTAGTTTAAGGTTAAAATTTTTAGAAATGCATATAATAATGTATAGGACCTAGATGAGTCCCTTGCGGTATACTATTTGAAATTTGGATGAAGCGTTACATGGAAATGGTATAGATGCAACTATTGAATAGATTAAAGCGTAGAAACCGAACTGGCATGTAGCATGTGTACTTTTCTGTTTCCTTGCTTTTTTATAACTCTACATATAACAGATTGTATATCAAAAGCTAATGGTAAAGTTAAAATCGAAAACTCGCGAATTACGATATTGATAATTTTGAAGTATATATTGTGTGTCTTATTTTAAACTGGACATATTAAATACATAGAATATTGTTTGGTGTGTGGTTATGTAACAATGCGCAATATTTCTAATATTTCTCTCTGAAATATGCATATCGAGTTCAATATATCAGAAGACATATCGAAGGCGACATCGGCCTCGTCTCTCGATGCATATGTTTGAATAGATATCATTCATAGCTTTAGTTCGTTTGTGTTTCGTGTGATAATGGAAAAAGTATTCGAATCTTTCACCACTGCTTACATATCGTTTTATCTAATTTTTTTTAGTCAAGTTTAATTTCGTTATAATTTTGTTTGACAGTCAAAAGTTTGTGTCCTAGCCGGATTGCGTCAATACAACCTTTTCTCATATTTTCTATTAGCGATTAACATCTCTTTCTACTCATAAAAGGAGTATCTCTGAGAGCTACATTTTAAACTAACTTACAGTCGAATCAAGCCCAAGGTGGTCAATATTTTGTTTTCTTACATTGCGTCTTTTGTGTTTTTTTTACTTGCCATATCATGTCTAGGAATCTGTCGCAAAACATACAATGTATTTTTTATCACATCGACATATAATTTCACAATTTTGACGGTATTTCTGTTAAGTTTAAATCGTACTTTAACATATCCCTACTTGTATAACATACTCTCAATGTTTTTTAATTGGGATCTCTTGATAACACAAAATGCAATATTTTTATTAGGTGTAAGGGGAAATAGTATTTTCCTTTGTGGCGGGAAATACAATAATCTGTATTAGGTGTGCAGAACGGAGATCTGTTACGGTCACCCATGTCTACTAAAGATATGGCCGCTGATATCTCGTCCAAGTCTGCGATATTGTCCATTCTCACTCTCAAAGTTACGCCATTAATTTCATTACAAGTTTGACGTGAGTTGTCACTTAGCGGTTAGCTGTTAGTTTATGTTTGTAACTTTCTGTGATTAGCGAGATGCGAGCGGCGCTGTGTGTGACACATTCCTTGTTTGTTTCACGTCATTTATACCTGTTCTTTGTTCGATGAAAAAATAACAGAAATATATTTCACAGGTCCACCTGGTGTCCTAGCTTTCAAAAATAAATGTGTTCACATTGACAGTTGCCCTAGAAAGGTGCTAAATTTAAATATTTGCACGTAGTTGCGAATAATATACGATTTAAGCCGCTTGTGTGCGTACGTACGTAGTGTAAGTATAGTGTAAATCGTTTGTTCCGAATCGAGATGGATATTTGCAAACGAACAAACGTCACCTACCATACATGGCGGCCATTACGCTTTTATACTTTCATCGGAAATGTAATTATGTAGAAATCTTGAGATATAGTGAAGTGAATTGTATGATATGGCTAGATCTATAAGGCAATGTAAGTAACGAATTTTATCGTAAAGGGCAAGGCCTTTGTGTACCAATTTTCCATCTTGACTTGGAACAAACGATAGTCGTATTGTTTGGGCAATGCTGTTCTTAGTCCATCACTTTGTATTGTGCGGTGTAAATATTTGTGTAGATTAATTCTTATATGTATATCGCATAAAGGCGTATGCATATTTAATCATATATCGATCGTTATGCAATTAACTTTATAATGCAGTTTAACAATGAATGCAATATTATTGTTTGGTGCGACAGCACAAAAAATATTTTTTAATGTTGTCATTGAAATATCTTTAATAATTTGGTTATTTTACAATTGGGACGTAAAGTATTTTATAAAGTTTTCGTGAAAGCGAAGACTTAGTTGGGAGTCGAGTGTATGTTATCGATTCTGTTGAAGTTAAATCGATATATATATTACATTTTCTGCCTTTAGCAATGCAATAAGAGAATGTGGACGCAGTAAAATAACAAGCTTCGTAGTTTTAAATTGAATCTACGGTATTTGCAAGTAAAATTTATGTTATTGAATGAGCGAGCAGCGATTTGCTTGGTAAGAGTGTGCCGATGTTGATATGGTCGCCGGTCTAGTCGGGCATACAATATTGGTCAGATCGGTCCTCACCGATCCGACCAGTATTGTATATAGGTACGAAGAGCAATAAGAAAATTGCTAGTAGCCTAGCGGTGTGGCCTGCAAGTAATGAGTGCCCGCGCTAAATGAAGGATCGTAATTTGTAGTTCGTCACGTAAATTTATTTATTATTTTTAAAAACAGCCCACTGTAACTTTCTTTCCAGTATTAAGGAATTTATGCTATATTTTACTCGATAGCCTTAAGCGTGAACGAAGCAGAGCAGGTGTTATTTAATTCAATTACCTACTTACACTCACTCGACGCCCACTGTCCTCAGCGTCATAACTGAGGTAAACGTCTTCTTAAAATATTGTCATGCATTACTGTTGACCGTGTGAAACGTTCACTGTCATGTATGGCGGAATTAGTTGCCTAGGATTTTGTTGTCACGTCATATAACCCTAATCTAACACCGACTCTAGGTCACTCGTTGATTTCCTGTCGTACGCATCGGCTGTGTAAATAGCGCTAGAATTACCATTTAACAATAATTCGACTCTGGTACCGAATCATTTTAAATCTCTTTCGGTCTGAAATCCTTTGTCCGATAGTCGGATTGGAATTTTATAAAGAAATGAACGGATTTTTCGATATTCAGCCATTTTGTTAGAAAATTTTACCGAAGTTTGTAATCGTGACGTGACTTTTGATGGTCCCTTTTTGATCGGATCGGTTTACATTTGTACATTATCATGTGATAAGGTTTTTCAATTGATCGTCAGTGGGTTGCGCCGTCCTCGACGTGTTGTATCATGTTATTGAAATGTGGGCGGTCGGATGTGGGTCCAAGCGGTCTTAATAAACCAGACAGGCAGATATTACATAAATTGTAAAGTTAGTCTATTACTATTAAGTTGGTTATTTCTCTTTTAACCCTTCGATTGATTTAGGCTACGTGAAAAAGTACGCCAGTTCTGTTCTTCATTAAAAGTTTATGAAACGGCGTGTATCACGTAGAAAATATTACCTGTAAAGGTTTTTTTCCTTGATTCCTTGTTGTTACGTAATGATCCTTATTTACTGTTCACGTATCTATTAGGAACGGTTCGTCTACACAATTGAGATTTGTTTTGTCGACTTCCCACATCCGCGCTGTCGCGCGCCGTGGCCTTAGGTTAGAACTGGCCTTTACACCGCAGTGATTGTTTCACCATTCCTGTTTTTGTATGTTTACTTATCCACGGCTTAGGACGTTTAATTTGTCTCTGAATGTAGTAAAAAGTTATTCGGGCACATTATTACATAAATATGTCGGTACTGTATAACAATGTTATACGTACAAAAAGTGTTTAGGCGATTGACTTGCAATTATCATGTCTTCACAAACAGAAATGTATGAACATTTAGTAATTTCATTTAATTAATTGTTGCGTATGAAGAATACAAAGGAAAGGAACTGAACGATGTAACTTTTAGGTGCTTTTTGCTGCGGAAATCGTTCAGTCTGGCATCTAAAGCCGGTTAAACTTTCACTACATCTTTATAAAACTCCGGTGACGTGCAGCGATTGTTAAATGAAATCTGATAGTTTATATTCTATAGGTACTGGAAGTCGCAAGTCGTCGGTTCGTTTTAAAAATGTCGTTCCTCCTTAAGGGCACGTTCACAATAAAGCGCGACTATGGCGTGGTTTATTTTCAGTTTTATGCTCGATAAGTTTACTGCCAATATGGTGGGAGAGACACGCCGTGACGAAACATTTCGAATACTGTTGAAGTCGTATTTTACTTGCAGAGAAAAGTGTAGTCAACTCAACCTGGGTGTCGCATTTATTGTGAATGGGTCTTTAGAAGTGTAGTGTAGCGACAAGGCAAAGTGGTGGCGGAAGTGACGGTCCGTCGCAACGAGAACTGTGCCTTCCGGGCGTTGTCGATGCAGCAAGACCCCTAAACCCTTAATTTTCGTAAACTCCAACCACTTTACCCTACCCTATCCTACCCATCCCCTGTTTATCATTGCGTCCGACGCGCCCGAGACATAATAAATGCTCGTATGTATTCTATTGTATTTATTATATCATAGTTATAAAGTTTTATTAAAAAAGTTGCTCAATAAACTTGCGTTTCCTTTGACACTACCTTCATAAATTGACACGCCTTCATAAATTGCTTTATTTCTTCATTTAAAATCCGTGCTAGAATCATAGGCAACTCATCTATGCTTCTCAATTAATAGGTGTAGAATGTATAATTTTCTACCACTCAGTAACTTACTTTCTGAGTAAAGTATTTCGTCGGATATCTATAGGGCTTGTTAGATTATTTGTAATAATGTTCGTTGACTCCGTTCCAGCTCCATAAGTTTTATTTTTTAGTGCTGCCCCATACAGGTATGCAGTATGTCAGAAACGATTGCGCGAGAGCTAAGTAGACTTCATTTAAAAGTTTTTTGGGGGCTATGTTTGTAAGCGTTTTAAAAATCCATACAAGCTTACGAATCCGGCTTGTAGGCACACCTAATGTTATTTTAAGATCATCACTTGTGTATTCTCCAATTTTTACCCTTTGATTGCGATGACTTAAATAATCTTCCAAGAGTTTAAACTGATCCCCTCTCACCCCTATTCGATCCAATTTTTAACGAGGGTGGTAACGGAGACGGTATCGAAAGCCTTTTTTAAGTCTAAAAATACAGTCATACACTTTTTGCGACGGTCTAGCTGATCAGTTATTTTTGTAGTTAATTCTAAAATTGCATCTTGAGTACACTTGCCTGAATCCGTATTGCGAACTGAATAAGTCGTTTATTTATTAATTTTTCTAAAATTTTGGAAATTACGGGCAGAACCGAGATTGGTCTATAATTGTTAATATCACCTTTATCACCGCCCTTGTACACCGTGTGTGTGTTGTGAAGCCGTCATTGAGATAAGTTCCTTCATCTCCTCCTTAAAACAGTTTAATTCGAGACTAAGGTCTTCATTTGCTCTCTTACGTTTGTTGCGAGCTGTTACCATTGACATCTGCTGAACTGATTCCTTCGTGGTGATTGTATTTATATCTGATTCAGATTGCGCTTTATTAATATTAGTTACCATTATAATTTTATAATACTGTTAAAATATTTAGTTGATTGTGTGAATAGGTCTTTATGTTTAGTGCAAGCCAATGCGTATGAGCTTATGGACAATAGCGCAGTAGGTATGACTGTAGCTTACGCAGAATTATATAGGCCAATCATAACTTTGTGGGCGGGCCTTCCTTTTGAATAGATTCAGTATGAATGAAAAAAAAATGTGTTTTGACTCACGGTACTAGGGCCGCATAAGTACTCGGTGGCTCGCTTCGTTGTTTCATGTACACTCTTCACTTTTATGCACTCCTAGTATTTAGTCGACAATACCTTGTCAAGATTTAAAATTATTTTTTGAAAACGAGCGACGACGATACACATTAATTAAACGTCCACAACTATCGGCGGTCCAGGGGGAAGAGGAGTTTGTTCCTAAAGAAATCCCTTGTCAACGATGAATACTACAGAATCAGAATCATTTAATAATACCTGAATAAGTCGGATTTGAAGGAATCTATATCTTGTATCACTTATAATCTTATTTCATTTACCCACTTCCAAAATACGCAGATTAAGCAAACAGACCTGGGCGACTCATTTGCCCCGGAGGAGGGAACGGGAGCGCGAGCGCCCCCCCCCCTCCGTAGTGGTGGTACTGGCGGGGAATGGGGATTCTCTGCCGGCATTAACAGCCCACACGTCTAGGGGGTTTAAGTGCCCCTTCTTCAGGGGGGGGGGGGGGGCAGGTTCAGCGGGCCTCTGTCTTTCAAGACGGAGGCCACGAGGAGTGAACCTCTTTAAAAACCTATTACAGTATGGACAACGTCGTACTGTGCTGACCTGACGAAAAGGGCAGAAGAATTATGGTGCCAGATGCATTTACAAGATGGAATCTTGTAGATCTTTTCTTACACTTATCACAGTTAAGGGTGTAAAATAAAAAACTACATTTTCGATACAGTTTTATTCATGTTTTTATAATTCATTTATATATTAATGACTGTAATCAACTACGTAACTAAATAATATAATTTAACAGCATCTTTATATACAATATGTATAAGAGTAGCTCTTTGTAATTATTTCCTCGCTTCTCGGTCTTTAAACGACTCCATCGACTAATCCGTACAAAGTAATGTTGAAAGAAACTACGGTCGTATCGTTAAAGATTAACAAGTAATAATTTGCCACAAGTTTTGTTTATTTATTTACAAACCTTACATTAATTTAGTCCCATAATTTCCAAAATAACCGTCGGCGCTCGATTGAGGGGAGGAACGGAAAAGTCGCTTCTATTAAATACCTGACAGGCGGCCTGATTACAAGTGACAATTAATAAAGATGTCAAACTTAAGTTTTCTTATTGTAAATTGGGGTTACCTAGTATTGTGCTCGTCGATAACGCAATAGAGGCGTTTGGTACACGTGATTTGGTACGATTGTCGCCCATAAGTTTAAAATCGCAAATACCATTTATTGCTACATTTAACTAAATTGTCAGGGAATGAAATAATACTGACTAAAATCTTCATATTTAGGTTGTTAAATGATTTCATATACAAACATCTGCCATAACAAAATAATATGGCGGCGACTAGCGGTTTGAAATAAATTGTAAATAATAATAATAAAATCACGAGCATTATTACATTTAATTCAACATCTACTTTGTCACAAAAGTCTACTTAGAATATAATCCTAGCAATGTGTACAGCATGAACATGACATGATACAATTTTTTATGCAATGAATCACTCAGGTCAAAAACAACTTCACACATAGGTCTCATCGCCAAAAAATCTTTAGAACTAAACAATTATATTCCATCGTGTTGTGTGCTTTTTTCTTTGACCTGTGTACTTACGGATAGCCTAAGAATATAAATGACAGAAATAAATTCTAAGTAGATCTAAGCTTTAGGTAGAAAAGTCAAGCACCGTCTAGAAATTACGACGAAGACTACGGCCATTGCTCTCGAGGTAAGTTGATATAGTACACTGATATGCGACCAGATGTATAGCACGGTGCATCCCTACAAAGGCGCGCGCTGCACACATCGTCAAACAATACATAACCTAGAAGTAATCTGGTAAATTTTCCGCGAGCGCTAATCTGTCTAAGATCCATAAAAATTTTTGCTTTCATTAAACAGTAACGGAAAATAATACAATTCCGTTCTATCTACGTACAGATTCTAAATTGGAACATCATTCAAATCATCAGTTTCATTAGTATATTCCTGACAATAGTAACACTCCGTTGACTGCAATATTCTTAACGAAATAAATTTTATTTATAACAAGAATATTAAATTGTAATTAATTAATTAAAAACAAACGTAGCAGAATATATTTTTACAGTTATACTTTTTTTAAAGAATACATTTATATATACCTAAATGAGGTTATATTAGGTTTACCGTAGGAAGTACTATTATAAAAATATTAATATTAAAGAAGAATCTGTATTTTAATTAAACCGAATTAACAATAATATAAGAAAAATATAGATTGTATACTAAAAAATCTGTTTCTATTTCCCTTAGCTTTTTATTTTCTTAAAAAAGTGCAGAAAAGTATGACATAAAATCTAACCTAAAAATGGATTATATTATACACATAAATATGTATATTTTCAAATAAAGCAAACAAACAATTAGCTTGTTTATATATACTACTTTCTAATTGTTCTATAAATGTTTAAACTCTTCAAAGAAGAATTACACAATTACAGACTAAAGCGGAAAGCAACAAGGGTTACCAGTACCAGTTTCAGTGGCCTACATACGTTTTATTAAAAATGTTTATTGCCATGCGATACGCCGATTTTCACTACAGTACTTACGTATAAAATAGATGAAACTCGCTGTATACAGTAGCTTTTATACTAAAATGGTTTACTTATTTACAGATATACTCGTTAATATTCGAAATAAAAATTACAATTATATTGTTTTTGAATTGTTGTTGCGCATATAATTTCGATTAAAATCTTTTATACTTAAAACTATCTCCTAGTTAGACTACGGGTAACATACATGTATATATAACATGTTTATCATTTTTGTTACTTCAAATACACGGATAGTTTCTCTACATACTTATTATTAACCAGCGATATACATAGTGCAATTATTTATTAGTTTATAGTATAATAATAGGTATAGCTTTATTTTTATTTTGTATTTTAACTAGCAACACCGACACGACACCAATTGGTCTGGTCTGCATCAGGCCGGTAACCTGCGCGTAGTATTGCTATCGTTGTGTGCGGTGACAAGCACCGGGACCCTACGTATTAATATAAAGAATTCACAATTAAAATACTAATTAATTATAACGTGTCCCTACTAACAAATGCCCAGACAAAAACTATAACGCCACATTATATCATAAACAAAGAATAACAATTTGTAAAGAATTTACGATTTTTGAACGAAAGGGAAGAATAATGACAGTGTCGTGGCACGAACGAAATTTTGCAGAGTAACAAAAATTATTGTCATCCAATGCTTAAATTTCCAATCTTTATTGTAATATTTATTTATTTATTTTATTAACTTATCACACACAGTTCAACATCAACTATCATTATTCATTTATTAGATTTATCCTTACTTCCGTATCTATAAAAATGTACAGCTACTTGTCATAGATTATGCATTCTAGCAAAGATCAATACAATTTAAAAATAAAGTTATGTATTTTTAAAAAACCTAAATACGTTTGACATTTTAAAAATAATACGCGATTGTCATATAACGAAAGCTAAAAATAACGCATAATCTAAAATCGATTTTACCACGGCATCGATTATTAAAAAAGAAAATCGGAATAAAAAGGTAGCCGCCGATCGATGCACATTTTACTAGGATAAGATCCTGTATAGAAAAGATAAAGTTTGTTAGTTCATTTTTTAAATTTCTTTACATTACCACATCGCGAGACAGAATCTTGAAAGAGCGTCGTGCGAGCTGCAGCGAGAGCCATATGTTTTGATAAAATCGAAAAGGAATATTCAGGTTTGCACAAAATCGTTATTCCTTATAATATGTTCTTTATTTTCGAAGAGAGACATCAGCCGCGGCAATAATTGATCAATATTCAACTTGCAGATTTGTGTCCAGCATAACCTACATCCGTTTGGAACTAAAAAAACTTTGTGCGTAACTCCGAATCACTATCGATTTCGCCTGTTCTAAGCTCTTTAATTCTGCTTAGTCAAAGAGTGGCTTACATGTATACGAAAATTGTGCTCCTTCCGTTCGTAAATTTACCTACCAAAACTTCTTGAAATAGTATTTTTAATAGATGTGACCTTAATTTTATTACTACCTTAATTGTCCTTCGAAAGTATTATATCCATAAATAATTATGGGGAATTCATTCATTAATATATGCGTCATTATTCGACGGATGCTCACGTTGAGTGTGAAACCAATATGATTTATCGCTACTTATATCGCTTGTACATTAATACGTGAATGGAGGTCGTCTTGGAATGGAGCAACAAAACATGTTCTATCCGGTCGAGTTTCAAGTAATAATTCGGCTCACGAGCTTCACTTAACAAGTCCCGTGTCCAGAAGAGTGAGGTTGACTTGCGAGGTGTGGGATGCGCTCACAGCTGGTACCATTTCTTGTCCTTGTACTTGAGCATGAGCTGGTGCGCGGAGGACGAGAACTCGGCGGCCTGCGAGTGCATGCGCTCGGTGCGGTCCTCCAGCTGGGACAGCTTGTCGCCGCGCTCGACCACCAGCTGGTGCGCGCGCGCCACCTCGCCGGCCGCCGCGGACGCGCGCGCCCCGATCTCAGCGGTACCGGCCCCGCCGGGGATATGCTTGGCTACCGCTCGGTTAGGTTTCCCACTGCTTTCACCAACTGCACACAATATATTACGTGAATTCTTTCAGAATATGGCGAAGCATAGATGTTTGGAGATTGAATAACCGCGCCATTTACTGTATCTGCAATTTGATATTCAAACTAAACATGTGAAATACTTACACAGCTCCTCGCGGTCGAGAGGCCTCGAGCCTCCGCCGAACAGTCCTCTAAAGAACCCTTCTTTGGGAGCCTCGGGCATGTCTCGGGGAAGGAATAATTCACCGAGCATCTCGTTTATTTGATGGCTGCAGAGCAAAAGTTAGTATACAATTGATTGTTATCTCAAGCTAAATTCAAAATTTATCATATAATTACAGTTTCTTTATATTAGGCATTAGGCCTTTAAATCTAAAAAAATATTTAAAAATAAATTGGTTTTATGATCTAAATTTAAATAATTTAAAAAGCATCAACTGACCAAAATTCAGTGTCGATGGTGAATTTCTGTATCTCTGTGGGCGAGGCGAGGTACAGGCCGTGGCCGCGGTTGCTGAAGCAAAACGTCTTCGCTATCCTGCAACATCGCAATTTATCTGTATAGGTATTAATCCAAATAAAATAAAATATTAATTTAGTATTACGTTTATCTGGCAACATTGATGTAGATATGTCATTTGCAAGTCTTTTGCAACAACACTGAAATAACTAGTGATTTATTAGGTCGTTAACGAGATGTATTTATTTATAATACGTAGAACCTATTTCTTCTCGTATTCAGTTAATATTAAAGTATATTAGCGATTTCAATTTATTTCCTGCGTTTGAAAATGAGGTGTTATTATAAATTTAAATAAATTAACATGATAAAGTTCTCACCTTAAATCCATGTCCTTACGATGACACCTATTTGATATAAAATCTACAGAAGCAAAGCGTATCGGACTGTACAATAAATGAAGTGATGCCGAATGAAACATACAAAAGTACCATCAGCTTTCATGCTCTTCTTTAATAAAGAATATAAAAATGTATAGTAGGAAACAGGCTGACAAGTGTGAAATAGAAGATAATTCAATAAAACAAGAGCGAGAGAGACGAGTATAGAAGCACAGAAGAGCAGTGTAAGTGTGAGAGTGTTTTGTCGAGGAGGTCGTGGGTAGTGTCGTGTGGACGAGGAGTCGGCGCCAGGGACTGATACTGGGGTTCAAAGCGAATCGCAAGCAGGGTCTCCGACTACAAACGATCCGAGTGAATTTTTGCCTTTTATACGAAATACAACATTTACGCTGTGTTGCTGGTGAGGTATATTTATGAATTATAGTCGAAGTACGGGCAAAAAGTCACTCAGACCGCGGATAAGGTGTACAAACGTAACGTAGGAGGTTAGGGATGACATGTACAGCTAACATATTGAACAAAGGATCGCAAGTAGCCGTGTGGGCGGGGCCACGGGACGGTGAGGCGGGGCGGGGCGGACTAACGCAGCGCGGTCGCTACGATCACTTACTGGTCTGTGTCCTCGTTAACAATGAGTTGCTGGCCCCAAATCGAGAGCATAGGGTCTACGATACCCCTCTGTTTTGATTGTGTCTGGAAGCTACCAGGAACACGGGTATCGAGTCAGTACATCTCGTAGCGCGCGCTGCCCCACCGCGGTTGCGGCGGCAGAGGCAGCGCGCGCCGGTACCGCCACGTCGGGTAATACGATGCGGATGTCATCGATATGGTCCATGACTTACACAATAACAATGGCTAGCAAAGGATACCTGGGATACATTCGATGAGTTCAATGGTTATCTAAAGGTCACGTGTATACACCAACTCAGCGCCGTGTGGCGGTACATTACAGTCATACGTAACTGTCATCGTGTTCGCCTCATGTTCAGAGTCCGCTTTGTTTTTAACATAAAAATAGATTAAAAAATGCAAATATCGGAAGCACAGGTGGTGCTCGATAGGTTGGCAGAATTTGGACTACGTTGTGATAGCTCAGTGCTGTTGGTTTTAAGTAAAAGTTGACACACCGCCGCTTGTTTGGCGCAAAATTGGATGTCTCTCAGATAAAATTCACGATTGAACTTTGCAATGAAACAACCCCAGAGTCGTCGAGAAATTATCGTTTAAATCGTATATAGTTAATAAAGGTTCCGCTTTGTTGCTTAAACTTGACAATGGGCAACGTACAACAGTTTGAGGACTCTGGCGTGGCAACAGGTCGTGTCTCGTCTTGCACCAAACAAGTCTTATACTTCTAACATCGACCGTAAGTTAGAGAAGGCTTCTAGGCTTGTAAATGATAAAACAGCACATGGTTTTTATATCAAGTTCATCGAACGAATGACTGGTGAATGAGAGATCCTTATATGATTTAATATATCTGCGTTAAAGCACTCGTAGTATCAAAGCTAATTCAAATGTAAAAACAAGCTCTTTATCATTTAGTGCCTCAATTTAGTGCATGGAAATTGTCTAAATGTGACCGGTGTTCACTGGACATGTCTAACGAGGGACTCGACACCAATTTTACATCCAAGATATCTCGGACGGAGCGTCCACCGCATCTAACTTCTATGGAAACCAGGGAACTGTCCGTCGAAATATCCTTTGAAATCTGGCGCGTCCTTCAACGTATAATTTAAGCCGAAGTATGAGAGAATCGAATCGAAATATTAATTTATGTTAGTCGAGTGAAAGAGTTTTAAAAACTTAAAGCTTTGCTGTACTAGTCTATAAAGCGGAGGCGAAGTTAGATGTTCTAAAATTTCTAGGTGATGCGTATCACCGACTTGGCCAGACAGTCAATGATATTTCGAAGACACAAGTGAATTAAAACAATTTCATTCGGAATATAAACGTCATCGAGTGATGCAGGAGCTTGAACCAGTCGGAAGCACTTCGAGAGTATTGGTCATTAACAAAATAATTTTTATTGATCTTTAAAATATATTTGGACGGGGAATACATTCTTAAAACTTTGGTTTCCATAGAAGAATAAGGTAGTTGATTAGTCAAAAAGAAAGGATCGCAGAAGTTTACCTGAGCTCGGAGAGCGGCAAGAAGTCTACGTCGACGAGCGGCCGCAAAGAGGGAAGACTGTAAGCCACCAGGTGACCCGTGGATAGATAGTTCACAAGACAGACGCTGTCTGAAATAATGAATTAAATGATATTTTATAGAAATAAATAACACACGATTTATTTTTCTCCTCTCATTCATTCCAAGAATAGATACATTCGTAATTTGTGATAGTTTAGGTTGTGGGGGGGGGGGGGGTGATAGTGACCATATAAAATAAAAAATACCTTTAAGGCTGACGGTCTCTGACTTGACAACGAAGTCAGTTTCGACCATCTGCTGACGGTACACGCAGTTCTGACTGGGCAGCGCCACTACGCGCGCCTGTTTCTCCGACGTCACCACGACGAACTGACGGTCGCCGTCGAGACCACAAGCGCCCGGCGTGGGACTCGTGCGGCTGGCGCTGGAGCCCTGCTTGGTGGGAGTACGCTCGCGGCGCTCACGGCTGTCTCGACTCTACAATATAGGCGTTAGCTTCATCATTATATAAAAAAAATGTTCGCTTCTACCCCAGGCGAGTATAACCTGTACGGAGTCAAGAAAGGTCCGTGCGTAGCTGAGCAATGTTAGCCCGAAGGTGCCAGTCGGCGTGGCCCTTGGTTGGTGGAGCCATGTGACGTTAGCCGTAACTAAAAACTGTTTTTTCATATTTAAAGAATAATTTCACAGGCACGACTGTAAAGTATTTTGTAATCATTTTAAAACAAAGATACAATAATACCAACAATAGCTAGCAAACAAGATGGAGTTGCTAGCGGTTCTGGTTGTTCAATGTCACGAAATTAAGTCGCCGAAACGGACGTTTGGCGCATTAGCAATTTGCGAGAGTTATTTTTTTATGGAATAAAGTGGCCAACGAGCAAGCTGGAGCACACATGTTAAGTGAGTGCTACCCACCGTGCCGGCCAGTTCGTGCAACAGATGTTGTTCCGGGTTCTACCACAGTTACAAATTAGTATTATTCCTATAAGAAAATTTGATTACCTCTTTGCTGTCGTCCTTCCAACTCTCGTAAGAATAAGGGATTAGAGCACCATTACAATCTAGGAAAGACATCGTTAGGATTGAACCCTTTAGCCTTAGAATAGGGCCGCCTGAAAAAAACAATGGAGATTATTTTATTTAAAAATCTGAATCCTTAATGTTATAAATACGAATGTGAGTTTGTTTGTTACACTTTAACTTCTTAGCGACTCGACTGAACATCATGAAATCTTACAAACACATTGTCAGGGGTACAGAAAACGACATGGGGGGGGGGGGTTACTGTTATCTTTTATACTGAAAATAAAACTGTTCCCCAGTTATGTACTTACAACTTTTTGTCGTATGTCCAATGATGAATGAATTTATACTATAGACTCGTTATACCCATACAAAATGTCAAAAATATTCCATAGACAGTGACAGCAACATTCACACATGTCAAATGGTGTTAAAAGGATAGCGTAATTTAAATAATACGTTACGTATTAATGTTTATGTATAAAAATCGGAAAAAAATTGTCGCTTACCGGTCGTGGAAATGACGACAGGTTGCGTGTAGCGCAGGTCGGGCTCGGGCAGGCTGATCATCATGGTCAGCACCGAGCCCAGCGACGTGCCCACCCACAGCGTCGGCAGCAGGCTGGTGGGGTCTGGAAACGACGGAATGGATCAATTAACTCAAATCGAATGGGAGGATATTTGAAAACTAAACTATTTTTCAATACCTATACTAATGTGTACCTTTTCATTTAAGTTTCCAAGGATTAACAGTCATCGGCCTAACACGAATTGACTTCGACTTTTGTAAGGGATCTCTCCCTGCCCTTTTTCCACGTTATGGGGCCGTCCCCCCACAGTCCATACTGTATAGGTTTTGGCTACAGTTTCGACCACATCGTCACTTTACATCTGTTGGGATTCGTGGTTCAAGCGCTAGTCTCCTCTTTTAAAATAAAATATCCTATAATTTGTAAGTTTCTTGAAGAGGCTAATAGAACGTGCTTAATTTAAAAATAAGTTCAGGGATGAAATACAGATATATATATCTAAATGTTATGTCATGCTCAAATTCTGTGTTATCGTGATTTCTTGAATCCAGAAAATGAGCGTGATGTCTTGCACGATCGAGTCAGTCCATTCTTGTAACTATTGCTGTTGCTGGATGGACCACTGTTAAAGTTAACTTAGTGTATGGATGGTGTCCGTACCCGATTTCTTGGTGTAGCTGTCGGCGAAGGCGAGGCACTGGATGCCCTCCTGCGAGATGTTCTCCAGGCTGGACATGCTGCTGGACCGCGACCGCGAGAACGAGCTATCCAGCTTGTCTACGCGGCCCGTAGACAACAGAACCAACAGATTACCCACCCGCAGTGGAAACAACGAAAGCCCAAAGACCATAGACCACGAATGCTCTATGGTCTTTAGACAGATGCTATCATACTGGCTGATTAAATGAAATATTTTATATTTGATTAATATTGATGTGTAACCATAGATAAGGATTAATGTATACAATTATGCACATTCTTGATTTTAACTCCTAACGATGTTTAATGGAAATTTAAAATCATTGTAATCGGTTTATTACTCGAGTGACAATTAACACGCAAAATATAAATAAAACTATAATCGCCACACATCTATTGGAATACATGACAATTTTTTTAAAAGCGTCTGAGCGTAAGTAAACATGATCAGCCAGTATGATTGACAACAATAACTACGTAGCTGCAGGCGACAACTAGCGTATATTATCTGTGCGGTTGTGTAATTAGTTGGAGTCACCCGTCAAGGTGCAACGCATACTCTGTGCTCACACATCACAAGAGATCAGGAGAAGAGTCATGCTCGAAAAGGAGTTTGGATTGCATGCCCGTCCAATCTCAGCTCATTTACACAGCTTGTGTTACTAATTTTGTATTGATATGGTTAACACAGGTAACACCCAGTTAGATACGGCTGTTTGTCGCCATATACGGTAGGAGTTAAAGGAAAAAGTTAAAATGTTTCACATATGTCAGATTAACACATATCACAATTCTAAACGTTATGGATAGAGAATGCGTATGCTTAGCTTAACAAAAACAAAAGATGTTGAATGGTAGCGTAAAGAAATACGAAATGGTAATGAGGATGACATCAAATGAAAAGGCGCAAACTTGGGCCCGTCTGCAGCCGGTGAACTGAATACTTCTTTGTAACATTCTCTAGGTAGCGCAAACATCTTCGAGCATCGCTAGGTAACTACAACGAGTTCTTCGTAGTAACACCACTTCTCTAATACGAAGCAATCATATGGACGGACAAACAAGTTCGATGCAATCATAAGATCTATTTAGACGAGCGGTGCGAACGTTCATACTGCGCATGCGACTAGTGCTGTTATTAAATATAATACCGGAAGCATACATAGACATAACGACAGCCGTATATAGAGGCAGCCAAAAACGAGCCATATAAACTTTTTGCTTTGTGGTCGGGCTAGAAGAAAAAATTACATTATGTACTCAACAAATGTCATCACTAACAAAACTAATTATCGAATTAATCGAAATTGGAATTTTGTGCTCAATTTATCAATGAAAACAAAAATAATTTATAAAAAAGTTATAAGTACTTTGCAGATAAATGCAAACAAATAGAAAAAGTGACCGATTGTGGACCTTGACCTCAAACATTTAATCTGCAATAGAGTATTGAAAAAGAATTAATAAAAAAAGATGTAGAGATCGCGTGTCTGATACAATATGGAAAGCCTCGCTGTAAAATGCACACAGAACATACAAAGTCCGTTCATCGTAACACTGACAGTGATAGATTATATAAAATAAGATAGTTTTGAGTAGTAAGTCACCTTTTTAACCTTAAAATCTAGATTTCATGCCGCAATATTGTTTTATAGTGCAATAACTTGCATAAAGTGCTGCAGAGACAGGATTACACGATACAGTCACAGCCACAATTTCAATTCTAACGCATAAACAACCTACGGCGAGTGTACGGGCCGCGGCCCCTGAAGCTACCAAATAAACATCAAAGAAAATTATTTAAAGGAAAAATAATCGATGCAAATGTTGTTGGATACCATTGGGTTGCATTATGTGCAAGTACTCCATAGATGCGAGAGTCTGCGGAATAGTTGGTTCTGTATCAACAAATAAAACCAGAAATGTTACAAGCGGGTCCCGAGTACGGCAGCCGGAGAGGTAGCGAGTCACAGTCCAGTGCCAAAACCATCAAAGCACTATTGTTTCACAGTAACAGACATACCAGATACACATTTTCAAATTAATAAAAATGGGCTACTAAATGTTTACTTTATTGAAACCAAAAAATGGTAATGATAGGGCAAGCAATCTGAGAAGAGGATGAATGTAAAATTAAATTAAATCTGTACGCTTTGGCACTGGACGTCGAATTTTTAAATACAACGAACGGCAGGTGCCGCCTTTAATTTTAGCAACGACACACCATACACAACACGAGGATTACATTCTAAAAGTTGGTAATGAGGATACACGGGATACTTGAGACAACTAAAGAGAACTAAAGAGAGAGAAAGAAAACATATCTTTGGAATGATATACTGTTATGAATTACCTATTAAATGATTCCGATCTGAAAGTGGAAAATTTAATAAATAAATATGAGAACTTAACGCATGCCAAATTAACGGGGGCAAATGAAACTAATCGATCCAATATTGATGAATAATAATGTTCTTAGAAACCAGTTTTAATTTTCAGTAACTTTACAATTCAGTTATGAACTTGAGGATTTGATTTTTATGTATGGTAATACATACCGACAGACATTCACACACCAACTTATCTTCAAATTCATAACAACGGAAGATCTGCAATTAGTAATGGAAAAGAAGTTGAGTGTTGAAGAATTAAATTAAACAGAAACAGAATATAACTTAAGGAAAGTAAATCAAGAAGAAACTTTGGCGAGAGCGCTTGCAGTCACGTGCTAGAGTTCAATATAGAATGAACGACGAAGACGAACTTAGCTCGCCCTCTGACGCGTCGCATGCTCCAAGCGCTTCGTCGAAAGCCAACCAAATGAAGTGGTAACGGAAAAACTGAACAAAAACGAGAAATTGCGACTGTTACAGAGCGGAAGGACTGTAGTTTCGTACAAGGTGACTGTACTACCAAAACTGCAATACTGTCGCGTCGTGAGCAGGGAATGCTGCGGGGCGGGGGGCACGGCGTACACGTCGGAGGCGGTGGAGAGGCACTTGTGCAGTTTGCGGGTACCTTGCGAGCGCGAGCGGCGCACCCGGCTCGCGCCCGCGCCGCCCGCCGCCCCGGCCCCGCCGCCCGGGCCACCCGTCGCTCCGCCCCCGCCGCCCCCGCAGCTCGCCGCACCGCCCGCGCCCGCGCCGCCCGGCCCGTTCATCTACAACACACACACTCGTCCGACGCCGCCCACCACCGCAGACTATCACCGTACCGTATACCACGTCGAGCCGTACTTAATACTATAAATTCTAAACCTCTCCCTCTTTGTCCCTACCGTCTATTTCTCATTCGCGCCATTCGCAAACTCCCTATTTTCCTACCTCTCAAACCTTTGTCCTTGTTTTCAGTGCTGCTTTTTCTTGATCTTGGACTATGGACGTCTACAAATTAGCCTCCACTACCATCCGTACTCTCGATCCTATTCATTACCGGACCGCTCTTTTGTAATTGTACTCTCAGTGATGAAAATCGTCCACATATTTAAGAGATATAAATAATTTGTACTCATGAATTAGGTTTTTCTTGCACCGCTTTTATGTTTCACCGTTTGGTCTCACAAATTCTCTTTGCATATTCCAATACTTTGACTGCATCAACCCATCGAGTTTTAAGCATTCAAAGTTGAAATACAACATATGTTGTCAATAGCTCTGCTATTGGTAAATCTTAATTGGAGGCCGTTCTAAAAAAAGGAATTTATTTCGTTCGGTAATATGTAACTAGACGCTATAATACTAACCTAACAGCTGCAGAACACATGAATTTAACCACCAAAGAAAAAACCTGAATATAGTGAAATTTTAGGGACTTTTTTGGACTTTACATGTTATATGATAAAACAGAAACCACCACCAACATGGTGTCAACACAGAATGTACAATTTACAGCAACCATAAACGTTAAGGACCCCCAGTTAGTTACGGAACGAACGCATAGAGTAGAAAAAAAAGAACGTGATCTCTGTGCCAGGTATGTCAGTATTAGTCAGGCGTGGTTCGTATGTCGACAGTACGCCGAGTGTGTTCCCAGTTAGTGTCTCGTGAACCGTACTTTATGCATCATGTATCATACCTATCGCGTTGGACACTTCTATAACTTCTTCGTTCGTTCGTTCCCCATCGTTCCGATCGTTCCTCGTGCAAAGGCTCGCTACAAAATCTCCTGGGAAAAGCGCATCGGTCAAAATCGTAGTGATTGTATCAGCGTCGCGTTCCCAGAGTATGGTCGGTTAATGTGAAGCTAGAAGCGGGTAGTGCACAGCTATTCGGCTACGAGCTCGTACCATTAGCAGTTCAACATCATCTCAGTAACGGACATCAACAACACAGAGATCATTACTTTTACTTGATGCAAAAATTACAGTTTTAATAATATGATTTACCGAGGAAATCTGCGAATAGATATTTAAGGCAGTTAGAGTCCTCGTCGGATGAGCCTTGGTCCTTGGGAATAGAAAACAGACAAGTCAGTCACCTAGCACTGCGCTAACGCCCCTAGAACCACTATCTTTACACAACGTGGAATTGTACAAGTGATTCAACATAAACGCACCTTATAATAACAATATGTTACATTATAACAAAATTATAAAAAGCCAAATATAACAAAAAGCATAGAAGCATATAATAAAACTTATGAATACCACGAATTCTACGAATTCAATTCAAGTAAGTTTAGTCATTACTTAGTTCACTTTAGATGTTATATATGATATTATTTGAAACTAGCTACAGATCCACCTACGAGAAAAATGTTATTAAGTATATCCTAAAAGTTAGTAATCCTAAAAGTAGTATAATTAAATCAAACAAAAGAAAATGTTGCCAAACCGATACCATTCAAATCCAATCCCAGGTAAACTACTCTATGTTACGGATGATCTAGTCAGCCGGTGATCTGATGTGGTCTGTGTGGGTGAGGTGGCGGGGTGGCGCAGGGTGAGGCGTACTTACTGAAGCGCCGCATGAGATTGCCCGCGAACGACGCCGGCGGCGGCTGGCCCGCCGACTGGCGCTTCCTGGCGTCGCGCGCCGCGTCCTGCTTGTACTTAATGTTTGGCACTGACAGCAGTCTCTGGTCCCTTAGATCCCTTCCTTCGTCTTTTTTCTTACTCTTCTGGCGCGGAGGTCTAGTCGGTTTACCTTCTTCGTCGAATAATGGAAGGTTATCAGGTCGCGTAACTTTCTCTTCTTCCAATTTAGACGGCGAAATATCGGGCGTTACTTCACTTTTATCCTTATCCTGCCATCTTTCTTGCAGCTCTTTGTGCATTCTTTCGTACACATCGGAGGATCTCTTTTCTTGTAGTTCTTTGTGCATTCTTTCGAAGACGTCGGAGCAAACTCTCAAAGGTGAGGAGAGATCTTTATCCTCCTCGGTGGCTTCGGTGGCCTTTTCGATTACCTCCGGAGTTTCCACGTTGGCCTCGGGAGCGGTTTCCAACTTTTCTACGGGATCGCAATAAAACTGTGAATTTCTTTCTTCGTCTACGTAATTTTCTGGCGGGACGGTGAAGGCGGCTTTAAACTTGAGATCTACTTTAGAGAGCTGTCGCTTGAGATTGAAAGTTTTCCAGGACGTAGATTTTCTTCTGTTGTCGAGTTTTCGGTCGTCGTGGTCGTCAGCGGCGGGGTCCGGGCTGGCGACCGGCGACGCGCGCGCTTCCTCCAGCTTCGGGGACACAGGGTGGGTATCAGTTTGGAGTCGGGTTTAGCGCGACTACTGCTTTCATGGTCTCAGCACTACGGGGAGTCGGTACTCTATCACCTATTGTATTAGTCGACGATTCCATAACATGGGATATTGAGACCACCGTTATATTTTTGGGTATTTTATGGAATGGTCGACATTTATGAGCGACTTTTATGTGGATTAATGTGCGAAGGAATATAACACTGTATTACAGTTGTTCGTGATATTCAATTCAATAAGTGGAATGGTACATCTCTGTAAATTAAATCAATCTTATAAAACAATCGGTGGTACCAAAGGTTCGCTAGTAAATCGATACGTGTAAGAGAAAGTGAAGACAGGCAGGTAAAGAACTAACGATGCCATGCCATGTTGCTACTTGGATAAGCCAGGGGGTAGCCGCTAAATAAAGTTCCTCAGAACAAAAATAAATAAAAAAAACAATCAGGAACCGGTCAGGGTTGACCGTTGCAAATTATATCAAAAATAAATAAATATTGCAAATGAAAACTAATGTGAAAGTTTTTTTCCGATCGATATTTATAAGTCTTAACCGTTAGTTGGCGGTTCAAGTGGTGTTGGTGTAGCGGGTGGGGGGCGGTGGAGGCGGTACCTGATCGAGCGAGGGCGAGCGCTGGCGGTCGTGCGGACGCGCGCCGGGCTCGGGCAGGTAGAGAGCGTGCGGTGGCAGCGCGGCCACTACGCAGCGCCGGAACATGTCCACCACAACTACGCCGCGTTCGCCGCCCCAAGCCATACTGTAATATAGTCACAGAATGTTGATGTATTGATGTATGCTTGTACATTTATTTAGTACAAACTAAGTTACTAATAAGTTTAAGGTTTGTTTAAACACGGTAGGAGTTTCTTCATCATCTAGCTCATTTGATCAGCGGGAATAAACGTTGATGTCTCGACGCCTTATTGGCTGCGAGTGTTTCCTGGTGCTGATCACATCAGTTGCTGTTGTTGCGCGACTGTATATACTCACAGTCCATACGATGAGTTGATGGTGAGCGTAGTAACGGGGTGCGGGGGGCCGAGCTGCAAGGCTGCCAGCGCGGGCTGGAAGCCGGGCGCGCGCCGCGAGCCGCCCGTGCCCGCGCCGCCGCGCACCCGCACTGCGCCGCCCGCCCACACTCCCCCGGAGCACTGCAACAATAATCTCATATATCTAAGCTGTTAGTCTTATTTCATTTATCACATTTATTTTATTCACATTAAAAATATTGTCATCTCAGGTTTTTTATAGAGAAAGATATAACTTGTAACGCGACACGATTTTACGCCAGTGGAAGTCACGGTTATCTTTACCAGTACATGTTTATATGTAGACGCAGAATTTTCAAACTTCTTCAATAGTCTTATAAAATCTTCAAATGTTTTAGGGTCTCTATTCTTCTTAGATCATGGTATATTATAAATTAATGACGGTTGTTTGAGATTGGATTTTTTTACTACGGTAAAAATACCTACTTGGTATTTTGATCCAGAGACCAGATCGAAATGACAGCAGACGTGGCCGATATTATTTTTAAAATTTATAAAAAAACGTTAATATGCCATTGTTCTAACTAATTACAAATTGACGCTCTGGGTAGAAATGATGGATCGTTTTAATCTATTTGTTCGGTTACCTTTCTGCCCTCTCCCTCCACACTGTCACCGCCGCGGCTGAACGAAGCGGAGCGGCTACCTTCCGGTTCCGGTGACGTCTCCTCTTCTAACGTATCCGTAATTACTGGTATTTCCAATACCTGCATGAAAGAAATACGTAACATACTCAAATACTGGTTGAACGGATGGCCGACGGGCGATCCAAAGGTTGATCGATGTAGAATAGCGGTCACGTACAGGACAAGGAACAGATCAGGTCGTCAAGGTATCAGGAGTCCAAGGGACAAGAACGACAAGGCACCGACCGCACCAGCCGTGGACGTCTGTACTTATATGTATGTATTATTCTAGCGAGATGGAAAACTTACGTGTGTCTCGGCGGTGGTCTCCGCCTTGCGAAACTTGAACAGCACGACGTGTCCGTGCGGCAACGCGACGCTCAACCGGCGCGATTCCGCGCACAGCGCCAGCTGCTGGATGCTCAGCGCACCCTCCTCCTCCCACCCGCCGCGACGTTCAAACACTGACCGACAGATATTGACTGACTACCGACTGACACGGACTCGCTGACATACAATAACTGACATGAGCTACCAGAGAATGACTTAGTATTACTGACCGCCAAAAACTGACTGACTTCTGTAGTAAATGTCTGAGAACTTAGAATATTATCCATCATCATGTGTACTGCAGGAGTATACGAAGAGACAGCAAGGGAAGCTTACCTTTAGAACATTTCAACTTGTATAAAATTTGTAAGGTCCCCGCACTCGCGTCCCAAAACTTAACGCTTCCGTCTGCATGCCTGAAACATAAGAGAAGTTTATTATAGCAACTTCACTTACTTACTATTTACTTAGGGTACAAACTGTTAATATTGTATGCCAGAAAAGTTTCTAATGATGAAGGCTTTGGAAAACCAGCAGCTCTCATTGATAGGAACAATAAGAGGTGGTGGTCTTTTATCAGATGAGCTGAAACATTTATAAGAGGTAAAGAAGATATCTGACCAACAAATATGTCGAGTGGTAAGGATGAACCAGATAAATAGAAGAATTAAGATCTGAAAAGAGGAATGACGGTAGTAATAAGCCAGCTAACAGAATTGTGAGGTATAAGATGAACAGGAAAGTAGATACCCTGTGAGTATGATCTCGCTGTAGGAGCAAGAGGCTGGCGCCCACTCGCCGCCGTTGATGGGCCACAACTTCTCGCTGAAGCCCGCCACCTTCTTGTTGCCCTGCCGGCCCACCGAGTAGAAGGCGGGGATCTGGAAATAGAACAGTAAACATTTAATTAAGTCCGTTGTCAATCAATATCTGTCCGACGGTAGTCAGTCAGTCTTCAGTGAGTTAGTCTAACAGGGACTACCGACTAGTTAATCATAGTATGTCTGCCAGACCCTGTCAGTCAGTTAATATCAGTCGATCATTTTTTTAACGGCAGATGGGAGGGAGGAGGCGGGCGCGTTGATCATTCCGCAACTGGCGCGGTGTGCGGAGCGATGCTATTTGTTATTTTATTTGTTGAAGGCAGGAGTTTAGAAGAAAAAGAGGTGGAAGGGATGGAAAGAGGACGCGCTCTGTTATAAGTTTATATTGTAGGCACCTTTGAGAAGTTTACTGTGAAATATATTATACATTTAGAATTTATAATATACCTATATCATCGATAAGTTCAGATAAGTTTAGTTAATCGGGGGGAGGGTTGGGGGGAGGAGGAGGATTATGATCCAATGATGTTCTTACTATGGAATTTTTCAACCTTTACTGTGATATACTATATCCTATTAAATGCACTGATTTTTTTCGTGTCTCCTGTTATTCATATCCTTCAACTCTCTCTTTCTCTCTCATTTTTGTTTAATATATACTTACCAAGTCTGATGGGCAGTCAGCGAAGTACGAGCAGCAGGTGACAGGTGACTCATGTATGTCCATGGGGTAAGGGTTTTCGAAGCACGGGTAGCCGGGCGACAGCAGGTCTATCACCACTAGGTCGTTCTGGAGAAGAACCACGATCGCGTAAGGCTCTTGGTAGTCTAAAACAACAGAACAAGTTTCACTGTCAGTCTTAAAATCCCAAAAATAATACGATGGAACTTAATATACAAAAAGCTTAACTTCACCAAAAGTAACTTAGCTTGAATTTGATACTGTAATAGCTTGGTAAAGGCTTACAGTAACGATATTGCGTTCTTATATTCCCGAGTTGTATCGTGTATTGTACTTATGTGTGGTGTTGTTAATTCGTAAGCTCACCCGCGGCGTGCGGGCTCTCGCAGAGCGTGACGAAGTCGACGACGTTGTGCTCCATCTCCAGCACGGTGGTGCTCTTGCCGTTAAGCACGGTCACGCTATGCGTGCGCCCCGCCTTGTCCGTCGGCAGCCCGCCCGAGAAGATAACGAGACTCTCACTGGAAGGATAATGTATGCACTTGTCAAAGACTTATTCAGGAAGAAGATTCTTGATTCTTGAGCGAGATGTGTCTACAAATATTGTTGTTGTACATATTTCATTGTTAGTCTTCCACTATGTATTTTCTCTAATAAACTCATGCGCACTAACAGCAACAGAAGAGAGTGTCGAGAGTCGTGGCCTCTGATTGGCGGAGAGCAGACTTCGCGCGTAGTTCCCGCCGATCTTGGAGGGCGGCACGCGTTGATGTTGACAGTACGCGCCAATTCAGAATATTCCAAGCAAATCCCATATCACACGCAGCGGGATTGAACACTACACATTGTGTCTTTTATATTTTTGTAGTTCCTTATTTGTATCTCAATAAGCAAATGAATTTAGAAACACTCCAATCTTGGCCTATTTAATTATACGTTCTTCAATAACATAGACGTATGCTCCTTTTTAAAATGATTTCAATTGTTAAAATCATAACATTTACATGCACTTACCCTGATCTCGAAGTTTTCCATTCCAATCTGTGTATAGGTTTGCAAGGCTCCAGTTTGCCGTCTTTGTTTGCTTTCGCTGAAATTAAAATTTAAAATATATCTTATAGAACATTTAAACTTCAATTATCAAGTTCGTCTCACGATACAACGAATATCCGACTAATTAAATGGAGAATGAACAATATTAACATGCTCTTTTATAACCTTCTTTCAAAAAATAATAAAAAAATGCCAATGCGCTCACGAAACCCACAGGGATGGTATGTAAAGACCACGGATTTCCATTTGGTGCGATTCTGGCATACAACTCGCTTCTACATCCATACATCTACGCATACAAGCTCATCGGATACGGGTACTCTTTATATCGCCCGTTTTTAATATGTCACTAATCTGATCGATATAAATTCTCCTAGAACGTCCCCTAGTAGCACTACCACTCACTTTTGCAAATTCCGTAAAAAAGATGTCAAGAAAGGCTGTCTGTCATATATTTCTAAATATTCACTGCTGCCTTTGTAGATGCAGATTTTTTTTTGTTAGAAGGTGGCAAACGAGCAAGCGGCTCACCTGATGTAAAGTGAGCGCTAGCCATAGACATCTGCAACAAGCAAATGTGTTGCAGATGCGTTGCCTACCTTTAATGGACAGAGGAAGGCGTAGACACAAAAACGATATGTCATTTTCCCCGTTAGTCCCCTCCCCGTCCAATCCTATTCCCGTTCCCATCCTATCCTTATGAAAGGGTGGGAAGGGGAAGAGGACTCAAATTAGGCCTGAGGAGTCACCTAGTTGTCGCCGGTCCCTACGGAAGTGAGATGGAGAAGTGAGAAAGGAGAAAAACGAGATGGGACGGGAAAGTGGCTACAATGTAGACACGTCTCTAATATATCTATCACCGTCCGATTGTGAACTTCGATCAGTTTATAATTGGACTAGGACTATATTATACACTGTCCGAAAATTGAGACTTGAATGAATTATTCACAATTTGTCGTGTCATTTCTAGACAATTTATAAACTGTCGCAGTCAAATTGGGAACTGATATTTTGCTTGGTTATAGGTTAGGTTTGTTAAGTTCGGCATGATAAGTTATAATGTAATAGAAAAATATTACCTTAAAAATATGCCAAATAAAAACTGCAAATGCTTCGTACATTTCACAATTTGCCGACAGCTTATAATATTGCTAGTCCGAAATTAAACTGATGAAATACACAATGAATCAGTGGCATATCCACTTGCAGCGCTTACCATGAGGATAAATGACCGAGGATGGTCTCGGCGCCCTCGTGGTCCATGTCGCGAGGGCGCCGTCAGCGTGCGCGGTCATCAGTTTGCCATCGTGCTGCCAGGCGGCCGCGCGCACTTCCGGCGCGCCCCCGCCCAGTCCGCCCAGTCCGCCACGCCACTCCACCGCGCGAGCGCGCAGGTCCCATACCACTATCAGTCCTGTTTCGAACGCTATCAGCAGCTGAAAACAATGACATGGCACTTCACTAACTACTCCAGTAATATGTAAAATAATAAAGACTAAATTAGAAGAATTAATAGAAGCTATGAGAATGAGGGGCGGATGTATCCTAAATGTGACAAGCTGGACATCATTGTATGTAACTAACTAACCTCTAATTTAATACGGCGTACCCACTCACTTGTGTTTAAGGCCATTTAAGCTTGCAATATTTTTCGGTTAATAAATGTAACGGTGGATATGTTTACATCGTTAAAACCGCTCACTCCTTCTCCCAAGATGTAGAAGAAACATAAATAATACATAGCTTTTCTTTCTTTTTTTAACTTTTACATAGTTAATATATAAAGGAATTCCATAACGAAGTCATACATGTACGAACTTGTACGAGTCTTCGTCAAAGAGACGAAAAATAAAACACGTCTGTTTTTTACATCGCAAAAAATCTCAAAAGGAGTTCGTTTGAGCGCAAAGCTAGCTCGGTAATGAAATTACAAAAACTCGTACAGAAAGCCAACTACGACCTTCGGTGACGACGTAAGGGTGACTATGTAGTTGATTTTATAACCTGAATTGCGCCATTGTGCGAATATTCTTTAATAAAGTCAGAGTTCAACAAATAAATTAAATCCTTATATCTATTCCCATTTATATTTCGATTAGAATTATAGGAAATTTTAACAAATTATAATAACTGCAGGGGCACTCCTCTCCGAGAGAGGGCTGGTGCCGTCCACCACGCTGGCCCGGTGCGGGTTAGTGAATGTCACATGTCTACGAATTTGGTGGTTCTAAGAACATGCCGGTTTCATCACGATGTTTTCCTTCACCGTTTTGGACCAGTAGTGATGAAATAAAATACACAAAGTTAAGCACCTGCCTGGGTTCGAACCCGCGATTACATTACGTAGGCCTATGGTATTTACGATTTACAACTAGGAATACATAAAGTATTATTTGTGGTATGAGCACATGAAAGAGATACGCTACTCACTTTGCTAGCGTCGAGCGGGTTCTCGCTGAGTTCCACCACGGCCCCGGGGTGGTTTGGCCTCGTTCTGCAACAACAATACAAGTTTACAGTTCCTAGATTCGAACGGACCCTAGCAGTTAAGGCGTTCAACATTTCTAATCGCTTATAGATATGTGGAGTAGGGGAAGATTGGATGACTCTCAGTAGGACTAGAAGTGCTTGGAAAAAGATGTAGTAGGCCTTTACCCAAAGAGGGGACCATATCTGAATCTATGGAACTAACAATACTACTATGAAGTCTTCAAACTTCCTAAAATGTAATTACTAAATAAAAATCTTTTTTAACATGGTCCGATCTCCTCCCCTAAAATCCCCTCTGAAAACCAGGCCTGGCCAAATTCGATCTTAAGATCAGGTAGAATCTTCCAGGTTAGGTAGAATTTCCTAAGTTACTCCCTCATAAAAGACCTTTCTACAATCAAATCTTTTCTCTTGTGTATTACAAATCGGATACAAGTCATTTACATTCATTAATATTAATTGCAGCGATGTTTTAGTCATGTATTTGTAATTGATTTACTGTCCGTAACAAGATGTAGCCATTATTGGGGCAATGATCTAAAACATTTATGTAAATCAGGCGTCGTGAGGGCGTCGGTCGAGCGCCGGGCCGGCCGGAGGGAGCCGAGCGGCGCCACTTGTTGCGTCGCCTTGGCGCCCTTACACCCTGGGGGATGGGGAGCGGGAAGCTCAGTGTCTTATACTGACCTACCATGTAGTTACAGTGTCCAAAGAGATGGTGTTTCTAGGATCTTTTTACTTACATATAAATACAAAAGTCGGTTAATCTGTATGTCATAACATCTAAGCCACAAACCAATCATGATGAATTTAGTAGTACTCTTTATTTGGTAGACGCTGGTCAAAAAATAATTAAAAGCCAAATCTGCTTAAACTTACTGGTAGCCAATATTGTTCGCAAAATAATGGAATAACACGAAGCAGACAATCCTGACGGTGACCTCATTGTGTTGGCAACGGACGTGAGGGGTGAGGGGTGAAGGGTGAGAGTTAATCGCTCGTGAAACGACGATAATGATTCGTGAGGACGCGTCGGCCGTAGCTATTAAAGATTTCGGAGAAATTATTTATGACTTACCATAACATGCCAAATGTGTATAATATGTGATTGCTATCCACACACATACGCAACTAACACAATTGAGTTATATATGCGTCGTCAACGTTTCTAGAGTATATGAAACAAAAACACCCAGAGATAAAGTTAAATTCGCGCTTCATTCCGCTTCCTCCGAGCGAAACTATTTGATGTAACAGACACATATATATCATCTTACTTATGTAAGATCTTTGCACAATTCATGCTGTAAAATATAAACTTATAACAAGTAATGTCAAATTGCTCTGTATTCTAATCGACTAACAGTCAAGTTTGCAAGTGATTGCATGACGTAGCTGCATTACAGATTTAAATCCAAAGCTTTGGTGCAATGTTACGGATCTTACATACAAATATTTACAAAAAAACAGACTGGTGACAGAAGTTAAAACTAAAATCTAGTGGGAAGGCGCGACGATAGTTATGAAATGATCAACAAAAATAGACCCTAGCATCTAAACAATAAAATTTAAAATTGAATACAAGAGACAAGCATGACCTTGCTGACGCATGTTGATCTTCCCAATCTATAAGATTTTTCCCTAACAAATATCGTCCAACACGGCTAAAGAAGTTTTCACTTCAAAAATGAACTACAGAGCGACTACTGAAGCTTCCACAGGCCGGAGACATATAACGCGAAACGGTTCCGCTTCACCGTTTAGGATAACCCTTCTCACTACAAATACTAATACAGACATGTTTCCTAATTTAAACTTGAAGTTTGGAAATACATTAAAACTGATTTTTCATTGCAAAGCGGTTACTTCGAAAATAAAACTAAAAAGTGACACTTTGCGTCTGATATTATAAATTAACAATAATCTAAAATCTTTCCTCTTATCATTAAAGTGAAACGATTTCTCAAGCCACATCATCGATGCTGTTATAAGAAAAGCTTATATCAGCGATTCCATGTACATAAACATTGAGGGTAGATTTAAAATTTCACATAATGGAGATCATTATAACGCGGCCCGCGGCGCGACGCTATCAGCACAATAACGCGGGTACTCCTACATTTGTGTAGCGTAACGAACATCCGCCAGTTTACGTTTTTTTTGGATGACGTTCCACGCTGCATCGCCTTTAATTATAATTAATTAACGAACCTGCTCACTAGTGCTATATTTAAATTATCATAATGCAATATTTTTTATCCTAGTGTGGAAATTATAATTTCACTTAATTATGGCGAGTTTTAAACGTTCCATAATAGAACTAAAGGCCTTCAGGAAGAACTATTACAGTTTACTTGATAACTTTACGGTAATCGTTTAATATTTTCTTGGTAGGTAGTATTTTATTATGTATAGTTACATTCATTACTAAGCCGCGTTATAAATGCCATTTCATATTTTTATTTTTCTAATAAGTCCATTATAAATAGTTTGTCCCCTTTTTGACGTTTTTCAGTTTGAATTTAAGATTCTAATCAGTGATTTGGTACTCTACTTTAGGCATTTAATCTGAAACTGCCAAAATGTGTACTTTTTTAAATTTCCAGTTCGAACATAAAGCGCGGTGAATTGATATTGCAACAATCGGTTGTCGGCGGAAGGATGCTGGGATGTCAGGCTGACGCCGGCTTCGTGGAAACAAGATAGCGATTGGCGACGGGACGCGGCGGGAAATGTCGGAAGTGGCGGGAAACTTACTGTGTCTCTCGCGTCGCTTATCGGAGTTGTTAGAGGCGTCCTATTTACTTATTAAAATTGTGTTCTTATTCAATTTAAAATGGAAATAAAATACTCAATGACAAACCAAAATGGCACGATACTTTTTAAAAAATTAACGGCATTTTTAAAGTGTTTAATAAATTTCCTTTTCTAAATTAATAGGCTTCGTATACATGTCAAAAGTATTTCGCTTTCTGTATTCAGCCTGTCTCCAAATGTTAATAAATATTTCGTAAAGTAATGGTTACGTTAAAGCTAGAAATAAATAGTCCATGGCTCTTGTATTGTGTGACAGGTGCGGAAACAATTTTATGGAAGGAAGCTGGAGGACCAATTCCAGTCCTCTTCTCCTTCTCATCCTCTCGTAATAAGGATAGAGAAGGAATGAGAAGAAGATTGGAGGGGGATTGGATGAATACATCTACGATCGATCTACGACTATCTTAACATCAGGTGAACCTATTGCTCTTTTGCCGCCTTTTCCCATAAAAAATAGAGGTATTCCAGCTGTATAAGTTCATTCGATGTTCTAAAACCCGAAAGCCCATAGAAAAAACCAAAACGTGTACTTTGAGTAACTTTCATAAATTTTTTTTTTTTATAAAAATCGTGATATGTGTAATGTTTGGTGCCGTCGAGTTTCCACCCATTCGTTAGAGGACAGATAATAAAGCAGTCAAATGGCAAACAACGCGATTCGAATATAAAACAGGCAATTCCTCGCTCCAGATAACATCAAAAGATTTCTCTGACGTCGGTACGTACGAGATGCATGTATCCATTTCCAATTCAGTAACTGTAGTCTGCCATTTATTTTTATTGTGTCATGTATATATATATATATATAATATAACTAATTAAAGGCATTGAATGAATACATACACAAAATGAATGAAATAAATGAACAAATGCATACACAAAAGTTCATTCAAGTCGATTCAGCAGTTTACTCGCAGTAGAGATTGCAGCGCCATCTGCTGGTTTTATTTGTGAATCTAAACCATCCTCGAATCCACTTGAACACATACACAAACAATCATTCAAATCGGTTCAGCCGTTTAGGAGGAATTCACTGTCAACACACGTACAGAAGAATTATATATGTATATAAAGTTACATATATATAATTCTTCTGCACGTAGATACAAATATATATATATATATATATATATATATGTGTGTGCGTGTGTGTGTATGTGTTTATGGGATTTATTTTATTTAACATTGGATTATAACTCGAAGCAAGGACAAACT
The DNA here is from genome assembly GCA_029849275.1 of Papilio elwesi. Lineage (NCBI taxonomy): Eukaryota > Metazoa > Arthropoda > Insecta > Lepidoptera > Papilionidae > Papilio > Papilio elwesi. The sequence goes on from CM056697.1 coordinate 5,459,191, forward strand.
CAACTTCTTTAGTCTTTTTATTTTTTTCTCATATCTATACCTATGCCTAAGGGTTGGCAAAGCGACTGTAATAATTATTTTTGTTAAAATTAAGTTCCATTTTTTATTGATTTATCACCATTTGAAAGACAAGAATAGATGGGTGTCCATATAATACCAAAACTTTCCAGTTCGTCGTACAAAGTATTTACGTTTTCCATAATAACCAACGAATAATTCGTAAAGTTTTATTCCATTGCTTTTAAATACAGAACTTTATATCACAATGAGAATCATTATAACGTACCCCGAGGACGAAAATGGCGGCTGGTGTCGTCCGACGTTGAGGGAGGGGGGATCCCGCTCTTTGTTACCCACAACGAGTTATCCCTCCAGAGTCTACATATTGTCCTTGTGGTTGTGATGTGAGTATTAACTGATTATTCAAAAGTCATAAATTACTTGCGAGTCATAAATTCGTTGCGAGAATCCCCTGGATGACACCTTTGAGGTGATCAATGGGGGCCTACGTCAAGCAGTGGACGACCTTGGGCTGAAGATAGAAAGACAAAACTGTAGTGGTCGTAGTTATTTATGTAGTAACGGAACGTACACTTTAAAAAGAAATATAAACGTCAAGTTTGACAACTCTCTCTGGCCATAAAAAGATTGCCTCATTACAATTGTAAAGGATATAATGTCAGTTACCGTCACACATGGCATGAATAACAATTTAGTAAATAAATTTGAAATACGTGGATGTACGCAATTGTGCGGTGATTGGTATTGGACTGCAATTTGTATTTAAACTAGGTGCATACAATGTATTGTAGCGGGGAACCATTGGGAAGGCATTGCGCGGTGAAATATTCGTGCAGAATTTAATCGAGGTTATTCGTAAGTTATGTAATTCATTGAGTATTTATTTATTTAACATTTATCCACAAAGTAAATTGTTATTAACGTATAAAAGCTATTATCATTGACACATGAACATGATTGTACGTCTCAAGCGTCGACAATGAATTGGTCGATTCACCTTTTAACTCCGACTGAGAACTCCAAGGTCCACATTGTCTTTACACATAATTTGTTCGGTTAAGTTCGTTTCTGAAAAGACTATGAATGAAATTCTTGACGAGACTGTTTGAAGTGTATGAACAGACGTGCCTAAAAAAAGTTTTCCAGGCACGAGCCCGCTGTCGTTTAAGACTAATTATTCTCGGGAAGTTCATCTGCATAATTTATTGCAGAGGGCCGGAGGTCAGAGGAGTTTATATTCAAACTAAACAAGGAGTTATTAGAGCATGGCGGGCCTGTAACAATATAAAATGCTACATGTAATGATAATGAATGTCCTAAACATACCAACACAAGTGAACTTATTAATGGGTACAATGTAGTGTAAAGGTCAGAGAATACATCTGTTTCTTCGTTTTTTATTAGATTTGAATACGAAAGTTTAAATTACATAAAAGTGGAATTGATTTTACTAGGATTTTGAAATGCACAAATTTCTTCCCAGATACTATTCATTTACATTTGTCCTCTTATGATTTCAATAGGTAGCTTCTGGCTAGCCTCTGGCAGAAATAAGTCAATATTAGTAGCTAAACAAACGGGTTTTCTGTAATGTATATTTTCACCAATTTCACTTCTAGATATTTATTGTCAGAAAAATAATCACAACTTATCCCTTACAAAACCAAATTTCATACAATAGTATGCCTAATATTTATTCAAATAGAACCATGTCTGAACCAATTTATTTAAATAGAACCATGTCTGAACCAATTTATTTAAATAGAACCATGTCTGAACCAATTTATTTAAATAGAACCATGTCTGAACCAATTTATTCAAATAGAACCATGTCTGAACCAATTTATTTAAATAGAACCATGTCTGAACCAATTTATTTAAATAGAACCATGTCTGAACCAATTTATTTAAATAGAACCATGTCTGAACCAATTTATTTAAATAGAACCATGTCTGAACCAATTTATTTAAATAGAACCATGTCTGAACCAATTTATTCAAATAGAACCATGTCTGAACCAATTTATTTAAATAGAACCATGTCTGAACCAATTTATTTAAATAGAACCATGTCTGAACCAATTTATTTAAATAGAACCATGTCTGAACCAATTTATTTAAATAGAACCATGTCTGAACCAATTTATTTAAATAGAACCATGTCTGAACCAATTTATTTAAATAGAACCATGTCTGAACCAATTTATTTAAATAGAACCATGTCTGAACCAATTTATTCAAATAGAACCATGTCTGAACCAATTTATTTAAATAGAACCATGTCTGAACCAATTTATTTAAATAGAACCATGTCTGAACCAATTTTATAGAAACTACTATTAAAAAGTCATCAAACTTTAATAAAGTTTTAAATAGGTTCAGCTGACAGGCGATTATAAAATGTTGCCTTACTTTACCTAGGCGCGGTGAATACAATACAGTTCCGGCGTACTGTTTCCCGGCGCCATGTTGCCCACGCTTGGACGGCCATCTTGTTCCACGTAACATGTCTGTTGTCCGCTACTCAACGGCCGTTATTCAGATGTCAACATGTCCGTTTTGGAACACGGTAACAATGTAAATCGATAGTTGAACGTGGAGCGCGCTAAACTCGTATATGTGCAAAAATGTAATCAGCGTTCATAATTGCATCGTAAATGAAAAAAAAGCATAAAGTTCGTAATTATGCCGACAAATTACGCCACGACTTTATTTGTTTTAAGAAACAATGAGCAAGCGGTTCACCTGGCGTCAAGTAACCATCAATTGACAATCGGAGCAACCGAAAGAGTTGCAAATGCGCGCAGAAGTGGGATAAGTCAAGAAGTATATTCTTTCGCTCGTGTTCTTAGATCGGTTGATTGAAATATGCTTTTCAAATTACAAATGGCAATTGTTATTAACGCATAGAAGACTTTCCACTCATTCATCGAGTTATCAGTTCTATATACTTTTAGTTCTGTATACACTTCTAAACACAGATCAGTAACAGTTTGTCTTTAGCATACTTTATAAAATACAAGATTACCGCCCGTTCCACCCTGAACGTATCACTTTTTATTTATTTTATACTTGCTAAAAGTTATTTTTTATCGTCAAGCATATGGCAGATCTCATAAAGTATTTAACGGTAGAAAATTGAAACATTGTCGGAGCTATGTGATACAATGTGTGTGAGAATCGAGTCCAGGCGCCATGTTGTCGAATGATGACGCCATCTTGTTGTTTCTATTATCCATTGCTATTGTCTGTGTTGTCTCCCTGGACAGTTTCACAAGCTAGATAAACAAGGTTCTACTAACGAGAGCGTACATATTTAGATGTAATTTATATAATTTTACCAGTTATACTCGACAGGCGTTGTAATGCCACATAAAAGAAATGAGGGTTTTATAAAGTCTATTGCTTTTTGAAGTGTAAGATTATTTAACCGCGTTAGACGATATTTGGTAGGGGAAAATGTTATGGGTTTACGTGAAGAACATGCGCAACATGCATCAGCAACACGCGTCAGCAACATATTTTAATTAGGAACAGTTTCAACGAACTTTTTTCTCGTAGTCGATACAGTGCAGGTTGCACAGTGTTACGCTCAGTTCTTTATTTAACTAAACAACAAAAGCAACACAAAGTTTAGAAAAAAAATTGAAGAGATGAAGTGGGTCGTGTAAATCATGAGACGGAGCGACCGAAATTGCGAGAAAAAAATAACCGGAGTCTTTGTAAAGATAAAACGCATTTTCCGACAACCTTCCGGCGACGGGCGCTGTATATCTTGCTCCCTTGAGTACGATTCTTTGCTTGTTCAAGATATAGGAATGAAAAGTTATGACGTCCCTTCAGTAATTTCTGTGATGTGACGTGAAGCATATAATATCGAGAAGGAGATATTGGAGATGCCTAAACATGCCATGTACCTTTTGTGCAAGTCACCTACATTAAAGTATCCTGCATTATCTAATACATTTTTTAATGTTTTTTTTGGGTTTTAGCAACCCCTTAGTATGTTTTTCAAATTTGGCAGGTCGCATACACGTAGTATGATTATTTAGGAAACGAGTAAAGAGCCACTTGGCCGCATCAGAATAAGGTTTCATATAAAATGTACTGTAAGGCGTACGTCCATTGTGTTGAGCTTTCGTTGAGGAACAAGTCACGATCCCGTCTGTTGCTTTCACATTGCAATACCAAGTGTTGGATCTTTTGGTTTGTTCCATGTCTGACAATTGGGAATTTATACATTGCCATTTAATTACTAATAAGCGATATGACATAGATAGCTAATAAATGCGGATGTTAGTTCGGAGGCCTAAGTTGAGTCCTCATTCCCTTCCCACCCTTTCCTTATAAGGATAGGATGGGAACGGGAAGAGGATTGGACGGGAAGGGGGTTAACGGGGAAAAGGAAATATCTTCTTTCCTGTCTATGCTCTCCTCTGTCCATTAAAGGTAGGCAACGCATCTGCAACACATTGGCTTGTTGAGGATGTCTATGGGTAACGCGCACTTAACATCAGGTGATCCGCTTGCTCGTTTGTCACCTTCTAACATAAAAAAAGAAAGTTGGGTTATTACGTGTTCGATCATCACGAAATGTTGAACACATTGTTGTACAGAAAAGGATATAAGGTATGTTTTACATTATACATTGTATTTTCGATGGCATTTGACAATTTTTTAAAGACGTCAACGCAAGGGAAGCCAAGACGGTAGTTTATAATATATTTGTTAATTATCAAACAGAAAACTTTGGCTACTAAAACGATATGAAGTTGGAATACGACTAGTATCTGAGTAGAGGTATCAGTCGTAGATTACTTTGTTAGGAAACATCTCGGCATCCTGCCAATTTGAACGTACAGGTACTTTGACGTACTCTCTCGAATTGGATACACGTGGAACATACTAACTTCTAATTCACATTCATTGTATTGACTTTTAGAGCTAGTCTAGGACGCTTTTCAAACATTAAACCTTAGAATTTCACATCTCAGTCAGTATTTTAAAATAATATGAAATGTCAACAGAAGCACTCGTCTACAAAATATCACGTGGCGTTAACAATCCAATTAATTTATAACTCACGACATTTTTTTATAATGAATAAGTTACTGGACCACAATTCCATGTACTAGAATCCTTCTCTATTCATATAGTAGACTAGTGATCAGGGTAGCCGTTTCGGTATCAATAGGGAACATCGCCTTTATATACGTAGACAAAAAAACAAAAAAAAAATATCCCACGGGAACCGTACATTTTTCCGGGATAAAAAGTAGCCTATGTGCTATTTCAAACTGTAATCTATTTCTGTGCCAAATTTCATCCAGATCTGTTGGGCCGTTTTTGCGTGAAAGAGTAACAAACATCCATACTTACAAACTTCCGCATTTATATTACAGATACATACTTCTACTCTGATTCTTTCCTCTTCCCTTAAAGGAGTCATCAATTGGAAAGAAACACAGTTGAAAGACAGAAATAAATTAGTTCCTACTGTAGTTATACTCTGTATGTTTATTTATGTTTTATACATATATAATAAAAGGTAAAAGGGATAGCTTAAGTAATATTAATACTGAAATAATAAACCTCCCCTAAAGGTTGAAAGGGGTTGACCACATCACGATATTTTAAATTGGAACACGACGACTGGCTGGTCTATTTCCGACCGTCATCCCCTCCCCTCGCACTATCCGCGTACCCGTCCTACATCCGACCACACAGCGCCCTCATTAGAAACGGCGGGTAATGAACAACGCGAATGTGTTCCAATTCAACGAGTAATGGCACACAAATTTTACAAGGCAAATAGGTAAAAACTCACAGGGTTGATACCCCTAAGTTTTAGAACCATTATTGCATATGGCATTAAAAAATTGTTATTTTTACTAGGTAATAAACACTTAAAATATTTTTATCAAATCATTAGAAGATTGTTGTAAGCTCCACAAGTCCTTACAATGCCATTGAAATTTACGAAATTTTACGATGTCTTTTTAAAATTAATCGTAATTCGGTAATATCGCTAATGATTTAATTCCCAGTCTAATCAAGTATAGTGTGATTGCTTTATACTAACTTCTTGGTTTTCATTTATAACTGTATGTCTTAAAAAAAAATAGGGAAAAAAAAGAAATAATATGACTTAAGTTGGCAATTTTAAATGAACTGCTTACTTGAGTATACTTATACCTTAATACAAGCTACAAAAGGAAAAGTAGGCGTTATAACGATATAAATCCGCCCCGCGTGGCGCACGCTAAAGCTACGCCGATGAGATCTCACCATGGCCACTTTATTTAGCGTTCAAATAAAAAAAAATCATACTATGACATTTCGTTTTTTTTATGTTTGCATGTATTTATTTCTTGGATTGACAAATCCTTCCAAATGGTTTGTTTCCCATCGTGAACTACAAATATATTCTACTAAACATATGTCTACGGACAAAGAAATGTTTTGATATATTTTAAAATCCGATATACGAAGGCCCGATGGAGTACGTAACGTACGCACTTAACGTTTTATTAGTATACATTTCAAGATAGGCGGTGGTACTCCTTAACCCTGGTACTAGCATAACACTACAGTTTACCCACTAAAATATGCACTTGTACCCATTCAGATAGCTTCCCTGCTATATACCACGATACGTATGTATCATGCATATCAAATCCGTATTATATATTTTTTTTTATGTTGGGAGGTGGCAAACGAGCAAGCAGATCACCTGATGTTAAGTGAGCGCTGCCCATAGACATCCGCAACAAGCAAATGTGGTGCAGATGCGTTGCTCACCTTTAATGGACAAAGGAGCGCATAGATAGTGTTCAAAGTTCATAAAACGAGGATGACGCGAGCTACGTTAAATTCTTTAATGACCGCACTAAGTACTGTGTGAAGCTGAGGGTTACTTTGCAGTAGCTCCTAATGGAGTGACGATGCACCATAAAATCTTGCATTACTCGGGTTTTATACATAAAAGAAACTCTTCAATAAACGTAGAATGGACGACCTAACTCTTATGGCTCCAACGCGAATGCAAGATCTCAAGATACTGTGAGCCAATTCTGTATAGATAGGAGCAAAAATAAAAGGGAGGGTACGTATTTATGTGTATGCATGAATGTTTCTAGGTTGTATTGACATCTTCTAGTCTATAAATGGATAGATTTATACTCTTGCCCATGTGTGTCATGGCGTCAGTCGAGTTAACTGATTTTTTTAATGGACTCGTTACTCATCTGGACCTTTACGTTGCGTATTAATAATCTCATTTTAAACAATTGTAATTCAAAGTAAAACACATCAACTCGATTCAATATAAAAGGTTTATTGAAGTTAAAAATTGTAACTTTCAATCGGAAATACGCTGCGAATATCGACACGAGTGAGCAAGGGCTGACCGATTGGCAGTAATTTAAAATGAAAGCGTCGCAGCGTACTGTATTTCCGATTGGAAATCTGTCCCCTAGTCTCCCGATATGTCGCGTCCTCTCAGCACATTGTCAATTTATTGGACACGAGTAAAGCCATTTTAATATAAACTGCGAGAACAGATATATTTAACCGTAACGGACAGTCGAAGTAGATGTATGGATGCAGTAAAAGAGGTCTCCGTAGCTCTCAAGTGGTCAACTCTCGCCAAAAAAACTTATGCGCTATCAACATCATGAGAGGAGTCAAAGCCCAGGCACTCCAATGGGGCCGCCTGTAATAATTTGTTAAGGAGCATAGCTCATAAACTACCCACAAGTTTGAAAAAAATATTGGTAGTTGATATTACGATGTTAAGATGCGATCCTTAAGAAGTATGTTAGGCGGGATGTTGAATAAAAAAGGCGTTATAAGAGAAAAGTATGGCTTAAAAGTGGATGTTGTGACTAGAATTGAACATTTGCTTCGGTAGTTCGGGCGTGTTGAAAGGATGAATGAAGAGAGAATAACGAAACAAATTCATGTTGCAAAAGTGAGTGCCAGTGTTGGTAGGGGACGCGCTAGAAGAACTTATATTGATCAGATCAGTGACATACTAAAAAATGGTGGTATAAGTAGTACCTATATCCGACGAGCATGTATGCGTAGATGTATGGATGTTGAAGAAGCGAGAGAGGTGTGCGAGGATGCTTATATTCATTTATTTGATATTGACTCTCTGACCACTCAGATTGACATATTGAAAAATATAATAAGTGGTTGGCTAACATTTAATGGAAATCATGAAATGGTTTTCCATGATGCTTATAAAAAAATTATTACATAAATTGCGATAATAAACACGTTAAAAAAACCGTGTAAGTTATACGGTAGAGACAAGAGATGGATTACGACCGGGTACGTGTCTTTAATATGATAGCCTTGAGTTTAATCTAACGATCGGATATTACGGTCCTACTAATATTATGAAAGCGAATGTAGGTATGGATGTTTGTTATTCTTTGACGCAAAAACTACTGAATGGATTTTGATTAAACTTTACAATATTATAGCTTATACATCAGAATAACATATAAGCTATAATTTATAAAGATATTGTGTGAATTGTCCAAAATATAACCATAAGTAAGGAGGAAAATTCTCCATATGCGAACTATTCTGGTGTGCGCTGCAAAAACCGTTAGAGCTACACGTATATAGTGTATAATGGAAATGTTTACCTTAAATAGTCCTACAAAAAAGCCCCGGCAGCATATAATCTATCCTTTATGTGTAAGCCATTATCGCCAACATAGTGACCCATCTATTAATTATAGGGCGGAACAAAGTTTACCGGGCCAGTATAATAAGTACATTTAAGGTACAAGTTGTTTGTCCAATTATATTGTAATTTCACATGTAAGCGTGTAGATAACCTAGCTAGCTTAAAGGCTAGATTATTAAGAAAGCCTTTACAATTCGTGCGAGCTTGTTGCGGCGATGTGGGCCCGCAATTAACTCAAGTGATTGACGTGAGATAGCGCCACGGTAGCGGCCATTCAGCGCCTTAACTATACGTCAGCCAGAACAAAGTGTCCAATTTGTACCCCAGACTGCAAGCACTGTTGTATTTGACGAGTATAAATTTAACTAAAATAATACCTTATGGTAACGACTATGCAGATCAGAAGCGGGATAAATTTTAGTAAAATATTCGTTAAATTAGAAATAAAATGCGAATATTGTCATACACAGCGAGCAATTCTTGTATATTTCGGTTACCTCAGATACAGCATTGACCATTTGGATGAAATTTTGTATTTAGATGCGGTTTTTATTAAATGTATCTATATAGGTAGTCGTATCCTTGAAAATGCGAAATTCCACAAAAAAACTACAGCGACATCTATTAGTAGCATGTGATATCTCAACATTCTAGAACTTGAAGACTTACGGGTGATTATCTTGTATCGCTATATTACAGACGCCTAGTCCACATCTAGTCTGTTTTCCCCCGGAGATTCCGTAGCCCCCATTGGTGGCCACCGGTGGGTTTTAGTGAGTAAAAACCTCACATAACCCTGTCTTTACCCCAGAAGCGTGGTTAAGATTTCCCCCTCGAAAACAAAAAGCTAATGTGTTTTAATGACAGAAGAATGTAACCGAAGAACAAGCACACATTATTAGGTAACTACTTCCCAATCAAGAGACGCCACCTACAGGAGTTGGTAATGAAAGGTGTAAAGCAGCAAATAGGAAAGACACGGTGCTTGCGGCATCTGATTGACACGAAACGAAAATCTAATACCATCGTTCCGGTCCTAGTCGTACTGTCACCGATGACGTCAGAGCTGCAAAAATGGAGTAGTCAACGTTACGGACACGCAGAATAACAAGCTGTGGTTAACAAAAATAAATGAAACAGACTGTTGACTGACACTTCAGAAAATTCTCATTTCGTAATCACTCAAGTTATTAACGCTACAGAAGGTCGCAAATGGAAAATACCTACACACATATACTATATGTATATCAGTCAGGTTAAGACGCAGAAGCTTATTGCATGTATAAGTTTATGACTTGATGGTCCGCATTCAAAGATAATAATAAAAATGTATATATTTATTTAAGTTTGGCGACAGGCAGGCGGCCGACCGTAAAAACTGTAGCCAAAACTTATACAGTATGGACTACAATCACACTGCCGACCCCACATGAGTGGGAAAGGGACAGGGAGATGATGATGATTTATTTAGGTTTACCAATACAGACGCTGTTTTGCATACGCTCGAAAGCAAATAATTAGCACAATTAAACTTCTGCAAGGGCCGCAAATAAATTTATTAAGGTAATTAAAGGGCGCCTCGAGAACTGTTATTGTATTTTTGGGTTAACTGGTTCGAACATCTGCGTTTTGAATTCAATTAATAACAGATATTTTTACAGAATTTTTCACTCTTATTAGTTAAACGTTTAAATAAGAGAACAACGGTGGTGTTTATACTTTTTTCGATTGTTCACCGCTTTATTATTCTCTTATATGAAAAATATTCAAGCAGATTAGTTGATAACTAGCAACCCGCCCCGGTTCGCTCGGGTAGGTAGATAGACATGTACAATAATAAAATATAGCTGAAGTTACTTGTTAAAAGTGTGGCTTAAAAGTGGATTTGATGACTAGAATTGAAAAAAGTATATTTCGGTGGTTCGGGCGCGGTGGGAGGATGAATGAAGAGAGAATAACGAAACAAATGTATGGTGCAAAAGTGAGTGGTAGTGTTGGTAGGGGACGCCCTAAGAGAACTTATATCGATCAGATTAGTGGTTTACTAAAAAGGGTGATATACCCATAACCGACGAGCATGTATGCGTGATGTATGGATGTAGAAGAAGCAAGACAGGTGTGCCAGGATCGCACCAAATGAAAATCAATGATCTCTGCCTACCCCTCTGGGTTACGGACGCATATTTAAGTAACTTGTCGATAGAAGACATTTCTACTAGTGTAAGTTATTTGAAATCGGTTCAGTAGTTTTTAAGTGAATCCGGAACAAACGGACAACCAAATCTTTTCTCTCTATATTATTTGTAAAGAAGTATAGATTGTATAATTATTTCAAGAAATATATATAACAAATTAAAATAAACAATATACATATCCTATTAGTACAGGAGCAGAATAGGGAATAAAAAATATGCAAATTTCAAAGCTCCACGCTACAGAAAGCCTATGAACCACGAATTTAATTTCATAAGATAACAAATTAGGATAGTCTTGATTTGGTTTGCAAGTCCATTGCATAGCTAGGCTAGACGAGGCTAGCTTACCGGTTCACAAGCTAGACAATGGGTTACTTTCGGGAAGTTTTTAATAGCTTGACCTACAGTACAAATAACCGACGTAATATGCTTTACATGGTCTGCACGTGTTTGTTATTATCCCTACTAATATTATAAATGTGAATGTAAGTTTGTTTGTTACGCTTTCACGTGAAAAGTACTCAACCGATCATCATGAAACTTTGTACACGTATTCTTGGAGGTATTAGAAAAATCTAAAAATCTAGCTACTACAACGCCATAATATTAAAGACGACTCGACTCGATTTCGATGTTTGCAGGGATTATTCAGATTGGAACATACCCGGGCGAAGCCGGGGCGGGTCTCTAGTCTATTATAAAAATTCAATCAAATTACTAAATCATGTTTAGCAAACACGTGCGTTATCGGATTCCTGCTAGCGCGGCAATGATGGCCTGCAACTCTCGTACTACCAATTAATTACACAACCGAATGATTTATCGGGCAATTTACTAACGCAAACATCATAAAAAATATGGCAACCTCCGATTACGATATTAAATGTGTTCCTGGCCGTCGAATGTTTGGGCATAGGTTATTAAAAGTAAAATCGATGTTATTCTGAAAGTGTATGAGTAGATGTATGACTGTGGATAAGCTACAAAGTTAAGATAGGAAAATAAGTGTTGTCGCTCACATTTCCGGTTTGCCGGACATGTATGAAACGTGAAGACGCGTATTTGCCTTTAGACAGCAAGAGTGTTTATAAGCACTTGTCAAAGGAAGGAGGCTCAGTTTGTACTTCTGTCAACGGTCGTGACAACACCTCTTGAGCCCCGAGCCTTGACTGATTGTTATAAGTAGTCGTATGTAGTGTGTATAGTATACTCTGTAGTGGGAATATTAAGCTACAACCTGTGATATATCTTAAAATAAGTGGTTGAAAGAGTTAATTTATTCGGATTTGTGATATCACTAAAAATGTATTTTTTTTTTTCAAAATAAAATAAACACAGGTCCTCTGACAGAAGTAAAACTCAAAGCAGATGGGAAGATTCTTCTTCCGTCGAAGGTTTAAAATCTAGGAAAAGGTGCTTCATGGCTGTAAGATTGTTTAATCATTAAGTGAATATGTTGTACAGCCGTGAGCTGTGTACTTTACACCTCGGCAACACAATTTAGTTATGACGTTACAGGACGTCGAGAAGCCATTGTTTTCGGTAGCTTAACAACATTGGAACGGCATAATGTAAGATCGTGACGGTAGTTTAAACTATGAAACTTGTAAGGAAGTATTAAAAGATTAACCGAAAGTTCTTAGTCAAGAGCTTGAGACATTATTAACGGAGGTTTAATCAATATTATCTGTTTATTTGAAAGATTATTCTAACGTACCTATTTCCACAAAGTCTAATTACGAAATGTGAAATTTCGGGTGTCCACGGGCGTCATTGATCACCCCGCTGTTCCCGCCGCTCGTTTGCCCCCATCTCTTATAAAAACTATTTATTCCGAGACAAAGTACACACTTTAAGGGGATAACAAATGCTATAGTATACCGGTGTATGGAAAATCGAAAGCGTTCGGTTCGGTAGATTTAATAACCTAGAATTATAATGTCTTTATACATTATAGTATAAGACACGGCATAAGAAATGTATACCCTCATCTGTTAAAATTTCGTCGTACACGTTGACATAAACTTGACTCTTAGAGTCGCCAATGGCGAGGTACGCAAGGGTCACACATTAAACTCGGCAACCCTCTTGTAATTTATACATATTATCTCAGATATAATCTAGGTACTGATTAAATAACAGATGAGGGTATACATTTCTTATGCCGTATCCTAGACAATTAGTAGTATTTTCAAGCGTTGGCTTCTATATATGAAGGCGTACTCACACTTCGATGGCCTTGTTCCAATTGATGACGTATCCGCTGAGCACGAAGGTCTCGATGTTAACGGCGTGCACGTTACCCCGCTCGGTGCCCACGTGCACCCACTTCGACTGCAGCGGCAGGTGGAGGCATGTTATCCTGCAAAAGAGTTGCCAGCGTCAGTACAGTACCTCCAATTCATGGTGTTCTGTGAGCTCGTGGAATTTGCAGTGACAAACCAGCGAATTCATCCAATATCTGCAATTACCACTGGATTTTCTACTTTAAAAACATATTTATACATAAAATGAAACGATAATTCCATATGTTAGAATTTTACCATTTCCGTAGGAACCTAATAATGATATGGGTGACATTTTCTGTGTGAATTTTCAGAAAGCAAATCTGGGTTATTGCGGTATTATTCTGATATAGAGTAGTCATATACTGAATATTAGATTGTTCCCTTATTTATGAGGCTTTAAAATATTGTATGGTACCATACATATGCGTTAACATTTACATACATTTTTAAAAGACAAACGACAAACAAATTCTTGAAGTTACTTGAAGATCTGTAATGAAGTAATTACCAATTTAAAGAACATCATTTAGTATAAAACGTAATTGAACCTGGATAAGATATTCAAGTGAAAAACTTGAAAGCGTATCTTACGGTCCGATCGTACCATCGTCTATAAAAAAATCCCTACCGTTTGATATAAAATTATCGATTCAAGGCGCATGGGAAAGAAAAATCAATACACCGTCACTCGTGTCGTTTATTACGACCGTCGGCATTAAAACCTTTGGATTCAATCGTACCATGTAAACAGCGTAGCATATAGTTAATTTAAATCAGCCCGTTAGTATCAACAGCTTTTAACCTACGTGTGTACTTCCCTGGACTTGTAATCTAGGAGAACTTATACCGATCAGATTAGTGGTTTACTAAAAAAGCGCGATATAAGGAGCACCCGTAACCGACGAGCATGTACAAAACAGTACAGTGGTAGAGCCCGCAACAACAGTGGTAGAGCCCGCAACAACAACATCTGTTGCCGAATTGCCTGCTCGACCGGTGAAATACCACGACCTCACAGAAAACAGGCGTGAAGTAGAAGTACTCTGCGTTTCGTCTGATGAGTGAGGTGCCGGAGGCCTAATTTTAGTCCTCTTCCCCTTCCCACCCATTCCTCGGACGATAGGACGGGGAGGGGAAGAGGATAGGATGGGGAGGGGGTTAACGGGGGAAAGGAATTATCCTTTTTCCTGTCTATGCCCTCCTTTGTCCTTTAAAGGCAGGCAACGCATCTGCAACGCATTTGTCTGTTGCGGCTGTTCATGGGCGGCGCTCACTTGACATCAGGTGATCCGCTTGCTCGTTTGCCACCTTCTCACATAAAAAAAAAAAAACATATGCATAGATGTATGAATGTAGAAGAAGCGAGAGCCTGCCCTGCCTACCCCTTTGGGTTACGGGCGTGAGCGCACATTTATTTGTAATCTGCAGGATCGATTTTGATGTAATTTTGCATATGTTTGTGTGGATTTCAAATGGTTCAGATTTCCCGATACAGATAAATGGACCCGGTAGGTGGCGCTGCATTCGAGTTCGAGGTTTCTTTATTTGAGGAACAACGAAAGGAATTACGTAACGTTAGCTGGACCCGCTTTAACCAGGTTAATGTTCATGCAAGACAACAGTTTAGTTCTGGTGTACTATACCAATATTTATACAACTCAACTCTCGAGTGTGGTGTAATACAACTACATACACAAGTGTACTAACTCCAAACAGACAGGTCGCAACTAGTTACTAATTTACAAATTGCTACACACTAAAGGGCATGTCACACAGCCATCGAAAGCGTAACTGAGGCGAGTTTTTCTAAAAACGGTACTACTGAGATTTCGTTACACCTCAGCCTTTAGATCAAGTGTACTACGATTTGTAAATGCATGCAGTTGTGTACAGTACCGTGCAGTATACAGTGTTCATGTCAGACAACACCAAACTAACACGGACGTCAACTCACCCTTTTATTTCGTTCGTCTGTCTTGTTAGTTTGATGCGAAATCTGTAACAATGTGCAAAATGGAAACCTAGGCTATAGTGTGTCATTAATAAAGTGTAACATTACAAAGTTGACATTTATTTCATTATATTACAGTAATAATCGATGATAGACTTAGGAGACTTTACAATATTGACATTGAAATCCATCCACAATCAGGACAAAGCTGGATAGTAATATGGTCGCTTTATAAACGATGCAAGATAAAATAAAATACATTGACAAATTAATAACATTATAAATCGGCCTTTTTTTATAATGTTCCCCACTGCAGGGACACAGTCCTCCTCTTCGAGAGAGGGAATGGGTTGTAATCCACCACGCTAACCCAGTGCAGGTTGGTTAGAATTTGACCCTACCCAGAAATTTCAAGTAAACACATTCTGAATGATTACACAGTACAGTGAACAGTATTTTCCCCATTCATCCTCAGTACCAAGTGATTCCAAAAATCTAATCTAATCTAAATTTCAATACAATTATAGTAATTGTTGAGCATGAAGCGACATCTCAAACTATCTCGGGATATAATTGATAGGCTGGGTGTTCGAGTGGATACAATTATTGTAGTCCACTCGAACATCCAGCGATGAATGGCCTCTCCAGTTACTGATTGCTTACTAAGTACTAAGTGAACAATGCATATGTATCTATAAATAATAATATAGGCAAGAGATCTCTTTAACAAACATATAAAATATTCGCAGAAAACTTACAAAGTAATATCAAATATATGCTAGTTAATCAGTGTTTATTGTCCTAAAACACGTAAAATCGTAATGGCTAGGGGTGCCCTCGACTGTTGTAGTGTACAATCCCCCAATACAAGTTTAAACTTAGGAATGGTTAAAAGAAATATTAGTAAGTTAGCTTTAAGTTAAATATTTTTATTAATATGGAGTACTTAAGACAAAATACAATAATCGAATTTGAAAAAAACGTTCGAAGTTATTAAGTTATGCGGTAGGGGGATAAGAGTTGGCTTCCCTGGCGGCCTGCTACCGGAGCCCTCATGTCCTGCGAACAGACGGGCTCGTGCCGCAAGATAAAGTAATTAAAAACATGTTTCCTAATGCGAATGGGTCCCCATTTACACTTGTAAGAAAAATTGCAGCACTCAATGTGGTTTTTCTTAATGGGGTAGATAGACTTGAAGATATATAAATATTTTAAGGAAATTCATGCCTATACATATGAAGTAATAAAACAAGAGGCTCATACAAAATCACGGGTGAAGAGTGTTCCGATGGCAGTGACAGCATCACACATGTCGAATGGTGCAAAAAGGATTCCTTGGATATATGTATTTATTTCTAAGTATCATCTAGCATACAAAGCCTCATCCATACAACAATTTAAGTTACCTGAGATTTAATTACAGTTTTAGTTAAATAATTATATTTCTAACACTGTCTATACTCGTATTTATTTACATTACTTGATTGACCTCTCCATTCCATTCCTCACACAAAGCATTTTAAAATATATCCCACCACATCGTTTGATATTCTCTTCATGAAACTAGGTAGTTATGCGGTAAACGCAGCATTCTATTACCAGTCATAGGACGAGAGGTGTGCCAGGATCGCGCCAAATCTGTATTCTCTGCCTACCCCTCTGGGTTAAAGGCGTGACCGCCTGTTGTTTTTGATACAGCCATACTTTAAGACTATTGTGCAGTCAAAATAGGTCTGAGGTAAACTGCACTCTAGGGTGATGGTTTAATTAATTTCAATGTTCAATTAATTCCCCGTCAAATAAATTATGACTGAAACAAATTCACGGCAATAAATTCACCATATTCATAAGATGAACCCAGCCCGGGCGATTATATCATAGCGCGCAATTTCCAACAGGAAGTAATCTGTCGGGGAATTAATTAATCCGTGACAGAAACTCAAATGCTGGACGAAATTCA
The DNA here is from genome assembly GCA_029849275.1 of Papilio elwesi. Classification (NCBI taxonomy): domain Eukaryota; kingdom Metazoa; phylum Arthropoda; class Insecta; order Lepidoptera; family Papilionidae; genus Papilio; species Papilio elwesi. The sequence continues at coordinate 5,476,310 of CM056697.1, forward strand.
CCGCTCGAGTAGCGGTTTTTACTACGGCAATGTTTTCCATAGAAACCTTTGCAAAGTGCTGTAGTTATGGTCGTTGAGAAGCTTGGTTTCCTATTTAATTTTTCTAGATTATTAACTAGTATCCTACAATCCAAAGTGATGTTGCCACGGTGCGGTAGAAAGGGTTTGTTCCACTGTGGTCACATGACACCTGAGCCACGTGACCTGAGTAAACGAAGTGGATTATTTGTCTGTCAAATTGATTACTGGAATTGAATCACGTAACGGCTATCGTATTTTGAGTTGTTAATTTATATCTCTATTTCGTCTTGATTTTCAAATAAAATTACACAGGTGATCAAAGTGGAATACACCATTGATAGGCACGCTTAGTTACGCTATAGTTTAACATTAGGCTATTCACTCTTGCATCTATATCTCCAAAATCATACAGCTCATTTGCATATTTTAGTAACCCTATCTAAAATGCGAATCGCGCAAAGAGATGAGTTCCGCATAAAGTTTATTTGTTGAAGTAAACATATCCACAAAGACTCTCAATAATAAGCTCTTGCTTTTGTTTCCGTAAAACCTGTTCTTTACGGCGAAGAAGCGAAGACAAAGCGCCCTAATGAAGAAGTAACGCCTGTAAGTTCAGACGAGCAATTATCGGGCGACATGAAAGAGCTCGGGAGCTTGAAATTTATCTTTGTTTCGTTAACAAGGTGTGAGGTTCGGGCGCAAAGAGACGATGCGGTTGCCATGGCAACGATCCCATTCTCCTCTTTAATTAATTCCGATGTCGCGATGTCCGTAACGGTTGAACCTTTGTGCAGAGACGGATGTCTTGCAGTATTAAAAAAATAGGAATATACACCTGTAAAAGGTCTGCCGATTGAGCCACTGTTTCAGAACTACTTTTCACTATATTACTTATTTTTTTCTGTTCTTTATTTAAATATTAACGTTTAATTAGCTTCAGAGTTGTGTAACCCAATACGGTACCTAAATACCTCACAGAAGACAGGCGTGAAGTAGAAGTATGTTATTGCGTTTCGCTAGGTGGGTGAGGATGCCGGAGGCCCAATTTGAGTCTTGCAACGAGGACGAGGATTCCACGGAGGGGGAGTGAAAAGGAAACATCCAGTTCATCAAAAAAGAATTAAAGCCAGCCAAACAGCCAAAACATATTCGGAAATCCTCTACAGAGCGTAAGCCTACAACGGAAATCGCTCTAAGAGATCGGATAACGCGTTCAGCTGTCACACTGGACCAAATTAACTGATATTTTATTCAAGGAAATAAAGTGGAATAGAAAAATAAATATTTCCCGCTAAATCTCAACGCTGAGTCCTCAATTACCGCGTCCTGGTAAAGGGAGGGTCCCGACCGTAACAAGGGATCTACGTTTCCCTCTGATTTATTGAATTTATAACGGCATTAGTCTGTCTGGTGGGCTCATAAATAATTTGAGACGTCGACTAAGTTTCAATTCAATATTGACACTGTCTAAAATAACAAGAGTTCAGGGGACTTGTCATCTGTCACTGAGAGTCATATTTCTTTTCGAAGTGCTTGTAATAAAGTGTATGCGCATTGCTAAAGATGGCGCTATTACTAACAAATTGTCTTTTGTTACTCGACCGCATGATGAGCTGTAATGGTCAGTGGCGCCCCTCTGTTGCTTTTCGGAAATAAACAAGCTAGCAGATATGTTTATGTGCGTATTATTTAAATGGACATATCATGTGCCACCGGAACAAAACATTAAATAAACAAGAACTTAAAAATAACAAAAACAAAACATTTCCCAACCCGACTTGTCCTCGTGGGGAATTAGACTGCAACCCTCCACCAAAGACAGAAATAAATCAAGATATGAAACCTACCCTCAAAATTTGCACTTATAATGTACGAACACTTGCATCAACAGAACGATTTCTTGAACTAACTAATGCTCTAAAAAATATTAACTGGGACATTTTAGGTCTCGCGGAAGTCCGAAAAATGGGATGCAATATCGAAGAGTACAGCGACCTTATATTTTGCTACATCAGTGAAACTAAAGGACTCCATGGAGTGGGATTTCTAATTAAGAAAAAATATAAAAACAACATTACCAACTTTATAGGAATCTCTGAAAGAGTAGCCCTTTTACAAGTAAAATTTGAACGCTTCTCCTTATCAATAATTCAAGCATATTCACCGACCGAGAGATCAACAGAAGAAGAAATTGACAAATTCTACAAAGACATAGAATATGCTCAAACCATGACTGAAGGAAAGATTATAGTCATGGGAGATTTCAATGCTAAAATAGGTTGTCCAAAAACTAACTATTATCCAGTAATGGGAAAACATGGCTACGGAGTGTGCAATGAAAGAGGGGAACGTCTTTTAGGTTATGCTTACCAACACAAGCTATCAATAATGAACTCATTTTTCAAGAAGAAAGAGAGCCGCAGATGGACATGGATATCACCTGACCAAAAAACTAAAAACGAAATAGATTTTATAATGATAAATCACCATAAACTTATAAGTAATATAGAGGTACTAAGTAAATTTAAATTCGCTTCCGATCACAGATTAGTTAGAGCAACACTACTTTTAAGTCACCCAACAAAGAGCAGAAAAAATTACAGCATACCATTTAACATCCCCAAGACAGAAGAAGAAATCAAAATTTACACTGAAAATCTACGAACACAAATAGAATATATCGAAACAGACTGTATTGATATTCAAACATACTACAATATCCTGGAAAGAGGCATAACAGAGAGCTTGAAATATAAAAAATTTACACATCCTCATCAACATAATATTTTCTCTAAAGACACAGTCCAACTTATAAAAAGGCGCACGGAACTTCTGCACACATAGAATAAAACCAAAGATATGAAAGAAGAACTCAGCACAATATACAAAGAGACCAAGAGATCCATCAGAAAGGACTACAACAACCACAGATACGAGACTATTTCAAGAAACATCAAGAATTTCAGAAGTGCCAAAAAGGCTTACAAAGAACTAAGTACACACAAATCATGGATTCAAAAACTTGAACATAATTCACAAGAAACAAAATCTAGAAAAGATGTAATAAACCATGCGACAAACTTTTACAAAAATTTATACAGAAAACAGAATAACACTGAAACAGAAGTGCAAACAACTCACATAAACACAACTGACTACATTAGACTAATTGAAGACTCCGAAGTTTATGAACATATAAAAAAGCTGAAGGCAGAGAAGAGTCCCGGACCAGATGGATTATGCAATGAAGTCCTTAAAATAGGAGCACCTATTTTAACTCGCCATTTTACACAATTGTTCAATATGATACTAAACGAAGAAAAAGTACCAAAACAATGGTGTACTTCGGACATAATTTTGCTCTTCAAGCAAGGAAGCCCCTTAGACATAGGAAATTATAGACCCATAAGCCTGTTAGCAAGTATATACAAACTATTTTCGTCCATAATTTTAAAGAGAATATCTGACGACATTGACAAACAGCAACCAAAGGAACAAGCGGGATTCAGATCAGGCTTTAGCACAATGGACCACATACAGACATTAGAACAAGTCATAGAAAAACACAGAGAATACAATAGACCTCTGTATGTGGCCTTCATTGACTACAGCATCAGTCACTGTTCAATCTGGAACGCTCTAGAACAATCAAATATTAACAACAAATACATCAATATCTTGAAATATATTTATGCAAAAAGTACGAGCAGAGTAAAATTAGAAACTAGAGGAGACGAAATAAATATAGAACGAGGAGTTAGACAGGGAGATCCTCTATCCCCGAAGCTGTTCATTGCAGTACTTGAAAATATTTTTCAAAAACTAGACTGGAAAAACAGGGGAGTGTATCTGAACGGACAATATTTAAACCATCTGAGGTTCGCTGATGATATTGTTATACTAGCTGAAACTGCCAAAGATCTAGAGGAAATGATGAGATCACTTGACTGTGAAAGCTCCAAAATCGGCCTAGAAATGAATGTAAACAAAACTAAGATATTAACAAACAACCGTGAACGCCCGATTGTGATTAAAGGTAACAATATAGAATATGTCAGTGACTACATCTACTTAGGAAAGCAAATTTCATTCAAAACGTCAAGCAATGAAGAAGAAGTAACAAGAAGAATCAATGCAACTTGGAGAAAATTTTGGGCATTAAGAGAAATCCTAAAAGGGAACTACAGCTCGCACATGAAAAGGACAGTCTTTGATACATGCCTATTACCCTGCTTGTTGTATGGTTGTCAAACTTGGGTATTTACAAACAAAATAAAACAAAAAATCAAATGCAATCAAACGGCAATGGAAAGGAGCATGCTGAAAATTAGAAGAATACATAAAATTAGGACCGAAAACATTCGTCAAAAAACTAAACTTACCGATGCTCTCAGGCATGCACTCTCACTAAAGTGGAGATGGGCAGGACACATCTCACGATACCCAGATAGAAGATGGACCATTGAAGCCACACGATGGAAAGGACCAAAGGGGAAAAGGAATGTTGGTCGACAAATAAGACGGTGGGCTGATGACATAGAAAACGTCGCAGGAAACGAATGGATAAAGTTAGGAAAGGATAGGGAGTCATGGAAAAGGATGGAGGAGGCCTTTACCCAAGCAGGGGTCCATATCTCATAAGTAATTTAAACATTATAAATAGTTTTTCTTAATTATTTTAGCTACAATTAAAAAACAATAGAAAACCTTTTTAATGTAAAACGTAAGTGAAGATTTGGAATAAATGGCTTTATTATTATTATTATTTTTTGTTTTCAAATGTTTTCTCCGTCTGGTTGGGTATGAATATATTACAATACATTACATAAAATAAATACATGATTAAAATATATACAAAATAGAGATACTATAATATAACATATAATATATACAATATATAAATACACAGATAAGTAAATCCCAACCAGACGGGATTCCCTCGGCAGGGGAGACCAAACGGCCGAGGGTTAGGGGGAAAGGGAGAGAAACCGGCGGACAATTCGGGCGGTGTCGAGAAGCACCGCTTTCTGCATTTGAGCTCGGAGCACACCGTCCCGGAGTCCCAGTCGCCTCAGATGTTCAGAGAGGGTGACTGGGATTAACCCGTTTGCAGAGACAACTATCGGGATTATTTCAGTCGGCAAACCACCCCACATATCGGTCACCTCGTGCGCCAGATCCAGGTACTTCCTCTTTTTCTCTGTTTCGGCGTTCACGAGGTTCTCGTCATATGGGATGGTTATGTCGACCAAAAACACCCTGGACTGTGCCCGGTCCATCAGCACGATATCAGGCTTATTCGCGAGAATAGTCCTGTCCGTGATGATGGGCCGGTCCCAGTAGAGCCTGGCGCGGCTATTTTCGAGCACGGCTTCCGGCAAGTATTTGTAATAAGGCAGTCTAACATCCAGGAGACCATATTTCAGAGCGAGCTCCTGATGGAGAATCCTGGCTACTAGGTTATGCCTGTGCAGATACTCAGTGTTAGAAAGCGCCGAACAACCGGAGATAACATGCCTAAGTGACTCGCCGGGACGGCGACATGCTCGACAGATGTCGACGGTGCCGTCCTTTAGGATGTATCTCCTATAGTTGTTGGTCTTAATAACCTGATCCTGTATAGCACAGACAAAACCCTCGGTTTCTCCGAAGAGATCACCGAAGCGTAGCCAGTGGAGGGACTGTACGGTATCTACGAAAGGCTCATGAAGAGCCCTGTAGAACCTCCCGTGGAGCTCTTTCTCTTTCCATATAGCCTCCCGGTCAGAGACGCTCTGTACCGCCGGGTCTTGCCATTGCTCGTTGGCCAAGGATAGGGGGGTAAGCCCTTTGTCACATGTTATGACATCCGTGTGGATCCCACCACCCGATTTCGCCAAAAAAAAAACTGCGGAGGCTGCACACTTCGCGGTTGTGCATGGTAAGGGCACTTAGAAGGCCTCGCCCACCATGCTTTCGCGGCAAGTACAGTCTCATTATTGACGACCTAGGGTGGTGTATCCTGTGAGATGTCATAACGGTGCGGACTTTTCTGTCCAGGGCGTCGAGTTCGGTTTGAGTCCACTTGAGTATGCCAAAGGTATACATAAGGACAGGCATGACCCAACCATTGTAAGCGCGTGCCTTATTCGCGCCCGACAAAAGACTGTTTAGTACCCTTGTCAGGCGCGCAAAAAACACGTCGCGAACAGATTGTTTCACGCTGCCCTCATCGATACCCACGTTTTGTGACATACCCAAGTATCGGTATGTTTCAGCCTCAGTGAGGGTTCTGATGTTCAAAGGGCTATCTGTGCCCTCCGAACTGGTAACCCTGCCCCTCTCCACATGAATGACCGCACACTTATCTGTCCCAAACTCCATCCTGATGGCATTACTAAAATCACTAGTGATTTGTAGTAATTCCAGCAGTTGGGTATAATTAGGAGCAAATAATTTGAGGTCATCCATGTAGAAAAGGTGGGTCACTTTTTCACCTCCTCTCCGAAGCTGAAATCCCCTCCCAGAATCCTCCAGCAGCGTGCTGAGAGGATTAAGGGCGAGGCAAAACCAGCTTGGACTCAAACAGTCACCCTGGAAGATTCCCCTCCGTATCCTTATCCGGTTTTCGACAGCCGTCATGCGCTCGCCTAGAAGACAAAGGGTCGTGCTCCATTGCCCCATACAGTGCACGAGGAAGTCTCGCACCGTACAGTCGACCTTGTACAGCTCGAGGACCCTCTTTAGCCATGAATGGGGCACCGAGTCGAAAGCCTTTCTGTAGTCGATCCAGGCGGCAGAGAAGTTACGACGGTTGCGCTTCACCAGTTTGCCAATAACCGCGTCGATGAGGAGTGGTTCCTTGGCCCCGCGGCAACCGCCCCGACATCCATTCTGGGCATTCGAAATCACCCGATTCGCATTAAGATGCCGGGTGATTTTTGCACTCAGAATGAATGTCAGTGTCTTGTATATAGTAGACAGACACGTTATGGGGCGGTATTTCGCCGGATCAGCCGAAATCTGGTCTTTAGGAACCAGATGAGTGACCCCAGTAGTGAAGAGGTCCGGGAGCGACTTACGGTCAAGGGCCTCTTGGAACTGTTGGGCGAGCACAGCGTGACAACCCACGAACCCTTTCAGCCAGTAATGATGCAGTCCGTCAGGCCCTGGGCTTTTCCAGTTTGGGGCCCTCCGAACCGCATCTGCCACATCTGTGGTCGTAATGACTACAGGGTCCATGGGTGTCATCTCAGAGCATGTGCTTTCCACAACTTCTGTCCAAGAGCCCTCGATGTGGTCTACGGGCTCAGACCAGATATTACGCCAAAACGCTACTGTAGCCGCCTGATCTGGGCCTGCGCCCGTCCCACTACCACTTTCTCGCTCCAGTGATTTGTAGAACCTCTTCTGGTCACTCTGGAAGAGGCGGTTTTGGTTGAACCGTTTTGTCCTCTCGGTGTATCGCCGAATCCGCTTTCCCCACGCAGCGATTCTCTGCTTCAGGTCGTCTATGCGCTCCGTCAGCTTCTGCGTTATGTTCGGCTGAGACAAACTAATGTCTGTCCCAGCAAATGCCATTCTGACGGTGCGCACGATTCTCGGCCTATTATTACCCGACCTGAAGCTTATCAGTCTGCCAATGAGAGCTCTTGCCTTTGCAATACGGTCCTCAATCCTTTTTTGCCACGCTGGGATCACGCTACGTTGGCTAGTAGCGCGTCCAGCTGTGGGTAGTTTGGCACCGAGATATCGGCATACAGCCAGTGCGGCACCAAACAAGATTGAGTCCGTATCGCAAAGATCCCGGCTGTCTGCCATGTAGGCAGCCAGCATAGGGTTCAGAGCTCTCACGACATTCCGATTTCGCTTGCTGAGGGGAATGCGGGGAAGTCTCGGTCGGTTCTCGAGAGGCATTTGACGCGTTTCCACAATCGCCTCCTCCAAAAGTCTCCCCATCTGCTCTAATTCCCGGGCAGCCATCTCCTCCTCGCACTCCTCCACCTCTACCAGGGGTTCCACTGCTTCCGCATGTGGAGGTTGCTCTCTAGTTTGCGGAATTACCTCCTCAGCAAAGACTGGAGAGCCCGACGAGGAAATGGCCTCACGTTTTAGTCGTTCGAGTTCGGCATCATCAAACAAATTAGATCGTAGGATGTACCGAACTCGGTCTGCCAGGTTCTGTTCCGTCACGGTGATCGACGGCTCCAGCTCAGCGAAGAAACGATGCATTCTTGCCCTATAAGCGAATCCACCGGTTTCTCCCCCTTTCGCCCTATAGTACGCCCGCAATACGTTTTGGTTTGCTTGGGAATTCCAACGCATGCGGCGCACACCACCAGTGGCGGGTGCCGATTGCTGGGTCTGTGAAGGCCCTGCCGACACCAAGCCAGCTGATGGGGATGATGGAGGGGGGATGTCAGGTGGTCGTACATCCCCTCGCGTTCGGCTGGCGGTTCGCATGCTGCCACGTCCAGCGCCAGCTCCAGACGCGCCCCGGCGACCCCCAGGTAGCGGCCCTATTCGCGTTCTTCGATTTTCCATCATCCATAAAAAGGGCGTCTGATAACGGAGGACGCCCAACTCCGGTGCCGTTTATCAAGGGGCCATATGCACAAACGAGCCTTGGCGCTCTTATATTGCTGCCGAAGCACGGCACGAACACCTCAAGCAAAGCGCTGACTGACTGCATTGGCGCAACAGTTTTGTCACTTAAACTGTTAAACCAACGGGCGATGGGGTCGTCACATCCCGACGCCATTATTATTATTATTATTATTATTATCATGTGCCGCTTCCTACAAAGAAAAAAGAGTACATAAAACGAATTTGAGCTTTAATCACTAGAGTTTGACTAACAATTCTTATAATATCAATTTTTAACTAATTCATAGAAACATTGCCTGGTATTATACGGTGACGAATGAAAGAACCCCACCCCAGGTATCCCACCCGTAATCAACAAGTGTGAACGTACAGGTATAGAAAATGTATTGAAATAGGATAAACCTCTGTCGCTTCTTCGGTATGACAACAAAAAGTTAATCTTGACAATCAATTCTCCTAGTCGATTCACAAAACCCTACTCTTTCATGCAAAAACGGATCGGATCTGGATGAAATTTGGCACAGAGATATATTACAGCCTGGAATAGTAGGCTTTTTATCACGATTCCCGTGGGATTTTGATTTAAAGGTACATATCCACGCATATAAGGCGACGTGTGTATTTACGACTATGTATATTCCCTGTAGATACCGAATCGGCTACCCGGGCGGATCCGGGCGAATCACTAGTGTTGAATATTTATTTACAGTGTTATTTTTTTATAAAAAATTATAGGATAACGTAATATACACAAAAATATGATCGCTTGTTGCATTCATTCATCAGAAATAATAATAAAATACAGTAAATAAAGAAAATCTGAAAACATCGAAGGAAAATGGTTAGAAACAAGTTACGTAGTTAGCCATTTACTTCGGATCTAAGTAATCTGTGTAATCAGTGATTTGTATACTAATTGAAGTACTTAAGAAGTTGGGAAAGCTCATTAGGATTGAAGCTTTCCCTCTCTGTCTCTCTTAGCGTGTAGAAATCAGTGAAAAGAAGACAAAAGCTTTGCGGATTAATTCAATAGATTGAGATAGCTTTTCCACAGTCGTAAAATAAATGTTCGCTATAATGCAAATAAACTTAATTTGTTTACAGTTTAAATATATATTTGCATGTTTTAGCTTTAATTACATGTTTTTGAAAAATACAACAATTTGTTTTTGTTAATTTTTTACCGTAAGTTTATATTTAACGCCAATAAATAAATAAATAAAGTATATAAGTTATATAATGTTATATAATATATGAATAGCGTAAAGATTATTTTGTTCAAAAATCGTTGCGTGCGAAGCCGGGCGGATCGCTAGTATATAATCACAACACATACTTCCTAGAAATGTATGCTGCACTAATATATGATAAATATTGTTATATCAATTTCTACAGAAAAGAGTAGCGCTACGAACGTAGCGTAGCTACAGCGGATGTAAGCTTCGTAGAGGGGAGCTTTTAAAACAAAAGCATTCAAACTCGAATAATTAACGATTTCAAAGCCCAAACGAAATCTGATGAAATACGGGCGGGGCGGGAAACTATTTAATTCTGATATACGGATCGCTATAGGGTTGCCATTTTCGAAAATCCGTGGATTACTTGATTAAGAGACGGGTTAATGAAGATGTAGCATCTATTAAAGCACCATGTAATCTAGACCCAGAGAACAAAAGCCTGCGTCAGAATAATGGAAGGGCTTGTGGGTTTGTCCAATAAAGGTTTTGATTTTTGAATCTAGGTAAAGTCAGGGTGCAGAAACTTTAGCGATGACATCCCCTTCGCCCATCGCCGACCGCATCACCGACAAAGGAGTACGACTAATGCAGTGGAATTAATAAAATATTAGTGGAAGTAATTTAGTTAAATTATCGTTGGTAAATTTGCAATCTCTTCCTATCTTGCCAGATAATCAGTATAATTATTAATTTTATCTTTATTTTGAAATGTGACAACCCTATGAGACGTACGTTATCGTTTAATGAATATTTCGGTGAATTGATTGCGAGAGCTGTTTGATTTATTGTAATTGGATTAATACAATTTGATACGATGAGAAACCAATGACTCAAATTGCTTTAAAATGGAAAATAAATAGTATTTTGAATTATCGAAACAAACATTTGAATTTTGTATTTCAAATTTCTATGGAATTTCAATTATTGTCTGCATGTCATATTTGAAATGGAATATACAATTCAATTATGACGCACATACAGTCTACTTTACAGGAGAAACATTTAAAAAAGTGTCTATGGTTTTACAACAAAAAATTGTGAATATTTGACATTACGATACAAAAAAAAGATTAGCAATTGGAGCATAGACAAAGTTAAAATATTCAATAAGTAAACCGATAAATAAACATCTATGGCTGATTGGTTTTTTGACAGAAATTAAAAAAAATCGAACACGAGATCGATCTAACTTTACATTAATTAGTATAAATATTAAGGACCTAATGTTGTGTCTAATCTGACTAATCTTAAATTTAAATAAATGTTTTAGAAGTAACGTACCGTTCCCTCTGGAACTTGAGCGATTGCACCCTCTGGGGGGACTTCTGGCGGAAGGTCCAAAGGTGCAGCTGGTCATCCGCGGTGGCTGTGACGAGGGCGCCCTCGTTGACCAAGAACTCTGCGTGCAGCACCGCCTCGCCCGCCTCGTGCCGCACGTGGGCATCCACACCGGGACCGCCTAGACTGTGTGCTCGGTCAGGAAATGTATGTAGTAAAACATGTACACACAATCTATACTAATAATATAAGGAGAAAAGATTTGATTGTTTGTTTGTTCCGGGTAAATTAAAAAAACTATTGAACGGATTTTTAAAATTCTTTCACAAATAGAAAGCTCTATCAGTGAGCAACCAAGGCTATTTTAAAAAGTCTCGTATCTACTCGAGCGAGCTTGGACGAGTTGCTAGTAAATTACAAATTACATTAAATATATATAATACATCTTGCCATACTCCTCCGAAACGGCGTATATAATAGTTTTTTATCTATCTATCTGTAATATTATAAAAGTTAATATACACTGTGAAACTTTGTACACATATTCTTGGAGGTACTACTAGGTAACATAGAATACTTTAAATGAGAAAAAAAAATAAAAAGCGAAGTATGTATGTTCCCTATAGACTCTGAAACGGCTGGACCGATTTCGACATTTACAGGGATTGTCTAGATTGGCACAGCGGGTGTTTCTGTGTTTGGTAGCGATCGGATCAACATAGTTTGTGGTACCCGGGCGAAGCCGGGGCGGGTCACTAGTAAATATATATTAAATAAGCTTCACGAAATCTAGTGATGTTCAATGAAAAGTGAAATCTCATAGTTTTTGATTCCATTGGAGTCTTAGAAGTAATAGTTGCTCGCTACACGACTGGCCTGTTGACTTAAAGGGAATGCCCCTTAAAATTAAATATTTATGTTTTAAAAAAAGCATAATATAAGTATATACATCGATACGGAGCAAACTCAACTTAACTATTGTAAAATGAACATTAAGCTATGTTGTAAGTACAAGGGACACTACAAGCTCTGAGAGTACAACGTCTTTATTTTCTTTGAACTTACTTACCCTGTTTTTTATAGGAGGTAAAATAAATAAAGGGTCGCCTCATGTTAAGTGATGCCTGCTACATGCCACCCACTGTCAACTTTTAAGAAAGGTTCAAGCTTTAACCCAATTCTTTTAATAAATAATTTGAATGACCGTACACATACACGAGTAAGGTTGCGTAAAAGTCGTAAGGTTGTCGAATAGAAATTATATTTTTAAAGCTTCAAATTTAATAATATTTTTGAAGTAGAATAGATACGTGGCAAGTTACGAAATATTTCAGCTGAAAAGTAAACAGGAATGCTGAGCGCATGTTCTTTGATACAGCAACTTTGCCCGGGGCGAAGTCTTCGCGGGAACTTGTCAGCGAAAATGTATTTGCTAATATTCGCTTTTGTAACTCATTTACTGCAAATTTTTAATGTAAAAAAAATGACAAATATTAAGATTTTGCTTTGCTGGAACATTGCAAAACGATTTAAATTTAATTATTTACCTAAAATATAACACATTTTTTCTTGTGATTGCAATTTTAAACTTGAGTACGTCTTAATAGGTTTACGTGAAATAGAGATAATAAGTAAGGCAGTAGCTCTACCAGCGAAGGACCACAATCTGATAGTAGGCGTAATGTAGGGATATATTTATCTTTGTGTTTATAAAGTGAGGTAACCTGCTTACGTCCTTTATTCTTCAATTAAAAAATAACTTCTGTATTGAATACGACTTGGAAATTTTAAGTTAAAACATTTGAACGTAGTAAAATGTAAGAAAAGCGTTAATAAATCAAAACGTCTAAGCGACAGAAGGCACGAGCTGAAGTGCTCCAAGTCGATATTTCATTTGAAATATTCTTTAGCTTTGCTTGCTCTTCAAAAAGTGCTTATATACGCAGATCGCAAAGATGCTGGTTCATTTATTAGTATGTCTGTACGTACACCGATTCAACGTGTGACATTACAATGAAAAGCATATTTCATTATTTTATCACATTTCTGAGGTTGACACATTCCTCGTTATTTGAAAAAAAATCAACAGTCGTAAGATTTACATATTTTTTTGTGGATTAAAAATCGATTAACGGACAAACTCAATGCGAGATCACGTGCAGGCCTATGAGAAAGATGTACAATAAATATTTGATTTGGAAATTGAATTTTATTGAATTAATTACAGTACGGTACAGTACGGTTCACAATAAACTAACGTACCATCACCAATCCTTTCAAATAGCAACTGAGGGCGTGCTCACTACAATGTGCAACAAATTGTAATCAAATCATATAAAAAAATCTCGGGTACTCTCGACTCCCCCTCGGGTACTCTCGAGAGGAAAAATAAAAAAAAAACATTACCAATTCTCATTTCTATTAGAAAGTTCCATAAATCTGTCAAGATTTCAATATATTTTTAAATACCAAACTTCAAGAAAATTTTAGAGTTAGTAAGTGAGAGTGTAAGAAATCAAAATGTCGGGGCAGCTGAAAATGAAGATAGAAAATAGTCGGAAGAAGGTTTCGTTGGAGTAAAGTGGCGTTAGCATGATGTAGCATGTAACACCTTACAATGGATTTCTTCCATTAAGCTACAAAGCTATTTGACTAAGTTATTTGCTATTAAAATACTGAATATTTTTAGAGTAATTTATCACGTTGATTTTTATTTCAATGCAGCAAATTTTATATAACAGTCATGGTATATATAGTTAGCAGCGGTAGACTTCAAGCCCCCCCCCCTTTCCAACCTCATCTTTTTTATGTGAGAAGGTGGCAAACGAGCATGCGGACCACCCGATGTTAAGTGAGCGCTGCCCATAGACATCCACAACAGGCAAATGTGTTGCAGATGCGTTGCCTACCTTTAAAGGACAAGGAAGGAATACAGGAAAAAGGATATTTCCTTTTCCCCGTTAGCCCCTCCCTGTCCTATCTTCTTCCCCTTCACATCCTATCCTTATGAGGAAAGGGTGGGAAGGGGAGGAGGACTGAAATTAGGCCTCCGGTACCTCACTCATCAGACGAAACTCAGAGTACTTCTACTTCACGCCTGTCTTCTCTGAGGTCGTGGTATTTCACCGGTCGATCCAGCCAATTCGTGCAACAGATGTTGTTGCAGGCTCTACACCTTATTCTTAGCTAAGTCAACAACTGCCTTCCTCTGTCCATCGAAATTTAAAATGAACATCCCGCTTCGTACTAACAATAATATAATTGACTTCCCTCTCTCGGAGGGGAGGTGTCCCTGAATTGAGGAAACATACTAAAAAGGGCTGATTTATTATTATAATTATTAATTAACTTGATAATAGTTAATGATGCAAATCGTGATCAGTAAATGCTGATCCCATTTAATCACTCCGTAATCAATTTCGTAATTACGAAGCGGAAAGCGATCAACGTAGAGCCATGCTCTAGTTCAGCGGTCCCACTGTTTGCGTTGTCGCAGCCCAGATGTTCGCTGCTCACTGTACACAGCATTGTTCAAACATGATCTCGGTCTGTAAACAATGGATAAGCATCGCTTTGTGCCTTATATTGAGATCTGTTTGTTCCGTACTAATACAACTGTTTTGTTTGCTTCAATATGTTTTGATAATAACAAATAAATAAAATAAATGATACAGACGACTTTTAATACACTTGGCAGTTTATAGATTGATACGTTGTATATATATATATATATATATATATATATATATATATATATAATTCTTCTGTACGTGTGTTGACAGTGAACTCCTCTTGAACGACTGGAAATTGTCAGATTGCCCAAGAAGGTGATCCTGTGAATTTTCGTAGCGATTGGATCAATATAATTATCCCAAGCTAAGGCGGGGCGGGTCACTAGTTACTATATAATTTTATGCAGACAAAGATTTGGTAAGAAAGATTAGATGGAAGATAAAAGAAGAAAGGCTAAAAGGTTTGTGGACACTCGTTAGACAAGACACAGGACACAAAAAATATGGGTTGTAACGACTTTTCCTTCACGGAGGCGGAGGCAGAAGTAGAAGTTGAAGTGAAAAGAGTAATGAATAATTTTTTTTTCATCAAAATTTGAAAAGTATTTAACCCGGGTAGGCATTTTTGATTTAAATTTATTGGTAATCGAAATCGTGAATAGATAAAAAATTACTTACGCTCCCACTTCGCACGACGACTTTCGACGAAACGCAGAGTACTTCTACTTCACGCCTGTTTTATGTGAGGTCGTGGTATTTCACCGGTCGAGGCTGCACATTCGTGCAAGAGATGTCGTTGTAGCGGGCTCCACCACTGTTAAGCTGCACGTACAGAGCTTTCTAAAGCTTTAATAGTTATTGTAGGTATTCGATGGCTTATGTCGTTTTAAAACGGAAAAAGCGTTATACATTTTACTACTCCCATTTAATCTATGTAAATTGTATCACTCATTATGACATAGGCTGTTAGATCGACAGCTGATTTATCTCGTCTGTATTTAGCGAGCCGGAGCTTTATTGCCTTCAATGAAGCTCCTCCGACTTTATTAGTGATCTTTACTTTCACAGCTTGAAAGCTTCATTAATTATTCAAACATTGATTACAACTTCCGAAAGCTTGGCGTGATTTCCATAAAATTGGAATTCAATTGGATTTAAACTAAATCCAACATAATATTGGATTCCGACTTTGCTAAAGTCATTAAAGTACTTAATTACCGTAAGTTCAGTTCGGAGGTTCGATTCCCAAACAAAATATTTATGTTTTTTGTCAACAAAAAACAACTTATTGGGTGAAATCAGATAACAAGGGTACGAGTGTTTTTACTGACATAAATATTTTTTCCACGATGAAATAAATACTTTATTAATTTTCATTAATCCGTTAGTTGTTGTCACAATATAGTTTCTTTTATAGAAGTGGTGGCAAACTAGTAAGTGGTTCACCAGATATCAACCGCTTCCCATAGGCATCTGGATCAAGCTAACGTGTTGCAGATGCGTTACCTACGTTTAATCGACAAAGAAGATTCCTATCCATCCCCTCCCCTCAAAATTTCTTCCCCCTCCCATCATTTCCTAGTTAGAGAAGGACGGGTAAAGATAAATCTTCAATTAAAGCGTTAAAATTTCACTTGTTTTTGTTCCTTAGTCTTTTATACACAATTTACTAGTTTGCGGTTCAAACATAAGGTAGTTCTGAAGCGTTTAAATTAACTACAGATTGCGTTCACTTGCTTTACGGTTAACAAGAGTTATAAATCGCGCACGTGGCTGCCTTGACTCCGGCAACTTACGAGTACAAGCTATCACACGTATGAACTTTGAAAGCTTTAAGGCGATGCTATCGGCGTCACTGTTAGTTCTTAGCTTATTGTTTAAAATATAACCTCTTATTAGGAATACTGACTGTGGGAATAGTACTAGTACTATCGATGAAAAAACAGAATTTGTCATTTATGACATCAGTGGAAATTATGACGTTAGTAAGTTAGTATACTTGTAGTAGTTAGTTAAATATATTTTCACAAAAGCGCCATCTATTCCTGGAAAAACGAATTTATTTATAGTTGCTTTTTATTACGATTTTATTTAATACTAGTGACCCGCCCCGGCTTCGCCCGGGACCCATAAATTATGTTCATCCGATCGCTACCAAACTCAGGAATGTGCCAATCTAGACAATCCCTGTAAATTTCATCGCAATCGGTCCAGCCGTTTCGGAGTCTATAGATCTTAGGGAACATACAAACTTCGCTATATATATACTATTTTTTTCTCATAAAACGTATCCTATTTTACTTCTAATACCTCCAAGAATATGTGTACAAAGTTTCATGATGATCGGTTGAGTAGCGTGAAAGCGTTACAAACTTACATTCACATTTATAATATTAGTAGGGATTTATTTGAAACTATTTGCAAACAGCCTTTTGAACAATGTAGTAACATAACCAGCTTTGAAAATGATAACTAGATCTAACATAACAGCTTGTCAGTCAGCACGAACACGTACAGCAGACAACATTGCAATTATATCTTCAACAATGGCGTCCGATGATGTAATGTAAATCAGTTATGCTAATAACATCATAACTCAAACACAAGCAAGCCTGGCTAGCCACTGATAAGCGATTAAGCTAACATGTATTGCGGTTGTTCATTGCACTGCCAACGACTGATTTTTGGTGTTGTAAAAACTGTAATGTGTTTAATTACATTTGCATTTATTTATTTACTAAAATTATTTTACATTACAAAATATAATCTTGGATCGATAGTACAGTAAGTAGACTGGCTTCATGTAACGACACTCCACCCAACACGTAGCGCGTATCCACGATGCAATCCGATTGCCGTTACTCTTCGTAATGTAATGACCGCTACCAGGTTCGCCGTTACTAGAGCTTGGGGTTGTGTCAGAGTGACTGACAGCTCGAACGTTTTACTCGTCAAGTCACTCTGCATTCGGCCAGTCAAAAAATAAACAAGAATATATAAAATGTAACTACATGAATTACGTTATTTAAGAAAAAACTTAAATGTTAAAATTTTTAGTTTCTTTGTTTAATTATTTCGTTGCGTTACCATAAAAAAAAGGTAGCTTTGTACATTTTTTATTTGAAATTACTCTTTGAAAGGTTGAAAACGTTTATATTATTGAAATATGTATTAAAAGTACACGTGAGTCGCTTTATCGTGTTGTTAAGTGCTGACTTCGTGCAATGTCACAGAAGATAGGCGTGAAGTAGAAGTATTCTGCGTTTCGTCTGATGAGTGAGGTGCTGGATGCCTAATTGTAGTCCTATCCCCCTTCCCACACTTTTCTCAGAAGGAAAGGGTGGACAGGGGAAGAGGATTTGACGGAGGGGATAGACAGGGAATGAAAATATCCTTTTTTATATTTGTCCCCTGCATTGTCCGTATAAGTAGGCAACGCATCTGCAACTCATTTGCTTGTTGCGGATGTCTATGGGTAGCGGTACTTATGTCAGGTGCCGCTTGCTCGTTTGCCACTTTATTCTATAAAAATATTATTACTGTGTATTAAAGTAAGAACCTTCATGTTTATTTTAATGAATTACATACAACTCGTTCGCCACATACATTCAACATTCACAATCTGCATAAATGAATTTTCAAAAGACCAATATTAAAGTTGGCCCGAGACTTCAAGTTGCTTATGTAAATAGTATCATTAGAAACATTACTTAACGAACCGCACAGACATTGTTCGCATGTAACTTAGTGCTTTGGGTATACTTAAAGACTATGTTTACGATTAGAATTGTAAACTAATTCTGAAATTGGGCTCCTGAAATTCTATTCGATTTAGAAGTTAACTGAAATCGAATCAATTAGTAGAAATGTTTATGTAAATATAAATTGAAATCTTTAATCTTAACTTGTAGTTTATCTTGGGAAGAAATTGCTCATCGATTTGTGAATTCATTTGTGATTTTGGAGTTATTAATGAAAACATAAAACAAAAGCCAATGTATTATTTTGTTAATTAATCACAGTTTGACTGGAATGACCGAGCGCCGAGAAAATCTAAAGCAGAACACTTGAGAGACATGTACTGAGCTGGTTTAATATTCCCTAGAAAGGGACACAGTACCTTTTAAATGTACTAAAAACAGAAGTCACTAATACGTAGGAAGTAATTTACCGTGAAACCCAGTCACTTCCTAACCCTAACTTAAGCGAATTAAAGGCTTCCCGAGGGTGCGTTTTTTTTTGGAGCGAGATTACATCCTTTAAAGAGGTTTGCACGAAGCGCCTTCTGAACTCTGTCAGCCCCAAGTTAGTGTAGCTGTAGAAGCTTCTAAACACTGGCAATACAGTATAAAATAAACTGAAAGTTAGGCGAATCAAATGTAAAAAAACAGCGAAAATATTAGAAATAAGGGTACCCTAATGTGTTGTGTTGGGTACACAAGAACAAAGAGGCACGCAAGTGACCCGACTAAACGTGCACGTTACTCTCTCATCTCTTTCCCCTGACTACAAAGCAGTGTACAGATTGAAACACAACCGTTGCCAAAGATTTCCCCCAGCCAGTCTAAAGTGAAGTTTTTTCAACAATCAAAACTTTAGAACTTATTTCACCAGCTGTTGTAAACTTATTCGAGTAGAAACTGCGAGTACATACTGTTTAAAGTTTGAAATGTACAAAATCAAAAGCACCAAGAAATTCAGCGAAGTCACAAAGCAAAAATTTCGAGAAGTTTTAATAGTTGGCCGAGATGGAAGAGGAATTTGCAAACAACTATACGATTTACTGTTGTACCTTGAAAAGTTCCCACTTGGTAAGTGATAGTCACACTTCGACAAGACAATATTTTATTTTTGTGTTCAAAGCATCGTAATCTTAAAGTCATCATATATTTGGAAATGCAAGTTTATAGTTGGGAAGGATTTATAAATTGTAAAGCAATTGATAGATTGACGTTTAAATTTCCAGATTTCAAATCGGTTATTTGACGAAAGTTTGTGATTTATGGGGCATACTTTGCTTTCATTCAAGGTAACTTCGAGGAAAACTCAACGAAAATTAAGAACCATTCACCGGAGATTCATTAATTGAGTTCTTTTCGTTGATTGACGATCCGAAGAAGTACGACTTCTGGCGTTCGGGAAACTTATTGAATTTTCCGTTAAGTGCTGATTCTTCTGACTTCCTGATTGCTATAATAACTTCCTCAAATTTAATAACATTTTTTACGTCCCTTAATTTCTAAAAGTTACATTCCCTTCTTAATGTTTGAAGCAAGCTATAGAAGTACCAATCACCATCAAATTCACTGTGTGGCTCTTATTGTAGATCTCTATTAGATGTTATAAATGAACATTTTATTTAACCTTATTTCCAAGAGCCAGGATTGTTCATGAATAAAGAAAGCCCCTGTCAGAGTTTCCCAACAATTATGACGTCATTACGCAAAATAAAAGGAAATCCTAAGGAAAAGTTAAAAGGATTGTAGATTTAAAACGCGCAAAGGAACCGGTAGTAGGAGGATCGCGACTTGCTTTCGGCGGATAAGATATTTAATTAGTGTAATTGAATCGAGACAGTTGTTGCAGAATGAAATAGGTTTCGTCAACTTTTTAAGGTATGTGTTTCTTCCTTGACCTGTAATTATTTAATTACCTTCTTATTTCCAATTATTATTTCGGATCCATCTGTGCAGAATGAATTCACAGTAACTTGAGATCTTGCAGTTGTATGCTTGGTTTGGGAATTAATTTTAAAATGAACACATTGACATTGGGACGTCCGTTCCGATTCAAGATTTGATCTAAATGACCGGATATGTGTCTTCACGAATGTGGCGACTGAGGAGCCGTGGCGAGCTGCCGACCCCGACTAAGATATCGAAAGCTCGCTGTAAACTTTAAAGTTTTAGATTCATTGATCTCCATGATGTACTTTCGAACAACCTACAATATATATATATTAAAATGGACCTATATTTCACTTTAAAACCAAAACTACAAATCACAGAGCAATTGTGTTTATGGTTGGTAGTCTTAACATTTCTATGTGTCACTATGATAGTTAAAAATGTATTTTTCGATAATATTTTACCAATAATTGTGCAACCCAGTGAACTGTGTATTAGCAGCTAGTACTATCTACAAAAGTAGATGTAGCTAGCTGGCGTTACCCGGGTGAAAATGTAAGTTATTAATAAAAAACATGGTCCTATGTTACTTCTCCAGAATATAGCTTTGTTTGTTTAAAGAATAATATAAACCGTAATCGGCAGATTAAGAGCTTACCATTTTTAAGACATTACAAACAAACACATTTTATTTCTATACAGTAATAATATATGTTACCAAACTGTAAGAACATTATGAAACTCCTAATTATCCCTACTAATATTATAAATGCGAATGTAAGTTTGTTTGTTACGCTTTCACGCGAAAACTACACAACCGATCATCATGGAACTTTATACACATATTCTTGGAGGTATTAGAAGTTACATAGGATACTTTTTATAATATATATATATATATATATATATATATATATATATATATATAAAAAGCGAAGTATGTATATCGTATAGGGAACGTCTTCAGTTTCAATCCATGAAATTTACAGGGATTGTCCAGATTGGAACATTCCTGTGTTTGGATATCGGATCAACATAATTAGTGGTACCCGGGCGAAGTCGGGGCGGGTCACTAGTAATATTATTAATGCGAATGTGTGTTTGTATGTAACACATTCACGACTCAACTATTCCGATGATCATGAAATTTTACACATATATAGTCAAGGATACAAACAAGGACATAGGGTACCTTATAACATAAAAGAAAAACTTCCCGAACAAGACCAGGACAATAAAACCTAATAGAGGTTGCCATGGTAATGTATGATACGACAATAGCATCTTTATGGTATGACATTACCATGGCAACCAATAACAATAACTAAATTAAGCGTGCGAAGCCACGAGCAACAGCTAGTTTGTTATATTTTTAAAACGTTCGGAAAAGAGACAACGATTAAGTTCATATTTCAAGTTTGAACCTGAATTAATTTAAATCAAATTAAGTTTGTGAGAGAGTATAAATATTTATTACAAAACAACTTCCATTTCTCTGAAATAATGCAAATGACCGGAAATAAGTGCTCATATGGCGCGTACTACGAGCGTCTCAGTTTCGCTGGCTAGATGCCAGGAATTCTGAGAAGGTTGTGATAGCATTTGGCAATAAAGTTATGAACCGATTTGAGAGGCAGCCTAACGATTATTCATGGGCATATTGTCCTCGGGTACGGGGAAATAAAAGTTAAGGGGCTATTTTGATAAATTAGGTCTAAATTTTAAATATTAAAACAACATCTGTTGCACGAATGTGCCGGCTCGACCGGTGCTATACCACGACCTTACTGAAGACAGGCGTTAAGTAGAAGTATGTTTCTGCGTTCCGTGTGATAAGTGAGGCACGATTACAGTCCTCTTCCCTTTCCCATCCTTGTTTAATACGAACAGAATGGGAAGGAGTAGATTAGACGGGCAGGACATAAATGGGCAGAACGAAACACATTTTTTTCTGTTTATCCCCTCCTCTGTCCATTAAAGGTTGTCAACGCATCTGCGACTAATTTGCTTGTAATGAAAGTCTATGGGTAGCAGTCTTATTGTCGGGAGTTCCGCTTGCTCGTTCCCACCTTGTTCCATTAAAGAAACTTTAAGAGAGTTTAAATTTAAACTTTGTGGTTCAATAATCTCTTAAACACTCAGTTGTTATGGATATAAAAAAATCTATGTTCATCAGGGATAGTGTATCTTTCTAACAGTAAAAATTTTTCTCAAATCGGTTCAGTAGTTTCAGAGCCAATTAAATGCAAACAAACAATCAAATCTTACCTTTTTAATATTAGTTTAGAAGAACAAATATTAAAATATAATTTAGCTTAGTTCTCTACGTTATATCTAATATTAGGCAGTTAATTTATTGAATCGCATTAATCCATTAGCCGGGACCACGCTAAAAGGGTCCGCGTGTAAATCAGCTGAGAGTGTCCGCGTTCAAACACGCATTTAATTAATTTACACCAACAACCCAACGAGAGCTAACAGGAAATACGAGTTTCTAATGTTGTTAATGGAGTAACAAAGGCTTAAAATCTTTCGATGAGACATCTTGTGGAACAAGGCAAAGGAGTAAGAGAATCAGTGTTAATTTCCTTATCGAATGAGTGATGAATTGAGGATGCATTGCCTATGCAGAAAAAGCTGGATTAGATAAAGAAGCATAGAGACCGAGATGGGAAGGGGATCAGTGATCAGACCAAAATCAGCAGTACAAACTTTTACAACTAAAACAGAATCAACATTTTTATTAAAAAAAACTATTTGACACATCTTCAATCTATACTGATAAATAAAATTGAAGTGTCTGTATTTAATATCAAAATAACGTTTCCATACTCAATACACGTGATGCATATACGGTACTTATAACGAAAATACGATTTTAAAAATTTTTGTCTGTCTGTTTATTCCGGGTAATCTCCGAAACGACTGAACCGATTCGGATGGTACTTTTACTGAAAGATAGCTAATATTGTCGAGATTCAAATTGGCTAATTTAATTTAAGCAAAATATTTAGGGTTCCGCGCAAAAAGTGAAAAACCCTCGAAAATGTTTTCTCGGATTTATTTCCACGCGGACGATGTCGCAGGAAACAGCTAGTATCATATATGTATGTATGACATATATGATATTTTATGTCTGACTGACTATCATGAATGATACTTGTGCAATATACAATGATAATGTCCAGAAAATACAAACTCAAAACAATTATTTAAAAGTTTTCTAAAACTTAATTTGATAAATTAAACTTGGCCATCATTCTGATAAGTTTGAAATAGATTAATAAACGTAACGGCGAGTGTTAATTTCCAACAGATGAATTCCGGCAAAGAGGCGGGCGTCCCAAATGGTAGTTCATTAGGGATATCTAACCGGGAAGACGGAGCAGAGCATCAATTAGTACCGGGTGACAATTAATCTGCAGTTTGGGAACTTTCCTTAACGTCTTTTGAGATGGTAGATAAATTAGCTAACGAGCACTTTCCAGTTTTAATAGACTTTATTTGATTCAGATGAATACAGAAAATGTATTTGTTTATAAGAATGCCCCCAATCATCTTGAGGACGGCTAGAGGTCGTCCTTTCAGCTGATGTTCGTCCACTAGAGGACGTTGGCCTCCCAAATTGATCACCCCAAAGATACACAGTGACACCTATTCGCTGGGCGCTCCCTTGACCAGATCATCGGTCTTTAATGTGGGAATCCTTCCTACGCAACGTCGCCATGCACGTAGCTCCATTTAATTCATTATAAATTCTAAGATCCCTCTAATATTGATTGATTTCATTTCCCCTTTTATGACGCTTAGAACCCAATCCCCAAAAAGAATTTCAAATTGGAATCGATGGCATATCTGCAATTTTATTCATACCTTCAGAAGGAATATTTGATTTATGAACGAAGCTATTTGACTTTCATCGAGTCGACAGACTGAAGCCGGAATAAGCGCTAACCGTAAGAAATGCGGCACCGACTTCCGCCCGTCCCGTCGGATAACAATGCAAATGAACAATGTAAGCGATCTTATCATTTATCAAAAACGAAAAGAATATATGAAGCTTCTTTCATATTACCTGATTGAAAAATGTACCAATAACATATTTTTTTTATGGAACAAGGTGACAACTAGCAAGCGGATCACCTGACGTAAAGTGAGCGCTACTCATAGACATCCGCAACAAGCAAATGTGTTGCAGATGCGTTGTCTACCTTTAATGGACAGGAAAAAGGAGAATCTACATTATCTTCTAATTCATCTCAATCGAAACAATAAACGAGTCTCGTGACAGGTACTCGAAACTAACCCGACACCAACATTTTTACGTTTGAAAATATTAAAAGAAATATTGCAATGGGTCGCAGGAAAGCGGTCGTCTACTCCTTTCAAATGTTAAAATATGCATCTATTTAACAATGGCAATTAGAAATACAAATATTTTCTTGCATAAAATGTCTCAAATCAACGGATAACAAATGAAAGGTGGCCCCAAGATTTAATAATTACTTTTACCAAGGAAGAAAAAAATCATTGCACGGTAAATAAACCAATATACTAAATGTAAGCTATTTTAGGTACAACTTAACAAAGGACGTCAGGTATCTCCCGTACGGTACGGGTTAACATGATCGCCGGACATCCGGCCCCGCTAACAGGGCGCCCGAGGGACTACGCAAAGTGAAACTAGAAATTCCGTTAAAAGGCTATAATAAAATATGTACGGTAACATTTATAAAGCTACAATCACTATAATGTAATAAAAATAACAGTGGGAGTCCGCAACAACAACATCTGTTGCACGAATTGGCCGGCTCGACCGGTGAAATACCACGACCTCACAGAAACCAGGCGTGAAGTAGAAGTACTCTGCGTGTGAGTGAGGTGCCTCCGGCACCTCCGGCCTGGTTTCAGTCCTCTAACCCTTCCCACCAGTTCCTCATAAGGGGGATAGCATGGAAAAGGAAGAGGATTGGACGGTGAGGGGATTAACGGGGAAAAGTAAATATCCTTTTTCCTGTCTATGCTTTGCTCTGTCCATTAAAGGTAGGCAACGCATCTGCAACACATTTGCTTGTTGCGGATGTCTATGGGTAGCGCTCACTTTACATCAGGTGATCCGCTTGCTCGTCTGCCACCTTCTAACATAACAAAAAAATGTTCTCTTACTGACTTAGGATTATGTTATATTTGATTCAGGCAACACAAAAGTAGATTTCTAAATTGAGGCTGGTGTTCTGTCATACTAAATTTTCCGGTCGATTTTTCGGTCCTATTCCGGTCATCCTTGCCTACCCCATATAAATTAAAATACATACGTTTGCGTTTGTGTCGCTACGATGCTTTAAAATGCAATTGCTTTTAAGATAATGGCATGATAAAAAAAAACGTTCAATTGAACAATTCGCTTCTAGTTTTCATATAAATGTACGCATTTCATTTTAATTACGGTGCTCAGCGAGGCGGCGAGCTGCCGAGCCTCGGTAGTCATTCTACGCTCCGGTGAATGCCACTTGATGACAATATGTTTCCATCTGTAGTCGCTCGCTGGTCTAGTCACCTGGAGACAATAATATACACCTAGAAACAGGGCCGGTTCTCACAGAATACCGTTGCAGTGTAGTTTATACCTCTGAGTTTCCGTCTGATGATTGGGGTGCCGCAACCTATCTACATAAGTATACAACAAGCCCCGCGGTCGTGTTCAGCGCGAGCTGAACCGTATTCAATATGATTGATAATATAGATCTGAAGTCAACTTAAATTGGTCAAAAACCTACTTTAAACTTTTAGCAATAAAGTCCAGTACTTTAGACTGCGTTGATATATCCAGTAATAATTCTTCTATACGTGTGTATGTCACTGAATTCCTAACCGCTGGACCTGAAGTTAAATATTTTGTGTGTATGACTGGACTAAGATGGAATGGTTTATATTCACAAGTGTACCTGGCAGAAAGCGCTGCCTTTCTTAAAGAAGATTTTTTTTAAAAGTTGATGCATAACGAAAAAAGCTGCCCCGGCAAGCCAAATTGCGTGCAAGACAGCGTTTATTAGGCGCGTAATCATATATTTTCAAACGACATAAACGTTGAAACGAGATGATACTCGGTTGTTACCAGACAAAGCCCGGGTCTCTCGTCGAGGGAACAACAGGAGTGACCGAAGGATGAGGTTGGCAGTGGAGAGGTTACAAAAGGACGTTGTATTAACGGACGACTCGTTTCATTGACGGCCGGCGACCGACGTACAATTGATCCGATAATGGAATTTCATTCTGTACTGACGACATATTTAATAAAATAAAGTTTACCACTAGATAGCGTATTAGCTAGAGGTCTGTAGTTATGTGCCCAGTCGAAAGATGTTTAATCTAATTTTTATTTATATTGAAATACACTAGTTAACCTAGTGTTTTGCAAATAAACGAAGTACAATTACGATTTTTATATTTCTCGTAGTCATAATATTGTAGTTAAAAACCTTTTTTCTGGACATTTTTTGATTGAACAATGTTTGTAGATTTGTCTAGTGGCAGATATCTTGTGTTTTATATTGCTACTAGTGCCCCGCCCCGGCTTGGCCCGGGCACCACTAATTATGTTTATCCGATCGCTACACAGAAATGTGCCAATCTGGACAATCCTTGTAAATTTCATCGAAATCGGTCCAGCCGTTTCGCAGTCAGGTCTATAGGGAATTTACATACTTCGCTTTTTATATATTTTTTTCATAAAAAGTATCCTATGTTACTTCTAATACCTCCAATAATATGTGTACAAAGTTTCATGATGATCGGTTGAGTAGTTTTCGTGTGAAAGCGTAACAAACAAACTTACATTCACATTTATAATATTAGTAGGGATGTTAGTTTTTTTGTATAAATAATGAAAATACATTTTTAAATGTTTAGTGTGTGAGCTTGTGGTAAACCATTATATTTGCTATATACATGTTTCAGTTAATTAAAAGCTTACTAGGACTCGAACCCAGACCATAACGTTGCAAGTCAGACTCTCAGCAGACACATTCTCAGATGGTAACACACGTTACAATGTTGCATTGTTTAATTGCATATGACGTCATTAAGCAACTAGTGTCAGGTCGTCCGGTTATCGACGGACAATCAATATTTTTATACATTATATTTATTAATTAATTAAAGTACGCGCTATACTTAAAATGAAAATTTAATTTATTCTTTCTTAATACATCATCTTCGTTGGCTGATTCCTAATTATAATGACTTGTGCCCGGCGCTTAGGTTATTTCAATATCGTACGTTAATATAGCAAAAAAACTGAGCCATTATTACTTTAAAAAAACATAATTCTACTAATGTAGTTTTAAAGGTGTAAGAATTAACAAAGTCGATTTTATAGTTTCACAGTTTACACATTAGCAATTCGGCTAGGGTATTTGATTCCCTCGTGCTACTATAGATTAATGCTTCGAAAAGGATACATTCTGAGGTTGCCGCTCTTGTCGCCGATGGCGAGCAGCTTCTGTATGGGGTCCCATGCCAGCGCCGTGGGGGAGAACGGGAAGCCGTGCCGGAAAGTCTGCGAACAAGAAAAACTCGTATCAGTAAATTCATATAACTACAGTTTAAATGTATTAGTTGTGGACCGAGCATCGCTCCGAGTTGTCATGGCAACCAATAACAACCTTTTGATATTTCTATAATAATTTAAGGTTATAGAATTAAGCCGTTATCATTTAATGTAACTCAGTATACTATTTTCAGTTACTTTTGCTTCGTTATAAAGGGCTGGCAACATATTAGAAACTTTGATCGTCGCGCATGTAGATGGGTAACATAGGTCACAGATCGGATGAGCCGCTTGTTCGCTTGCCGCCTTCAAAAGAAAAATCATGAATTGACGAACGCATTGCGGCGAGAGCAGCGTTACATCATGTCATTTACCTATACTGATATTATAAAGAGAAAAGATTCGATTGTTTGTTAGTCCGCATTAAATTAAAAACTACTAAACCTTCTTTCACCAATAGGAAGCACTTCTATCACCAAATAACCTAGACTATGTTACTTTTTCATGTGTATGTTGGCAAGCGAAGTTGGGGCGAGTTACTAATTATGAAATAAATCTCTGGCTAGTTTGGTTAGGTAGTAATATAGATACAGTCTTAAGATAACATTACGAGGAACATCAAAGTGATCGTAAAAAGTTACAAAGTAAAATTACAAAACGTAACTCATATAAAAACTGCAAAACTTTGCGTTACCATGAATGTATAATTCGCCATTTTCTCATCCCGCCGCGGGCCGGGCGCAGTCGCTCGCGGTACAATGAAATTATTCTCAATATTTCGTGGCAATTTTTCAATTCGCGGTTCAGTTCTTCTCCCGGGAATTCGGTGAAATTAGCATTTTTCCTCTCAAACTTTACCCAACCTATTTTTCATCCATCTCATAATGGGCGAACCGTTGTCCTCGTTTCGAAAATAAAAATATTACAGTTGGCAATACTGAAGACGAAACTGTCGCACAAGTTCTAATTATTGTAATGGTTACGACAACGAATGAAATAACAAAGAAAGTACTAAAACAAATTAAGAACTGAAAACACAACATTGCTGTTTTCTGTTACTCTGAGCTAAGAAACTTATTGTTAATTGAACCTGTTGATGTACAACGCTCCAACACAAAACAACAAAATATAGGTTACGATGCTTTTTAAATTGTTAACAGTAATATTGAGACAGATACTTTAAAACCACGAGGCAAGTCTTTTCGCTTAATATCTCCTATCACTTAATAAATTAGTTTACTAAGGAAACATGAAAACAACAGACATGACAAATGTAAGAGCCAAAGAGATAAACATTTAAGAGCCGGGGATTCAATTATCGGGTAACACAATGGTAGAGCAGTAACATCTATTGCACACCACGACCTAACAGAAGACAGACTTGAAGTAGAAGTAGTATTCGGTTGTAAACGGTGGTTTTTGAATTATTACGCACGTAGAAATCAATGTTTAGGTGAAGTTATATATTGTTCTGTATATCTCACATCATGAACACTACATGATAATAGTTTATTTATTTTAAAAATTACAAGGTTATTAAACGTCAATAGATCAGACAACAACTGTATGATGAGCAGTAATAAAGATATCTTTTAATATTATATGTGAATACATCTAGTGCCTTTTATATATGTAGACTAATTGAATGAATAAATGCATACACAAAGGTTCATTCAAGTTGATTCAGCAGTTTACTTGCGGTATAGATTGCAGCGCCATCTGCTGTGTTTATTTGCGAATCTAACCAATCCTCGAACTTGAACACATACACGAAAATTCATTCAAATCGGTTCAGCAGTTTAGGAGTTCACTGTCAACACACGTACAGAAGAATTATATATATAAAAAAGATATGCAATTATAAATTATGTAAATGATCTCTATTAGCTGAATCAAGTTGGCCTAAAAAATAGGGGCGAGGTTGTTGAGCTATATAAAATTAGCTTTACATTTTTTCTCCTAAGAGTAACCGTTTCGGAGATATTACGATTTATAAATTGTAAATGTTGCATTTATCATATGCCCACGTTTCCACGCCGCCAGAGGTCGTGTACTTGGTGAGTATTCCAAGATATATTGTGATCCTGTTTAATTTAATACCAAAATATGACACTTTTGAAATAAAATTTAAGCGGTGTGATGTTTTTAATGAACATGAGGCCACCGCTGATTGCACGAAGAGAAGCATACTTCTGTCTATCCAGTCTTCTGTGAGGTCCTGGTATTTCACCGGTCGAGCTGGTCCAGTGTTACTTGGTCGCATGTGTAAGCTAGTAACGAAAAAATAAAAATAGATGAACGAGGATGACGACCAGCGATAGCGCAATGCAATCAATTTATAAACACTGCAACATTGTAACACAATCTGTTTATTATGTAACTTATCTCCCGACTTTCGTGCTCTCTGGTATTTCGAAGGTGATCGCATTGATTTGGCAGCAACTTTGTAATATTAACATAATAATGGAATAAAACTTTTACACATGCTAGCCTCGCGACGGCTTTACAATGTGTTAGACATTTAGAATTCTGAACTGGTCTCAATACACGAAAATGATTGGTACTTAGCTTTAGGCTAATCAGTTTTGTGCAAGATTTTTGCGTATGGAAAATCATTAGCCATGTGTTTTTTTTAAATATTGAATGAACTAGCGCTTGACCACGACCCCACCTGCTGTTAAGTGGTATTGTGTTCGAAAGATGGTACGCATTGGTTTAGTAAAGACGGATGTTCCAAGCATGAAGGCATAATAATGACCAGAAGATGGCAGTCACAAGGCCAAACAATTTGTAGGTTTTAAAGTGGGAACATGTACCGTGTTTGCGGTTTATTGAGAGTAAGGGGAAGTCGTCATTTATGCAACTTTAATGAGTAATAAAACAAATGAAATTTTAATCGAATCTACCAAAACAAATATATATATATATATATATATATATATATATATATATGTATATATATATATATATGTTATATATATATATATATATATATATATATATATATGTGTAGATATGAAAACTGTTATATTAAAAGAACTTAAAGAAATCTATCCTTCAGCTATAAATAGTTATTAAATAATAATAATTGGTAAGTGTGCCTCGCTTTAGGGACACACGCCTCCTCTCCGAAAGAGGGACGGAGCCGTAATCCACCACGCTGGCCCAGTGTGGATTGGTGGATGTCACATGACTTCGAATTTAGTGGTTTTAAAACATGCCGGTGTCTTCACGATGTTTTCCTTCACTGTTTTTGGAGCAGTGGTGATAAAATTACACAAAGTAAAGCAGGCGCCTGTTCGAACCTTAACCACTGGGCCACCACTGTTCATAAACAGTTATCTTGCGTTTATTAATCTCTTATTAGGTATTAACTCAAGTTGACTGATCGTTAATCATTATGCCTGTAACGGGAGATAGTGGGCAAGTCATGAACCTATGCAGACATATTTTACACTAGCATTTTTAAAGATAAATGCGTACAATTATTTCTTTATGGACTTATTATAGACCGATAAGCAATAAACAATTACATAAATAAAATAAACTTCGCAGCTTAATTACAAAACGGAGTGGTCAGACTAACTTTATAAGTGATAAGGGCATACATCGGAAGGTTTACTTCCTAATGATTCTACTCAGCCGACAATAATGTTGCCACTTATATTTTGTAACATGTAAGCTTAATTAATTTCTTTTGTACTTTAAGCTGCATAACTGATGGTATTTACGGATTAAATATTCGTAATCTTTGAGAATACTGCAATTCCGAAGTTTAAGTCCAAAAATATCGTGAACAAAAGCTGATTCAAAAGAATGGTGGCGCGACGTCGTTTCTCTCGATACAAGCCTCAGATGAACTTCTCTCTCGGGTGCTCGCAACATGGTACTCAGAGGAAGAATACCAAAATCCAAGAACTCGATTCTATTTATACCAACAGACTGAGTCGAGATCTCGTTGCTGGATTAACTGGGGTGAGCTGAGCTAAGTTGTTCGGATTAGGATCTAAGAACACCTAGCACTGAACACCAGAATACCATCAGGTCAAAATTCGAATGAAAAATTGTAAACGCTTCCTACGACCGCTAAGCAAATGACGAAAAAAATTTCGCGGTCAATTCCCACAGCAGTTTTTAGCTGAACGGGGACCTTGGAAAGGAAAATTATAATAGTGGGGGTTGTACTTACAAAGCAACAAGGGACCCTTCTTTTACAATTACCCGCCTTGTTCGAAGTCTTGCAAGGGCAAAGAAAAGAAACGGGCAAAGAAAGACGGGGTTATCGTTATCACGCAAAGGTCCCGATGCCAAAACAATGCGCTTGTTAGAGATAGTGTTGTTTTCTTATTGGTCTAGTATAAAAGGCCCGAGTGTCGGACGGTCAGCACAGTCCCGGCAGACGACAGACATGAAGCTGGTGTGGTTGGCAGCGGTACTCGCGGTGGCGACCGCCTCCGTGGTCAAAGATGACCATTACGGATTCCTTATTGGAAAGGACACCATGAGTGAGTAATTGAAATATTTTACATACAATAAAATAAATAATATAAATCGGCCTTTCTAGAATGTTCCCACTGCAGGGACACAGGCCTCCGCTTCGAGAGAGGGAGTTGCAAAGAGAGAAGTTTCCATTTAATTCCAATATAACTTTTATGTCACATGAACTTCGAGCATTAGCGTATCTTGTGTATTAGGAGGAGGCGGAGAAAGAGGAATTTTAGGTAATGATTGAAGTAACATATTCTACTATCACACTATTAGATATGCTTCATTCTTCGCACTCGGTAACATTTCGATTTCCTTTCCGAGCACAGGAAATAAAATATTATTTACTTCTGACTATCCCATTATGTTTCTACGGTTGTGAAAGCTTATAAATTTATTTATAATTTATAAATAGTTTTAATTACATCAGCAGATGTGCTACTAAATTATAGTTAAACAACAAGCAAACTTAAGTGCTTTACAAATTTGTTTTGAGAAACTTTTAAAAATTTTTATTCAGCTCCGTGGACTTATAAAATTGATACTCGCCGCGTAACTTGAGCTTTGTTTGTGAAAGTTTTATCCAAAACAGCCGACCAAGTTTTCGTAGCGCTTATTTTGTTTAATTTAATAAATACTGTCTCTGGGGAAAGTTTCACTCTGAGCTTTAGTTTACAAAGTGTCTTTATTCCGTCAAATTATAATCCTTTCTTAAACAGACGATCTAATATCGAAGATTTTTTTTAAACTTTACAGTTGATAATATCATTTACTATGCTATAGTTTTTTACATATATATCTCGTATGTTTAACCGGGGTAAGCTACGAAACTACTGAAACAATCATGATGAAATTTGGTGTGTGTGTGTTGTGTTATTTGATCCAATTTAAATTGTAGGTTACTTTTAATCTAGACTAGACACCTCAAAATTTGTTATTACAAATAAAATGTTTAATTATTACGAAGTTTTATAAGTTCATAATAGATGGCGGTGTAAGTTAGTTTATGATACATTTCAAACATCAACATTGCGTGTTTTCTTAGCGAAATGTAAGCGAATGCTACACAGTGTGGGGTGCTAGTACAACATTATAGGGATAAAATATTTGTTTGTTTGTCTTGGATAAACTCAAAAACTACAGACCCGATTTTAACAATTGTTTC
Source organism: Papilio elwesi (assembly GCA_029849275.1). Lineage (NCBI taxonomy): Eukaryota > Metazoa > Arthropoda > Insecta > Lepidoptera > Papilionidae > Papilio > Papilio elwesi. Next base: position 5,509,771 of record CM056697.1, read on the forward strand.
ACCAAAAGAAAACTCGTCTATAAGCGAGTGACCTAGGCCATATTTTTATTTGTCCAACTATATACCTCGATCGAAATTGGGGCGGAACGGAAATGATAAAAAAGATTAAAGTGTATCTTAGTGATCTTAAACTTGGCTTTAAATGTTCGGATGTCACACAAAAAAACCTGTTACTACAACCGTAGATCGGTAAGATTGTACACAAAATATTTTTATTTACATAGCGAACTTGGACATCAAGGCCAAAGAAGTATGTATTATGAAACTGCTGAACCACATCCTGCAGCCGACCATGTACGACGACATCAAGGAGGTCGCCCGCGAATACGTGCTCGAGGAAAATCTGGACAAGTACTTGGTAAGGCAATATCTATACTTACTTAGCTTGAGTGGAAAGAGCCTCACTTTTTGTAATCTTTTCTCCCCTCCACATACTTCCGGACGAATAACTCTAATAACCTTCATGTAAAAGTCTTCAATTATAAGTTATTAGTAGGCCATAGGAAATGATGACTGAGAACTGTATGAATTTAATTTTATTCTCTTGCAGCAAGTTGACATCGTGAAGAAGTTCATCGGCATGTTCAAAATGGGATTACTGCCGCGAGGCGAGATCTTCGTCCACAGCAATGACCTCCACATCGAGCAGGCCGTCATGGTCTTCAAACTGCTGTACTTCGCGAAGGACTTCGACTCGTTCATCAGGACCGCGTGCTGGCTCAGGGAACGCATCAACGGAGGCATGTTCGTCTACGCCGTGACCTGCGCCGTCTTCCACAGACTCGACTGCCGCGGCGTCACTATCCCCGCTCCCTACGAAATCTACCCCTACTTCTTCGTTGACAGCCACATCATAAACAAAGCTTTCATAATGAAAATGACCAAAGCGGCCAAGGATCCGTTCATCTATGACTACTACGGCATCAAGGTTACCGACAAAAATCTCGTCGTCATCGACTGGCGTAAGAGCGTCCGCCATGTTTTGTCCAAAGACGACAAGATCTCCTACTTCACTGAGGATATCGATCTGAACACTTACATGTACTACTTGCACATGAACTATCCTTACTGGATGACCAACGACGTCTATGGTCTGCACAAAGAGCGCCGCGGAGAGGTGATGATGTACGGCTACCAGCAACTGTTGGCGAGATACCGACTCGAACGTCTTTCTCACGGCCTGTGCGACATTAAGATGATAATGTGGAACGATGTATTCAAGTCTGGATACTGGCCCAAAATCCGTCTGCACACTGGTGATGAAATGCCCGTGCGCCAAAACTACGTTCAGTTGGTTACCAATGAAAATCTGAAGGACAAGATTCTTTTGGACGATATCGAGAAAATCATCCGCGAAGGAGTCCTTACTGGACAAATCGTTCGAGTAAGTAATTCATTAGGATCATTAGCATAGAAATATAGATATTAAAATGTAAATTATAACCACTTATGTACTTTTTAACTAGCGTGATGGAACCACCATAAGCTTGAAGAAGACAGAGGATGTCGAGTATCTATGCAGACTGATCCTCGGCGGCATGGGCCTGCAACACGACGACGCCAAGGTCATCCACATCACCAATGTCATGAAGCAGCTCCTCTCTTACAACTTATACAACGTTAACAAGTGCGTATATTACTTATATTCATAAATAACTCAATACCTCCCGATATTTATACTGATATTTCTTTCTTAACTTCTCCAGGTACACATATGTGCCGACCGCTCTTGACATGTACACCACATGCCTCCGCGACCCGCTCTTCTGGAGGGTTATGAAGCGTGTCGTCGAATCTGTCGTCCTCTTCAAGAAGCTCCTGCCGAGATACACGCGGGATGAGCTTGACTTCGCTGGAGTCAAGATTGAACGCCTCGTCACCGACGAACTGGTCACCTTCATGGATGAATACGACATGGACATCACCAATGCTCTGTACCTCGACGAGTCTGAGATGCACAAGAAACGCTCCGACATGACCTACGTTGCACGCATGCGTCGCCTCAACCATCATCCGTTCAAGGTGACCTTGGACGTCGTTTCCGACAAAGCAGTTGAAGCTGTGGTGCGCGTTTTCATCGGTCCCAAGTACGACTGTATGGGTCGCTTGATGAGCGTCAATGATAAGCGCCTCGACATGGTCGAGATCGACAGCTTCCTCTATAAGCTGGACACCGGAAAGAACACGATCGTCCGCAACTCTATCGATATGCACGGTGTCATCATGGACAGACCTTGGACTCGCAACATGTTCAGCGTGGGGACCACGAGCACCACCACGATCAACGGAGACAGAGTTGTTGACAACTGGTGGTACAAGACCCGCCTCGGCTTCCCGCACAGGCTGCTCCTGCCACTGGGTCATCTCGGCGGTTTACCGCTGCAGTTGTTCGTTATCGTGACGCCCGTTCGCACCGGCTACATTCTGCCTACCATCGACATGAGCATCATGAAGGACCGCCGCGTGTGTCGCTGGACCACTTGTATCGACAGCATGCCTCTCGGCTTCCCGTTCGACCGGGACGTCGACGTGACCTGCTTCTACACGAATAACATGAAGTTCCACGACGTCATGGTATACAGGAAAGACATGGGCCTGTCCAACACCGTGAAGCACATGGACACCTCCGACCTGGTGATGAGGCGCGACGACCTCACCTACCTGGACACTGACATGCTGGAGCGGTGGTCCTACAAAGACGTCATGTTGATGAGTACCGATCACATGATGAGATTGTAAATCCATTAAGCCAAAAATTTAATAATAATACAGACTTCAATAAAGGCAATAATTAAATGTATTCAGCTTCTTTTTCTAACTCTTATATGTAAAAGGTGATGGGAAATCTATCGTGAATTCGTGTGTGCGACCTCAGTCGGGTATTTTGTTTTTAAAACAGACCATTACTTGCTTGTATTCACATTGCAAAGTGACAGTTCTAACCCATGGCCAGTCCGTTAGTATGAACATTGAAATTCAATAGTATCCGCCGCATACAATTGAATGAAAAATCGAACACTAGAGTTATGCTGCAAACGTCAAAAAGGCAACAGCGACCATCGTCGAGTTATGAAAGCATTTGGGGGTAGAAATACATCGGAGTTTTCAATCACAAATCTACTCTGAACTGCATCAAGCAAGTCGAATTGTTTCAAGTTTCAATTCTTTGTTTTTATCTATCTATCCAATATATTTAAACGAGTAATTCTTGTATATATAATCTAAATCTGCAGAGATACAGGCCTCCTCTTCGAAAGAGGGAAGTTGCCGTAATTTACCACGCTGTCCCGGTGCGGGTTGACATGTATTCCAATTTGGTGGTTCTAGGATATACCGGTTTTCTCATGATGTTTTCCTTCACCGTTTTCGGAGTAGTGTTGATTAAATGAATTACACAAAGTACAACGCCTGCCTGGGTTGGAACAGAGCTACATACGTAGTCGGGTTCTATAGCACTGGGCCACTGCTCACATTGAAAGCATAACACAAAGTGTTAACATAATTTCTTTCAACGATTAGTTTTAATTCTAATCCAAGCAAAAGGATACTTAATTAAAAAAAACTAAATTATTTTGGATTTTAGTTATTTTAATATAATTAATAAATAAGTAAATTTTATTAAAATTATTTCATGGTTCATGAAGATACAAGAAAGACATAAAAGAACACTTAACACAAATTACAATCGACGAAACAACTGTGTTTTTTTAGTCTTATCCATGGAAATTCAAGAACTAAAGGTTCCGACACAAAAACAAAGATTTCTCTGGCAATAGGAGCTATTCCGCTTAACAATACCTTTGCTAGCAAAGATTCAGTAACGTTTTCACTTTAGTCTGGATGTGTCCATCTTACTCTTACCATTATTTTCATCTCATTTCATCTGTTATCTGTTTAACAGTGGTAGAGCCCGCAACATCTGTTGCACGAATAGGTCGGCTCGACCGGTGAAATAACACGACCTCACTTTCACTCCCCCTTCCCACCCCTTTCTTATAAGGAAATGATGGGAAGGGAAAGAAAACTTGACGGTGGAGGGGATGAATAGGAATTGGAAATAACGATTGTTGTCCCCCCTCCTCTGCTATTAAAAGTGGGCAACGCATCTGCAACTCATTTGAACTCACAAGTGAATTGCTCGTTTGCCCGCTAGTATTATAAAAACAATCTAAGAATACAATTAATTCAGATATTCCTTAAACAGTTAAATAATTTCGACTACAATTGATTCCTTTCCTTATATCAAGTAAATGATAAACACAATAATAGAACTAGATTTTTTTCCATCAATCCAAGATTTAAAACTAAACTAATAACAAATAATTATAAATTATCGACAACTCCCAGTCCTTTGTGGGGTCGGCACAGTATGACTGTAGTCCATACCTGTATAGCTACGGCTACAGTTTATGGCCGGCCTGTCTTATGCCAACCATTCTCGGAAAATAAAAATTTAATTAAAAATATTGTATAACCATTTAAGCTTTTGTAATCTTTTTTATTTATATCATTTATTATTAATTATTTTTCACATTACATTACGACTCATAATTTGTCAAAAATATGTCGTATTTTTCCATTATATTATATTAAATATTAAACGCAATCAAGTCGGGATATAATTCAGGGCTTGCGACTGACACGACAATTTAGCTAACGTTACCCGAAACGCACGGAGTGCCGTACAAAGCCGGGATTAATGTCCAGGCCTTTTGTCCGAAAGCCGCTACAGATTCATTGGTTTAGCGTGCAAATCAATGGTTCGCTTCCCTGTCAGATATTACCAATTAATTTCGCTTTTTGGATGCTATAATTGTAAAATACAGTTGTCGAAAATAAACGTAAGTTTTTATTTTTAGCGATCGAATCTCCAAGATCTTTTTTAAAGGATAAGAGGGGTGAACGAGCTACGGGTCCCTCAATGTCAAGTGATCACCAACGCTAATGGACATTCGCTACACCAGAGGAACTGCCTGCGTTGCCTGCCTACCGGAGTACGCTATTGTAGTACGAGTATTGCAGGACCCTAGGGATAGATCATTCCACAAGGCAGTAAGTTACGAGAAAACCACGGGAGTTAAATGCCAACTATCAATGTGGTGTGGATGGAATCGGGAGCTCTGTCATGTTGAGCGATGACGAAACTCAACGGCGTGAATTGTTCCAAGCAATTCCTCGGAACATTCATCATAGTAAGGGTAGAAAATGTTAAGACCAGACAGTAAAATCGGTATTATTCTCTTTATAACTTTAGTATTAAATAATTTACTAAATATTAACACAATACAGACGTACGTAATTGTATTTTGTGTACAAGGTTCAAAGTTAATGATATGAACGACTTAATTAAGCTTAAATTGTAATAAGATATTCCCTTTGTGCAGTTCAGCCGGCGGCAACAGAGATTCATATTACATCGGCATCACGGCTTTATTAATGATACGTCGATATAAATTTGATTTAAAATTAATTAAATTCAATTGATACATGTGTGAGTAAAGTTAAATTTAACTAATAGGTCGTTATACAAGAATAGGTTACTGTTATCAAATGATTATTTATATGTAACCGCACAAGATGTACCGACAAAATGACCAAGTTAACGCAAGTCCACATCATGAAGGTGACAAGGAAACTGTCATTCTGGTGATCCTTGAGGGATAGTGATGTACGAACAGGATTCAGTTTTGGTCTACAGTTGTCAACATCTGTGTTACAAATTGTTAAAAAATACCTTTGTACTCAATATTATAAATGTGAATGTAAGTTTGTTTGTTACGCTTTCACGCGAAAACTACTCAACCAATCATCATGAAACTTTGTACACATATTCTTGGAGCTATTAGAAATAACATAGGATATTTTTTATAAAAAAAATAGTACATAAAAAGAGAAGTATGCGCGTTCCCTATAGACCTATAGACTCCGAAACGGCTGCACCGATTTCGATAAAATTTACAGGGATTGTCCAGATTGTTCTAACACGAGACGAGAATTTCTCCATTACAGCAAACATTATTGAAATCAGTCTGTGTACTTTTCAATATTTCTAACGTATAAAACCACAGTGTATTATATAGTTTTCAAGCGAACTTTTAGCATTAGATATTTACTATCCTTGGCATGGTACAGCGGTTCAATATCTTTCGTAATGTAGGCGGCTTGACGCAGGCTGTATCGATGACGCCGCCCATCAATCTAAGTCACGTGTCAGACATTTAGGTTCTAGTAATTTTGAGGGAGTGCTGTATTTGGTTAGACTTACCCTCCCTCGTATATCAGCATTAAAGACCGCTACTTTTATCTCGATTATTAATCTATGAAATGATTTTTTTAGCAATAAAATAAATAAATATGCACTCACGCCCGTAACCCAGAGGGGTAGAGATAATGGATTTCCATTTGGCGCGATCCTGGAATACTTCTCTCGCTTCTTCTACATCCATACATCTACGCATACATGCTCGCCGGTTACTGCTACTCCTTATATCCTTCTTTAGTATGTCACTAAAGGGTCGATATAAGTTATCCTAGGACGTCCCCTGCCAACGCTGCCACTCACTTTTGGAACATAAATAATATTCTAATAGTGCTATTAACTCTAACTGACGAACATGTAAGCGAGAGAAGTGTGCTTGACTGTGCCAGTGTATTTAAAGCAACACTTTACAATTCTATCGTTACGTTAAAGATTAATCCTTCAACATTACCTCCTAAAAATCTACTATCTGAGGTGCTTTCTTCGAAGGATGTTGTAAAATAGGTCATAACCCGCTCCTTTGTGCTTATAATCTCTGTACATTGATATTTTATTCGCCGCATCGTAAAAATGGCGGGCGAGCAGTAAAAATTGAAACCCGGCACTTACACGACACCACACTATGAAAATATATTATCGTTTTATTCCTTTGAAAAGTTACACTTTGTAAAATGAGCAAGATGCTACTCGGAGTACCATTTGCCTTATAACCAAGTTAAATATAACAGATACAAAATAAATAGATTCTCTCTATGCTTTATGACATTGCTGTTGTCAAAACTGTCTAATTTGACAGCCGTGTCAAATTGAAAAACAAACACAGTTGTATGGTTGTGTGTTGCTTACCATGTTATAATTTATTGAATACATATGACATTTTTTCGGAATTTACTATACAATTTTACTGTTAACTATTTATGAAATGACGCAGGGATATAATGACAGCGGTCCGATATAACCTATCATTATAAATCTGTAACTACGACGAGCGTAGATGACAGATTAAACACACGAAACTACAATTATAACGTATGTCGAATACGGCTATAATTACACTGTGCACACACAACGTAGCTTTACAATTATAATTCTATAATGACTTGACAGAGTCGCTAACCGATACTCATCGAACTGATTGGCATGTTTCACCAAAGACGGGGCATGTTTTTGGATAATGTGGGAAATCGCCGCGTGCCAACCTTCATAACAAAATTAGAAGTAGTTGATTTGTGGTAAAAGCGCCGACATGACGCCATATTATTGTTAATGTACGTAGCGCCTTGTTACTTGTAATAGCAAAAAATACTAATCGAACTATTGTTATCACTTTCTATAAATACATTTTACTTCTCGATTAGTGCCTTAGGCTCGTTACAAAAACAGCACAGAATATCAGACTCGAGTTCCCCTTAGTTGAGGGACTTTGTTTGATATCTACATAAACTTGAACCCTAGAAACGCCAATAGTGAGTTACGCAAGGGTTCAACCTACTTTGGTTTTTATGATTTAAGACCGTTGACCATAGATTTGGCTTAGCCAACAATAGTCAATTATCAATGTACATATAATCTAGGTCCTGATCAAATAACAGATGAAGGTAGACATTTGTTATGCCGTATTTTATACTATTCAGTTACCAAAAATAACCTAGAAGGTAATATTAAATAAAATAAAGTTAGTTTGTTCCTTCAACGTTTATCTTACATTTCTAAGTTGGACTAAATTGGAATTGGGGTAACTTTAGTACTAAAAGCATATAAATGCATATTGTGCAATCGATTGTTCATGAAAAAGCACGTTCCGCGTACAATATTTCATAGTGATATCGAAGTACCACCCTCGTTTTAGTTATGCCCATTGTTTTAGCTGGTCGGAGCAACGGCCAACTTGTATACAAATACAATTGAAAACTGCCCCCTGGAAATGTGAACTATTTTTTATAAAGAAAAAGGAATATGGCGGTAATGTACTTTAAGTCTGATCTTGTAGGTAAGCATCAGTTAAATACTATGAATTTAATATTCATGTAAATTAAAGACTCTTTTCGCTGTGTATAAACGGTTTAAAAAATTAGGAATAAAGTAACACAACTCTTGAAGAATGAAGCCACAGTTGAAATTTGTATCTTTGTTAATCTATTGTGTATAATTGTATGTATTCATCTATGTTGTATATATACAGGTATATGAATAATTGTATTTTTATACTATCCATGTTATTTTAGAAGATATACTTTTCAGAATTAAGGCGTTTGCCGTTTGTTTAAAAATATAATATATACACGTTACGTTTGGACGTTTTAATTCTGAATTATTTTCTAGTAGAACTCAGCAACCCACGTCAGACCTCCCAGGTGTGGGCATGTCAACGTAATCCCTGGGCCGCTGTCTACGCGCCGGGTAATCCCCGCCCTGACAAATTACCGCAACAGACCTTTCGACTGCCCGCATTCAATCAAGGGTTGTCAACTTCAATTTATGGTAAGCTGTAGATTTGTAAAAATTACTATTCTTAATTCCACAGCTTAAATGAAAGGTTCGATTGTCGCTCACATTTCCGGCTTACCAGAAATGTATGAGTACGGAACTGAAACGTAAAGTTGCGTAGCTGACTTAAGACAGCAAGAGCCTTTATAAGCACTTGTCAGAGGAAGGAGACTCAGTTTGTACTTCTGTCAAGGGTCGTGACAACACCTCTGTGGCCCGAGCCTTGACTGATTGTTATAAGTAGTCGTATATAGTGTATACAGTATATTATGCAATGAGAATATTAGGCTGCAACCTGCGAGAGATCAGTTCAAACAATGGAATACTATTTCAGTTGGTTATTTTATTTTCTAATGAGTGGCACGAATTCATTTGATATTTTTCTTCCTAGCTCCGATTTTATTTCTTTATATGTAATTTATAGGTCTGTTAAACAATTTAATTTATAACGAGTAAATAAATTTTACACTCTAAGGTAGCAGGTATTAAAAATTAAATTGAAAAAAACTTAAGTAATTTTTGTATAAAGATACATTGAAAGTCGTTGTCAAGCAGAGTAAAATTAACATATTCAGACGGTAAAGTTAAAAATTAAAATAAACTGAACCTCGAACGAACTCCCCTGAAAGCATCTCGTGCCTTTCAAAGGCTCGTGAAAACCAAAAGTAGCCTTCGAGTCTAACGAGGGGCTTTCAAGCACTCGAGACAAGATGTTTACTTTGCAGACCCAGGCTTCGACGAATTTAAACAATTTCTCAGGGTCGACTATTTTGACCTTAGAAGGAGGCTTTCTTGGAAAACGTCCTAGTAAGATCGTAATATAACTCGTATAACGTCTGACCTATATATTTATTATTCACCCTCCTTGACTAGGTATATAATAATATGACTACAGGACTGTATGTGTTTTTTATATTACTAAGTGGCAAACTGTTCACCCGATGTCAAGTGATCCTACCCAAAGACATCTGCAACTAATGAGTTGCGGATGCGTTGCCCACCTTTAATGGACAGAGGACAAACAGAAAATGGTTATTTCCAATTCCTACATATTCCACAGTCAAGCATTTTTTCCCCTCCCATTCTTTCCTTATACGAAAGTGGGAAGGGGGAGAGAACTAGAATTAGGCCTCCGGCACGTCACTCATCAGACAAAACGGAGAATACTCTACTTCAAGCCAGTCTTCTGTGAGTCTGAGTCGTATAGTGCTGTTCATAAAATTTAATTAACTCACATACAAAAAATAAATCCAATTTTGATCTGGACTTTACATAATCAATAAATTATTTGATGTACTAAGTGGCGTAGCCAACGACAATATGGACTGCATATTCTATAAAGCGACGACATAAGAAAATAAAAAATGACTATTAATACATAATAATTATGAACATTAATTAAACCTTGAAATAAAACCAGACCGGGATTCAAATAAGCCAAAAATTACACAATTTAAGAGGGAACAAAAAATAAAAATTGTGTTACCATTTTTACGAGCCTTTTAGTGTTTTTAAAAAGTGTGGGACGGTCGTCTGCCGTGCTACGCTGAAAACATCTTTTATCAAGTATTTTTACAGGTGAAAATCAAGATTACACCACAATAGAATTTCGAAGACGGATTTAAATGGTAAGGTATAATAAGTCGTCAAAATTAGGGGAATTTAAACAGTATCAAGGAAGTTTGTAACGAAATCTGGTGAGGGATGCGCGAGGACGAATTCTCGATGGGCCCCGTAGGGTCGAGGTTGGGACTGACATTTGTCATAGCGCAGACCTCCCAGGAGTAGAAAACAAATTATATGTCACGAACAAGGCTTTGTTTTGACGATTCGTCGTTCTACAAGTCGTCGTAACCTCATATTTGTGACAAAAATTCTCAGACATATTTTAATTTTTTATTATATTACAAAGTGGCAAACGAGCAAGCGGCCCCTGGAAAAAGTACCGCTACCCATAGGCATCCGCAACAAGCTAATGAGTTGCAGATGCATTGCCTACCTTCATAGACGAAGGAGGGGACAAACAGAAAAAAGGATAATTCCATTCCCTGTCCATTCCCTCCTCATCCGTCAAATCCTCTTCTTCTTCCCATACAATTAGGCCTCCGGCACGTCACTCATCAGACGAAACGCAGAATACTTCTACTTCACGCCTGTCTTCTTCGCGATATGGTTCTGTATTGAAAACTTTTAAAAAATCCTTTAATTTTAAAATGGTATTTTAAATCTGTCATATATTTTTTAATTTGAATATGATATTGTTTTTATTCAATTAAACTATCTCGATATTGTGTTTTTAGAACCCCCCGCAAATTGGTAATGCGCCTGGCCGCCATTTCGGTAAAATTGAAGTGAAGTAAGTCAGAAGTCTTTACAGGCTCGAAATGAAATGAAATTATTATTTTATTAAAAAATCTATACGTTTTTAAAATAAATAAAATGTCTAACACCGATTTATTAAAATACATAACAACTAACGACGAACAATAACAATACACCACCATTTTCCAGACAGAATAGAAAATGCATTTACTTTCTCGATGAATAGCTCGTGTATCAATTGTGCAATGATTGATTAACAATAGCGTATACCGCTGTATTAAAAGACGTGGAAAAGAAAGCATAGGCATATTTATATGTATGTATTATTTTCCTTGGTGTTTTTTCTGGATAATAAGGTTCGTTAGGACGCAAATTTAATGATATTTAAGGTTGTAGGAACACATCCACATCCTTCTAGCGAAAAATAAAGAAAATGTAACGTTATGTATTACATTAAACTATTTTTATGGTAGAAGGTGGTAGATGTAAAGTGAACGCTGCCCATAGACATCCGCAACAAGCAAATGTGTTGCAGATGCGTTGCCTACCTTTAATGGACAGAGAAGGGCATAGACAGGAAAAAGGGTATTTCCTTTTCCACGCAAACCCTCTCCCCGTCCAATCCTCTTTCCTTTCCCATCCTATCCCCCATATGAGGAACGGGTGGGAAGGGGAAGAGGACTGAAATTAGGCTTCCGACACCTCACTCATCAGACGTAACGCAGAGTACTTCTACTTCACGCCTGTTTTCTGTGAGGTCGTGGTATTTCACCGGTCGAGGCAGCCAATTCGAACAGATGTTGTTGTTGCGGACTCTACCACTGTTACAAACTGTTAAGTTTAATGTAATGTATAACATGTTGTAGCACACAAACATACCCGTATAAAATCAGATCATTTAGACTGTCTGTTAGTACTTATTGTAAAAGAGAATAACACCCTAACTAATATTATAAATGCGATTGTGTGTTAGTTTGTTTGTTACGCTTCAACTCCTTAACGACTCAACCCGTCATCATGAAATTATGCACACCCAGATGTCATGGGATACTTTTATCCTGAAAATAAAACAGTTCCCGAGGTACGTAAAACCTTCATTTACAATATCGGTTGTCATGGTAATGTTTCATGTTTCGAAAATAATAACTTTTTGGCATAATGTTACCTATTTTTCGAAGTTATTGTACACGGAATCATCTAACAAAAATATCTAGTGTGGAAAATGACAAACGAATGCGTGCGAATCCGTGTGCAACAGGTAGTGTAAAAAATAAAACAAAAAATGGCTTCATTAAAAATACTTATCGACACCATAACATTATTAAACTATCACATATCGAACATTGACTGTCTTTACACAGGTCCGTTAGCGATTTGTCGTAGACGTGGTGCGCTGGCGCTTGTCACTCAAAGACTGCCTGACAAGATGGCCGCCCCGCTACCATCATAACAACTTTTTTTATTTATATTACCAAGTGGCAAACGAGCAAGCGGCCCCTGGAAATAAGTACCGCTACCCATAGGCATCCGCAACAAGCTAATGAGTTTCAGATGCGTTGCCTACCTTCATGGACGAAGGAGGGGACAAACAGAAAAAAGGATAATTCCATTCCCTGTCCATTCCCTCCTCATCCGTCAAATCCTCTTCCTCTTCCCATCCTTTCCTTATTAGAAAAGGGTAGGAGGGGGCAGAGGACTACAATTAGGCCATTCACTAACTCAATTGAATGACTGAACCTAACCACGGATTATATCGCCTAGCGCCGTCATACTTATGATCTAGATACAGTAACTAGAGTTTCTAATAAAGTTAATAACGTGGCCATGAGCTCTGTAAAGTACTCGAAACGTCCGATACGCGAACGCCATAAAATCCGTAAAATTAGTTTTATCCCAAATAAATAACTTTAAAGGTTAGCAACACAATTGATTTTTTTGAACTGGCAACTAATTTGATTGTTGCGAATGTCTAAGAGTAGCAGTTACTTGATATGAACCGCTTGCTTGTTTGCCATCTACCATACAAAACCTTGCAATTGTTGACCACCGGCGTTCTCCCAGATTCTTACCACCAACGTTCCTTAATGAAGACTTCAATTACCTGTAACAAAAAATAAAAAAATAATTCATAAAACGTTCAAAATTGTTTTTAGGATATTGCCATGGGAAAAAAATGTACATGTATTTCACGTTCCATTAGTTACGTCTGTGCGTTGTTAATTGACTCAGTCTGTCCTATTTTACATATTAAAGTTTCAGATTTGTCCTGTTTGGAATTCAGGAAAAGATCAGGGGAATATATCCCACTTTGAATTCCATTTACATACAATAGAATTGAACGAACGCTAAACCACTCGGTGAGTCAGTTCGACGTCTGGTTACGTTACGCAAGTTGGATATTTACGATCGCTCTTGCGACCTCCGTTGATGTATTTTCCAAATGAAATACAAATTGGTTTTTACAAGAAAACTCAGAGGAAACATGTATGCAAATATATCAAAGTGTAATATGGATGCAACATATACTATCTTATGAGTATCGCATGTGAAAGTGTATGCTATACCTTCAGAAAACGAATTCCATCTAAGGGAATTTTGTTTATAAATATATTAGTTAATTTTAAAACAAATACGTTTTTTAAATGAAAGCTGTGACTGTCGAAAGGATGAATGAAGAGATAATAACAATATTAATACAACATACTTGATAATGAAAAAGTAATACAATTGGTTATAATTGTTTCATGTGTACATTCAGCTTGTACTATGCATATTCTTGCAGCAAACATGAAACTGGCCACTACAATGCCGTAATTCAGTTCTTTACTAGTACGGAGGGTAGCTGAACAAATTGCACTATTGCAAGTTAGCCCAAAGTTTAAAGTTTAATAATACGATACTAAGACCTTCGCCTCTATAATTGTGTAATAACTTTATTCTACTCTAGAATTGTATCTTTTGTAATTTAATCTGAAATAAGCGACTTTTTACAGGTTATAATATATTAGTGACATATTAAAAAGGGAGATATAAGTTACTACTTATATAATGTATGTATGTGTGTTTACTTCATGTATATACACGTGTATATCACGATTCTGTGTTTCGTACTCCATAACTTGAATTAATAAGCTGTTTGTGTAACACAAAACTTATTTGTACAAAATAAGTAAGTACAAAAGCCTTAAATTCGAACTAGAACCCGTCTAATTTCTACATAGAAATTAAAAAAAAAACATCAATCGATTCAATCGACAATTTAATACAGCATTGTAACTTGAATTACATATTACTAACGCAATTAAGCTACGCTTAGTTATGCATAACTTCAATTACAGCAAACTGTTTAGCCGATCGGCTGGATATCTTCTATGCATAAAGTGGGACCTAATCGGTCTTGTTAGTGGCACGTTACAGTTATATTGATATTAATGTCGTAATAGATCTCCCCCTTAATTAAATACAGCATATGTATAGAATACGTACAGTGTACACGATCAGATTTAAAGGTAAAAGTACTATATAAAATAAGCTTTTACCCCCATTAACAGGAGTAGGCAGAGACAATAATCTAATATCTATCTAATAGCATATACATTATAAACCTTTCTGCTTGTAAAACTGTACATAATAATACTCGTAAAAGATAGATATATGCTATGGGGGACTTTTTTGTAGATCCTTTTAAGATATACAACTCCGTTGTTCATTATTTTGATCTATCTCGTAGGGTTTAGTCAGCGTTTGCAATGTAGACGCACCAAAATAAATCTTTAAAATTCTCTTCTTTTCTCTACTATACTATGCATGTATTATAAATATTAGCCTTCCTCTTGGTTCACTCTGTCTATTGATGAAAACCGCATTAACATCCGTTGCGTAGTTTGAAAGACCTAAGGGAACATACAGCGGAAGCGACTTTGTTTTATATCATGTAATTATAAATAGAAAATACTTGATTGTTTGTTTGTTCCTGATAAAACTACTCAACTGATTTTTAAAATTCTTTCACCAATAGTAAGCTCTTTTATCAGGTAACCTAAGCTATATTAAATTTTGTTATTTATGTATCCATCTACCCAACCGAGGCCCATCCCATTTCTGATATATTTAGCAGCGAGAATAACCAAATAAACTGATTGTTTTAAAAATGTTATAAAAGGTAGAGGTCAAAAAACACGGGCATAAAGGGACTAGCCCTTGGGAAATCACGGTCCGTATCGACACAACGCAACAACGCTAAAGTTTTCTAGATGATTGCTACAACTCGTCTAGAGAAGCCCTCAAAAGGTTCGTAAGTTCATTCGATGTATTTTTAATAGAATTTAAAGTAATAAGATGGTATGTATCCATTACCTGCGCCTCACACCTGGACTCGACAATCTTTTTTCCAGTGCTGTCTTATCTTCCATTTGAAAGACAACATCAACAATTTCCTGTTGATCGCCGTCTTAATCTACGAATAAATCGACCATTTGAACAGACGCCATTTTATATCGATGACGTCACGAATCTCGCGATATCTTAAATGGAGGTATGAACAAGCCATCGTTCAACCCTTTCAATAAATCAAACGGGCAACCAATGTGTGTATTTTTTCTTTCAAATGGACACCGGACCTGAAAAGTTTAATAAAATAGGATTCTTTTGAGATATTAATTAACATAAAACAAACATAAATTTAATATCTACCTATATCATACCGTAATATATTTTCAACAAATAAATACATATGCGCTCACGCCCGATACCCAGAGGGGTAAGCTCCTGGCACACATCTCTCGCTTCTTCTGCATCCATTTATCTACGCATCATCTCATCGATTATGGGTGCCCCTTTTAGCCATTAACACGACATTCATGAATATAATAAACTCAGTTATACGACGAGAAGTTAAGAGAATCTTAAAAGCATATACTAGCGATCCGCCCCGCCTTCGCACGGGTAGCACTAAAAGAATAAAAAAAGCTATCCCATCTTTTAAGTTGGACGAAATTACACAGTGACCAAATTTTAAAGTAAATAATATTTTAGGTAATTTTTTTACACCTTGGCTGGCTTATTTTTTTTGAAAATATGATATAGCCTATGTCACTCGGGGATAGTGTAGCTTCCCAGCAGTGAAAGAATTTTTCAAATCGGTTCAGTAGTTTCGGAGCCTATTTAATGAAAGCAAACAAACAAATATTTCCTCTTTATAATATAAGAGGATGACGTAACTCCATATCAAACTTCCCAACCTTTTCACATCGCTTCGGTATAAAACGGCGTGATTCGAAAGATTTTATCTCTACATTGGTAAAATTACATTTTCATTTTGCGATAAATCTGTGAGCTTTATATCACGCGGTCCCGCCGGCGAAGGCGCGCCGAACCTTTTTCACCGAACTTCGGCTAACAACGATGATATGACTTATTTTATGGTAAAAGCTCTTGAAATTTTTATACGAGCATATCGGAAGCTTTTTTTACGTACTGAATACATTTCTAAAACGCTTTCTGTTGTATAAATTATACTTATCTGAAATAGAAGCATTATTCTACGTAGACGTATAGGTTGTATGTACACTTGTATATTATACTAGAGGATCCATCCAGTTTCGCTCGGGTAGCACTACTTTCGCTACCAAACTTCCAAGGATTAATTGCCAGGCTAATTTGAAGATTTCTTGGGAATCACATCGTAATAAATCCAGCCATTTCGGAGTGTACAGGGAACATAATTACACACATCGGCTTTTATATTAGAAGACTAGCAATCCGCTTCGTCTCCGCTCGGGTCGATAGATAAATAAAAAAAATATAAGACTAGCATACTAATGTATAGAAGGGCTTTCTACGGTTGAAGAATTGTCAAAATGGGTTCAGTAGTTTTTGAGTTTATCCGGAACAAACAAACAATCAAATCTTTTCTCTTTACAATGTAAGTATAGATAAATAAATGGTAGTATATATTATCACATGGTCAATTAACTTCAGAGAATATTATTTTCTAGTAAAAAAAATATTTTATGAAAATTAAAAAAGTAACAGAGTAAGAAACTTTGTCACGAAGATGTAATTAGAGCTGGGCCTCGCGCATTACTCACGACTTAATTTTAAGGCTTCACTATTCTCTAACTAAAACTCCCTTTCAAAAGACTTTTTAAACACGTCACTGTAATACGTTACGTACTAGATTTGTAAATAAAAAACTAAGAGATGAAAAATGTACTTAGTACTAATATTTATTATAATCAATGGACTCATTTTTATTATTTCTATTAATTTATTATTTTATAGCTGTGCTCCGCTTAACCCGCCTTGCGACAAACAGACTGTAATAATCATTGTTCTAGGTTTTATTACGTTTGTAAAGGCCACCAATAATAGTTTTTCTTAAATATCTTCCATGTACAGACAGCGATCTGTTACGTTTTTATTACATGCATAGATATTTTTTCTCGCGTTTATTATTATTTTGTAGTCACAAATAAAAAAAAATTACAAATTAAGAACAGTGAAGCGAGTATATTTTAGTATTATTTAGTGTATCAAGTACATTATACCAGTTGTTCTTGTTGAATTAGTTTTAGAAAACATACTTTAAGCTCTGAGGGTACAGACAGATCACATTCAGCTGAGTGTAATATATTCCAGATGATGCAAATAACCCGCCAAGAATTCACCATCAGGTTGGAATTCTCTTACAAATTTCCTCACAAGAATTCTGCGCCCTAACGAGCGGCGGCAAATTATGTACTAACAGCTTATGTAAGAATACATTTTTTATAGTCACAGTCATTTCTTAGTTCCGAGTTTAGTTTTTATTAAGTTTTGTTTTAATTTTATCGTAGACTAGAAACCCGACCCAGCTTCGCTCGGGTGGATAGATAGACAAATTAAAAAATATAGACTAGGTTACTAGCTGAAATTAGAGCTTTCAGCGAAGTATAGTAGTAAGCTATTGGTGAAGACATTTTTAAAATAGGTTCAGCAGTTTTTGAGTTTATCCGGTACAAACAAACTTTTCTAATTAGAATAATGTTAAAGATGTAAAAATCATAATTTATAAATTAAAAGCCTAAGGAACTTACCGGTGGAAATCGGTGAAGGTATTATTATTTTTCAGAAAACGTCATTACTACGCACCGACTGAGTTCCATTAAGCACTGTACTTTTGAAGACGGAACCTCAGTTCTTGGAACTGACTGTGAATTAAATTAATGAACCCTTTAAGCGTTCCCGCTCAAAATTAGCGGATTGTATTAAATGCTAATGAGTTTAAAACAGATCCGACGGATATAATTATCTACAAACTGACTAATTGATCCATTAAGTCGTTGAAACAACCATTAGCAATCTTAATTCGTAAATGGAAATAAAATTACAAGTCTTAAGAAGTCGCTAAGGCGTATACATAATAGGTAGATAGACTTTATTTCTCACATTAAAGTAGGTGCAGTCACTTTACTAAAACTAAGCTTATGGGACTTATTAGTTGGTCGCGGAAGCCTATGGATAGAGGTCACTCAACATCAGGTGACCAGCTTGCTTCCAAGCGATCTCTACCAGCCACCCCTGAAGAGGTGAAATAAATAGCAGGATAGCATGAAAAGTCAAGTCAATGTTAAATTTTTAATTAAATCGTCAACATGGGTGGCCCGAGATGGCATCCATTTTGCTAATATTTACTGAGTTAATGTTGCTTCATAATATAAAACTTTATAAGAATGAATAAAGTTTGTATTAATCCTACCTAACATTATAAATGCGAAAGTGTGTTTGTTTGTTACGCTTTAACTCCTCAACGACTCAATCGATCGTAATGAAATTTAGCACACACATTGTCATGGGTATAGAAATATTACGGATGTTACGTTTTATCCCGATAATAAAACTGTACCCGAGGTACATAAAACATTCATTTAAAATATCGGTTGCCATGGTGATGTTTTGACAATAAAGACTTTTTGACACATGTCACATAGAATTCGAAGTTATTACAGATATACTGAGAAAAGATTTTCTTTTGTAATTTTTCGTAAAAGTTCGTATTTATCGTGCTCTCTCAAATAGCTTCTTGTAACTCTGTGTCTCTATATTATACAATGACATTATTCATTTTGACATCTGACACTTAACAATAAAGTTCCATATATATATATATATATATATATGGATATAAAAATGTCACTCATTTAATACAGTCATTGATGGACAGTTCGGGTGTCATCGTGTTCGGATAAAGATACCAGTTTTCCCGAAGGAAAATAATTTCTCACTACACCTATACGCGGAATCATCTAACAAAAATGTCAACGTCGATAATGTGAAACGAATCCGTGCGAAGCCGCGGGCTACAGCTGGTTAGACACAACACTTCGATACATTGCCTATTTGTAACATTTGATAAAATTAATTCCGGTAAAAGTGCTCTTAGACATTTCAGATAAAATATTGTGAGGCTTTATGTAGATAACACGAAGTAGGCTTCGCACAAGATGGACTGAAGGCTTTGTCAAGTTCGCGAGAGAAAACTGGAAGAAACCGGTGAAGACCAACTTTGAAACGATTCGTGGAGGTCCAGGGCTGAAGAAAAATAGATAGATCCTACTATACTGTTATAAATGCGAAAGTTTGTATGTATGTATGTTACTCTTTCAAGTTAAAACTTCTGAATGAATTTTAATGTTACTTTACAATAATATAGCTTATACATCAGAACAACACATAGGCTTTAAAAGGTCCTACAAAAAAGCCCGCGACAGCATATATCTATCTTTGATGTGTAAGCCATCATCGCCAAAATAGTGAACCATTAATTATATGGCGGAATCAAGATTGCCGGGCCAGCTGGCATATATGTTAGGAATCTTTTTACTTAGTAAAATATATATATAATTAGATTGTAACAATTATTTCGCCTTCATATTCACTATGGAAAGTTTTCTGTGAGTTTCATACGGAAGTGATATTTCAGAAGCAAACGACCGTTTCGCGTGTTTGCCGGTCACCGCTGACCACTTCATCGCCCGCCCACCGCCTAACGGTGTTTTACTTTAATAATATTATTTCATTCCACGGCCCTGCAGTATTACTACAAGTGTACCTTGATTTGGGCACATTGAAAGGGAAATTTTAATAATGGAGGCCTTATTTCAGTCCTCATTCCATTCCCACTCCTTCTTAATAAAGATATGGTGGGAAGAGGAAGCGGATTGGATGGGAAGGGGTTGAATGGGAAAAGGAAATATCCTTTTTTCAGTCTATCGACTCCTATGTCCATCACAGGTAGGCAAAACATCTGCAACTCACTTCCTTGTTGCAAATGTCTATGGGTTCACTTGACATCAATTGAACCACTATTCCCACCTTCTATAATTATGGTTTCCCGGTGTTTAATTGATTGACACACCGATATGTTAAGGTACGGCAAAATGGTTTACATTTAAGAAGGTTTGAAATGAAGTCAGAACTTGAAAGGGAATTTGAAGTGCAATTTCGTTATTGGTCGGATCGCTCGTTCCAATATGTTCAGATTACAAGGCGCACGGAGTAGTTATTGCATAGTCGTGAGTTCCGTACAATTTCAATGGATATCGCATAGCGATACAGAAAAGGTATTTCAATTTTATTCCATTGTACATGTCAATATGCATTGTAACGAAATACCTATTTGTATTCTACGTGTATGTTTGTTCATTCAATCATGGATTCAATTTAGATATAAGTATTATTATTTTCAACGTATTTATTCTTCCAGAACAAACAAAACATTGTAACTTTTTCAAAACATTTATAAATACTTCTAAGTCTGAGGGACTTGAGATGGGTGGCAGGTAACGTTCTCTTGGCTGCAAGGTAGTGATGTCATTATACTTGTCTTTTGTCTTCTGCGCCTGTTCAGTAAGAGAAATGACAGAATATCAACTCCAGTTCATAATCCTACTAATATTATAAATACGCAAGTTTGTAAGTATGGATGTTTGTTACTCTTTTACGCAAAAACTACTAAATGGATTTTAATGTAACTTTACAATATTATAGCTTATACGTCACAATAACATATAGGCTATAATATATACATATATTGTGTGAATTGTCTAAAGTATAACGATAAGTGTCAAGTAAGGAGAAAAAAATTCTGGTGTGCGCTGCAAAAACCGTTAGAGTTACACGTATATAATGTATAATGGAAATATTTACCTTCAATAGTCCTACAAAAAAGCCCGCGACAGGATATATCTATATTTTATGTGTAAGCCATTATCACCAAAATAGTGAACCATCTATTAATTATAGGGCGGAACGAAGTTCGCCGGATCAACTAGTCTATACTAAATATCGTAAAGGGAAAAGATTTGTTTGCTTGTAACAAGTCAACTGTTGAACAATTGAACTGATTTTTAAAATTCTTTCACCATTTGTTTTTAAATTATCCTGCCTGAAATAGAATAGCTATATATATCATAAGCAGTTATTCAAACAAAATTTTGTAATGCCCTAAAACCGCTATCAATTCTAAATGCGTAACGTTTTGTCCTTCGTCAACGTTAATTTATATACGCCCTATCTAATCTGGCAATTAATTAAATTCCTGATTGCCCTATTACCACTGTCGTATGGCTTTGTTGCTGCAGCATTGTCTCCATTAAGTCGGGTCAGCTCGCCAGAAGCTGAGAAATCATCCATCTGGTATTGTTCTATTCTCTAAGGATCTTTTCTTTTTACGTGAACACCATGTTTTAGATTGACTAGATTCTCAACAATAGATGCAAATGAATTCATTTGTTGTTTAACCCACCCGCATTCGCTCGTGCAGATTTATAAACAAATATGTTGCTAGAAAATATTTCTATTAGTGAAATAATTTTTATAATCAGTTCAGTAGTTTTTGAATTTACTTGGGATAAACAAACAATCAGAACCATTGTCTTTATAATATCAATAAACTCTAACGTCTTTTAAGCTAAGCGCCCATACTCCACATGTCCGCATCGTAAGCATCGGACGCACCGCATCAAACGTATGAGTTCTTCACAGTGCGTGTTACTGTATCCATCCATCCATCATCCACGCAAATTCGTTTGCGCGCGTTTCGCGAGGTCGTGGTATTTCACCATTCGAGAGGGCCCAGTCGTGCGATAGAAGTTGTTGCGGACTCTACTGTTATGGCTTCAAGATTTGACTAAAATCAAAAGTAGGTACTTGAGGTCCTACTTGAGGTCCAATCCGTAAAGTCAGATTCGAAGGAAAGACCTTATTCATCGTGGACACGGCGATGTATTATCACTTCACTATCACATCAACGAAAGACAAATTAAAAAAGGAGAATTCCTTTGACGTTTATAAATTTACAAGCACTAGAGAAACTCTCCAACGTTCCTTTGAACATCTTTCACAAAAGATCAAAGAAGCTTCTCGGTGAGGGCGCCGTTTCAAACTTTTACACTCACCGAGGGATAATTAAAAGTTAATATAAAAAGACAGCTCTAATTTGTCAAATTGGAAGTTTAATTACGTGAATAATTTAATTTAAATATTTCTGTGCTACATTATTATATATATATATATATATATATATATATATATATATATATATATATTATATTTAGTATATAGTACTTAATTGGGTAATTTCTCTAATATTTTTAGACTTTAAATTTTGTCAATATAGGATAGAATGACTTCATTATTGTTTGGTATATTGTAAAAACCGCTTAATGAAGGGTCCACGAGATGAGCAGCATTCAATTGCATAATACATACATTAAGGATCTGCTCCACATAGCCGACACGAACAAAGAATCCACACGCAGTAATGTTGTCTACAATGTAAAAACTAATTAACCCCACTCAAACTCAAGGGGAAAAAGTTCGTGCTTGCATTTTCTGATATCGCATGGTAAGCTCGACAATAATTGGACAATTGAGAGTGAAACTTGAAGGGAGTGTTACGTTTAGGTTCATTTCGTTACACGAGAGAGATGCAGAGAGTTGGAATGTATAGAAGAAAAAAGATAGCTATACATTGTGAGCATAGGATAAACAGAATATTTTTACACAAGTAATATAATGTTGTATTAGTTTGAGCTATTATAGGCCATGCACACTAAATCTCAGGTTTATGGTGTTCTATGCGCATAGTTTTTGGAATATCTAGCTTAAGGACTATACATTATTGCGTAGGAAAATGTATGGAGCTGTGTTTCTTGCCCCATCTATAAAGGAAAAATTTACTGACTGATGCACAGCTCAAACTACTGGGCCCAGTGTCTTGAAATTTTGCACAGAGATTTCCGTTATTACGTAGGCGAGTACTAAAAATATTTTTTTTAATTCATCCCTTAAAGGTCTAAAATAGGGTATGAAAGTGTCTATGGAGAGTATTCGTGAGCATCCGGGCGGGTCGTTAGGACAATATAATACCTTCACTTCACACCGGTGTGTTGTAATGTATTATACAAGTCATACATGTGATAAATCGACCGATGAGATAATTGTTAATTAATTATTTAATCTTTCAAGAACGTGTAACTTATGTTAGCACTTCCATTAGCCGTCTTGTTTAATTAACGAAGGCAAAACACAATTAGCAGTGAATTACAAACGACGTAGACCGCATCATCCCACCGGTTGCCGAGTGCTGTAACCATATTTGATATTCTAACACAAACCTGCTATACAATTATTAATTAACATATTAACTATCGCATTAATTATTAATTAACGTATTAATTATTAATTAACGTATTAATTATTAATTAATGTATTAAATATTAATTAACTTATTAATTGATAATTAACTTAGTAATTATTAAACCTGGTGCACACGATCTTCTCCACATCAAATTATTACTTTTATTTATTTATTTCAATTCATGTACTATCATGAACAATATCTTTAGGTTCAAGATTACTTAATGGTTATACCAGTGTAAATGTCAGTAAGTTTGTTATTTAGCAAATTCTTAGCATTTCGAGTCCACGGAGAAAAAAATACTAAAGCGATTAGCTATATCGGTTTGGTTTTACTTCATTTTCCAATTTAAATTTCTGTCCCGATTTCCTCCGGCGGGCAGCTGTCGAACTGTTTGCTTTGGCTCGCCGTCACTTGTCCCGATATTGTCCTACTCCGTCAAAGTTAAAACCTTTTACTGTTAATTTACTGGTTTAATGTGGCTGGAATTTTATTACAGATAAAAAATTGAAAGTTTTATGGTATAAATTTTATATGTAATTATCAGATGTTAAATTTGAGTGAAAAATATAAAAATATAAATAATTACTTTTAGAATCCCCCAAGTAATTTGATGTTACTATTTAATCTTCAAATCAATTCTGTGACTTTAAATTTATACATGTTTTGTATTTAATTAGTGCCTTTTGCATAGACATTTATTAATAGACGAATGTGTCGAACCATTCATTGTTTTGCATTTCTAAATATAGTTGTTTTATTTACAACTTATGCTGAATGTAGTGAATGATTCACTAGATGGTAAAGGTATGAAGATGAATGTGGATAAGACGAAAGTAATGGTGTTTGAAAGAGAACAAAGTAAGACAGTGATTGAAATAAAGGTTAACGGAAATGTAGTGGAACAGGTGGAAGAGTTCGTGTATTTGGGGTGTATGTTTAGTAGAGATGGTAGGCATGTTAAAGATTTTGAACGACGAGTGAGTGCGAGAAATAAAATGAATGGGGCTATAGGTACAGTAGTGAGGAGTCAGAATGTGTCTATGAAGGCTCGTCTGGCAATACACAATGCTGTACTAGTCCCCACTTTAATGTATGGAAGTGAGAGCTGGGTTTGGCAGGAAAATCATGCTAGTAGAGTTAATGCCGTTGAGATGCGATCCTTAAGAAGTATGTTAGGCGTGACTTTGAATGATAGAGTTAAAAATAGCGTTATAAGGGAAAAGTGTGGTTTGAAAGTGGACGTTGTGACTAGAATTGAGAAAGGTATGCTTCGGTGGTTCGGGCATGTTGAAAGGATGAATGAAGAGAGAATAACAAAACAAATTTATGTTGCAAAAGTGAGTGGAAGTGTTGGTAGGGGACGCCCTAGGAGAACTTATATCGATCAGATTAAAGACTTACTAAAAAAGGGCGATATAAGGAGCACCCATAACCGACGAGCATGCATGCGAAGATGTATGAATGTGGAAGAAGCGAGAGAGATGTGCCAGGATCGCGCCAAATGGAAATCCATGATCTCTGCCTACCCCTCTGGGTTACGGGCGTGAGCGCATATTTATTTATTTATTTGTTTTATTTTTCATAGTAGAAAGTGGAAAACGAGCAAGCGAGTCACCTGATGTTATGTGACCGGTGTCCAGATATCCGCAACGTGCAGACAGAGACAGTGAGTCGCAGATTCGTCTCCTACCTTTAATGGAAAGGGGAGGGGATAGAGACAGGAATAGGGATGTTTCCTTTCCCTATCCATCCCCTCCCCGTCCAATCCTCTTGTCCTTCCCATTCTATCCTTCGTAGGAAACGATAGTAAGGGGAAGAGAGGGCAACTGAACTTAGGCCTCCGGCGCCTCACTCGTCAAACGAGACGCATCCTTGTAATTCATGCCTTTTCTATGTTTTCTCTTATATTTAAAACAAAAATTATTATGCATTCAACGACAAGGTTGTCCACTCATAGCTGTATTATAAATGTGCGAGAAGACCATAGATTAATAAAACCCTTATAATCTAATAGATTATGGACTTAGGAACGGTTAAGCTACCTATTCTTTACGAGCTGCCAGGTATTACGGCTAATCGAACCAAATTAACGGGATCCATTATAGTGAGTCGACGTACGAAGCGCGGTCGCATCTTAACTGGTAGTTTGAGGCGAGTACGCCGCAGCGTGCGACGTTGCGTATGTCTGTGATGAGCGCATCAAATAAAATTTGACAACCGTAATTTTCGTACTAATTTCTAACAATTTACTCGATCATTATTATATTTCTGTCAAATACAATGCACTGAACTTTTAAGAGCTTATAATAAATGGTTTTTCGTACACTTTGTATCGATATTGTATTTGCAAAGGCTTTACAACTTACGCAACTGGCCTATTACCGTCCGTTTATCCCTTTGGCATACGCTTCATTGTTTTTATTTTTAAGTCGCCCTCGGCATAGATTTCTATGTAACTTTAGGCTTTGCGACTCTATATTTATAGCAACATTTAATACCGTTAGTAATCAATAGAAATACGAGCGCAATAATAATTTTACTAACACTTGATAGTATATTACCAGGAAATTATAATGGGGAAACAGAAAAAAAATGATAACTTGTATATTATTTTCATTTGTTTCAGTTTTTCTCTTCAAATTTATTTTTTGGAATCAAGTTGACCCCATGTCAGTGTCTGTACCCTTGACAAGGTGTGTGCAAAATTTTATGATGATCGGTTGAGTCGTTAAGGGATGAAGGCGTAACAAACAAATTTGCATACGCATTTATATTAATACTTATGACCCGCCCCTGCTTCGTCTTTTATATATGAAGATATGCATAAAAATAAAACGTATCCCACGGGAACCGTACATTATCCGGGATAAAAAATGTGCTATTCCAGATTATAATCTATCCCTGTACCAAATGTCATCCAGATCCGTTCAGCTGTTTTTGAGTGAAAGAGTAACAAGCATCCATACATCCAAACACACAAACATTCGCATTTATAATATTACTAGTGACCCGCCCCGGCTCCGCCCGAGTACTACTAATTATGTTGATTCGATCACTACCAAACACAGGAATGTGGCAATCGGTCCAGCCGTTTCGGAGTATATAGGTCTATAGTGAACATACATACTTCGCTTTTTATATACTATTTTTTTTCATAAAAAGTATCCTATGTTACTTCTAATACCTCCAAGAATATGTGTACAAAGTTTCATGATGATCGGTTGAGTAGTTTTCGCGTGAAAGCGTAACAAACAAGCTTACATTCACATTTATAATATTACTAGTGACCCGCCCCGGCTCCGCCCGAGTACTACTAATTATGTTGATTCGACCACTACCAAACACAGGAATGTGGCAATCGGTCCAGCCGTTTCGGAGTATATAGGTCTATAGTGAACATACATACTTCGCTTTTTATATACTATTTTTTTGTCATAAAAAGTATCCTATGTTACTTCTAATACCTCCAAGAATATGTGTACAAAGTTTCATGATGATCGGTTGAGTAGTTTTTGCGGGAAAGCGTAACAAACAAACTTACATACACATTTATAATATTAGTAGGGATTAAAGTTAGGTTAATAAAGGATAGTAATACACGTCTCGTAGGGTTGAAGAAACACGTGTAGCCAACACCAACATTTCGCAGTCGCCGCTCATAAAAACGTCAAGCGATCACATTAACTTAATACCAGAAATACAGACTGTATTAAGTATCCTTTTACTGCGAAGCTATAATCTTTAATTAGGTGATAACTCGGTTAATAACTGACGGAATAATATAATAATCATAAAACATCGGAGCGATGTATATACCAGTTTATAAACTATATACACACTCGTCTATACATCGCTCCAATGTTCTTCCATTGAATTTTTAAGTAGGCGTGCAGGGCCAAATTTAAAACTACCAAGAATTGCTAAAAGTACTCAAAGTAGTCTCGGGCGTGTTTTTCATGAACTAAATCTGCATCATTGATTTTCTTAAAAAAACAATAGTCCTAGGTAGGAATTGAACTAAGTAGGGGTAGAAACAGAAAGAAGGTAACAGAAGAGAAACAAAAAAACCTTTTTTACACGGGGTAGTTGTTTCTTTTAAACAGAATTACCTAGATTTGATTTAAAGCCCTTTCACACGTACACAACGTCAAACTTGCAAAACGTATTTCAGTTAGTTTATAATACGTCGTGAAACAGACGGATGATAACTTTGTAACAAGCACATGCATTAATTAAATCCTAATTAATTATTTCGTTGCAAGAGAGTTGAGTAACTTTGAAGTTATTCAACTCTATAATAACAACTTTGTATATGAGCAAATAATATATTTGGTAGTTAATTAACAAGCATCAAAGGGTAAGTAAGTAAAAAGTTGGAAAAAATAGTCTACACGAGAAGGGCGATGATGACTTCACATACTAGTGATTACAAGATAATGTTGTAATTAAAAAATGATCTTGGAGAGACCCCAGATCGTATTCGAGGGTTACTGCTATGATTTTATTATCACCAATAGAACATCACGTATTTTGGAGAGAAATCTATGGTAGAGGAACTTATCTGATTTCAACTTCCAGCCCTGATTAAATTAATCGAGCCTAAATTACGTTTTTTTTTATTTAAATAAGATTTATTATAAAAAAATGGCAATGTACAAGAAATATTTCGAATTAAATTTTGCACGTTTCTATTTACATTTCGTATCATTCGTACTTGCATACCTCCCAATTACGTTTGTCGCGCGGGCAGAGGCGCGCAGATGGCACAAGGACTAATTAACGGCGCCACTGTCGCGTGAAGTCGACGTGCGGCTACCGTCAGACAGCGGTCTGGCGATGCGTTAATTGCGATGCTGTGGTTACTTTATAGACGTACAGACATATTGCACGTTATTCTTTGCGATTTACCGTTACCTATACATGAATTTTGTATATTAATGTACCTGTTGGTGGACTAGACGGCCAATATCAAGTTAAACGTAACCATCTGATGCAATGCAACACATGATTCATGAACTCGTGAAAACCTTGGGTAAATTCTATTATAAAGTAGTATATGAGGACATATACCAAGCAAACAGCGGTGCTTGTAATTTAATATTGTAAGAATAAGCTTACATGAGCTTTGTTTTCGCTTTTGTTGTTGGCGAGGCGATAATACTTCCCCGCTGCAGAACGGCATCTCATAAAGAGGTCTTTTGTTCCATTGTTCCGCTCGAACGTGTTTAATGAAGCCAGCATTTAATTAATTTCGTTAGGAGATAAACGGGCCGCTGCAAATTGTGTACACACAAGACGGCTGTTTTTATACGAAGTAGAATACAACCGCTAACATTTATTCTAGTGTTTTTATTGCTCCGAACATTCAGCACAAATTTTAACAGAAAAAGGACTCACTAAAATTGCAACATCTGTTCGTTTATTATTGTTTATATTTATTTTTAAATGTTGCTCATTTTTTATGGAATAAGTGGGTGTCAAACGAAAAAGCGGTGCACTCGATGTTAAGTGACCGTTACCCCCCATAGGCATCCGCAACAAGCAAATGTGTTGCCTAACCAGAGGATGGGATGACAAAAAAAGGATATTTCCTTCTCCTATCCATCTCCTCCCCCATCCAATCCTCTTCCTTTTCCCATCCTATCCTTTGTAGTAAACGATAGGAGAATAAGAGAACTGAAACCGGGCGTACGGCATCTCACTCATCAGACGTAACACAGAAGTATAAAATATTCCTACTTTATAGTATTTCACCGGTACAGCTAGCCCAGTCTAGCAACAGATGTTGTTATGGCGGGCTCTACCACTATTATTACATTAACGAATATGGCAAGATAGACCTTGTAATAGTACCGTCCAACCGTCAGAACTATTGGTCGTCAATACGCCCTGGGTCCATAACTAAACCGTAAGTGGACATTCGGGAATGATCTATACAATTTAATTTGTACTTGTAACATAGGTTGGGTTACATGTTATTTTAGCATAATATTATATAGCTTCAGCCTATATAAGGAAGGTGAACTATATTTTTCTTAAGGATTGTAGCAACCACAGAAAGAATAAATCAAAACAATGAAAGGGCATTGCAAAATGTATTGCACAAAAAGACGGGAATACACAGTTCCAAGTAAAATTAAAAATAGTTTATGAAATGTCATACCTATACACCTAAGAGATGGCTCTTGAACAGCACTTGCAACCAAGCCGCATTTTTTTGATTTTATTGTCAGCAAAAAATAAAACGTACGCAAATGAAGGGCGGTAAACACAATACATTGCTCACACGTACATTATTTTATTGTTAATCATAATACGCCTTCGGTTGTAGTACACGTACTAAATACTCATTCAGACAAACGACTACGGTAGAATTGTGGTGCCATCGACAACGTCGTGCGAGTTGATGGAGGCGCGAAAAACGGAATCACCACAATTATTTATTATTCTTACTTGTACCTTATGTTCGTCTAATATTAGATGTATAAGTAAAATTAATTATTCCCATCCAATGAAAACAGCTACATTTGTAGGTTATAGACATCGGATAAGAACACAGCTGAATATTGCAACTTAACCATGTTATCTAAACACCAAAACGAGCGACAGTCGTCTCGGTGTGAATACGCCTTAACCTCAACTTTATTGTTGTTCAGGCTGTTACTGTGAGTTCAGTGCGACACGAGCGCAGAGTAATAGACGTATTTTGGTGGCTTATCACGCCACACCGGGTTGTTATGACGTCGTTTCTGTTTTTGGAGTATTGTACTTTTTTGTTGTGGTATTTGGCAGATTTAGGATTACGTATTATTTAAACAAACACAAAATTTACTGGACAGATTAAACAAAAATTTTTTTATTGGTCTAAACCGGGCGAAGCTAAGGCGAGCCACTAGTATTACTTAAGATCGAGGAACCTGTGTTAATTTACAATCAATGCGCAGCCAGAACTACTGGCACGTGGCATTTGAAATCACGCTTCCTTTCATGATGTAAACCCAGCCCCGAATCCGGGAGAGGGAGGACCGGGATAATTACAAATCCCTAAGGAATTGGAATTAATAAAAACACATTTATATGAAAATCCATAAGATAATAAAGTAAGATTATTGTTTTGCGTATCATCACTAAGGCACATTAATCATTAACATTTAAAATACCCGGAAGGGGATGAAACAAGGGTTGATTTTTTTCATACGATACTGATGTAGCTATTGATGCCTAATAGTAGCAAATCGTAATAAATACTTGATACGAAATAAGTCGTTGGTAAGTTTGCACAAAAGTGACAAGCTTGTGCTAAAAATTACACATAGCTAGGCGGCTAGAATATTGTCGGTCGCGATTTCATTAGGCATTATGGTAGAGTAATTGTATCAGCTCACTGAGGCGCAAAATGCACATCCAATAGGTTCATTAGCGGACCGTATGTAAATGCATGTATATGCATCCCAATCTCTATACAAAATATATAATATCCCTACTAATATTATAAGTGTGTAAGTTTGTTTGTTACGCTTTCAAGCAAAAACTCAACCGATCATCATGAAACTTTGTTCACATATTCTTGGAGGTATTAGAAGTAACATAGGATACTTTTTATGAAAAACATAATATATAAAAAGCGATGTATGTTTGTTCCTTATAGACTCCGAAACGGCTGGACCGATTTCGATGAAATTTACAGGAATTGTCCAGATTGGCACATTCCTGTGTTTGGTAGCGATCGGATCAACATATGTAATTATAAAAACCCGGGCGAGGCCAGGGTGGGTCGCTAGTATAATATATAACAACAAATAATAACCTATCATAAAATGTCCTATATCGAAAATGGATTCCAAAATATAAAGAGCGTATGAATTCCAACATCTTGTAAATATATTCACAAGTTTATTTTGGCCCAAATCTGACATCGTCCTCTCGCTGTGCCATACCGATACCCGAAAACAACCACCATCTCCCTTGGTGCTGTCGATGTTAGGTATATCGATGCCTATCGCATTCTAGGATGGATACCCTCAGATAACTTGAGTCACCACCAGTAGCAGTAGCTGCCACGCGTCAGTTAGACTCCACAAAGCAAATGAACAGTCATACCACACAATTGCTTACCATTTTTAAAAGCTACAATAATGAAGTGGCTGGTCTGTTCTCGACCTTTTAGAAACTCGTTAGCTATCTTTGTAAAACCTTAACGAGGTATTTGTTCGGGTACAGCGTTTGATTACTAATCATAGTACAATTAGTCCTTTTGAAACAAGTTCAACGTGAAAGAGGCTGTTAGGGACAATATGAACAAGCAGCGCCCCTCGTCCCCGAGTCCCAGTTGCCGCCGACCTTTTAATTAAACCCCTTTCAGTTGGCCCGAAAGGTGCTCGAGCGTGAATTACCCGGTGTAAAACACGACGTCGAAAACTTTTTTAATCGTTTGTTTTATCAAAAAAATTGTGCAACTTTCTCGAGTAATTTAACGTTAATTATTATGGAAAAAAGGTTGCCTTTGGCTACTGGAAAGGCAATATCTATGCTTCACATATAGTGACGAAACTGAAACCAAATAAGCACTCACGCCCTTAAAAAGCCTCGACGCCAACAATATTTTATCTATTATGTCTATTAATAAAAAATTATATGTCTCTAAATGGGTCAATAAAATAAACAGTGCTAAAACTAAAAAAAAAGCAAGTTCCATTATATGTAGTATCCATTGTTTTAAATTTAACATCTAGATGGCGTTATTATCAATCTGTAAAAAAATCGCAATCCCTGAAGATCCTGGTAAGGATAATAGGTAAACTTTTTAAATGAATGCATTGTCATCAGTCCTGGATAAGTTTGCAGCGTGTCAAATCAATGGTTTCAAACTCACGTTCATACAAAGATACCATACCAAGATATTTAAAATAAGCGTGTTAAGAAGCTGTTTCTGTGTATATGTGTGTATATCATTGTCCATAATCGTGACCAACAAAAGGATTCTTTAAACATAGTAAAACTATGAAAACATACAAATACAGACATACAAAGTATAAACTGTTATATACAATTTAACATTTGGTGTTGCCAAAGGTAAATAAGATGAAATACTTATCACGTGGCAACTGTATGAATTAAAACAATTTGAATCTCCCGTCGTAAAGCATTGAATAACACCCGTATACTGGTAAATGTACCTATATTATTGTACAGTATGTTCACATTGTCCACAGAGGAGACATGGCGAGAGTAAATACAGGAGTAATTATTCCATAAGTGTTGTTTGCTTAATAGGACCCTGTTATATGAAACCAGGAGCCTCAAAGCATTCCAGATAGACTCCAGAAATAATGTCTTAAGTTGTGGATGATACAATCAAGTTATAATGGATTCAAGCATAGACAGACGAAGTTACGCGAGTGCCTTGGATAAGATAACTTATGATTAGAGCTTAGAGGGGTAGGTGGTAAGTCTACCACCTACCCCTCTAAACTCTACTGCGAAGCACAGCTAGTCAGCTGTGCCTCGCGATTTCATAAGTCCGTTCTATTTAAACAAAATGATATTGCCTACTTAAAAAGAACTGTAGTAAATCTTTAATAAACAATATTTTAGTCACATTTCCCTTCCATATGTCGTTTACAGGTTTATTTGTAAATAAATAGTACTTTATTGCACATGTTTGGTTTTTTCTAGCGCCTCACTACAATCAGCTTTCGATATAAGTTTTTAATTTATTAAATGGCAACATCCATCTGTTTACTATAAGCTGATATTATTCCGTACGCCATTCGCAAACGGACATGTGCAAACGTAACGCCAGTAAATATTGACGGAATAATTTAATTATCGCAGTTTACTCAGCGGATTTACTGTTTTAATAGGCCTTAACAAATATTTGTATTTCACGTCATCGATTATTATTTATTATTGTATCTTCACGTGTATTATAACAAGCTGATGCCCGCGGCTTCGCACGCATTCATTGTTACCACGATAGAATCTTTTGACAGATAATTCCGCGTATAATAAATAACTTAGCATGATAGTTAGCATGTGTCAAAAATTGGCATTGTCAAAATATGAAACATCACCATGGCAACCGATATTGTCAATTAAGGTTTTATGTACTTCAGAAGCAGTTTTATTTCCGGGATAAAACGTAAGTACCCCATGTCATTTTCTGTAGCCCTGACAATGTGTGTGCTAAATTTTATGATTAACGGTTGATTCGTTAAGGCTTTAAAGCGTAACAAACAAACTAAAAACACTTTATTTATTTGTCAAATTTATAATATTAATTAGGATTACAGTGTTGAAAATATTAATAAAAAATATTATAAGAATAATATTTTATTCACAGAATATTAGAATACTAATACATCTAAATAATTAGAACAGCAAAACTCACATTCGAACTGGTGTTCCGACTAGTTTCGGAACTTTCAGAGGTCCACTCATATGTCCGGAGACGGAGCGCATTGAGAGCCCATCCTACTCACCCTGAACCTACAAAGAACACCTGTTCGATTTAGGACGACGCATTAAAGAGCTCAAGTGGAGGTGGGTAGGACATTTGTTCAGGACTGATGGTAGGACTTATACGTTGACAGAGAGGTTCTTCCAAGAACCATAGAGACTGGCAGATCACCAGCCAAGCCGATGACAACGTCAGGTTTCACGAAGGACGTGGATTCGATTTCGACAGACCTATGACCAGCAGGGCTTCTTTCCCTTGTCATATCCTTATACCATAGTAAGTAGTAATCCCTACTTAATATTATAAATGTGAATGTAAGTTTGTTTGTTACGCTTTCACGCGAAAACTACTCAACCGATCATCGTCGTTATTAGAAGTAATATAGGATACGAATTTTTATGAAAGAAAAATAGTATATAAAAAGCGAAGTATGTATGTTACCTATAGACCTATAGACTCCGAAACGGATGGACCGATTTCGATGAAATTTACATGGATTGTCCAGATTGGCGCAGCGGGTGTTCCTGTGTTTGGTAGCGATCGGATCAACATAATTAGGGGTACCCGAGCGAAGCTGGGGCGCGTCACTAGTTATTATTTTTTTTATGTGAGAAGGTGGCAAACGAGCAAGCGGATCACCTGATGTCAAGTGAGCGCCACCCATGAACATCCGCAACAGACAAATGAGTTGCAGATGCGTTGCCTACCTTTAAAGGACAAAGGAGGGCATAGACAGGAAAAAGGATATTTCCTTTCCCCCGTTAACCCCCTCCCCATCCTATCCTCTTCCCCTTCCCATCCTATCCTTATGAGGGCTAAAAATTAGGCCTCAGGCACCTCACTCATCAGACGGAACGCAGAGTACTTCTATTTCACGCCTGTTTTCTGTGAGGTCGTGGTATTTCACCGGTTGAGCCGGCCAATTCGTGCAACAGATGTTGTTGTTGCGGGCTCTACCACTGTTAAATAATACTAGAAGCGTAGCGTTAATAGTAACGTGATAGTGTTTTAAAGTTATAACTAATAATAAAGTAACAAAGATAAACAGTAGAGTACATTTTAATACTTCAGAAGTAGAATTAAATTAAGCTCTTATTCAAGGCTTTGTTATTGGATGTCTGTAATCGGATTACACGGGTCCAGTGAACATCGGCCGTCGTTTTGTTCTGAATTAACATCTGGACATATTAAAATAATATTAAATTGAATTGCGAAGAATTTTTCGCCAAGCCCAGCTAACCTAAAGCCCAGTTTAATACCTAATACTAATAACATAAGCCTCCCGAATAAGCACTTTCAAGGATCGTTACTGTGCCGCATATTGCCCTTGGTTCTAAATAAAACTGAATCTTTGGCTTCGAAGTCCATCGGTATGATTGTCTTGTATACATCAAGATATAAAAACTGATTACGTCATTATTAAGTTACTTCTTTAAGAGTCTACTCCACTTAATAGACTTGCACGCACACTAACTCCATACCAACTTTATTGAAAAAGGTCGTTCGATCTACTTTAAAAATGAAACGCAAAGCAAACGCATTTATAATATAAAAGTCCCACGCTTGAAAAATACAACTTGGAAAATTATTTTTCCCGCCGCTTGACATTTTAATTTTTCTCATTCAATTCCTTATAATTAAAACCTGTCAAAGGAAATCTATTTTTCCGGAATAATGTTCTCAAGTGATTCGGCATCTAAGAAAAACTCCGAAAAGTCATTCAAAAGATTTAAATGTCTCAAAACTGACGGATGGCGAAGTTAGCTTTTAAAGTAAATGAAACGAAATTAAGGGAGTGTTTAAATGAAGCTTGGAAAATATTTAATAAATTATAATTTTTCGCTTTGAATTTAAATATATGAATAATCAATTTATAACAATATATTCGATAAATAAATTTATATAAGTACAAAAGAACACATACATGAAATGTATTTTTATTACAGCGCCATCTTCTCCCGTAGTACGGTGATCATCAAGACAACTGGAGCTTTTAATACCGCGACTCCACGAGGTATAAAGAGGTAGGTAGATATTATGAAATTCCACAGCTAAAGACTTAAACACAGTGACAATATCTTCAATCTTCTTTAACTTTGGCGTGTAGCAGACAGAGGCAGGGCAGAGCCGCGTGTGTCTTATGATAGATTAGCAGCCACACTACCAATAAGAGCACACGCCGGGCTCCGTCTCACCCCCAGACGTCACATTCTTCTTCCATTGCTGCCCCTACATCTTCTGTTTTGATAACGTGGCAATGATTCATCTGTTACAAGTTTTTTATAACTAGCAATCCGCCCCTGCTTCGCGCGAGTAGACAGATGAATTTAAAAAAATAGCTTTGGTTATCTATTGGTGAAACAATTTTTAAAATCCACTCAGTACTTGTTGACTTTATCCTCATCGTATTTTATGGTTAGTTGGTAAAACTATGTACAAATTGCCTAGACGCATCTGTCCTACAATAAACCCAAGAAATCCTGAAACAATTTTCATACGGTTTTCTCCAATAGACGAAGTGAAAGGCGATTGTGCTTTGAGCAATTGAACTAAAACAACAAAATCAGAGACTGCTTAGATTAATATTTATTTTATAAGTAAAGCAAAGCGTAAAGTGAAACTGCGTGTTAATGAAATTAACATAAAATAAATACAAGAAACCCTACTAATATTATAAATGTGAATGTAAGTTTGTTTGTTACGCTTTCACTCGAAAACTACTCAACCGATCATCATGTAACTTTGTACACATATTATTATAAAAAAAATGTTTGTCAAAAAATCTAAAAATCTAGTTACTTCAACGCCATAATATTATAAAAGCGAATGTTTATATGTGTGTTACTCTTTAACTCAAAAACGGCTGGACGGTTCTGTATGAAAATTGGTACAGGGATAAATTATAATCTGGAATAGCACATAGGCTATTTTTTATCCCCGATAAATGTACGGTTCCCGTGGGATACGTTTTGTTTTTTTTGCATATCTACATATATAAAAGACGATGCTCCGTATAGATTCCGAAACGGCTACCCGGGCAAAGCCGAAGCAGACCACTACTACAAAATAAAGGAGGAAGATTTAATCTCATGCAAATCTTTGACAGTCAGAGAACGTTTTCCAAAGCACGATTCGTTTAAAGTTAGTTTTATCTTGGAAGAGAGTTCTATTACAAGTGTAACTTGTCACGTCGTGCCGCGATCTCAGAAGCAAAGGTTCACCGTTCCAGAGTTCGCTGAACTAATTTAGAGACAATACGGACGGACGCGACGGGAATTTAAATTTATTCCAGGTGTAAGAAAGGTTTGCTTGCGATTTTGTTAGTCATACAAAAATCTTATTCTTCAGGTTGAAACTAAATAAATCCTTTTTTGTACAAATGTACATTACTTCATTATAGCCTTTGGATTTTCTATAATAAGTAAACAGCAAATAATTCTGCTGATACATAGTCCCCAACAACCATCTATAGCTTTAACCAATGATGGACCAAATGTCTACCACTTCAACACATTTTCTGAGTTTTATCGGGTAAATGAAGAAATAATAGTGTACAAAATCCCTAATGCGAAAGTAACTCTGTCCGTCTGTTACGTTTTTACGCTCTAACTACAAAACCGATTTAAATGAAATTTGGTAGATATAGTTTGGACCCTGAGGAGGGATATAGGCTACTTTTATAAGCGAAAAAAGGGTTGGCCTAAAATTTAAAAGCTGCCTAATGTATATAACTAACTAATAACTGTTGCACGCGGAATTTTAATTTATAATAATAATAAATCAGCCTTTTTTATGTTCCCCACAGCGGGGACACAGGCCTCCTCTTTGAGAGAGGGAATGGGCCGTAATCCACCACGCTGTCCCGGTGCTGGTTGGATGTCACATGTCTTCGAATTTAGTGGTTCTAAGAACATGCCGGTTTCCTCACGATGTTTTCCTTCACCGTTTTTGGAGCAGTGGTGATGAAATAAATTACACAAAGTAAAGCGCCTGCCTGGGTTCGAACCCTACAGTACGTAACAGTTTAAACCGCTGAGCCACCACTGGTCCATATATTTAATTTTAATTTATTTACAACAAATAAGCGTTAGTCTGATAGCGATCATGAACAATAAGAAATATAACCCACCATTAAAACATTTTTCATTATTCCAAGCTTTGTAAATAAATCCCACTGGTTTTTCGTTTGACCGAATTCCGTTCGGAATACAAACAAGCAAACGGTTCATCATTAAACGAAAGCATAATGAAGCGATGCGGTCAGCGTTCGAATCCGTTGCGGTTAAATTTAAACTGCGAAAAAGTCCATCTGACCGGAGCGCGGGTCGAGTTCGTAATTAACTTCCAACATTTTCACAAAGCAATAACTTAAGTTAAGTAGAATATTATATTATTAACTTTTGAACTATTATAAATGCGGTCACGATTTTATGGAAATTGTACTGAAATTAAAATGACTTTCTCATTCAGAATAGACCATTACCACATACCATCAACAGTTTGCTAATTTGTGACTTCATGGTAATTCCTAACTAATATTACAAATGCGAGTGAGGTTGTTTGTTACGGAACTCATTAACGACTCAATCGGTCATCATGACAGATTTTGCACACACATTGTCAGGAGTACAGAAAATGACATGGGAAGCCTTTTTTAGCCGAAAATAAAACCCTTCATTTACAATTTTGGTTGCCATGGTAATGTGTGCTTTGATAATAAAAACTTTTTGACACATGTTACCTATATTTGGAAGTTGTACGGGGAATCATCTTACAATTTCCAGCGTGTAACATAAGAAATGTATGCGTGCGAAGCCGCGGGCAATAGTTCGAGAATTAATAAAACTGTACCATCAAAAAACAGAATAAATTGTAGCACGTACATCAGACACCATTGTCGCGTCGTGAGGGATAATAGAGGATGTCCCACCGATCATTCATCAAGATCTATTTGGGATGTGAAACCTTTTATTCGGCACGTGAGGCTCCATTTAAGAACACTTGTCACGAGACCCTCGCGTTAGTAAAAATGACATTTCTTTTATTGCCGTTGAATACGTAAAATATGCTCGCTAGAATCCTCACGGTGACATATTAATCACGATAAAACGGATACAAGATTTAAATTTTACAAAAATATAGATCATGTTGTAGGTTCGTTTATATGGTACTGGCTCGGCAAAAAAATTTCGCCTTAAAATTAACGACCCGCAATCCCCCTTTTGAGGCAGGTGAAATTTCATAAAAACCGTTCCTAGCTGACCTTTACTCGGCGAAAAGAATATTCCTTCTGAATTTCAAGTCTGTAGGCCATATGGTAACGTGATGAGTCAATAGATGAAACCTGACGACCTTATATAATATATATATATATATATATATATATAATAATAAATCGTTTCTAGAATATTCCCACTGCAGGGACATAGGCCTCCTCTCGGAGAGAGGGAATGAGCCGTAATCCACCACGCTGGCCCAGTGCGGGTTGGGGGATGTCACATGTCTCCGAATTTGATGGTTCTAAGAACATGCCGGTTTCCTCACGATGTTTTCCTTCACCGTTTTTGGAGCAGTGGTGATGAAATACATTACACAAAGTAAGGCGCCTGCCTGGGTTCGAACCCGCAACCTACAATACGTAATTCGGAGCCTAAACCGCTGAGCCACCACTGCACTGCTCAATATATATATATATATATATATATATATATATATATATATATATACATAGATTTATCGCTTTTTTCCGGATTGAGTACCGTAAATGTTCCTAATTTCCTATTAAACCCCAATAATATTTGTTTTTCTTTGTTGTATCAACTTAAACTACATTCGAAATCAGAAAATACTATTACGATCTGTTTACATATCATATCTATTTATATTTAAAAAAAAACTGTCGGTGCATTACAATTTACAAGAATGCCTATCATACATCAACATCAGCCTATATCAGTCCACTGCTGGACATAGGCCTTCCCCAATGCCTTCCACAGTATGCGGTCCTCCGCGCACCGCATCCAGCGACTTCCTGCCGTCCTCATGAGGTCATCGGTCCATCTGGAAGGAGGGCGTCCCCTCATACGAAAGGGCGAAAATGATTAACTGTATGGAACTGTAAAAAATAACAAATCATACAATATCATACAGATAGATATACATGGTATCTGTATATCTGTTTCTCCACTCGAACGCGTAACATAACTTTTAATTCCAATACTAAATCAAGCAGTAAAGGTGAGATTTTCGGCAATTTTCGACACATCATCGCTAACGAGCAAACGCTCGTATAAAATAATCAAGTGGACACAGTGACAGCGAGAAGCGGGACCTATTTATTAATTGTTAATGTTAGATAGACAGTGGTAGAGTCCGCAACAACAACATCTGTTGCACGAATTGGCCGGCTCGACCGGTGAAATACAACGACCTCACAGAAAACAGCCGTGAAGTAGATTATTCTGCGTTTCGTCTGATGAGTGAGGTACCGGAGGCCTAATTCTGGTCCTCTTTCCCTTCCCATCCTTTGATAATAAGGACAGGATGGGAAGGGGAAGAGGACTTGACGGTGGAGGGGGTGAATAGGAAGGGGATTTAACCATTTTTATCCCTTCCTCTGTCCATTAAAGGTAGGCAACGCATCTGCAATTCTTGTTGCGGATGCTTATGGGTAACGATCACTTGATAAACTATCGTAAAAAAATTTTTTTCATAAAAAGTATCTTGCGTTATTTCTGATACCTCCAAAAATATGTGTACAAAGTATCATGATGATCAATTAAGTAGTTTTCGCGTGAAAGCGTAACAAACAAACTTACATTCACATTTATAATATTAGTAGGGATTACGCTCGCTAGAAGCTATATCTTATAGTAGTGATGTGAACCCATTTACGCTTCTCCCATCAAACTTTTCACAACCTAAGGTAACAAGTTAATTGAAACGCTGTCAGACTGTACGGGGGGGTTGCCGCGAAACTTTCCGCCCTGTACGACTTTGAAATCAATTGATTTCCAACTTGCCTGTACAGAAACCTATCTTACTTTCAAAGGATTTAACTTCGCGTCACCTGAATGTATCTCATTAATTAAGCTCGTTATTCAATAGAATGGTTTATTCCACTTTGAGCACAAGACAATTTAAATCATCCGAGTCACGTCACGTAGATGCACAAAGTGGAATAAAGTTGTCACGATTATTTGGTGAAGTCATATAATAATATCCTGGGACATATTCACACACGGCCATCTGACCCCAAACTAAGCAGAGCTTGTGCTATGGCAGCCAGATAACTGATATACTACATGTACTACTTTTCTTTTGTAAATACATACTTAAATAGGTAATTACATCCAGACTCAGGACAAACTTGCACACAAATGTCTTGGGCGGGAGGCCTACGACCTGCGACATATAAAGTATCTTGCTAACCAAGCCAATAAACCCATCATATACTGTGTTAAAGAAATGTTTACCTATGTATTTCGTGGGTCTTCAATACCTGGATTGATATACATATGTATATAAATACATACGTTTGACTAATCGCATTAGACACGCGAGCGGCACGAGCCAAATACAAACAATTTGAAAATGTATTCAATAGGTATATCTATATATCCTGATACAGTCACTAGATTATGTTTGCGTTTTATTACTTAACGTTGTTACAACACTATGTTGTATTTCTAATACGTAGGGTTATGTAGTTGGCAAACGAGCCGTCAGGTGGCATTATGTTCGGTTTACACAGATGCGTGCCTTCATTGAATGGAAAGACGATAGACAGGAAAAAGGATAGATTTGATGTTTTAGGCACAGCGGGCACGATGGTCTGCGACTATTTTGACAAATGCTTTCTCGAAAAACCGACTTGGAGAATTGGGGAAGTATTACGACAGTGGACCATGAAATAAAATTGTGGTACCACACTACATGGAATCAAACGCGTGTGAATTCGATGAGTATATACTTCTGTTAGAGAGGATAATATATAAATTTTAACAGTGATAGAGCCCGCAACAACATCTGTTGCACGAAGGAGCCGGCTCGACCGGTGAAATACCACGACCTCACAAAAGACAGGCGTGAAGTAGTGTAGTTTTCCCCATTCCCACCCTTTTCTTTTAAGGAAAGGATGGGAAGGGGAAGAGAACTTGACGGTGGAGGGGATGTATAGGAATTGGAAATAACCATTTTCTGTTTGTCCCTTCCTCTGAAAGGTGGTCATCGCATCTGCAACTCATTAGTTACTTGCAGATGTCTATGGGTAGCGATCACTTGACATCGTGTGAACCGCTCGCTCGTTTGCCACCAAGTACTATAAAAAGGTGTAAAAAATTTGTACGTAAACTTAAAAAGGTGACAGGGGAAATTTATCCGGAGGCGTCTGAGTGGGGTCCATTCAATTACACCATCAGTCAGACCTTAAGTAAGGGACGGAGTGAAAGCCACTTGAATACGTTACCGGCATATTTATAAGCACATTTGTGAAATAAGAATAATTTATAATGCGTTCACAGATGCATATAAGTAATTTAAAAAAGGAGAAGGGAGGGAGTACCAAACAATTCCCGTTATGGTAAATGACTAATATTAGCCCTAAAGAAGTGTTACGATGCTTTTATAAGGCTAAAAATCCTCTATAGAAAGATAACCATCCATGGGAATATGAGACCTAGCACGCATTACCATTACTGAAACACTTGTATTCATCCCCACTCTTTTCCAATTTTATGTGGAGTCGCACAACAGATTTTGAAGTTCCACATTGATCTATCATCCGTCATTTCAGTCTTA
This sequence comes from Papilio elwesi, assembly GCA_029849275.1. Taxonomy (NCBI): domain Eukaryota; kingdom Metazoa; phylum Arthropoda; class Insecta; order Lepidoptera; family Papilionidae; genus Papilio; species Papilio elwesi. The sequence goes on from CM056697.1 coordinate 5,552,782, forward strand.
CTCCCTTCTTGATCATGTCACCTGTCATGGAATCCTTCGATCTTTGCTCAGGTCTGCCCCTACCGACATTCCGCTACTGAAACACTTGTAATACGATGGGTATATGTACTTTAGTGGAAATTTCAATTCAGCGAATTAACGCAGTTATTTTTTATAGCACCTCACTTCAAAAATCAATAAATTGATGTAAGCCTAATTTAATATTTATTACAATCACTTTTACATTATATTGTAACGTATATGTCATATGTATTAGATATACGATGCCCTGATTTTCAATTAACGCTAAAAGACGGTAAGATAGTATATTAGCTGACCTTTACGAAATATCAGATAGAATCAATCAGGCTAAATTGCCTGGTGAGGCGGTAGGCGTAATCGTTTTTAGGTAAGGGTACGCACACGCAGGCAATCTTTCTTAAGATATCGAAATTGACCATGAACGACCGTAGAAAAAGTTACTAAAATAGAAAAAATATATATATTTATTTATGTAAAAAGGTGGCCAACGAGTAAGCGGATCACCTGATGTAAAGTGAGCGCTACCCATATACATCCACAACAGGCAAATGTGTTGCGGATGTGTTGCCTACCTTTAATGGTCAGAGGATAGGATATACAGGAAAAAGGAAATACCCTTTCCTCGTTAACCCCCTCCCCGTCCAATCCTATTCCCCTTCCCGTCCTATCCCCCTTATGAGGAACGGGTAGGAAGGGGAAGAGGACTGAAATTAGAGCTCCAGCACCTCACTCATCAGACGAAACGCAGAGTACACTTCTACTTCACGCCTGTTTTCTGTGAGGACGTGCTATTTCACCGGTCGAGCTCGCCCTGTAGTGCAACAGATGTTGTTGTTGCAGACTCTACCACTGTTAAATATTATAATATCCTGGCCATTTATACATTCACGCGCGGTCATCTGATTCCAAACTAAGCAGAATTTGAGCTACGGAAACCAGATATACTACATATACTATTTTTTCTTTTATAAACATATACTTAAATAGACAATTACAAGCTGACGTGTTCATGCCGTGATAGGAATCGAAGCCAAGTCCTGAGGCGAGAAAAGCAAGTATCTTCCTAACCACGCCAACAGGCCAGTCGGTCGAAATGATAACAAAATTTGTAAGAACCACGGAGGACCAAAACACGGAGTACATAACGCCCACGTCAAAGTGCTTGAGGTGTAATTTCCTGTCGCAAACCATTGCCTACAGCACAAAGGATGTTTCCGCTACGATCCCTACTCCGCCGGAAATGTTTACCAAACACTCCTACACTATATATGAATAACAAATCTGTTTATGGTAAGACCAAGATACACATTCGTAACATTATAGAAACATAAATTTAAATAATACATAAATATACATATAAATTTAATATATATAATAAAAATATTTTTGGCATGTACCTCCAGCCACATGTTCAGGAGACATGTCCAGTGTCACCACAAAATAGTCAGGGATGCTGTTCTTCTGCGTATAAATATTTTGAATCCACCAAAATATTAATAATGCGAAAGTTTGTAAGTATGAATGTATGTTTGTTTGTGACTTTTTCACGCAATAACTACTGAATGGTTTTTTTTTAGCTTTTTTATTGTTGATATAGTTTAATTTGTACCATTCTTATTTTTATTACGTATTTATTAGTTATGTACTTCAGCAGCCATTGTAAAGGTACTTAGAAATGTGTCACTCATTTGAAAAGATAAAGGAATTTGTCGGTAGACACAGTTGCGAGTAGTCGTCTGATCGTCACAGTGCGCACAATAAGTTGTTTTGAATTTGTTAGTCCCTTCGCACATAGGCTATAATTTATAAAGATATTGTGTGAATAGTCAAAAATATAACCTTAAGTGTCATATAAGGAGGGAAAAATTCCGACGTATGCGAGCTATTCTGGTGTGCGCTACAAAAACCGTTAGAGTTACACGTATATAATGTATAATGGAAATGTTTACCTTAAATAGTCTAACAAAAATGCCCGCGACAGGATACATCTATCTTTTATGTGTGAGCCATTATCGCCAGAATAGTGAACTATATATTAATTATACGGCGGAACGATAGCAAATCGAGAGCCCGCGCGGGCCGGTACGCCATGGCTGTCGTGCGTGGGTGCGTGAGTGCGTACATGTCAGGCCACACGCAACCCGTCACGTGTTTACTGATGAATGGTAAGCTTGTTCAAATTAATAACTAACCACAAGTGTAGCTATTTTGTGTTTGTAAGAATTTATTGTATCTATTTACAACCTAAGGAACAATGTGTCAAAATTCATGTCTTTTAACTTAATCTATTTGTCTTTCAGTTCATGCTCTTGTGAATTACTGACTACAGTCAGTATGATTCCAGCCCAGCTCCATGAATCCCTACTAATATTACAAATGTGAATGTAAGTTTTTTTGTTACGCTTGCACGCGAAAACTACTCAACCGATCATCATGAAACTTTGTACACACATTCTTGGAGCTACTAGAAGTAACATAGGTTGAACTTTTTGTGAAAAAAGATAGTATATAAAAAGCCAAGTATTTATGTTCTCTGTAGACCTACAGACTCCGAAACGGCTGGACCGCTTTCGATGAAATTTACATGGATTGTCCAGATTGGCACATTTCTGCGATCGGATCAACATAATTAGTTGTACCCGAGCGAAGCCGGGGCGAGTTACTAGTTAATATATAAAAACAACACTGTTGAAAGCTAAGATATACAAACGAGAAATAATATCTCTGACTATAATAAAAGCTTTCAAATAAAGTTCAGATACAGAGACAACTGTCAACTGTTTCTGGTCTAGTGTAATGCGGCTTAAACTGGTTTTCTAATACATGTGTCTGTTGGGAGAAATGTTCAAAAATGTATGCTACGTGCGATGTTGGAAAGGTTGTTGTGAGTGCGCCTTTATATGTAAGATTAGTTTAAATTACTTGTTATTTAAATGGTACCACATGATATATCATTTCATTTCCTAAAAGTAGCTCTTCTAAATAACTCATTTCACTATAGTTATACAGAAGATGCTTTCAAATCTCACGCAAATCCGACAAACTAGGTCAAAAGCATTCGCTTATTGCGCTCGTATTTCGCTTTTGGGCATTTTAAAAGCCCAGACGTACCTGGGTCCCTCCTTCTGACGGTGGACCGACCATTAAGCAGATTGGGGCGCGGCCTGGGTGAAAACACGAAACGAAATTTCTGTGGCCAATATAGAATTTAATGCACATTCAGTCTACGAGATCGGATCAAAAATATTTTGATTCGCAACAGAACCAAAGTTACCGAGGTTGTAGAGTTGTTAAAATTAAGTTGCAATGGGTAGGATAGGATACATTACTCGTAGAAGGGATAGCCGATGGGACTGGAAGACTGTGGAACGGCTGCTATGTTTATGACAACGTAGGCCGTCTTTCTTTTTTTATTTGTGCTCTGGGGGAATCCGTGATATCCAAAGGGAACCTTCTACACTGAGCTTTCCACGGTACAAGGGAGACATAACCTCCCCTTGTACCCTTGCTATGTTACGGACATGTAGGGCCCAGCCATGTCGCCGTTCTCTAAGCATCTCTTTTCTAGGCGATTTCCTCACCCTAACCTTTCTGAAAGATGAACTTGGCCAAAATTGTGGGAGCTCTCTTACGGAGAGTGACAACGTTTCAACTTCGTACCATTTTTTGGGGGAGGTCTATGTATTTGTATCAAATACGTCAGAAATCATTTTTTTAAATTAATTACGACAACCGTCTCACCAAACTGTATTAAAGGTAATAGTTATATAAATGTATGAATTAACGATATGTTACTTTGCAATAAAAATTGGATAGAAATAGCGTTGAAAAATGAAGCTATATTTTAAACACCGACGGCTTTAAGGCTTTTATTTTATCTCCTAAATGCAAAAGAAATCACAGATTTAATCTGCCAGACCTTCTATTCATTTTTATCTCCGAAAATCCGATGGAAGCAGACCGACTTAATGACAGGGGCGGGCCGCAATCCAGAACTTCACTCCCGTCTCTAAGCTTTTATTCAGTCATACATAGATATATGTAACAAGTAGATATATGAAGTACTTCTTGTATTGCGCAGTTCCAATTTAGTGAATGTTAAATTACGAATAACAACAAGGCCTTTGCGTTTATATTTACTTGAAAAAGTGATTAAAAGTAACCCAACTAAAACCCTTCTAGTCAACCGCGAGACGCCAGGCACTTGTGAAATATCGATACTATTTTGTACAGGTAATTTGCACAAAAGGAAATAATCAAAAGATTCTGTTTTTTTTTAAAGTAAATGATTGTTCATACAATAGAGATTACATACAAACATTAACATTTGATGAATGAAGCATGAAGACACGTTACCATCTCATTTAGGCGACGCCACGCCAAAGTTCTTCTGATCCGCGGCATTAGACGTTTTGCATCAAAATGTCTGGTCGCAAGGCGCTCGGACGTTAAATTCGTGACGTTTCCTAATACAGCGATGAGTCATGCCTCTACGCTCGGCTTGATTCGGTTACTCTCGGCTCGAGCGTAACGGGACAATGAGCCAGACTTTTTCCCGAATGCCTCTTAGCGTTACCGATTTATAAGACGTTGTCACGTCAAAAACTTTAGTATGTATGAAAACTTGACACAATAAATATTTCAACAAAGGGTTTTTCTGATGAAATGTCTTTTACAATGAAACAAATTTCCATACCGAGACTGCTAACCGAAACAGACGTCTAAATAAATCACTCACAATTGGGTTGCTCAGAGATACCGCCGACAGCGCAATCCCGTTGACACGAGGGGTCCAACTAGTCTGGTAATTGGATTTACTTTTTATTTAAATAAAATCCTCAGTATCCACACTCATTTAAACTCACTAATGGATGAGATTATTGCTAATGAAGATTGGTAACTATCGATTGAGGCTTCATATATATATTTTTATCTATAAATTCATACGTAGACATAGGCTAATCGGGCCTCTTCGGCGTTTTTAATGTACCTCCAAACTGACATCCTAAACAAGCAGGCAAAAGGACTGTCGACAGACAACAGACAGACAAACAAAACTTTAAACAGATTGAAGGAAACAGGCCGCGACAACAAAAATAAATAAATAATGGAATTTGAATACAAGAAAAATAAATAAAAAAAAAACAGTCGAACTATACCAAATTCAAATAACCATGATGCCGACGCGTGAATACGCGAAGCTATATTATCTTCCCCTTGAAGTTTCACTTCAAAACGTTTTTATTAAATTCGTGATACCAGGTATATTAACTCGGGACGTTTATTCATTATCTTGAGTTGTTTGTTTGCATCGCGGCGCGTCGTTCAAAGCGTTCTTTGTATATCATCGCGTCCTTTTGTGTGGTCGCGGGTGTATGCGGGCCCGCAATGTTTATTGTATTCACTTAAATTCACGACAAATTTACGAGTCTCTTTTTTACATAATTCAAGTTGGAGTTTTTTTTTCTAGCGAAGATAGCATGTGACAGAAGACGGAACCGTGAAATTCGAAGTGACTCTTTGAATTACGAAATTGATTTGGGTAGATTGCTAGACCATACGATGGTGGTACAATGCGATAGAGTGTAATGCAAATGTTACACTAGTTGGTGCTGGTGGCTTTACGTCGATTCTATATTTTTTATAGTACTAGTTGGCAAACTACCCATAGACATCTGCAACTAATTAATGAGTTGCGGATGCGGTGCCCACCTTAAATGGAAAGAGGTGGGGATAAACAGAAAATGGCTATGTCCAATTCCTATGCAGAAGAAAAGGGTGGAAAGGGGGAGAGAACTAGAAATCGGTTTCCGGCACCTCACTCGTCAGACGAGAAGAAGAATACTTCTAATTCATGCCTGTTTTCTGTGAGGTGGTATTTCACCGGTTGTTGTTGCGGGCTCTACACTGTGAGTTAAATGCTTCCAAAAGTTTTTTGTTATCATAACACAGTATAATAGTATTGTACATCATGGTGATAAATATAATTAATTCCGGCGATTGCAGTATTTTGTATAAAATACTGCAATCGCCAATACGAATACAATAACAATACGTTTTTAAGAAACTAAATTGAGAAGGTGAATATTTTGACTCTATTTCAAGTGAATCCGTAAATCTTTGAGGAATTGTAATGAGTTGGGTATTTAAAATTGTTTTTATAAAAATTAGATTTTAACTTTTTAACATAATTGTAATATTTACGTGAGCTTAATCTATTCAAGTAGACCGTTCAATCCCGTGAAGTGACATTATCCAGATTGTGTGTCGGTGATAACAGGTTCTTTAAGTTATTTGCGAGTCAAGTTAATGAGATAGGTCGGAGTGGGACGATCGATATCCTTAAGGAATCTTTAGGGAAATCAGCCGCTTCTTTTTCGGAAGAAATTTCGCATATTTCCCTTAAACGTTGTTTAAGTTGTGAAGAAGCCATATACATATTTAGTTATCTGACTGGATTATTAACATTAAGCTTACGGTAATAGTCCTTGATCTGGTTTAAAACGAAAAGCTTTTTTTATAAGTTTCTTTAGACTGGTCGAAGAATATTCGATACTACAGGGATTACGAATTTGGTAATAAATGTTTTTATTTTTCTAAAATGGCAAACTAGCCAGCGGTTCACCCGATATCGAGTATCCACTACCCATAGGTATCTGCAACAAGTTAGGGAGTTGCAGATGCGTTGCCTACCTTTGTTGTGGGATCTTCCGTTGTTAAATAATAGGGATGATTTAACGATTTTTGTCATAATAATTTGCCAAATCAACTATTGCATGGTTACCATTGGCAGATTATTGTGACACGATAGTGTTGGCAGAATAAGCAAGTTATCGGAACAGAAGGTTTCTGGCAAAAAGAGAGCAAGTATCATCGTACCCCGAGCCGTTTTTATTGCCTTTTATTAAGTAGCTTACTTTAAAATATAATTTACGTAAGTGTATTTTTAATAGTATACCATAAATTAAAATGATAAATAAAATAAATATTTTACATTATTAAATATTTAATATCGTAAAATAATTTAATGGAGTGTACGAAATTGGGATTCCATAAATTTAACTTGTTTTTTTTTAAACTTTTCGTGAAGGTTTAAATTGAATGAATACATAATTGTCTATGGCTTCCTTACCTTTACTCGTCAAACAACATAGTACACACAATATATTATCTCTCGCCAAATTATAATCAGCTTTACACAAAGCTTAAGCTCTGTTGTATGCGGGGGATTTCTAAAAGGAGGCTTATGCTACCTTAACTTCAAAAGCCCAACTTTCAAATATTAATGGAAGTAGTATAATAAAAACAAGTAGGAAAGTATTTGTGTGTTGAAATTTAATGTATTTTTGGTAAAATTACAAACTTCGATGTAGGTACATTTATGTAGCATGTAATGCTTAATTTAATCTTGAGTTGCTCAAGTGTAACTTTAAAAATTATCTAACTGTGTCAATCCCATGGAAATATCATCACTTTCCTATCAATTTACTCTTATGAATAAATTAATAGTGACTCCAATTTATACATTACACCGTTTACTTATCTATTAAATATATAAAAATAGACTTCTGCGTCCATATATTTCATGATTTAGCCAACTACACGTCACTGATTGTGGGTGATTTTAGCCCAAAGCCCAAATTAGTCAAGTGGAACATAACATGTATTTATTATATAATAATTCAACCCTGTCGGATGGATACCTTCTCCGCCACCCTTAATTTTACTAAACGCCGTGGGGTGTGTTTAGCATTTCCATTTAAATATTATAATTTAAAAACGCCGGCTCCGACGCGGCCGGAGATTACTGAAGGGACGAGGAATAAAAATTGCATCGGGTGGTTTGTTTTCAAATGTTAAGCCTTTCTGCGGTAAGCCTTACATTTACGACACGTTCATTATATTTAAAACTAGTGACCCGCCCCGGCTTTGCCCGGGTACCATTAATTATGTTGGTCCGATCGCTACCAAACACAGGAATGTGCCAATCTGGACAATCTCTGTAAATTTCATCGAAATCGCTCCAGTCGTTTCGGAGTCTATAGGGAACATACATGCTTCGCTTTTTATATGCTATTTTTTTTCATTTCATGATTATCGGTTGAGTAGTTTTCGCATGGAGGCGCAACAAACAAACTTATATGCACATTTATAATATTAGAAAGGATAACAATGAATGTAACAATGACGGACGGTGGGGATATTCTGTTTATTGTAGCCTCTTCAAATATGTCAAAAATAACACATAATTGTGTCAAAAATTTCATTGAAATCCAAAAAAATATATTTTTAAACATTTATTGGACCACATACCATTGTTGGCGTCTTTGGAACATCCTGCTAAAGTTTCATTACAATCTGATCATTGGTTTAGAAATGGCAAACAAACATTCATACATTGATTTTTATTTATATTAGTAAAAATCTTTTAAGGCGTAGCGTGAGTATGGCTGGTAAAACTGGGAGATCACATATTTTTAACTTAAGATATGAATGATTGAAACGTCACATTTGTTTTAAAAAACAGACCCGCTTTAAATGTGCAATCACTTAAATTACTAATGATGCTTCATTACGAGGGCGGCCATTTACAATGTTGTTTCAGGAAATGAAAAGGGTAACGTTAAAGTGGTCTTCAAAGAAGGACCTTGGTGAGTGGGATAACATTTCTGGTTCCCGAATAAAGTACTTTTCGATTAAATGTTTAAGCCATAGTGAACTACCGTAAAACAGGAACGGTGACGGAAAACCTTTTATAATATATAATGTTCCGTACATTACCCGTTACCCTGGTCTCAATTTAAATATCATTTTCGTTGTGATTTCAAGGCAATTTGCAATAAAGGCACTCCTAATAGAATCACACTCCATTAACAATTATTATGGAATAAAAGAACTATATAATAATAATAATAAATTAGCCTTTTCTACAATGTTTCACACAGGGACACAGGCCTCCTCTCCGAGAGAGGGAATGAGCCGTAATCCACCACTGGCCCGGTGTGGGTAGGTGGATGTCACATGTCTTAGAATTTGATGGTTCTAAGAACATGCCGGTTTCCTCACCATGTTTTCCTTCACCGTTCAAAGAACTATAGAACTATATCAAGTCGGTACATTGATGTTTATCAATAAAACAAACTACGTATCTTTTTAAAAACCACGATGATCTGAGCTCATTCACTCTGCAGTGGAAACGTACTTGAAAGGCTACTATTATTAACTATAACTTACATTATAAATGTGAATGTAAGTTTGTTTGTTACGCTTCCACGCGAAAACTACTCAACCGATCATCATGAAACTTTTTATGAAAAAAATAGTATATGAAAAGCGAAGTGTGTATGTTCGCTACAGACCTATAGACTCCGAAACGGCTGGACTGATTTCGAAGAAATTAACAGGGATTGTCCAGATTGGCACATTCCTGTGTTTGGTAGCGATCGGATCAACATAATTAATGGTACCCGGGCGAAGCCGGGGCGGGTCACTACTATGTAATATACGTAAAAAATATGATAATCTGCAGAAATGTAGAAGTTTATGTATATTTTTATTACTTAAGTATACAAAACGGCAAACCTTTAAAACTAATTCGCAGTATTTGATTGAAATACTAAAAATATACTGTTTTATATACTACAGTGTTAAAGTAAAGTAAGCGATCACCGCATTGTTCAATCATTGCGAAATTAAAAAAAATACACACAAACCAAATACCTAAATGTAACATTGTCAAGCTGGTCCGCAATTTCTCTTGACGCCATACAACGATTCTTTGGTCCTCTTACCTGGAAAAAGAAGAGAAAACAGTTAAAAATTGATTGTTGTTTCTGCCCAGCCTAATTTTGCAGTGGTATGACCTCTAAATACAGAGATATTTGGAACAATAAGTGACAAGAAACGAAAGATTTTCGAAGCTTACTTCAACGTAAGCTCTTAATCCTAACGAAATGGAGTCTGTAGAGGCTGTATCAAGTCGTCAGCTTTCAAGTTAGTTAATATTTAAACACGAAACCTAGGTATTTCGTTTAATCTGCGTCACCTCATCCGAAATTCAAAGCCTGGGTCTTTTTCTCATTTACCTTTAAATCGTGTTTTGTTTTTACGGCGAATAGTAAACGCGATGTTAAGTAATTAACCTTCTGTACTATTTTCAAATCCTAAAAATTTGGAGTAGTAGAGAGAAGGTAGGAGAGGTAGGAGAGAGTAGTTTCTAGTTCCATTAAAATAATTTTAATTTTAATAAAGAAATACCTAAAATATTAAAAAATAAATTAATGTCAGATATAAATATTAATTGTAATTTTGTGATATTGACAATTATTATATCGTTTCTTAAATAAATGTTGAAACCTAATTGTCTTTTAATTAACAATATAACATTATACAAAAAAAAATCAACAAAACAATTGTAAGAATCTGATTTTACAAGAAAACTTTTAAAGTAACAATTTTATTTCTTAATAATATTTATAGGTAAACTGACCCGCCCTGTCTTCACCCGGGTACCACTAGGTATGTTGATCCGATCGCTACTAAACACAGGAATGTGCCAATCTGGACAATCCATGTAAGTTTCATCGAAATCGGTCCAGCCGTTTCGGAGTCTATAGGTCTGTACATACATACTTCGTTTTTTACATACAATTTTTTTTCGTAAAAAGTATCCTATGTTACTTCTAATACCCCCAAGAATATGTGTACAAAGATTCATGAAGAGCGGTTGAGTAGTTGTGTGTGAAAGCGTAACAAACAAACTTTCTTTACATTTATAATATTAGTAGGGTTTATTAAGGTATTGTACAACAGAGATCGTTCTTCATAACAGCTTATTAATATTGTGGTTATGTAACATAAACCAAGCCTTGAAGAATAAATCGGATATATTGGAATGTTGGAGTATTGGACGATTGGAATATTAGAATGGTAAAAGGTTGGAGTATTGGAATATTAGAGTATTGGAAGGTTGGAATGTTGGAAGGTCGGAGTATTGGAATATTGGAATGTTGGAGTATTGGAATATTGGAAGATTGGAACGTTGGTACATTGGAATATTTGAGTATTGGAAGGTTGGAATGTTGGAGTATTGAAAAGTTAAAATATTGGAGTATTGCATGGTTAGAATATTGGATGATTGGAACGTTGGAGTATTGGAATGTTGGAGTATTGGAATATTAAAATATTGGAGTATTCGAAGGTTATATTGAAAGATTGGAGTATTGGAAAATTGTAATGTTAAAATATTGGTGTATTGGAAAGTTAGAGTATTGGAATTTCGGAGTATTGGCATGTTGGATCGTTGGTATATTGGAGTTGCAACCATTTAAGGCTGTTAATTAGTTATTAAAAACCAGTTGTATTAGGTATTGTTTATAAGTAAACAATTACAAATAACTCATTCACACAACACCAACCATCAAGATCCACACCGGATGGTAGTTTAAGGTCTGTCTTGCTCTTCAAAATATCATAATATTAATTGAATCAAAAAGCATTTAACTAGAAACGTCTTCATATATATTTATCTTGGTAGGTTATTATTGATTACTACCAATAATATAATAAATGGCTACATTTATAGATTCAATAGAAAGCTGTGTCTATACCAGGCAGTTAAATTCAACAATTTCTATGAACTCTGTTCAATGGAGCTTCAACCAAAAAAGTTCACATAAATCCGAATGTCCCTGCTCAAAACAATTCCAGCGCGTGCAGTCCAGTATATCAATGTCAAGTCCCGGCTAAATAAATCTGTCTTTGCCTGCTGTTGACATATTTCTTTGACTACTTTTTACGAATTGTTTGAATTGCACTTAAAGTATCACCTAGATCCGTGATTCACGTTAACCTTTGCAAATTAAATGCATAACTGATTTTGTTTTAATATTTAACGTCCGGTTTACTGTGGAAAACAAAGTAATTTAAGTGGCAGGTTTTTCCTTTTTCTTTGATAATTTTGTTTTGGTATAAGTCTTGTGTGAAATGACTTAAATAATGATATTGGTGTAGACATTAAAGGATAAAAATTACGACAGAAAAAAATGCGGAGAAGGGACAAAACACATGTGTACTTATACCTTTTTTCACAGCTAAAAATATTTTTTGTAAACAAACAAACGCCATTTATGAAACATGGCGGCCACTACACTATACTATAAATGTAATATTGTGTAAATCGTTAGATAAAGTGAAGTTAAATTGTGTAATATGGATAGCTAATGTTATAAGGTAATATGAGAAAAAGTTTTCCCCGTATTTCCCCGTAAAATCTTGCTGTGGAACAAAGTATAAATGAGTACATAAATATTTGAAGAAGCATCAACTTTAGGGTACGTCAAACGAGCTGTACAGTGTAGGACATAAAAATGAGGCAAATAATAAATGCTCTCTATTTGACCGCTTCAAAACTCGAGTGTCACTAGAGTCTGTCGAGTGTCAGCGCTGGCCGGCCGCGGGTGACACGACACCGTTGACACTTCCAGGCTTTTTATAACGTGCGGCCAAAGAGGTTTATTACGCAGATGTAATGTCACTTAGAAGATATTTATTATTAACTTACTAAATAAATAACTTGATAATGTTTATGTATCGTAAATGAATGTATAATTATTAGTATAAAATTAAATTAGTGGTGGCGTCAAACTAGCGACCTTTGAGAAAGACTTATGGTAGAATTTGTTGCCATATTAAACTTAAATTACATGTTATATGTCGTAAAAGTTTGCACGGGGAACTCATCCACACTCAAGTTCGGAATGTGACATTTTCCGGTCTTTTGGTAACTTTTTTTAAACGGGAGAAGCAGGCAAACGAGCAAGCAGCACTATGTTAGAGACGGATGCCCATACTTTTTTGTGACTGTCACTGTTTGCATAGAGGAGGCATCTACAACTACACCGGGCTTGAGGTGGGAGGGCGCAGAAGGCGCCTAGCCCAAACCTCTGGATGCCCATAGACATAGTATACAACAATATTTTAACTGCCCTGCCTTCAATGGACAGAGGAGGAGGTAAACAGAAAAATAAAACCTATCCATCCCATCCCTTCAAATCCTGTTCCCTCATCCTGGATGGGAAGGATTAGAGTTAGGCCTCGGGCCCCTAACTCATCAGAGCTAACGCTATTTCTTCTACACGCCTGTCTCACTTCGGTACAATAGTTTATAACAGCTTTATTAAAGTACAAATAAATTTTCATTGAACTAGATTGTGGAACTAATATTTGTTCATTACCAGTGTGGGCAATAACAGAGCGTGTGCAAGTTTACAATGCACAATTCTGTTCGCGAACCGAGCCAAATACTGTGTTTGCTTCGTAGATAGTTGGCAGGCGGCCAGGGAAATAGAACGCGCGACGCTCCGCTACGTGTTGTAATGTGTTGTTTTTGTTAATTTAACTATACACTTAATGCTTACTTTGGTGTAAAATAGTAATTAACCTCTATCTGACCTTTTTAGGGTAAAATACGGGTAATAATATTTGTTCAACATTTGCCAAATGTTGTAAAATACTAGTGACCCGCCCCGGCTTCGCCTGGGTACCACATACATACTTCGCTCTTTATATACTTTTTCATAAAAAATATCCTATGTTACTTCTAATACCCCTAAGAATATGTGACCAAAATTTCATTATGATCGGTTGAGTAATTTTCGCGTGAAAGCGTTAAAAAAACTTACATTCGCATTTATAATATTAGTAGGGACTAGAGATAATTGTAACTACTACAAGTAGGGCTAACTTGTAATGGGTCGGCTTCACCTCAAAAGAATAAGTTCTATTGAAAGGCTAGCTACTGAATGGTACTAATTGTAAGGTCATTCAGTTCCTATAGAGAAGTTTACGGATTTCTTAGGTCCATCGACGCATATGCCTGCATATAGAAGCTATACATATAGTAAAATCACACCTCGCAGAAAACAGGCAAATTCTGCGTTTCGTCCGATGAGTGAGGTGCCAGCCTAATTCTAGTCTTCTTCCCCTGCCCATCTTTTGGTAATAAAGAAAGGATGGGAAGGGGAAGACAACTGAATAAGCAAAAGGAAATTACCATTTTCTGTTTATGTCCCGTATTATCACCCGTGTCCATTAAAGGTAGTCAACGCATCTGCAACACATTAGCTTGTCGCAGATGTCTATGGGTAGCAATAACTTGATAGCAAAAAAAAACTAGACGGAAGATGATTGACCCAAAAGTGCTGTGTCTTCTTTCGCCTTAAAAACTTTATTTATCCTAGACTTTCGTGACGAGCAGCCATGACTTATATTGAATATATGTTAAGGTGGCAGCTCGGAGGTTGTACATTCAACAAAGTGAGTGAAAATAAAGTACAAATTCAAAAGCTCGCAAAGCTCTTTTAGCAGTCAGTCAGCACTCGTGCATCGGAAGGCACAACCTCCATTTTGTGTGGAAATACAACGCTGTTTTTAATTTTAAACGAGCTGGTTCAAGAACTTTCTAGAATATTAAGTATTCTAACAAAAAGCTGCACTAGTGAAATATATTTTAACATATAAGATATGTAAGCATTTCTAAACGCAGTATTCGTATGTTGGCTATGGCTATATAAGCATGCGTGGTTCCAACGATGAAGGGTTTACAGATTAAAAATATACCATAAAGACACTGTATTTTTAATAAATATATTTATTAATAACAAGAGAGAAATATCTCAAATCATAACAACAGTGTCAACAAATCTATGATTATATTGTACACATTCCATACGATAAACTGACTAGGTGAGCACCACGTGCAATTTAATTTAAACAAAAGTTATCCAGCCTGAGCTGAACTCCATTTAATATGATTGATAATTCTGATTTGAGGTCAACTTATGTATTATTTCTCCATACAAGCTTTCATCTCCTGCTGTAGACCTTCAGGAGATTGTATAAAAATTTTCTTAGTGCTCGCGTTCGCATAACAGAAATCTGGATATATCAGACAGTCCGTCAATTTATTATTTTATATTTATACATAGATGTCGAAAGCATTCAAACTAAAACGAATTCAACCAAAGTACAGCTATTACGTAATGAAAACCATTGCCGTAACTGTCCGATCCCTTTCATACGTCAATCCGACACGTGTGAAGCAAGCGCTGCATTCAATCCAAAAGCGCTTAGAAGCGCTCCATTACTCAGATTTCAAATTGAAGTTTGAAAAGGGATTCGAAAACAATACACTCTAGCTCCTCGCTTTATGCTGGAAGCGCTAGACGTGAAATTCAATTTACTAAAATCAAGTTTGGTGACGTTGCAATGAAATGGCGAATGATATTTATGTCAGAACTTAGTGCTTTACAGTAAAATATATCTTCGTACTCACCATCAGCGGATTACAAAATACAGAAGGATGATCCCTTTACCAATGATTAATAGATTAAAACGAATTCATTGTTGCGCGTTTTGATACTATAAGTACACAAAACTAGTGATAGCCCTAAATCTATACGGAACATCGTCTTTTATATATGTAGATATGCACCCGTAAAATAACAAAACGTATCCCACGGGAACCGTATCGAGATGAAAAATAGCCTATGTGTTATTCCAGATTATAATCTATCCCTGTACTAAATTTCATCCAGATCCGTCCAGCCGTTTTGGAGTGAAAGAGTAACAATAATAATAATGTAATGTGGAGTCAGAATGAGTTTACGAAGGCTCGCCTGGCAATACACAATGCTGTACTAGTCTGCACTTTATTGTATGGAAAAGAGAGCTTGGTTTAGTGGGAAAAAGCTTGTCAGTAATGTCACTGAGCTATCAATTTTTTAAACATAATCGGGTAATATATGTAGACAATTACCAACAGCTGGTCACAGAGTTTAGTAATAAATCAGCCATTTTTTTAGAATGTTCCCCCTGCAGGGACACAAGCCTCCTCTCTGAGAGAGGGAATGAGCCGTAATTCACCACGCTAGCGGGTGCGGGTTGGTGGATGTCACATGTCTTCGAATACGATGGTTATAAGAACATGCCGGTTTCCTCACAATGTTTTTCTTCACCATTTTGGAGCAGTGGTGATGAAATAAATTACACAAAGAAAAGCGCCTGCCTGGGTTCGAGCCCACGACTACAGTACGTAAGTCGTGGCCTAAACCGCTGAGCCACCACTGCTCTAGTCACAGAGTT
Organism: Papilio elwesi; assembly: GCA_029849275.1. NCBI lineage: Eukaryota > Metazoa > Arthropoda > Insecta > Lepidoptera > Papilionidae > Papilio > Papilio elwesi. The sequence goes on from CM056697.1 coordinate 5,568,946, forward strand.
TATTAGATCACAAATATGAAGATACGCCTAACATAAATGCGAAAGTTTGTATGTATGGATGTTTGTTACTCTTCAACGCAAAAACTACTGCATGGATTTTAGTGAAACTTTACAATATTATAGCTTATACATTAGAATAACGCATAGGCTATAATTTATAAAAAAAATTGTGTGAATGGTCCAAAATATCACAATAAGTGTCAAGTAAGAATGAAAAAATTCAGCCATATGCGAACTATTCAGGGCAATACTAATAGGGGTCAGCTTAGTTTAGAAAATTGTCGGTTAAATTAAGTTGGAAGGCGAGTGAAACCGCAGGGCACAGCTAGTACTTCATTTGTTAAAATCCTAAAAAAGTAAAAACTGGAATAAACACTTACATGATAATAAATTATTTTTAAAAATTTAAGGTATAATTTTCGGACAAAGTACATTTTTAAACTCTGTAGTAAAAATTACTTGCGTCGGGAACCTTCAACCGCGGCGTATCTGGGTCTGATGGATGATCCGGTATAAACGTTGTGATGGATCGCCAGCGACCGTAATGGGGATGGCAACCTAAATAATTATCCTCTTGCTTCTTGAAATATTCTCCGGTGAAATTTATACCTGGTAACACTTAATCAAATATCTGTACCACTTATATTCTCAAGATTTTTCGAATGGAAAATTCTCTTTTAAGTAATTGTTCATTTTCCTCTAAAAGAAAATGGCGACATTGTAATGAATTAGAGTTGTAAAGGTCAATAGAAACTATTTTAGGTATTATGTGAACCGCAGCAGAATTTAATGTTGCCCTAGAATAAGAAAAAATACCCTAGACTATTTCTATACTTCATTTTTCTTTTAATTCCGATTTTAAATTCTGAGATGAATTTAAAATAATGGTTTTTAAAACAAATAGTTTGTTGTTTTTTTTTCAATTCTTAGTCATGGAATATAGATTATAGCTAAGTTGTTATTATTATTATTTTTCTTTTTTTTGTGTTTTTTTATAAATATTTTCATATAAACAATGAACAGTCGAACAGTAGTAGTGGTCACAGAATTAGAAATAAGGTAGATCGATACGGCTACCTATAACATTTTTTCGCATACCGCATAACTCCAGTCAGCCCGTGACCATGGCGCTTGCAAATGTGCCGAAATATCGGGAGCTCAAAAAGGCTAATCGTGGTAAGAATCCCGTCTCTTACAAACCTTATAATAGTTTTAGCTTGTTTAGTTGTTTTTTTTCTTTAGTCGTAGTTGTATACACCTTTTTGAGCTTAACACATAGGAGATAGTAAAGTTATTCATTACTAGTGACCCGCCCGGCTTCGCCCGGGTACCACTAATTATGTTAATCCGATCGCTACCAAACATAGGATCCCCCGCTGTGCCAATCTGGACAATCCCTGTAAATTTCATCGACATCAGTCCAGCCGTTTCAGAGTCTATACATACTTAGCTTTTATATTTTTTTTTTCATGAAAAGTATCCTATGTTACTTCAAATACCTCTAAGAATAAGTGTAAAAAGTTTCATGATGATCGCTGGAGTAGTTTTCGCGTGGAAGCGTAACAAACAAACTTACAATCATATTTATAATATTATAGATAGATAGATAGATAGATAAAAACCTATTCTCAGACCTACCGAATGTATATGCAAAATTTCATTGAAATCGGTTAAGCCGTTTCGGAGGAGTATGGCAACTAACACTGTGACAGGAGAATTTTATATATATAGATGTACATGTAATTTATTTTTATAGGTATCATTAATAGGATATCAAAAATACTAACGTTTCTACTAAAATTCATTTATTTCTCTATACGTCAACGAATTTGATATTTGATAAGTCGGTTGATCGTTTGACAATTTTATAAAACCTTTCCAACTTAGGAATGAACGAGACATGTAATTCGGTCTTTAAGAAATTCTACGTTAAAAGTAAACTCGTTGTCAAATAATCTAAAAGTCGTGAGGAAAAGGCGAGGACGCGACCCTGTAGTCACAAGCTAATGTTTGAATTTTCGAAGGGTCCATAGATAAACCCTAAACGCTTGAAAATTCAGAAGTGGGGTTAGCAAATGACAACATGTTTAGGCGGACATAAGCAGGCAATTTGTCCTAAGCTATCGGTAAAAGAAAACAGCGGGCGTTATTCAATTATAAAAAAAAATATAGACAGTTAACACTGCTTAAAACAAAAAATCTTTTACTAACTGAATTTAGTTTACAAAGCAGTTGGGGTACGTTACCATAACAAAACAAACAAAGCCCACATTTAGTCATTTCTGTCGCAACGAAATGAACAAGGGAACGTTAAATTAATTTTCAATACACAATTGTCAGCAATGAGTGTGTTCACGTGTTGAGTGTCGAGTGTCACTCACTGACTCTACACACACTCAGCCTTGTCGCACTCTGAGGGCACTTCACTCGCGACGCACGAATTTCGCGGTTTCCTTCAATTTAAACAACCGCATGTGATTGCTGGCTCATTTGTATAACTTCAAAGGTTTATTAATTAAATAATTGAACCAAAATGTATTGAACCGGAAGACTCAGTACTTCATGTGTACTAGCGACCCGCCCCAACTTCGCACGGGTAGTTTATTCATAGAAACATTCATTGCCAAATTCTAGGGGATGAGAAAAGAGAATCCTTTTTTGAAATCTCTGTGCAAAATTGCAAGTCTCTAGGCCTAGTTTGTGCTTTACGTTGCTTTGCGTGCTTTGGTATATTTACATTAGTCAAGTTGTGACAACAAAAACAAAAAATATATACAGTTTATAAAGTGGATTGGTAATCTTTAAGGGTATTACAGCAAAACACTAAGGGTTTGAAAAAATATTGCTAGCAACCCTTAATCGTCTATAAATTTATCGGCATATGCAACATGTCACTATAATTTCATACATTAAATCTCACAATATTTTAAAGACTTGCAAAGAACAGATTCGCAGCGGCGGAGCCTCCGAAATTTATAAGCTGGCATACAGCCAGCCGCATTATTCAAACATGATACATGCTTTAGTAGTTTTTTTATTATACCACATGGTTATGCTCACCGATATTTATTTATTTTAGTTTCAAATGAAACAAGAATTCTATTTTTTTTATAGTAGAAGGTGGCAAACGAGCAAGCGGTTCACTCGACATCAAGTGATCGCTACCCATAGACATCTGCAACAAGCTAACGAGTTGCAGATGCGTTGCCTAGCTTTACTAGAGGGGATGCTTATTTCGCTTTCCTATTGACTCGTCTCCTTCCCATCCTTTTCTTATTAGCAAAGGGTAGGAAGGTCAAGAGAGCTAGAATTAGGTCTCCGGTACCTCATCAGATGAAATGCAGAATACTTCTACTTCACGCCTGTCTTCTGTAAGTTCGTAGTAGAGCCGGCTCATTTGTGCAACGGATAGTTTTTGCTGGTTTTACCACTGACATTGTTTTTGGTTCGTTGTCTATCGCTTTCAATTCCAAAATCCATTAAACCATCGACCACTAGAGGTGTAATGCAGGACTTGGCTTGGGGCCGTTGTTTTAGGCGATGTTTTGTCAATACAAAGACGCTGCCCCTTCCCTTAAGCCTAACAGCTAGCTAAGTTAAAGCTAAAAATGAATTCAAGTCAAATTTAATTGACCAATAGAACCCATTAGTCTACCCTTTTGTTAATACTATAAATTACAATATACCAGACATATAGTCCCAAAGCGTAGTTAAATGCTTGTAATCAGGTCAAAAGAACACAAGCGTGTGTACGCGCTCAATTACATTGGATCAGATGTTAAAAGCGCTCAGGCTATTTGGCGAGTACCTCCGGGGACATCGACAATGTTTTATGCCAATAAATGTTACGCTAAATGTCACAGATCGTATCTGAAGTTATATTATTATTACGTTAACAAAAAGCCTCCCGGCAGGATTCATTCGTTTAGAATATAATTTCTAATGGCTTTTGATTCGACGCTGTTTTAATAAAATTGTCATTATTTATTATTGTGTTACAAGCAAACCGCCCCGGTTTCGCTTGGCTTGGATGACCAAATAAAATATATAAACTAGTATTACCGAAAGCAAACAACAAAGCACAAAACTAGTCTGTACGAATATTTACTGAACTATTATGAACTCGGACAGAGCCCCCGCTCACAACTCACAAAAATGTAATGGCCTGATTATTCCTTATAACGCCCTCTATAGGCAGACTTGCCTTGTTCTATCTAAGTTATTGATATGAATGTTGGTAACCTAAGAAATAACTTACAACGTAACGAAGACTCCCTTGAATACTAAGTTATTTTTAACTTATTTGTACTTTGATTCTTTTATACCTCATCTTTGGGGCCATTAATGTCAAGTGACGCAATAAAATTATCACCATTTCGATTGTCATAGTTTATTAGCACAAGGCAAATAAGACGTTAATGTTATAGTAACAAGGTTGCTATTAAATTGCCGTCCACTAGTGCCGCAAACGGAAAGATAAGGAAGTGGAGCTCTCATTGAAGCTACATTATTTATGGATTTGACCCAGATCATCCCCTAATGGCATTTGGCAAGTCGGAAATTACGTTCATTTTCGTAACGTCCGTAAACTGATGTGGGGTAACGCATGATATCGCTTCAGCTCAGATTTAACATTATATTAATTTAAAAAAAAATATTTTTACAGTTAAACTTTTACGAGACGCCATGTAACTATTATTTATTATTCAGGTTAACACTATTACAATCACATTAGGTTCACTCTTAAGAGATTTTGTACACTAGTTGCCTTGAAGGAAATCGTGTGTCCATTTAATGAGACCTTATATAGGTTATTTTGTCCGAGGTTTGTGTTGCCAACTTCAATTGTTTGTTGGGTTACTGTATTACATTTCCAGTAAGCCGGAAATGTGAGCGGCAACACACGCGTATGTGTGTGACAGGTGACCTCCTGTCATGTTTAGGACTTATCAAAATGAAAATAAAATACAGTTTTCTGTCTATTGCACTAAGGTTACAAAAGCAGAACTGAAATATATTTTTAGTGTACTAAAAATATATGTACAATACTATAAAACAGATTCCTTCGCCGCAATGCAGTGTCTTTTCAGAGCAACACGCATTTTGTACGCGTAAATAAGAAATATGTTTGTAAACGCCGTTTCAAAAAGGAATAACTAAGTCGTATTACCAAGACATTCAGACGTGCAGAAGTATCCCGGGCTCGTGTCGCGGTGCGAGACACATCTGTCACGCAAATCTCATCATCTGTCTGTTATCAGGCAAATCTAGTCCAGTCTAGACCAAGCCGGCTTGGTAACAAAGACTTTATAAATGTTACAATTAAAGTGGGCAAAATATGTACAACTATACTGATAAACAAAATTGAATTGTGTGTATGTAATATCAAAATAAATTTTCCATACTCAATACACATGATGCATATACGATACTTATAACAAAAATACAGGTCTAATTTTTTTTATCTGTCTGTTTGTTCCAGGTAATCACCGAAACGATTGAACCGGTTTGGATGGAACCTTTACTTGAAGATAAGTAATGTAATGATTCAAATAGTCTAATTTAAACAAAATAATTAGAGTTCCGCCCAAAAAATTAAGAACCGTCGAAATTGTTTTTTTTTATGGAATAAGGCAAACGAGCAAGCGGATCACATAAGTGTACGCTACCCATAGACATCCGCAACAAGAAATTATGTTGCAGATGCATTGCCTACCTTTAATGGACCGAGGAGGGTATAGACAGGAAAAAGGATATTTCCCTTTTCCCGTCAACCCCCTCCCCATCCAATCCTCTTCCCGTTCCCTTCCCATCCTCACAAGAAAAGGGTGGGATAGGGAGGAGGACTCAAATTAGGCCTCCGGCACCTCACTCATCAGACGAAACGCAGAGTATTTCTACTTCACGCCTGTTTTCTGTGAGGTCGTGGTATTCCACGGGTCGAGCCGGCCCATTCATGCAACAGATGTTGTTGGTGCGGGCTCTACCACTGTTAAGATTTTCAAGAAGAATTGTGAATAAAAGACGCGTCGCTGTATCGAATGCCTTTCCACATACAGTTTTTGCAACTGCTTTCACGTCCTCGGCATCTTTGAGTGTTTGTGAAAAGGATCCTCATCTCTATTATATCCTTCCATTAATATTAACAACAGGATTATACCGCGCGTACCCTCGCTTCCAAATTCGGAAATTAAATAACCGGACGTAAACAACGGGGACTGCCGGGACTCCGCGCCCGCTCGGGTTGCCTGGGAAAGCTTTGGGAGGGTAAACCTTTCGCTTACTTGCAGCAAATATATTCCCTAATTATAACACAAGCCACCCTTAGAGAAATATAATAAAATACAATAGTTTGTCATATATATTTACAGCGTTAAAAACCTAATTGCTGACTGCGAAACGTGCACAACATGGTTTTGGGTTCGAATCCGACATCCGAATATTGTTGTGAATCATGTCCTTACACAAATTTAAGCTTTGTTGGTATGGTGTCAAGAAATATTCCTAAATTATTTAAATAACGAAGACATGGCTCATTTTTTTAAATGGATGAACACTAAGAATTTAAAGTATATACAATCGTTATTTATGCAAAATATGTTTACCAACCGTGAATATTCTATGTACAAAGTTTTAAACAACCGGCTTATCTTTGTATAAGCTACAAGTCCTGTTAATATTTAATGGATTCATTATCCAGACACATCCCTTATTTAGCGCTAGGCGGTACGAACCCTGTAGTTAGGGGTAGTCACTTTGTGTGCATAAAACAAAAAACAAGTAGACACTCGACTTCCAGCCCGCACAGTGTAGTATCGACCACGTATATCTATGGTAACGCCATCACTTTAATGAGATACTTATAACTACACCCCTTCTTTATTACAAAGGATTCATCCCTCTAACACAAAGTATAAAACTTTGACAGTGTAGTTTGTTCAACAATCATATACAATATTTACGAAAAATCGTGGCCCAAGACTGGTATACTTTCGTATGACATATTTGCTGGCAAATAATGATGTTAAACTTCGCCGTATTCAATTATAACAGGACGATATAGCGAAATTTATTGGACTAAAAGGTCATCGCCTTATCACTAAAGGTGAGTGAATTTCATATTACGAAATCATGAATAGAGAAGGAAGTTCATAAGTAAACGTTTAATCTCATGAAAATGTGTGTAATACACCTAAAAAAACCAGAAAGTGCCTCCTTCTGACCCTATTCGATTATCACAGTTAGTAATGTTATTCCAGTCGATATCGTGTTGGAATGAACTCGCACGAGTGCTCCTCAGGTGGAGTACGTACAACGATCCTCAAGCCCGGAGGCAAGTTACACGGAAGGGTTGACTTCCGGTGAGTGTTTACATTTCGTTCAGTAGACGTGAGTAGCCTCTTTTAATAATGAAACATGTTTATAAAAATAACATAAGAATGAGAAGATAACATGTTGCAGATACAACGGAATTATTATTATAATCTACTGAAGTGTAAATAAATGTTTATTTATTATATTACTAATGACCCTCATTTCACTCAAGCTTATGTTAATAAAAAAATTGGACGTCAATTCAAAATTAATACTAAGAATAATGTTACGTTTAACAAACTTTCAACAAAACAAATCGAAACTGCTACGTTTCGTAGACCTTCGTAGCGAGTGCTACGGAGCGCATAAATTCTTAACTCATCTGTAGACAGTTAATTTTATACCTATAGTAGATATGGCACGCAGCTTCGCAAATGTGTTTTCAAAGATACCAAGTCTCAGAAAATGCGTTACAATCGATTGAAATGTTAAGGTTAAAATTATATAAAATTACATACGGATTTATAATATTAATTACGATTTACATTACCATAGCCTATTATTGGCGCAATCATGTGTCCTAGCTGTATTCTAATTTTCAATCAAGAAGTTTGAAAGTTATAACGAGACATCCAGACAGGCAGACAGACAAATTTTTTTAAAAAAATTACAAAAAAAAATGTCATCACCGAGAAGTTTTTTGTGAAAATTTAATGAATTTACTTAGTTAGTACGGTAAAAACGTGAACTGACAGAAATAAGTTAAAAAAATGCTAAATTAGCTTCCTAATGAGTTCTCATTAGGGCCCTGACGAGTTAACAAAATAAGCTTTACAAATTGCAGTGCTTCTTGTTTAACAGTAAATAAGTTTTGATCGATACAGTTAAGGCTAACGTGGCCAACGTGGTGTGGTTTTTAATTTTTGTGCTGATTTTCCCGTATCCGCCTCAATAGAGACATAACTTTATGAATGTTTACTTGTATGTACCACCACATACCAGTTTAAAAGTCGCGTGGGCGTGCTGCGGGCGACTTGGCGCCGTGGTTGTACGCTGAGTCATACCTTGACAAGCTTTCTTGACTTTATCTGCCTTGTTTAGTCTGATATGAGAAATGTAACAACGCTCTTGTTTTGAGATAACATAATATCACGTGGAAATTTTAACGTACTCGTAAGGTTACTTCTAAGGTTATTTTGCGCACATTTTCAATGAATTCACAATGTATATTTTAATTAGTAATTAAGCAAAAAATATTTGTCATAATGACAAATTGCAAAGATAAATTTTCGCTAGTGCAACGAAATGTTTCCACCCCTTTATACGAAAAAAAATGCACCATTCCTGTACTTAATTACTGTGTTGCATTTAAAAATAATAACTTTTAAAAAATTGCACGTAAATCTAGCGGGGATACAGCGCTTAGCTGTATTAGCTGCACATACCATTAGTTAATTGGTAAAACAACGGTCGAGCTATCTTTATCAATTTGAGCACGCTGACATATTACAACAAGTTACGTTACGTTACGTTTTTAAACTCGTTATATATGGTAATCTAAATATTATGTATCCCTAATATTATAAATGTGAATGTAACGCGAAAAATACTAAACCGATCATCTTGGAGGTACAAGAAGTAAAAAAAATAGTACATAAAAAGCGAAGTATGTATGTTCCCTAAAGACCTATAGACTCCGAAACGACATACATAACGACATACAAACGACGTAAATTTGACGTGGACCGATTTCGATGAAATTTACAGCGATTGTCCAGATTGGCACAGCGCGTGCTCCTGTGTTTGGTAGCGATCGGATCAACATAATTAGTGGTACCCGGGCGAAGCCGGGGCGGGTCACTAGTGTTATGTACATTTCATGATTCTGTGACAATAAAGAAAGAACACACTCCGTTTCCTGTCAGTAAGAATTGCAAAATGTAAGTAAATAATACGTATTGACGGTGGGTTTCCATGCAACGTTTCTCTCTGTCTTTCCCTTTCAAAAAACTGAGATAACGATATGTTTTATGTGAATATTTTCAGCAGTGGAAGCCCACGGTTAGACAAATATATCTATGTATTACGACTTTCAAAATTTGTTAGACATACGAGTGATTTTATTTTACTTTACAGTTGTTATTATTTTTATTGTACATTAAACATGTAAATAAATAGAATAATTAGTTATTAGTCGAATTAATTAAAAATAGAGCTGTATATGGTTAGTATTGGTATCAAAGTTAAAACTAGGTCAATTCAGGCATAGCGGAAGCTGTCAAGCAAGTTTGGCCGGTCTGATTTCTTAACCAAAACCACTGTTTGATGTATCAAAAATAATTTCTATAGACATCACCCTTGTGCCTCATCCCCTATCTGAGTCTATGTTAACTAAAGACTAACTTTTAAAATTGTCCACATATGAACATTACGCAAGCCAATAACTCATTCCATAAATTAAACCTGTCCATTACAACAAGTCACATTAGTAGACAGCTAGCAAGCTCGGAAGCGAAAAGAGAAGTAAACATGAAGTTTGTCGAAGCGCGCTGTCGCCGCATGAATATTCAGCCGGTAGTGTCGCGTCGACACTACAAAGTCAAGTCATCAGGTTTTCCCCGCTGTGCTTTTTTTACTTGTTTTTTTAGTAGTCTAGTACGGCAAGTCACTATCGCTTGGTTTTCAAATTTACTTTATAAATTGTGTTATAAATACTGAGCAATATTAAAGTATTGGAGTCGTTTTTATAATGCATCTTATACGGTGAATGGAAAACAAAACGGGGTCACTTGTATAGTATAAAGTTAATGTGTAAAATAGTTTTCTGAAGGCAACTTGTATATTGGTATTTACTTGGCTGACGCCGACTCCAAAACTAAATATCATTTAAGAATTGATTCTTATGTTACATTTACATTTTAGTGCATTCATTATTTTCGAATCTATATTTTGTAATCAGTTTTGTTTTTGTTTAAATTGTTGTTTATATTAAACACAAGTTATTGACCAACATAATCCTTAATTAAAAAATGTCTAACTGACAGGATGGTCGAGTTTTTCGCGGGTATGTATGTATGTCCATTTAATTGTGACCTCTGATAATAATAATAAGCCCCTAAAAGGCTTGACCGATTTTATTTAACTGGTAACTATTGTTTGTTGATTACTTTATTAGTTTACTACTTACTTAATATACTTTAATAAATTATTTGTATATTTATTCTTAAATGAACACGAATGATGTGAAACTTTTAAATTATGATAAATAAATAATACTAACACAAGTCCATACAAATATTTAATTCGTAAATTTATAACCACTAACGTGCGGTTTTAAATATTTATAGTTCTTAAAATTTCAGCTGAAATATGAATATTGACAAAGTGAACGCTGAACCGCGCTGAAATCAGCGCATTGTACAATGTCCAACATTACACGTTTTACGATCGATTAAAATGGTCCACAGCTAACTAATAAAACGTTACTGCGCTCGACATAGTAATGGCTGATTTAAAATACCCCGGCCGAATTACATTTTGTGAACTTTACACGGATCATGTAGATATTGACACAATTTACATAATATTGCAATCCGACTCACAACGTGTTTTGACTAACTAACTCGAGCTTTTTTTTTAATAAGAGAAGGGGGCAAACGAGCGGCGGGAACACCCAGGTGATCAACGACGCCCATGGACACCCGCAACACCAGAGGAACTGCAGATGCGTTGCCGGCCTTTTAGAAAAAGATAGGCTCGCTTCTTGAAGGACCCTAAGTCGTACTGGTTTGGAAATACCGCCGAGGTGCGTGGCAGGAAATGTCGAGAGAACCGCACTGTTGAGGAATGCCAGCCATCCAGATGGTGTGGATGGTACCTGGCGGTCCAAACAGTATAGTGTACTCGAGTCCACATACAGCGTCACATGTTACTTTAGAACAAAGTTCTATCACAGAATACGTGACGTATTTTTATGTTATTCGCCGCCCAAAAGAATACATAACATAGATTGTGTGTAAGTATGAAATTTCATTGTCGATTTGAAGTATTAGGCTAAGTACTCACAGAGCGATTTTATTTTATTTTTATTCCTAACCTCACGAGACCGGAGTTCCAAGCGATTACGCGGCCGTCCCCGCAAACTTGACTTGGACTTCGATTATCGCAAGATGGTTTATAACGTGGGTAATCGCGAAGGCCGCGATCTGATCAGCGGGCAAGAAGTAGATTTGCGCGGATTCTAGTTGCACACTAATGCGAAAACAATCGCCTACGAAAATTAATTCAATTTTTTAAATACATATTTGCATTTTAAAGAACCCGCGGGCTCGCAACTAAGAGGGAGTGGGTAAAAAATCACTCTGTGTGATTTTAGACTTACGTAGCAATAATTAAACGCCGATTATTAATATACTTATGATCCGCCCCGGCTTCGTTCGGGAACCTGTTTCGGAATCTATAGGGAACATCGCCTTTTATATATGCAGACATGCGCCCGTAAAAAACATAAAATATGTATCCCACGGGAACAATACATTCCGGTATAAGCCGTGCTATTCCAGATCTATATCTGTGACAAATTTCATCCAGATCTGTTCAGCGGTTTTTGCGTGAAAGAGTAACAAACATCCATACATACACACTTTCCCAAATATAATAATTCGGAAGAGATCTTAGTTTGCCGCCTATTTATTACTTTGATTTCAGCTCTGGTGTGATATTATTGAAAGCACGAGAAAGAGGTTGAAAATATTGAAATTTCCGTAAAGACCGGTGCCGACGGAGCAATAAAATTATTATTGCCTTAACTTAAACGATACAAAAGAATAAACAAGTATATTGACAAAAAAATGTTATACAAAAGGCTTTTCTGTAACAAGAAATAACTACTAAGACTGTACACTTTTTATTACAAAACTAATAAACTATAGCTTTAACAATAAATCACAGAAGTAGGAGTAATTTATGTTTTTTTTTATAGAATATAGTGGCAAACAAGCAACCTGACAATAAGTAACGCTACCCATAGACATCCGCAACAAGCAAATAAGTTGCAGATGCGACAAACAGAAAAAAGGATATTTCCATTCCCTGTCCATCCCCTCCTCATCCATCAAATCTTCTTCCCCTTCCCATCCTTTCCTTATTAGAAAAGGGTGGGAAGGGGAAGAGGACTACAATTAGGCCTCCAGCACGTCACTCATCAGACGAAACGCAGAATACTTTTACTTCACGCCTGTCTTCTGTGAGGTCGTGGTATTTCACCGGTCGAGCCGGCCAATTTTTGCAACAGATGTTGTTGTTGCGGGCTCTACCACTGTTAAATTTTGTTTGATGATAATCTGTGGCAAAATCAGAAAAAATGCAGATTAATTTTAATGTGTACTATTCGTAAATGATTAAGCAATAGACATTATTATGTAAACCTCTTTTTGAATGTGTTCATGTGTGTCCAATCCTTATCCTACACACATACACCGGTAGCACTTTATACACACCAAGCTAAATAAAACGTGTACATATTCATTTTAACGTTACAGAACGTCTGAGCTTGTTACGAGAAGAAGGAACAATAAATTTACGCAACAAACTTGTTTCAATTAAAACATTTATTTTAATACAAAAATGCTTTAAGTCAAACAAGTCTCCTGTAATTAACGTTTTATTTTACCTAAGCGTTGAGTAAGACGTAACTTAACACCCACTCCGAGGCTATGAATATTACTTTGGGGAGATTTCTATTGTCCTCTAATTGTAGCACAACGGGTTAATTTCACTTCTGTTTAACAAAAGGCGCAATCTTAGAAAGTTGAACAACATTTAGAACAATTGTTGATACGAATACAACTTGAAGAAATTGTATTAACTTAATTTACAACCCCTTGTTTAAGACAGTAAGGGTGTGCACGCTAAGAAATACCACAGTGTCTGTCGCAGATAGGACTAATCATGTACACGACAAGACAACTTAACGTGTTTACGGCAAACAAGAAGAATAGGAAAATGTAAACGTATGCTTAGGGTGCACTACACTATTATTGTCATCTCAGCCAAATCGCAAAGACGGGCCGATTGGCGTGGTGTGTAAGACACTTGCTTTTCACGCCGCAGGTCGTGGGTTCGATTCCCACCCAGGACAGACATTTGAGTGCATGAACATGTCTGTTTGTCCTGAGTCTGGGTGTAATCTATTTAAGTATGTATTTACAAAACAAAAGTAGTGTATGTAGTATATCAGTTATCTGGTTGCCATAGCACAAGCTCTGCTTAGTTTGGGATCAGATGGCCGTGTGTGAGTATGTCCTAGGATGTTATTATTATTATTTAATTTTTCGTTGTGAAGAAAATAATGTTAATACGAGGCAATAGAAATGATAATTGCATATTTTATCTATAAAAGCTTCCAAAAGGTATCAAAACACAAAAGGCTTTGCTAGGCTCATTCAAATATACTCCAAAAAATGAGTTTCGTGGGTTCAATACCCTTTATCAAGTAATGCGATAGCATGAGGAAGAATTTATGAACTATTTTCGTATGAGAATCTCCACGTTTGACGAGCTATAATAAATAAATTACGGCGTGAATGTACTAAAATGGGAGAAAGTAATCCTAATTTTTTAATAATTTCCAAATCCTTAACACGACTCGAAACGTAGAAAAACTACCTGAACCACCTCATGTACCTTGCCCCCACGGGGTGCGAGGGTCGGAAACCTCCACGATGGGTCGCCTCTTGGATTGCTCTGGGACAAGTCCCGGGGGAATGGAAGCGGTTGACCTGGTGCACCCTGGACGGCGGCAGATGGGTTCGTTTTCTCTGCGGGGGACGGGAAGTCATCTGTCGCTGACCAATATCCGGCCAGTTGGCCCATGTGAGGGGTCGTGGGATGGCGGACCTTCAAGGTCCGCGGCGTGGTGCTCTTTGAGTGCCCCGCGAGCTGCCGCTTCTGCCTAGTACCCGGTCGGGCTCTGTTAGCCCACCGGTGAACTGATGCAGACCGGCGTCGTCGCCGACTCAGTCGGCTTGGGAGATTTCTCCCGCGTGTCGGTCCTGTTGGACAGCGGTCTTCGGACGTAGTTTTGGCGGGAGTATTCCGCGGCGCGGCGGTTCCCTTGGGTGCGCTAACCCGCACTCAGGGGGATGTCCTCCGGGACAACGTCGGGCAACCTGTCTCGGCCGTAGCGTGTCGTTGTCACGTCTAGCGGCGTAGCGACCGGGACAGGGGGCTTGCCTTAATTGGCCGGCCCAAGACAAGGATCAGTCACTAAAAACCCGACAGCGAAGTCGTTAAAACCCGTGGAAACTGGCGGACCTCCACGGCAATACGCCGAGGTCGGTACAGGGGGCTCTGCCGGCCGGGAACACCCTTTTCCCCCATACTCGTGGGATTCACATATGGATTTACCTATTGAAACCAAAAAACAAAACCCAACCACAACAACGACGACTGGCAACGAACAAAGGAGGGATCTGCACATTGATGTGGCTGAAGAAGGGAACCGGGCCTCGGGTGTGGCTAGCCAGGAGTTGCGAGTCTCGCTCTCTCGGCGCGACTCGCCCCTGGTACGAGAGAGGCAGCTGTCCGAGTCAGAGAGCGGCAGCTGCATCTCCTTGGAGACTGTCGGGGAAGAGTCCTCGAGCAGATTCTGGCGGAAGCGCTCACGGACGCCAGAAAAGGGAGTGGCCGGCGCCAGTATATCGGCGCCGCGCAAAAGGGGACGCGGACGCCCCATCACGACCGGAGAGTACGCCGGGCTTGCTAGGGCTAAGGCGGACCTCAACGCCCAGCGCGAAAGAGAGCTGGAGCTGCAAGTGGAGGCGGAGTTGGCGGCGGAAGTCGCGGAGAGGAGACGTGTGCTGCGCACCCGGGCCCTGGCAGCGATGCCCGAGGGCCCCAAGGAGGCGACGCCCGGCGAGCCCTCCGCCGAGGACCTCGCTGGCACGGTCGAGGCGGCGCTGGACGTGATTGCAAGCGTCGCGAAAAAATCGGCAAAGATGAAATGCCAGCACGTGGCCAGCGTCCGCGAGGCGATGGCCACGATAGGCGACGCGGTGCGAGCGCTACGAGCCCGCACGGAGTCGCAGGAGGTCGCCCACTTGCAGGCCGAGCTGGCCGCGATGAGGACCGAGCTAGAAGAAGTGAAACAGCAGGCGGCGGCCCCCCCGCAGATGACCCGGGAGCAGATCCTATTTATGGTCGACTCCCGGATTGCGGGTATTGGAGACCGCCTGTTGCCCAAGGCGACCCTGCGCCCTCCGCTGGCGGCGGACGTGCGCAATGCCGCCCGCGCCACAAGAGCGGCCGGCGCCAGGCCCGAGGTGGAGCGCGCTGCACCCGCCCCGGTCGTAGAGCCGGTGCCCAAGCCGACCCCTGTCCCCGCTGCGACATACGCCGCGGCGGCGAAAAAGGGGAAGGGAAAGGGCAAGAAGAGCCTGGCGGCCCGTGAGGCCGAGTCCGCCCACCAGTCACAGCCGGAGCCTCCCGCCCCACAACCCGATGAGGGCTGGAGCGTAGTGGCGCGGAGGGCAAAGGCACCGAAACCGACGGCCCTGTCCCCCGCCACCTCCAAAAAGAAAAGGAAGAGGGCCCCCCGACGGCGGCTGCGCGCCCCTAAATCGGCCGCAGTCGTCGTAACAATCCCAAAGGGGTCCACGACGACCTATGAGGCCGTCATGGACAGGGCCGAGAAGTCTATTGACCTCTCGGTCCTGGGCATCGAGGGGCTACGGTTCCGCACGGCTCGAACCGGCGGCCGAGTCTTGGAGGTGGCTGGCGCTGACAAGGGCCACAAGGCCGACGAACTGGCGGCCAAGCTGCGGGCGACCATCGGGGATGTCGCCCGCATTTCCCGGCCGGAGCTCTGCGCAGAGATGCGCATCTCCGGTCTGGGAGATGCGGCCACCAGCCAGGCGGTGGCAGCGCAAGTGGCGAAGGTGGGGGGCTGCCCTCCGGAAAGCGTAAAGGTGGGCGTTATAAATCGCCCACCTGGCCGCCAAGGTACCGTGTGGGTGAAGTGCCCGGTGCTGGCGGCCAAGAAGATCGTCGCCGCCGGCCGGTTCACGGTCGGTTGGTCGACGGTGAGGGCAACCCTCCTCGAGGCGCGGCCGCAGCGGTGCTACCGCTGCTTGCTCCCGGGCCATCTGGGGGCACAGTGCGACTGTGGCATCGACCGCAGCGCGCTGTGCTTCCGGTGCGGCCTGCCGGGACATAAGGCCGCGACATGCGAGGTGGAGCCCTCATGTGCAATCTGCGCGTCGGAGGGCGTGGAGGCCGGTCATCGTCTGGGACACAAGCAGTGCCCGGCGATGAACCGGCCTTCTAATAGAGGCGGCAAGAAAAAGACAGGCGGGGGCAATCCTGGACCCCCCGCCTCGTCGTCTACGGCAGCTGCCGAGGTGGAGGCAATGGACACTGACCATAAGTAATGGCCATCGCTGTCTCGATCCTGCAAGCGAACGTCAACCACTGTGTCGCGGCTCAAGATCTGCTGATTCAGACCGCGGCGCAGTGGAAGATCGACGTGGCCATAGTCGCCGAGCCGTACTACGTTCGTGCCCGCGACGATTGGGCGGGCGATCGCGACGACTCGGTGGCTATCGTCGCCTGGCGGCGCACGGGCCTCGCACCGTTCGGCAGTGTAACGAGGGGCCGCGGTTGGGTCCTAGCGTCGCTAGGCGGCGTCGCAGTGATCGGGGTGTACTTCGCGCCGAGCAAGAGTTTTGCCGACTTCGAGCGGATGCTCGCTGAAGTCGGCGCTCTTGTCGCCGACTTGCACCCGACCCCTGTGGTGGTCGCCGGAGACTTCAACGCCAAATCGAGTGCGTGGGGTTCTCCGGTGACCGACCTCAGGGGGGAGACTTTAGCGGATTGGTCGGTGTCCACAGGGCTCGTCCTTCTAAACAGGGGGACGGCCCAGACGTGCGTTCGGAGTCGGGGCGGGTCTATCGTGGATCTGTCATTCGCGAGCCCCGCCCTGGCCCGACGCGCGAGAAGGTGGAGGGTGGAGGAGGGAGTGGAGACCCTGTCGGATCACCGGTATATCCGGTTCGACGTGGTCTCCACTCCCGCGGAGGCTCTGGCCGCGCCAGACCGTCCCTTGCCGGGAGAGGGTCCACGGTGGAAGGTGTCCACTCTGGACCCGGGGCTGGCCAAGGAGGCGGCCATCGTGGAGAGATGGGTCGCCAACGGCACATTGAACGGCACTGATGCAGACGCGAGGTGCGAGTGGCTCACAGGAGCGCTTACTCGCGTCTGCGACGCGGCGATGCGGCGCGCAGGTCCGGTCCTCCCGAGGACGCGGGTGTACTGGTGGAGACCCCATCTGGCCGGGCTTCGTACGGCTTGCCAGTTGGCTCGCCGCAGGTACACCCGCAGCCGCAGAAGA
This sequence comes from Papilio elwesi, assembly GCA_029849275.1. NCBI lineage: Eukaryota > Metazoa > Arthropoda > Insecta > Lepidoptera > Papilionidae > Papilio > Papilio elwesi. The sequence continues at coordinate 5,586,647 of CM056697.1, forward strand.
AGTGGGAGGGACCTCGACCATGAGGAGGTGCTGGTCGCCGCGTATCGTGCCGCTCGTGCGGCGCTCACCTCGGCCATAAAGGCCGCCAAGGAGGAGGCGTGGAAGGAGTGGCTCGATAGCCTAAACACGGACCCGTGGGGCCGCCCGTACAAGGCCGTGAGCCAAAAGCTCCGACCATGGGCACCCCCGCTCACCAGGTCCCTCGAGCCGCTCCTTACGGCGCAGGTGGTCGGCTCCCTGTTCCCGGCGATTGAGGAGTGGGTGCCGCCGAAGATGGCAGCACCGGATCCCGAAGGATCGGCCACTGCGGACGAGGAAGTCCCGCCCGTGTCCGACGCCGAACTGGAGGCTGCGGTTCTAAAGCTAAAACTGAAGAACCGCGCCCCGGGCCCGGACGGTGTCCCTGGGCGGGTTCTCGCCCAAGTCGTGCCGATCCTCAAAGAGGAGACGTTGGCCCTGCTGTCGGAGTGTTTGGCGTCCGGGCGGGTCCCGCGGCGGTGGAAGACGGGCAAGCTCGTGCTCCTCAGGAAGCAGGGGCGCCCGGCCGACTCGCCGTCGGCCTACCGTCCCATCGTGTTGCTCGACGAGGCGAGCAAGCTGTTCGAGCGAGCGCTTGCTGTGCGCCTCGTCGCACACTTTGAGGCGGTTGGGCCCGACCTGAGCAGCGGCCAGTTTGGCTTCCGTCGTAGGCGGTCCACCGTTGACGCCATCACCCGACTCAGGAACAGGGTCGAGGAGGTTGTCGGCAAGGGGGGAGTGTTGTTGGCTGTGTCGCTCGACATCGCGAACGCCTTCAACACGATCCCCTGGACGACAATCGCGGAGGCGTTGAGGTACCACCGCGTCCCGTGGTACCTCAGGCGAGTCCTCGCGGACTACTTCGTCGACCGGGCCATCTTTTATCCGGCCCGGGACCGGGTAGTCCGCCGGGACATGACGTGTGGTGTTCCACAGGGGTCGGTCCTCGGGCCGCTCCTGTGGAACATCGGATACGATTGGGTCCTACGCGGTGCCAATCTCCGGGGCGTCGGCGTGCTTTGCTATGCCGACGACACCCTAGTCACCGCGTCGGCCCCAACGTTCCGGGACGCGGGCGTGCTTGCAACTGCGGGCACGGCCCACGTGGTGCGCCGCATCAGGGCTCTGGGTCTAAGTGTGGCCCTCGAGAAGTCCGAGGCCATGTTCTTCCATGGGCCTCGGACTAAGGTCCCCCGCGGTTATTCCATCGCGGTGAGCGGCACCCCCATTGCTGTCGGCGGAACAATGAGATATCTCGGTCTCGTCCTCGACAGCCGATGGGGGTTCGGTGAGCATTTTCGGATGCTGGCACCAAAGCTGGTGAAATATGCGGGAATGCTCACCAGGCTGCTCCCCAACTGCGGGGGGGCAAGCGGTGCGTGCCGCCGTCTGTACGACGGTGTGGTGCGCTCTAAGGCGCTCTACGGAGCGCCCATATGGGCGACGAGGCCCCTGAGCAGGGAGAACATGGTCCTGCTGCGACGTGCGCAGCGGATCATGGCTCAGAGGGCCTCCAGGGCATACCGCACCGTGTCGTACGAGGCGGCGTGCCTTATCTCCGGAAGCCTCCCCTGGGACCTCGAAGCCGGGGTTCTAGCGGAAGTTTACCGGAGAAGAGCCCTGATGCGGCAGAGAGGCGATGAACCCCTCCCTGAAGAGATCGTACGCTGGAGGAAAGAAGGTCGCGACGATCTCTTCCGGCGATGGGAGGAGAGATTGGCGGACGCCTCGGTAAGCAAACGGCTTGTCGAGGCTGTCCGCCCCGTCCTGCGCCAGTGGGTGGAGGCTAGGCACCGGGAGCCGACTTACTTCCTGACGCAGCTTCTCACAGGGCACGGCTGTTTCGGCCGTTACCTGTGCGTGGTTGTGGGAATTATGTCAGAACGCGGATGCCACCATTGTGCGACCGGCGACGTGGACACGGCCGAGCACACGCTCGCCGTGTGCACGGGCTGGGACGCCCAACGTGCCACGCTCACTGGCGCGATTGGGCGAGATTTGTCGCTGCCGGCCGTCATACGATCGATGGTCGGCAGTGAACGGAGCTGGGCCGCCGTTGCCTCGTTTGCACACGAGGTGATGGCGGCCAAAAGAGAGGCCCTGCGGGAACGCGAACGCGCAAGCGAAACCTTGCCTCCCCGCAGGGCCCCAACGAGGGGCCGCAGGCGTGCGAGATACGCCGCGGCCCTACAGCCGTAGCGTGACAGGTCGGGTGATCTGTCGCGCTGAACGTGGCGGATGGCCCCCTTCGTGTGTTCCGAGGGGGGCAGCATCATAGGGTGATGGGAGGGGCTTAACATCTGACCCCTCCCTACACGAGTCGAGCCCCTACCAAGGGGCCCCCCCTAGCCGGGTCGTGGATAAACTTACGTAGATGCCACGGCCCGGTCGGGCGAAAGAGAACACCGCGGGGTTTAGTGGGTAGTCCGGCCCAAATTTAAGGCCGGGAGTCCCACACGAAGCCGTCCTTGTTGCCCCCGCAGCACGGACGGCGAAGTGCGTAAATGCATTCCCCGCGTAAACAAAAAAAAAAAAAAAAAAAAAAAACCTTGCCCCCACCACCGCACCGCAGAAAAATACCGCAGGTATACAGGTCGTATATAAGCGAAACGAATAGTTGTATAGACCCGATTTAGTCAGACAATAGCTACCGATCGAGCCGAGGCTCGGCCCTCTCGGGCACCCTCGAATCGGAATGCTAAACGCGTAATCAGTGACAGCCCAAGCCGAGGTCCCCTCACGGGGGCCCTTGAGCCGAGTCACTCCATGGAGCGTCCACCGAAGCGACCTAAGAGCTCGGTGGCCTCCCAATCCGGTAATAATATTAAAGTAACGGCCCGAGCCGAGGTTCCCTCTACGGAGGGAGCCCTCGAGCTTAGTTACTCTTAAAAGAGGCTTAGGCTAGGCGCCCTCTGCGCCCTGCCGACTCGAGCCCGGTGTAGCTGTAAATGCCTCCTCAAGGCAAACAGTGACCTTTCAGTCACAAAAAAAAAAAAAAATTGTATAGACCCGGCGACCTAACCTAACACTGTATTATGCACTAAATAAGTTTTTGTGCCCCAAGACGATCGTTTAGATGACATTGTTGCAGCAAAAACGTTACTTTAAATTTGTGTATAACCAGATGAAATAAGAAGTATCCCAAATAATATTGTAAATGCTAACGTAAGATTGTTTGTTTGTTACGCTTCAACGCGTTAACTAGCCGTCCTGAAAATAAACTGTTTCCAAGGAATAGCAAAATATTAACTTCATTTACAATATCGGTTGCCATGATGATGTTCTATACGAAATAAACTACCAAAATTTTCCAGCGAGAAAAATAAGAAACGAATGCATACAAACTCGCGGGCAACAACTAGTATATAAAGTTAAATGTTGGCAAACGCATGGTTAAGATTTATCGAGGGTTAAAATCGCCCCGAGCTGGGCCTGTAGTTGAAGCGTCAGCGTTTAAGAAATGCCCGAAGCGTGGCGCAGACTAAAATTGTTTAGTAGTTTAGAAATTTGTTGCGCTTAGCTAACTGATAGTTTAATACGACTTTGTTTATTGTTGCGAAGTATTCTATGGCTTCGGGCAATGAGGACTAATCAAATTGGGATACTGAGTAGGGTCTTTAAAATACCGACCCAAATCCCACGACTTAGCGGCAATAATGTATTAAACGAAATGTTACAAATGTTCTATTTTTATATTTTTTGGAGCAATAAGAATTATTAGAAAATAAAATATGCGCTCACGCCCGTGACCCAGAGAGGTAGGCAGAGATCATGGATTTCCATTTGGCGCGATCCTGGCACACCTCTCTCGCTTCTTCCACATTCATACATCTACGCATGCATGCTCGTCGGTTATGGGTGCTCCTTATATCGCCCTTTTTTAGTAAGTCATTAATCTGATCGATATAAGTTCTCCTAGGGCGTCCCCTACCAACACTGCCACTCACTTTTGCAACATAAATTTGTTTTGTTATTCTCTCTTCATTCATCCTTTCAACATGCCCGAACCACCGAAGCATACCTTTCTCAATTCTAGTCACAACGTCCACTTTTAAGCCACACTTTTCCCTTATAACGCTATTTTTAACCCTATCATACAGAGTCACGCCTAACATACTTCTTAAGAATCGCATCTCAACGGCATTAACTCTACTAGCATGCTTTTCCTGCCAAACCCAGCTCTCACTTCCATACATTAAAGTAGGGACTAGTACAGCATTGTGTATTGCCAGACGAGCCTTCATAGACACATTCTGACTCCTCACTACTGTACCTATAGCCACATTCATTTTATTTCCCGCACTCACTCGTCGTTCAAAATCTTTAACATGCCTACCATCTCTACTAACCATACATCCCAAATACACGAACTCTTCCACCTGTTCCACTACATTTCCGTTAACCTTTATTTATTAGAAAAGTCAGTTGTATTACATAGTACTACACAAAACGCCAAAAAAATATATTTAAATAATAAAATAATAATAAATCGGTCTTTTTTAGAATGTCTCACACTGCAGTGACAAAGGCCGCGTCTCCGAGAGAGGGACGGGGCCGTAATCCACCACGCTGGCCCGGTGCTGGTTGGTGAATGTTACATACCTTCGAATTTAGTTGTTTTAAGACATGCCGGTTTCCTCGCGATGTTTTCGTTCACCGTTTTTGGAGCAGCTGTTTATATTATCTATATTATAATGCTTTGTTATCAATATCATCCCAACAAAAACGCAATCCAGAGCTACTACTCATGTAAAATCAAGTCAATTATTTTAATTAGCGTCTAAGCTAAGACTTTGTTATAATTTATGCCTAATCATTTACCTATCAACATTTATAGTGACTGTATCAACATTTATAGTGACTGTATCAACATTTATAGTGACTGTATCTACATTTATAGTGAATGTATCAATATTAGATATCTTAATTTCTAATGTTAAAATTATAATGACTTGGCATTTGAGAGGCACCATAATTATGTAAGAATAATCTATCTTTTTCGAAGTAAATCTAAACAGTGCATTCGAGAATAAAGTATTTAAAACAGTAGTAGAATATGGCGCCGTATATTATCTGAGCTATTAATACAAATTAGGATGTGAACTTCCTGTGCACTGTATACAAGCTTGAAGCGTCTTTTGTAAATAATAAGAATACAAAAGAAAAGCCGATGGTAAATGCCAGCTATAAATATATTTTAAGTTGCCTAAGCCAGAGAGGTAAGGTTTGTTCCATTTGAAGTTGCGTAGTATTTCCTCGTTAAGGACTCCCCGTTGGTTGGAAATGCGTTGTAAAATGGGCAACAGGCTCCAGCAATAACTGTAAACATAACATTGTATTGTTCTGATGCCCTGGACTACTTATTCCTAACAGAAACTTACGTAGCGTTACATTTTTGTTTACTTCCTTGTGAAATTATTGTTTTAGACCAAATCAGAAATTATGTGATCAGCGGCTGAACCTAAAGGTAAAAACCGAAATCGCCTGGTGGCCGAAATGGTCATGGCAAATTGCTTGAAGAACGAATGGCCGTTATTATTTCTACAAATTTTTGGATATTTTTTTAAACAATTCCGTGTATAATAACTTCGAATTATAGATAGCATGTGTCAAAAAGTTTTTAATATCTAACGGGACACGTTACTATGGCAACGGATATTGTAGATAAATGTTTAGGATATTTTCCTGTTCCTCGGGAAGTGTTTTATTTTCGGTATACATAAAAGGTACACCATGTCAATTTCTGTACCCCTGACAATACGCGCACACATTGTGCGCAAAATTTCATGATGATCGGTTGAGTCGTTAAGGAGTTTAAGCGTAACAAACAAACTAACACACATTAGTATTTATAGTACAAAGTAAAATACAAATAACAACGAAAGTAGGAATTGTTCAAGTACAAAGTAAAAATTTAATATCTTATCTAAGATTCCATTCAGAAGAGATATCAGAACTAATTACTTTAATATCGAAGTAATAACGGCACTCATTACTAAAGTTCTCACCGGTATCCCAGCACGAAGCTTCCGGCGGCTGCATAGTTATATTACCTGTACAGAACAAACGGTAAAATAATTAGTAGAGAGATAAAAACTTAGCTTTTGCCCTCGCAAATTGGTAATGCGCCTGGCCGGTGACGTGACGTAATTTTATGAACGCTCAGTACAGCTAGCAACACTGTCTTGTTTGTTGCTCCTGTTTTAAAATTAGTAATAAAATACTACACAGAAATTTCTTGCGAAATTATTATTTAAAAGTAAAATATCTGTCAATGTCACAGTTGACCAAATAATCTAAACCAAAACATGACATGGTGCTCATGAATATTGGCCAGCTCACCAAGCCACTATAAACTTCAACGGCATGTGAATCAACATCGGATGATAAAAGGACATTTACCGATTTAATATTGGGTTTTATTTTTAAAAGATATCAAATAATGATTCCAAAATTATTAATTAATTAAATTCACCATAGCTATTATTTTGTTAACTGTACTTTTGTAGTTACGGCATTTTCAACTAGCGGGGGTAATGAGCGTTACGATTATCGTAAAAAACACTTGAGCTCTGAGTGTTTTTAATAATTTTGAACCTGTTGAATTTAAATTGTACAATAATTAAATAAGAATTATTTAAATCGGTAGTTTCGGTGTTCCCTTATTACAAACGAACATACTTTTTTCTCGAAAGAAGAACTTTTAAATGTTATTATAACGCCCGTAACCTAGGAGGGAAGGCAGAGATCACTGAGTTCCAATTGGCGTGATCCTGGCACACCTCCCTCGATTCATCTACATTCATACATACGCGTACAGCCTCGTCGGTTATGGGTGCTTCTTATATCGCCGTTTTTTAGTAAGCCACTAATCTGATTGACATAAGTTCTCCTAGGGCCTACCAACACTGCCACTCACTTTCGCTACATAAATTTGCTTCGTTATTCTCTCTTCATTCATCCGCATTCAAAATGTCATTTTTAGATTCATTAATTCTCTTTATAAATGATCCATTACCTAGCTTAGCCACTTAACAGATTCATCGTTCCTAAATTTCTCCTGCACTTACTTCGACTATTAAACCGTTTAATAAATTAAAGCTTATGGAAATCGTACAATATGAAAGATTTCTTCCGCTCGGTTTAACATCAAGAAATCCGCTTAACTTTAAAAGGATGGTGCGTAAGCGTTAAGCCAAGACGGCGCTCTCTTATTTTGTTCAGGCGTGAACGCAAATGGTGCGTGAAGTGTCGCAAGCTCTTAAAGCGCTGAAATATTTGAGATATTGTACCCTGAGCAAATCTGAGGATTTCGGAACGTCAACGCACTGCTCGTTGTACTGTGTGATGCGTTTACTGAGCGAGATATGGATAGGTGTTTTAGTTTAAACCATACTGAAATCATTGCGATTTATTTCATCTAACACTTGAGCTATGTATTGTAGTATATTATAGAGAAAATATAATTGCTATATATTGAAGGCTGACGTAAAATAGCTCTTAATTTTTTTAACTGAACCAATACAAATTATTAATGTACATAATTTGTAAGCCGCGCCTACATAACGTTACAAACGTATTCAAACAAGTTTCCATACATTCGAATGAAAGTTTTACAACCTCGTTCAAACTTAGATCATTACTGTGGGATGAAATAATTTAACCAAAAGTAAGCTTTCAGTTAAATCGCTTCATCCCAACTTAACATATATTTAATGGATGTCGTTTAGGAATAAGTTAACGTTGGTAACGTAGAGAATTTTGAATCACTCTCTTCAATGGAAGAAGGTGGCAAATGATCTAGTCACAATTCAGTGACCATCTGCAACAAGCTAATGAGTTGCATAAAGAGTAAAGAGGATATTTCCTTTCCCTATCCATTCCCTCACCCGTCAAATACTCTTCCATTCCAATGCTTTTCTGATAAGGAAAGGATGGGAAAGAGGAAAGTACTGGATTTGTTGCGCATCACGGTACCTCACTCATTTGACAGAGCGGACGGAAGACGGAAGAAAGTATAATTATATACCACCAGGATTACTAACTTTTTTTATGTCAGAAGGTGGCAAACGAGCAAGAGGCTCACCTGATGTAAGGTGATTGCTACCCATAGACATCCGCAACAAGCAGATGTGTTGCAGATGCGTTGCCTACCTTTAATGGACAGAGGAGGGCATAGACAGGAAAAAGGATGTTTCCTTTTCCCCGTTAACCCCCTCCCCGTCCAATCCTCTTCCCACTGCCATCCTATCTCCCTTATGAGGTACGGGTGGGAAGGAGAAGAGTACTGAAATAAGGCCTCCGGCACCTCACTCATCAGACGCGTTTCGTCAGAGTATTTCTACCTCACGCGTGTCTTCTGTGAAGTCGTGCACCGGCCAGCCCATTCGTGCAACAGATGTTGAGAACATTCCCACTCGATCACACATTAGCGATTTTCCTTAAATACTATAAATTACTATTTACTATATTCGAATTCTAATTAATAATTTCAAGCATAGCCCTCACGTTGCTCTTTTTGCAAAGTCAGAAAAAGTCCTGGCAAACTACGAACTTTCCACTTTATTCCGCAATTTCTTATTTATTCCGGCCGTGTTTCAAGCAAACTTGCGTTATGAAATTCTCCAAGTAACTCACGTCTTCTTTTATACATTGTCTCATAAACCGGGGTTTAGAGCCAACGAGGACTTTCTAAACAACCTGTTCGTAAAAACGCTAGTCACCTGCACTTGGGTGAAATAAACCGCTAAGTATAACTTTTACTTGATAATAAACAGATCATTTCGTTATGGTACAAGTTAAAAAAAAATTTAATAACCATACTAGTGATCCGCCTAGCCGGTCCGCTAGGTTTGCCCGGGTAGCCGAACGAATTAAATACGTGACACGGTCTTCTTACCATTATTATTGAAACGAAATTAAAATGATAATCAAACTCTCGGTCGCGCTATCGCTCAAAGCGACTCGCACATCATCGGCTATTCTCGGCCCAAGATCCGACCGTAACGCTACAAACTTTTTTGCGAATGCCTCCCAGGTCAAAAAATACATAACGATCGGTAGTTTTAGGACGTTTGCCATTTCGAATAAACGAACATAAAGTTGATACATGATTAAATGAATTACTTTATATTTGCTATCGCTTGTGAATTGCATCTCTGTGTATACGAGGCGTCAGGTTACCTGAACGCGAGCGGGCGCGGATTACTTGCGGGAAATAGCGCCAACTCAATTGCTATAGAGAAACTTTACCGCCTTATTTCACGTTTTTGCTCTGGGTTTTTATACCCCTTTAGGTAAATTTGGATGCATTAACTACTTTTTTTAGGTTTACTATAAAATAATCAGTAGTAATAAGAAAATAATATTGTATTCAGGATGCGTAAAAATACCTTAAAGTCATATTTTAAAATATGTAAATGTATAAAGCGTATATGGTTGATGGTTCGGACTGCGAAATTCCACAGACCGTTACATAGTCTATGACTTTAATCTTCACCGATCTAGTTGCTTGTCGAGACAGCGACTCATGTTATAATATCAACTAGTAGGGCTTGCTTGTATTAAGATATTCAAATCAGCTAAACATCTAGATTCTTCCCCCGAAAAATTTATAGGCGTTAGTAAGATTTCTCATTGTTGACAATCAAATATCATCCAATTATAGCGATAGCTATGAGATGGCGCCCCAAGACTAGATTGATTTTTCTTTGCGAAAATAAAATTTTTTACGGATCAGATTTTTTTAAATTTATTTTTATTATAATTATTTATTGTTATTATTATTATTTATTTGTCTTTTTATTATTCTTTTTGGAATTACAGATATAACTAAGTATTTTTCCACTTAACTTGTATATGCACGACAATTGTTTGTTTATTTATTTATTACTGCTGCAACTGACGCACTGACGCACAGGCTTTTGCAGAATACCAGCGCTTATTTCCTCCACAGGTAATAAGCACATAGCTGAGCAAAGGCCTTATCCATTCAACATTGCAACACTTTGTAACACGTGTTTGTTCTTTCTTTTAATTCTGTTTATTTGTATTTAGTTTGCTCTTTCAATTATTTTAAGATGTAATTACTTTATCTTTGTTTATCAATTTTATAAATTAGTGTGCAATTTTTTTCTTGAATGGATTAAATGATTTATTATTATTATTATTATATAGATAAATTTGGAAAATAAAAACCGTATTCGAATATAATATTCCATCTAATTCGTTAGAGGCATTTCCGAGTGACGTGTTAACGGTTTTTGCAACGCACACCAGAATAGTTCGAATACGGCGGATTTTTCTCCTCCTTACTTGACACTTATCGTTATATTTTGGTCAATTCACACAAAACCTTTATAAATTATAGCCTATATGTTATTTTGATGTAAAAGCTATATTAATGTAAGGTTTCTTTAAAATTCATTCAATAGTTTTTGTGTGAAAGAATAACAAACATCCACACATCCATACTTACAAACTTTCACATTTATAATATTAGTAGGACTAACTGTTGCCCGCAGCTTCACACACATTTAAGACGATTCCGCGTATAATACCTTCGAATTAAAGGCAACATGTGTCAAAAATTTGTTATTGTTAAAACATATGACATCATCATGACAAACTTTTCCTATCCTATGATTTTCCTATCCCTCGGGGACAGGTTTATTTTAGGGCATACAGTGTACAGAGTGTAATGACCGGTTGAGTCGTGAAGGATTAAGAGTAATAAACAAACAAACAAATTCACAGTCGCAATCATAACATTAAGGATTTCAGATTTGTGAACAACAACCATGAGAACCATACCAACCACTTCTAATACGATAAATCTAGACCATAGTCAGCCAGCCAATAATTTCGTCTTATTAAGGACAAAATGGTTACTTATAACATCGATAATCGAAAAAACTAAAGCTGAGATTCCATCAAGAATTAAGAACAAGCAAAGAACATTGAAGTATTAATCAACTAGTCTCCCAATAGAAGATACTAACGAGGTAATAAATCGTGCGTGGCTGTGAGTGAGGACCTAGTCTTGTTCCAGGCGCTGCAACCGCTGACAAATGCAGCAATTTCGCAATGGATGAAAACCGTGTGCAGCTGAAGTTAGCTGTGTATAAACTGGAGAGCTCATTTGTCGTTATGCATTTACTTGAGTGTGAAAAGTAATAGGAACTCGATTATTGTGTGACTACGAAGTCTCATAGGTGATATGATCAAAGTTTTGGGGAAGATTATGGAATCTAATGACACTTCGGTCTTCAAAATCAGTCAAGCTGTTTACTAAGCCGGCTACAGGAGGACACACAATGGAACAGACAAACATATTTTACAAACATTATCCCACTTCTGGATCGTCCTTGAACTTTAATCTTTTTATGGAAAGTTATTGTTCTTTTCGGTTTCACCTACTCTCTCTCTCTAGAGTCGCTCCCTCATGTCTGAGGATCGTGGTCAGTATCAGGGTTGCACCTGGAACGGATGATCTGCTTCCACCGGCTTCTGTCCAGCGCGTCTCTTACGACCGTGTAGAATTTTGGACGAAAGCTGTTCTTTAACTTACCTAGCACCTACTAGGTACTAATATTAAAAATTCATAATTAAGTTACTTATTTTAGAACTTAAATATAACCTACCATCCATAAAAGAAGTTTGGCCTTTTCCATGAAAGGCCAATTACATAGCGGGCCTTCAGTAAACGATCCTAAATTGATAAATTACAATAGTCCAATCCAAATGTCTTGACCATGGGCATATATGACTACGTCCATTTTACACTAAACAATGCCAACTTCTACTTACAGAAGCTTCTGAAAAGTTCTACGACTCTTTATTCATTTCTATTCTGGAATAGGAAAGGCGTCGTCCCTGCAATTAGATGGGCCGGATGGTGTGGTTAGTAAGATACTTGCTTTTCACGCCGCACGTCTTGGGTTCGATTGCCATTCGGGCCGGACATTTGTGTAATTGTCTATTTAATTATGTATTTACAAAACAAATGTACTATAATAAGATATTATTATTATATAGTGCCTACAATAATAACATCCCTTGCACTAATGGGCTGACTCGGCCGGTGGAGTACCACTTTTTATTATCTACGCCCCCCCCCCCCAATAACAAAAGTATCGCAGCTCAAGTGACACGCATAGTTATAACAGAGATATTAAATATATTCCCAGTAAATATTCAATACGCTTTCAAGTTCAACGCGTTACATCACACAATTTCAGTACATTTTTTTCCCTAAGAGAGATAAAAGTCGAAACGTGACGACGCCATTCGGTTAGAAAATTGAAATCGCGAGATGTAAGGTATAAAATCCAAGAGCGTCGCTAACTTCACACGAGTGCGGAGTAACAGGTTACGGGAATCACTCGCAAGTTTATCGACAACCAACAGACAGAATAATTTTCCAGTTCGACGCCTTAGAATTTTAGTACGATCTTAAATTTCCAATTATAAACAAAAATAAATATGCGCTCACGCCCGTAACCCAGAGGGGTAGGCAGAGATAATGGATTTCCAATTGGCACGATCCTGGCACACCTCTCTCGCTTCTTCTACATTCATACATCTACGCATACATGCTCGTCGGTTATGGGTGCGCCTTATATCGCCCTTTTTTAGTAAATCACTAATCTGATCGATATAAGTTCTCTTAGGGCGTCTCCTACCAACACTGCAACTCACTTTCGCTACATAAATGTGTATTGATTTATATGTATGTATATATATATATATATATATATGTTTTAATTAAAAAATACTTGAGATCCATGATAATGGGTTGCATAACATACGTGTTTATTTCAATTAATAAATCCCGTAATTGACCCGGAAGTCACTCGACAGGAAACAGTTATTTTAATATAGTTTCTCTGGTACAAATACTATTTAATAATCTAAATACACTTAAACTTATTTCATACTTTTATACAAGGAAAAAGCATCTGGGACTTAAAAGTGAAGCCACCTTAAGTCGCCTTCATAAAATCCTGCTCAGTCATTCGTTCCGACCATACGAATACAAAATCTCCGTGTTTGTAATTTAAAAAATGACGGTACTAGCACATTGTGTAAAAACCAAGCCTCAAAAAAAGATAAGTGCAGGAACATCACACTGCACAAGTAACTTAATTAATTTTATTATTGTATAATAAATATTTTATACACAACGAAATATAAAATAATAACAAAGCGAGGCTATGGCATGTTATGAGTGACGTCAACTATAAAAGACGATAGATTAAAAAATGGCTTCACTTTTGAATGTTGTGTTATATTTGTATGTAACGAGGTATCTGGAGCTATATAAATCTATGATTTATACATAGCACTTAAACGTACATCGAGTATTGTTCAATAGCGAGAAATATCTATTGTAAAATCTACTACTAATTAAGGGAGATATGGCATAGTATCACAGTCAAAAGTTATACAATACTAGTGACCCGCCCCGGCTTCGCCCGGGTACCACGAATTATGTTGGTCCGATCGCTACCGAACACAGGCATGTGTCAATCTGGACAATCTCTGTAAATTTCAACGAAATCGGTCCAGCCGTTTCGGAGTCTATAGGTCTATAGGGAACATACATACTTCGTTTTTTATATACTATCTTTTATTCATAAAAAGTATCCTATGTTACTTCTAACACCTCCAAGAATATGTCTACAAAGTTTCATGATGATCGGTTCAGTAGTTTTTGCGTGAAAGTATAAGTATAATATTAGAAAGGATGTGCTCCCTCATAGGGTCCAGAAATTTTTATGACCTTCTTAATATATTTAAGTACAAGAAACAAGTTTAAAAGGGTTCCGTACCAACAATAAAAATCACTTTTGTTGTAAGGGAGCATCCTTAAATATTTATTTTATCTTTAGTATTTGTTATTATAGCGGCAACAGAAATACATCATCTGTGAACAACTCTCCATTACAGTTCATGAGATACAACCTGGTGACAGACGCAACGACAGACAGACAGCGAAATCTTAGTAATAGGGTCCCGTTTTATCCTTTGGGTACAGAACCCTAAAACGTAAACACAGCTATAAAAGAAAATAAGCAAGGGAATAATCAGCTGAACATAACCATCTAAAGGCATGGTGTACTTCCTGTGGGTATAATACTCACTTTGATTCAAGAAAAAGCCTACGTCTCGCAATCTCTGCGATGTTGAGTAATGGAGGGGTCCGCCTTAAGCGTAGTTAAAGCCCATTCATCCTTGCTCCCAAAAGACGCTGAGTATATCTTTCGGGACGTTGGGAAGCAAATTAATGTCTATAAACATAAAAAATACTATAACAGTTAAAAAACTTAATGTTTCATGACAAGAAACTGAAAACTAAGTATCTCTTCGTACTTGTTTAAACCGTTGCTTACGCCGGGGAATTATCATGATTTCGTATAAGCTAGGCTAGCCAGAAGGAGGTTAATGTTCTGCACACGTATATGGGGTATTGTTCTTAATATCAAATGAGCAGAAACACAGGCAGGATAAGGATTACCAACAGAATTGAAAACTAAAAAAAATAGGTTGGAAAGAGCGACAATGATCCAATATAAATAAATAATCAGTAAAAATAAACGATAAAATCGAATGCAAGAAAAATGAATTAAAAAATAAATAAATAAACCCCAAACTTAACAATTGAATTAAAAATTAAATACGAGAAAAAAAATCGTTCCACATTAAAAAAAAACATGTTGCATGTCGAGTATTTCGATCTGCCGCGAAAATATGACGTGTCTGCTCCCGACAAGATAATATTGTATTCGGACAGTATGATAGGGTGATACAACACGTCCACGCATAATATTAAAATTACCTGAACTATTTAATCAACTCCGCTCCCTTTACCGTTACAACACAGCGCGTCGTGTCGTTTTGTTCGTTAATCCGTGTGTAGAAGCAATATGTTTTCTTGCATGAACCCTGCGTTTCTTAGAGTGTACAAGCTGCCTAACGCAGCTACCGAAGTTCTCACTTCAAAATGTTTATAGGAATTTTAGACAGTACCTGCATTGCGTACTTTTAATCCATAATGAATTGAATTAGATAATTTTTAAATAATTGTAAGTCCTCCTTACTAAATTTTACCGTAAATACGTCATACGTTTATTTCAATTTATAATACATTTTTAATCTGTATATATTTGAGCTCGGAAGCAGAAATGTAAGCGTATTTTAGAACGGAACATAAATTTATAACAATAAAATATATTCTAAATTAGTTGGAAAGAAAATTCTTACTGTATATCCAAAGGGAATACACGCTGTAGAAAAACTTTAAAAATGCAAACTATATTTTTAGAAACGGGCCCATGGGTACTATCCCTACTAATGTTATAAAAGTAAATGTAAGTTTGTTTGTTACGCTTTCACGTGAAAACTACTCAACCGATCATCATGAAAGTTTGTACACATATTCTTGGAGGTATAAAAAGTAACATAGGATACATTTTATGAAAAAAAATAGTATATAAAAAACGAAGTATGTATATTCCCTATAGACCTATAGACTCCGAAACGGCTGGAGCGATTTCGATGAAATTTACACGGATTGTCCAGATTGGCACACTCCTGTGTTCGGTAGCGATCGGATCTACATAATTAGTGGTACCCGGGCGAAGCCGGGGTGGGTCACTAGTATTTAAATAAATATGTTGGAAAATATCACAAGACATTAATGGAAGGTAGGTCTGAACAAAGATACGTACAAAGTAATTTAGGTAGTACTACGCCGTTTATTTGAACCACCAAATCCTAATGTACAACACTATTGAGGCGCGCTGTAATTACTGTGGTAATTATATTAAATATTAGTAATTTATAATTTCTTCCGTATACCATGCGAAATATTCCAAAAATTCCTGCCGCCGAGTTTCATTTAAACATGACCGCGTTACAGATTTCATCCGGCACATCTCAACGTATGCTGCAATTCCACAACCGTAAGGTAACCTTCAACAGCCTTGTCGCAGATTAGATTGGAATTGAAAAATAAGTTGGAATGACAAAACATTGATAAAACATTAGCATTCATTGAAAAGATCTAAATTAGATTTTCAGTCGCAATGCGAAATATTAAGCAAGTAACTCTGCTTAAAGCTTTTCAACTAAAATATATAAATAGAGGATGGAGCTGTACGGCAGCAACAGGAAACGGCGCGTCCCTTACAATCTGATATTACCGTCGGAACCTCCACCGGAAGTCCATCCTCCGACGCAGCCAACTCAAGTAACAACAAACGATGACTCAATTTGAGTACCAAAGTGTGATTTGTCGTTTGAAAGCTGGTTTGAAGGAAATATTCCCTTTTATTTGTACGAGAAAAACAAGAATTAATACTAGAAAAAAATATATTTTATGCCAAAGGAGGGCAAGCGGCGGTTCGCCTATTATAAAAGTGGTCACGACGCCCATGGACATCCGCTACACTAGAGACGCGTTGCCGACCTTGAATGAAGAACGTGTTCACGTGATATTAAATATCGTCGCTTGATCCCTCCTTAATTGATCCCCAGACCGGTCTACTGCAACGCTCGTCCAGTTGGCTCCCACTACCTTGAAATCATCAGACAAGGCAAAAAGACAAAAAACAAATTAACAGACAATGGCATCCCGAACCATTACCATTCACTCAGTCTTTCTTACACAAAAAATGACTATGCATTAAATCTTCTGTCTGTTGCACTTACTACAAAGTGCGCCGGTTGCTTGCTTGCCGCCTATCATCGTAATAAATCCAGACAAACCGATTCGCCCATTTGTAAGCAGAATTCGCAAATAAATTGACACGAATTTGTCTTTCTGTTGGTTCAACAGGTGACTGAAACATCTGACGTGCTATTGGCAAGAAGCCCAAATAGATAAGTGAGGCAATTCGCGAAAACTTTTTGTCATTTCGGTGGCAATTTGAGACATAAGATAGTCAAATTGGACTATAGACAAAGCAATATTTCTAGTTAAATCAGTTCTGTATTTTCATGTCCCCGAAAACGTCGGTTTAATATGAAACGTTGCGCGCTTATCAAGGGACGTTAACGATGCAATAATTTAAATAGTCTGTCTCGCTATCGTTACCAGGATATTCAATACTTGGGATTTTTAAGGCAACGGCCGAGTCAGTCAGAGTCAGAGAAACAACAGTACCATGATGTCCACAAGATTTTTTTTATGGCAGTAGGTGGCAAGCGAGCAAGCGGATCACCTGATGTTAAGTGAGCGCTGCCCATAGACATCCACAACAGGCAAATGTGTTGCAGATGCGTTGCCTACCTATAAGGGACAGAGGAGGATAAGGGCTAGACAGAAAAAAAGATATTTCCCTCTTCTGTTAACCCCCTCCCCGTCGAATCGTCTTCCGTAATATTTAGAGTCTGAATTACGAAACATAAAACTGTGGGTTCGGTTCGGACATACGAATATTGTGCACCATATTCTTAAATAACTTCAAGCTTCGTTGGAATGGTTTTTGCAAGTAATTTCAAACAAAATATTTTCTTTCATCAATTAAAATGTAACGGAAGCAGTTGAACAAACAAAATATTTTCTTTCATCAATTAAAATGTAACGGAAGCAGTTGAACAAACAAAATATTTTCTTTCATCAATTAAAATGTAACGGAAGCAGTTGAACAAACAAAATATTTTCTTTCATAAATTAAAATGTAACGGAAGCAGTTGAACAAACAAAATATTTTCTTTCATCAATTAAAATGTAACGGAAGCAGTTGAACAAACAAAATATTTTCTTTCATCAATTAAAATGTAACGGAAGCAGTTGAACAAACAAAATATTTTCTTTCATCAATTAAAATGTAACGGAAGCAGTTGAACAAACAAAATATTTTCTTTCATAAATTAAAATGTAACGGAAGCAGTTGAACAAACAAAATATTTTCTTTCATCAATTAAAATGTAACGGAAGCAGTTGAACAAACAAAATATTTTCTTTCATCAATTAAAATGTAACGGAAGCAGTTGAACAAACAAAATATTTTCTTTCATCAATTAAAATGTAACGGAAGCAGTTGAACAAACAAAATATTTTCTTTCATAAATTAAAATGTAACGGAAGCAGTTGAACAAACAAAATATTTTCTTTCATCAATTAAAATGTAACGGAAGCAGTTGAACAAACAAAATATTTTCTTTCATCAATTAAAATGTAACGGAAGCAGTTGAACAAACAAAATATTTTCTTTCATCAATTAAAATGTAACGGAAGCAGTTGAACAAACAAAATATTTTCTTTCATAAATTAAAATGTAACGGAAGCAGTTGAACAAACAAAATATTTTCTTTCATCAATTAAAATGTAACGGAAGCAGTTGAACAAACAAAATATTTTCTTTCATCAATTAAAATGTAACGGAAGCAGTTGAACAAACAAAATATTTTCTTTCATCAATTAAAATGTAACGGAAGCAGTTGAACAAACAAAATATTTTCTTTCATAAATTAAAATGTAACGGAAGCAGTTGAACAAACAAAATATTTTCTTTCATCAATTAAAATGTAACGGAAGCAGTTGAACAAACAAAATATTTTCTTTCATCAATTAAAATGTAACGGAAGCAGTTGAACAAACAAAATATTTTCTTTCATAAATTAAAATGTAACGGAAGCAGTTGAACAAACAAAATATTTTCTTTCATAAATTAAAATGTAACGGAAGCAGTTGAACAAACAAAATATTTTCTTTCATCAATTAAAATGTAACGGAAGCAGTTGAACAAACAAAATATTTTCTTTCATCAATTAAAATGTAACGGAAGCAGTTGAACAAACAAAATATTTTATTTCTTTGAAGGCAACTTTGTGTTTGTGAATGTCACGACGCATCTCTGTCGGTAATAAGTATTGGGAAAAATTATTAAGGTCCCTAATCTATGTAGTATGGCTCAAGGTAACAAGACCAACGTGTTTACCTAAATGGACATGACAAGACCAAGAAGTACTAACTAATGACGTCAGTATAACAAATCATCGCCGCCCGAAGACCTTGTTGCAGTTGTATACGCTTTTAAATACTTACTTCATTTCAGTCTACACTTGTCCCCCATTTATCGCCACAAAGATCAGATGATTGAGATCATCGTCTTATGGGAGGCCTACTTACGCTGCAACCTGTACGTGGCCACCATTCCAGGACCTTATAGCCTCATGGGCGATTAGTTCTGCGAGCAATTTGTCAAGCCCATTACATTACCTTCCAGGTTATTAACAGTTCTGTAAGCCAGGAAGTATTATATTATACTTATCCTAAAAGACACCGTCTCGACATTTAAGCAATAGTGAAATGTGGTCACAGATAAATTAAATCGTTTGTTGATTGTCTCTAATTAACATGAACGTGAGAACATGTTTGATACAACAAAGAATATATTGCAGACGAACTGGCAACTACAAACAATCCGCAGGTTCACAAAGGTGGCTCGCTCCACTTTGTTCCAAAGTTTAATAACTCCCCGCCAAAACTTTCCATCTCCCGAGACGCAAGGGTCGCTGTACATTACAAGAGAATAGTTCTCAAAGTTGCTTACACTGTTGTTTAGCTAAACCAAGTTATTAAAAAGCTCAAAGCGTCCGGAACACCTGCGTCAGTCTTCCACCTTCAAGCGTAATGTTTAAAGCTTAAGGTACTAAGTTGTCGTATAAAATACGGTTAAGTTGTACCGTAACACGATTTAAAACGGATAGGATTAGCATTGTTAATAGAATGAGGGTTTAGTGGAACGAATTGAGTTTAAAACGAGACGGGAATAAATTTGTTAAGACGCTAGATTTAAGATCACTGTTTTATATTGCAACTGAGTCCTCACAATAAAACTTTTAATGTAATGAGACAAAAGAAACCCGAACTCTTCGCTATTGCTTTGTCAAAAATGTACTTTGATATTTTTGGTTCATTTTAAGAAATCGGTAGCTTGGACTTTTAAGTAATTCATTTACTTCCATCGCAGGAAAAGTTTTTTCAAACAACTACATTACAACAAATATCATTTAATGTAAGCTTATCGTCATTTATTGGTTAATATTAAAACAATTAAAAGTTACAATTACTAATTTCCATCAAATACCGCTAAACTCAACCAAATTTTAAGCCTAATCCATTTCAGAAACCCTCAGTATCGGTCCGTGCATTCGTCAATATTAATTATTGGCATTCAGCAATTTACAGAGGTGAGGTGCACACTCACGGGTTCCATGATCATGCGGTCGGCGATTTGTGGTCAGTGTGGTACGGCCTTTATTCGTGTTGTTAGAAAAATAATTTTAACCGAGTGGTCAGTTAACATAGTTCACGAGTATTGAAATCATATTTTGCTTGTGGCCATGATGTTATAAAATACTAGTGACCTGTCCCGGCTTCGCCGTGTAGCAAGTAATTTCACAGGATTACCCATTAGGCTATCACCATTTTGATCACAGACTCAACTATAAAAATTTCAAATAACTCAAGGAAACATGTTCACACAAATCAACCCCATGGCCACAAGCAAAAGCGATTACCTTCCGAACGATGGGAAACAATAAAAACAAATGAACGTCGGCTGAAAAGTTGTAAAAAAGGTTTTAGCTTTTGTTTGTTCATCGCAATCCGATCAAATTGCTTTCTACTTTACGGATAAAAAGTTTTAACATGTAGAAATCAATGTTGAAGGTGCGCTGCGTTAATGGCATCTGGAGATCTTGGATTTTATAAAGGTATTGTTTTAAGTAGAAGGCATTCAAGAATCGCATAAGCTGGGAATACTTGTGAGTGCAACCACGCACTCATTCATCCAATCTTTTCTTGATTCATTCGTTCAATACCAATCCGGACAGTCCGAGAGTTTGTAGCCGGTCCGCTCTTTTAATCAAAATCATCATTATGTGTCGTACTATCCTTCGACCAGATCAGGTCACGGTGGTGGTATTGATGTCACGAACCTTACCCAATTATAGTGTTTCCTATTTCAGTGGGTTAATCATTAAAACTTCAAACATGTCCAGAAAACAAAATACAGTTTAAGGTTATGGGATTTCTAGCATTTTATACCCAAAGTCATTTCAAGCATGTATTCCAACTTCCGCTATCCACTGTCCGCTATGCGCTGTCCGCTAAGCGCTTTAAAACGTTGACTCGATTAAACTCCAATACCGAGTACAAATTAAAGGAAATTAAACGTCAGCAAAGTTTCACTGACTTTTTTTTTCACTTTCAATGGCAAGCTTGAAGGAAAGATCAACTTTGTTTATGAGAGAATCAATTTGACACAACAAAAGAATTTATAATTAAAGTAAGTATTTATACATCGGTGTGTATTTTTATATTAACCCACTGTATTAAACATATCAACGTCACGCTTGAAACTAAATTGCACAATGCCATCAATCTCGTAGAGGACCTCAGAGAAGATCATAAAAGAGAAGGTCAAGGAAGGTCGCGACTTTCAGGAATGAGGAGACTTCGCAAAGAGAGAGATGTGCAACGAATGAGGTAAGGCAGTGGACAACCATACCTCCTATGCTACATATTTATGTAGGTATGGTACTCACATCTGCAATTTTTCTAGTGGCCAGAACGGATTGGGCCAAAAGGGCCTAAACTGTTGGCCACGAACAAGTCAACGCAGCTTAAGTAGACACAAACACAATGCACCGCTGATCTGACCAAAGATGCAAGAGCCCAATGGATGAGGGCGGCAGGGTCTTTGTAGTGATCAATGTGGAAGAGTCCAAAAGTGGATGAATTTAGCTAAAACTACGAGAAGGGGTCACCAAATATAATATTACCACAAAAATCCAAGCCTAAAACATTTCTGTAGTTGATGGTTGAAAACAATTTTCATGGAACGTATTAGAGAAATTCCGCAGAGATACAAAATGTTTTTCATTTCGCTTCCTAGCGGGCGTGCAGCGCAGCGCTGTACACTGACGCTGCAAATTGGCTGACAAGAAGATATAACGAGGTTTGCAACTCAGCAATTCAAGCGAGTGCTATATTTTTGTCTCTACCAATTAAGTACTAGCAGAAAGGTGATTGGCGGGAAATTGCTTTTGCTATCCAGTATGAAAGTCGTAAGTTACGTTATAATTAAGTAATAAGGCAGTATCATAGCATAACATTCTTTTCTTTTTTAGGGTTCCGTACCCAAAGTATAATACGGGACCCTATTACTAAGACTCCGCTATCCGTATGTCTTTCTCTCATCAGGCTGTATCTCATGAACCGTGATAGTTAGACGGTTGAAATTTACACAGATATTTAAGAGGTCCCCCTTACAAACGCGATTATTTGCTCGATTTATAGATTATGGTACGGAACCCGGTGAAGTGCGACTACGACTCGCAATTAGCCAGTTTTTAACTAAGCTAAGCTTTGTGATGTGGAACGTTTAAACGTTTATACATGTTGATTGAAATTAATTAAGAAATAATATTAACTAGATATACTTTTGAATTTATCAGTGGCTGAGTGTAAGTCGGTGGATTGACGTGAAATAATTTATTCCAAGTAATTCAAGTGCACACTGCCCAATGCTCACACTTTATTACATACAAATGAAAACAAAATAAAAATGTAGACCAGCTTCTCTACATAATTCCGTACAAATATTTACTTTGACTTTAGCCTTATGTTATCATTCATCTTATTTAATTCAGCTTATTACATACAGCATACAACATCCCTCATAGCAGCTTATAGCACACGGGGATGGAGTTAGAAGCATTCGCCTTGAGCTGTCGGGAGCAGTACAATGGGATTACTGAGACGTAGCTCCTTTGTCGGTACGCCTGTTAACTTGTTCCACGTCTTCATAGATTATTACTATGAGATTGAAGGCAATTTGAGATTGAAAGTAAATTATTTAAGCTTCGACTTCGAATAATCTTTTACCAATGTTCTCTATGTTATCAAAACTTTATATATGTATCACCTAACTTAATTATTGAAATACTTCTTGAAGGTTTGTCGAATTTATGATGTTGCTTTTGACGAGTTTGGGAAAAATGACGGTTGTTTATACGATCCGCGACACCACCTTCACGGTGTTACCCAGGTGCGACCAACAACAACTTTTAGACATTTACCCATGATTCCAAGTTATTTAATTAAACCATTAATCAATTGTATATAATGTATTTTATTACATATAAATATATTTGTTTTGCTACGTTTTGAAAAATAAAATCATTTTAAACTACTGTACTGTATGTATGTATGTACTCTGCTGACAACTTAAATCAAATCGATATAATTCTGTTTCTTCTAGCAACTCAAATGACATTTGATCGGACATTTGACAGCTTTAACGTTGATCAGCTTTTGACAAACTTGTACTACCGATGGAAACAGTATTATGAAATTACCAACACAAGAGGTAACGTAGGTGAAAACAACCGTACAGCCAACAAGCTAATAGTAAAGGTAATAACTATAATATGTCAAAAATAAGCGAAGTCAGCCTCGGGTAGTACTAAAAAAAAACAAAAAAACTACCCTAAATATTTTTAAGTTGAATAAAATTACACATATTTTAGGTATTTTTTAAACATCGGGTTACATTATTGGCATTTTAGTAAGGATCCCTAATTTTTTTGAAAATATATTATAGCCTATGTCAACCGGGGATAGTGTAGCTTCCCAACAGTGAAAGAACTTTTCAAATCGGTTCAGTAGTTTCGGAGCCTATCCAATGCAAACAAACAAGCAAACAAACAAATCTTTCCTATTTATAATATAAGTATAGATAAACATTTCGTAGAGCAATATACAAGTCACGGTAAGGTAATGTATTCTATTTAAAACTAACCTCCAAGTCTGAATCGAGTGACAAATCGTTGCAATATAACTTTTTAATGGATTTATTTCAGTCTAAAACTTGACAAACACCACGATTCATCTAACGTCGCTTTAAACTTTGCTTTGTAGCAATTGAAGTTATAAAACAAATGGAAATGTGAACAATTTAATTACATGATAGGAATATCAAATTTTCATCTGTCACGATAACCAAGCTGATGTCATATTGGATGTTAGCTAGTTGCCATGGCAACTAACCTCAAACAGGTTTGCGTTCAAGCGCTAATTAACCCACAAGAAAAATCTTCTACACACGGATATTGATAGGTAGTGTGTCGCTTGACATATTATCTTGTTTGCCACCTTCAACTTTAAAATCCCCCCATCAACTCCCAGCTCTGCTGCCCTATTTTCCCTAAATGTTGATAAATTGTTTTCAGGTATTTTGGCATGTTTCATAACCTTTCAAACTGGTGGACATAATACAATGGATCAAATTGTGCGCGCTGTTTTGCACGTAATTTAATTGGATGTCCTAAATATAACCAGAAATCGCCAATCGAATACTAACCGCTAGACGAAGAGACATAAAATAACTAAACTTGAAATATAATTTGTTACACCACTGCAAGAAGGTTTTGTAACATAATCGTATTTAACACTTAGCGCATCAGCGAAACCATTTCGCCCGGTGTTCTCAGCTTTATTCAATTTGACCGTTCCGAAGCGATGTCCCGGACGCAGGGTGAATATCTATCGGGATGAGGTAAGGTGGGTTATTATTTAACTATCCAGAGGGCATTAGTCACGCTGCATGACACCGCTCCCAGTTCGGGTCGTTTCATCCCACGGGAGTGATACCGTTCACGTGAAAGTTCCAGCGATAAAAGAAAACGACAGTTCAATTCTCTACCTAGCATATTGGGATATCTATTGTAGTGGACGGTGAATACGCAATCATTTCTTGATACAATAATGGAATACATTATAAAGTAATCTGCAAACATGTAAGGCGGAAGAAGTAGTACGAGTTTTTATAGTGAGAAAAAAGGGCAAAAAACATTATTAACTAACTGTTTATAAAACAGCTTTACTTACGTTGGAGGCGGGGCGCGACTCCCCACTCTGAAGAAGGACCTCCGACAGGTCCGAAAAAGCGGTACAGTTAGTCATATTTTCAGTCGAAAGACCTTTGTTTTTAAACCTTGATAAAAAATTTCAATCGTAATCCAGATATCGATATTTTTCTTTCAACTGTATCCGAACGTCACTTCAAACTAGTTGTCGACCCATAAGCTAGTTCATTGCAAGACTTTATTCAAAAAACAAAAGAACTTAAATAAAAAAAAAACTAGATATCGTACTCGGTAAGAGTATTTTGACTTCCGGTTCCTAAACCAATAGACGAATCCAGTAATAACCGGTAGGATCCACTTCACACAAGTATTTCGTGGAGCGATAGATTTTTCTCACAGCCCTTTTCCCACATAGACAAAATTCAAATAAAAAAAAACAGATGCAAACAGATATCTGTGTAGGAATTCAACAGAAGAACGTACAAACTCGTTGCACGGAGACGGAATTATTGACAAAGTTATGCAAAATATTTCCGCATCCGAGATGTTACGTGCTCCGCTCTCCGGATGCAAAATAATTCTTACTGCATTTAAATTGAAGCAGATATTTTCGTATCAATATAACTGACATGTCATATTCTAGGAATATTTTAACTTAGGAACAAATTTAAACGATCTATGGTGTGTATAAAGATACGCACTACGCGCCGCATCCAGATGTCCCCGGGGGGACAGCTTCAACGGCGAGCTGTATGGACCGCAACCGCATCAGGACAGTGCGTACAGTAACCACCGCGGCCGCGGACACCCGTAGTGCCGCCCACTTTGAGCAACAGTACAATACACTACGAAAGAATTAAGCAAAGAAAATGTAAACGAAGTAAACAGATTTTAAACTTAAATAATGGTATTTCTCAGAGAGACAGTAATCGCAAGTATAAATCATATTTTATAGCCATTAACTGTTCAGACCGCCTCTTGAGATGTTAATAAAATCGTATAATTGCGGTTGATTTAACGTTGCCTACCTTTAATGGACAGAGAAGGGCATAGACAGGAAAAAGGATATTTCCTTTTCCCCGTCCAATCCTATCCCCTTATAAGAAACGGGTGGGAAGGGGAAGAGGACTGGAAGTAGGCAATGCATATATGCATACGTACGGTCAGTGTCGCACATTTAACTGGCCGTATCGTACACTTGAAGACGAGATGATAAAGCTTAGGTTATAGATGAATTAACAGGATGGAAAGAGCGCCATCTTGGTTTCAATTGGCGTTCGTTTAGTTTCCAAATTACATTAAAGACAGACAGAATGCTTGCATAGTTTTCACTTGTAAACTATGAAGTAAAACAAATTGCATACATTAAAACAACGGCCACATTAGTCAGACGTGATTATGCAGCTGCACGTAAAGGATTCGCCAAACGGGCGGAGGTGGGAGGAGTGCGCGCCAATTGGCAAGTAGGACGTACGCCGCCTGCAACATTTATCACAGGATTGAACTTGTTAGGAACTCATCTGTTTTTTCTCTTTTCTCAAAATTCTTTCGATTTCTTCCATAAACCGTAAACTACAAAACAACATGTGACCATACACCTTAATAAAATCGAAATAAAGAAAATTAAAGGCCTAAACCAAAATAAAGCAAACAGAAAGTCATAGCTCTGCACAACTTTAATTAATCAAAATCACTTAACAAATTAGAAAGAACAAGAGAAACGTTTTAAGCAATGAAACTGTTTTCCTCGTCCAGATAAATATTCCTTTTGAAAGTGCAGAAGGAAAACATTCATAATGAAATAGAATAATTCATTACGTATACAACCAATAGGATACGTTTGCAAATGATTTAATAAATAACCTGAACAATATAATAGTACAAATAAAATAACTACAACAGGAGAATTGTAAAATGTTATTCGTTCTCTCTTAACAGAAGAAGGTGGCAAACGAACAAGCGATTCAACTGACATTAAGTGACCGCTACCCATAGGCACCTATAATGAACCGATTGCTGGTAAATTGCCGAGATTAAACGAACAGATGAAGGGATAAGCAGAAAAAAAGGAATATATTCTTTTCCCATCTACCCCATCGTGAAATCCTTTTCCCTTTCCTCATTAGAAAAGAAGATATGACTAGGCTTTCTGCAGAATACTTCTACTTCACGCCTGTCTACTGTGAGGTTGTAGTATTTCACCGGTCAAGTCGGCTGGTTCGTGCATCAGATGTTGTTGTAGGATCTACCACTTAACATATTGTTTTTAACTTTTACTACAAAGATTTTATTTAAAGAATCATTGAATATACATACGTGACTATAATAATAACGTAAGGCATATATAGACGCGAGTGTAGGGCTTCCAGAGCCATTATGCAGAGCGAGTCGCGTCCCTGACGCGACGAGCAAGGGAGCTCTCCTGAGGCTCGTAGCGAGCGGAGTGAATAAGAACATTTCGGGTCGAGAAGTATGTTGAGTGATGATATTAAACAAAATAACATAAATATCACATCATAGTAATAAAAAGATATATTCGTAATTAAAACGCTCAGATATGTTTAATGGCGGAAAGCGAGAGCGACGTACATAGACCGTTACAACCTATCGGCCGCTGCGTGCAACATGGATAAACATATTAATTACAGCGCCCTCTTTCGCAAGACGAATACACTACACCATTGGTATCATATAGTACAGACGTGTCAAGGAACTTTCTAGAATATGCTTCAGTAAACAATTTAACTTTCAAACTAACAATTTCATTTGATTACATTGCAATATACTTTTTTGCATATTAACGTGTCTTTAAATACAGTTCTAAATAAAACTGTTTAAAACAAAAAATCTACATTAATATATTACCATAATAAGAAGGAAATATTTGCATGTAGTAGGATACAATTTAATATGAAGACCGAAGCGTAACAGTTTTCCAGGAGGCTGCGGCGGTGTTATTAAATTAAACCGGAGCTTCCAGATTAATGCTTCGGATGCGAACCGCATACTAAATAAGTAGGGGCCGAGGAAAATTATTTTATTATGGGGAACATTTGTCACGCGCGAGGCATCGGTTCTTCCGGCCGACACTGTACTTCAGGAGAGCATTTCTTTGGAGACTCATTACTATTTTATACTACTTGTTATAAGCCTTCTTTCTTAAAGTGTTTAGTTTTTAATCCTTAATTCGATCAGTGTTGATAAAGCGAATAGATTTAATCCTCATTGTTATCAGTGATACAACCTGTATGACAAGTATTATAAGAGAGAGGTTAGTAACTCACTTATAACTTAATATTAAGGTAAAATCTAATTCAAGAAAATCTTGATCGTTCACTTCTATCATAACAAGGCACTTTTGTTACAGTATAGAATCAATTAATGAAAATCCACTATTCAAAGTTATTTGTCCGCGCAATACATTCTTACGAACTTGAAACAGCTTACTACTTTGCACTTTGCAAATATTTTCAGTACAGTTTCGAGCGCCAGCGTTCGGTTTTGTTCAAACTTCATAACATCATCTTTGCTGCACAGTTATTTGGTACAGCATTTTAATCGCGCTCCTGCAGAGTTATGCTCTCGATAGAACAGATTCTAGCATAAATTTAGTACACAATCTTAGTGTACAAGACTTAACAGTGAACAGATAGTTGAAATACATAATAAAAACAAAAGAGTTAAGCTATTCACGAATGTAACACAAGTAAATTCAGTAGAAACCATTGCAAAAGCAACGTGCACCAAGTTCGACAAATCGGAGCAAAAATTTGCAACAACGTAACATCTTGGCACGCGCCGAGGCCTCCTGGGCCCAGCTGCACTTCCTCGCAAACAAATCTTTTTAAAGTTTTCCTTGAGACGTAGTAAACCTTGGTTTGTTCAAATTGAGTCAATTATATCTCGCCGCAATGCAGAAATTTCTAGAAACGCGAGGATGGAACGATTTAATTGTATAAATTATATATTAATTTATCCAAGGACCGCTGACGGGTTTACTACAATGATTATCTCATGAAATATGCTATATTAACCATAACGGGGCAATAAGACATGCATCGTGTTCATAATCAGCTAAGAATCGACATTCATATTGTTTCCTTGTTTATTTTCGTCTTGTAATATTTATACAAGTATCATTCGGTGCTTCGGCCATTTTGATGAATGAAGGGAGAGTAACAAAACAAATTTATGTTGCAAAAATGAGTGAGTGAGCATCGTTGGCAGGGGACGTCCAAGGAGAGCTTATATCGATCAGGTTAGTAACATCCCTACTAATATTATAAATTTGTAAGTTTGTTACGCTTTCACGTGAAAAATAATGAACCGATCATCATGAAACTTTGTACACATATTCTTGGTGGTACTAGAAATAATATAGGAGGACTTTTTATGAAAAAAAATAGTATATAAAAAGCGAAGTATGTATGTTTCCTATAGACCTATAGACTCCGTAACGGCTGGACTGATTTCGATGAAATTTACAGGGATTGTTCGGATTAACATTCCTGTCTTTGGTAGCGATCGGATCACTAGTCACTAGTACCAAATAAGTTCGATATAAGGAGTAATGGACGAGCTTGTATGCGTAGATGTATGGATGTAAAAGCGTGAGAGGTGTGCCAGGACCGCGCCAAATGGAAATCCATAATCTCTGCCTACCCCTCTGCATTACGGGCGGGAGCGTTTATTTATATATAAGAGAGCTGTAACATTAGGTGATTGTAGAGTCAATACAGCTTTGGGACGACCGACAACATTTTGGGCACAAGTAAAGCTTAATTTGAAAACCTCGACTGACTCCGTGAATACCACTACCAATCACAATAACAGCTATGACACTCCGGGGAAATACACAAATCTATTGACACTTCACTCTTCAAAATCTATCGAGCTTCTTAGAATAAAGGAGGTGGTATTGGAACGTACATACAAACAACCCTTCAAGTTAGTCCTTAAAAATGTGACAAGACGGCACAGTTAGTGCAGCCACGCAAGTATTTCTGTGTGATATATAAACTAACATTTTTTAACCACACTAAAATTGAAAATATAGCACAATTAATGGTGAACAGTCGCGAGTCGGCGACGCAGTTTAATTAACTTTACAATAATTACAATATTATTTTGCTCGAATTTAAATAAACCGTTGGAAAGTGCTTATTTAAATCTCTTTCAGGCAATCAACAATCTATTGGCCTTCAGAGGATCGCTCGTTAAACAAGAAATTATATTTTCACTCGGAAAGGAGGCCGTTTTCTCTTTTCCCTTGATTAAGATACAAATATTATCGCTGGAGGAACATAAATATAAC
The DNA here is from genome assembly GCA_029849275.1 of Papilio elwesi. NCBI lineage: Eukaryota > Metazoa > Arthropoda > Insecta > Lepidoptera > Papilionidae > Papilio > Papilio elwesi. The sequence continues at coordinate 5,616,864 of CM056697.1, forward strand.
GCAGGGAATTAAAATTCTTGGAATGAACGAAATGTAAATTAGGAATCGCTTGAAAGAAACATTCAATTCGCTCGTGCTCTTGGTAATTCTAATTTATATAAACGGCCTCTAATTTTATTTTGTATTATAATTTTTTTATTTTCAAACCATTGGTTACTTTGACAAAGTCATTTTATAGATGAAAGAATCAAACTTGCAAACTTTTTATACTAGGACATATTCACGCACGGCCATCTAATACCAAACTAAGCAGAGCTTGTTCTATGCGAACCAGATAACTGATATACTACATATACTACTTTGTTTTGTAAATACATACTTAAATAGATAATGATACCCAGACTCAGGACAAACAGACATGTTCATGCACACAAATGTGTGTCCTGTGTGGTAATTGAACCCACGACCACGACCTGCGGCGTGATTACTATCTTACTAGCTACGCCAAACTCCCGTCATTGACCTGATGTTATTCATCCAACAGTTCGTTGTTAGCTTTTAAAGGAAGAAGAGAAAGAAAAAGAAGATAATCAGAATCAGAAGCCCATACCTTAATAAATCAAAATATGTCTAAAAGAAACAGAGTTACTTTGATAACTCGTAAATAACTCACTCGTTCATACGACCCCTGACCTAATAGTAGCCCACAGTCACGGACACACGGTAATTGCCTTCGATTCCACTCTAACGCGATTACTGTGACGTTACAAGTTAAACTGCGCCTCCACTAAATCAATAAAGACTGAATGTAAGTTTGTTTGTTACGCTTTCACGCGAAAACTACTCAACCGCATAATGAAACTTTGTACACATATTCTTGGAGGTACTAGAAGTAACATTGGATATTTTTTATGAAAAAGCGAAGTATGTATGTTCCCTATAGAACTATAGACTTCGAAACGGCTGGACCGATTTCGATGAAATTTACAGGGATTGTCCAGATTGGCACAGGGGGGTTCCTGTGTTTGATAACGATCGGATCAACATAGTGGTACCCGGGCGAAGTCGGGGCGGATCACTAGTACGTAATATATGTTCGTGTCAAAAATACTTTTCCCTGGGCTTCCGTTCTAGTTTCAATTAGTATTGCGATTCCATTTTGCGTCCCGAATTTCCGTTCCGAATGACCGAATCCGCAGCATGTACATAGAACTTTTGTAGCGTCGGTTCCCGGATTATTGGATTAACTGCGACACTATATTGATTTCTTCGCACGAATTCATACAGTTTCAAAAATAATCAAATAAAAAAATATAAAAGTATCTATCAATTTAATGCCTAGAATAAACGTAAATATACCTTGTTTCATAGAAAGATATAATTGTTGTAAACAAACGAACGTCATTTACCGTTCATGGCGGCCATTACACTTTGTATACTTTCATCGGAAATGTTATAATTGTATGGAAATCGTGAGATAAAGTGAAGTGAACTTGTGTAATATGTGTAGCTAATGTTATAAGGGTCTGGAATAAACGTAAAAATCTTTGTTTACGAGAATCACGTCTAGCTGTGGAATCATATCAATACATTTTTATACTAAACAGCGATATTTGCCAAAAATATTGTCTGTCCTGAAATGTTTACCAATTTTCTTTTTAATTAAGATCGATTCGGATCGCATGCGACACGACACGACAACGATACGATTTACGGGCTCAGTTATAAAGAGTAAAATGAATGGGGCTATAGGTACAGTAGTGAGGAGTCAGAATGTGTGTATGAAGGCTCGTCTGGCAATACACAATGCTGTACTAGTCCCCACTTTAATGTATGGAAGTGAGAGCTGGGTTTGGCAGGAAAAGCATGCTAGTAGAGTTAATGCCGTTGAGATGCGATCCTTAAGAAGTATGTGGCGTGGGTTACGCCGTGAGCGCATATTTTATTTATTTTATAAAGAGTATTCCACGTTTGAAGCGATGCTTACATTACAAACGAAACAATTCCATGACATTTATAGAAAAAAAAGTAATGGCGAAGACTGCAACCCCAAGATTTATTTGAGACATGGAAAGGGATCCTATGTTAACTTTGTTGGTGTGATTAAGATAGCAGTTGTTTTCCATTCAAAAATTATAAACTCCCCGAACCTAGTAGAGCCACATGTCATTCAAGGGAAGCAACCACGTAAGAAAACAAAATGTTAAAAGATTAACCTCAAAACCGTATCCCAATAACCTATTCATAAACGATATCTTCACTTGCAATCGCGAGACATGAAAGGAAACAGCGGCTCCGTCGCGAGTCGAGTTGCGTGTCATATCACCACCTACGACTACGTAAGAGTCCTTTGTACAACGTAGCTCACGTTACCCCGACGTGAATTGTGAATGTAACAAGTTTTTCATGACAAAAAAAGGCAATATTACGATGTAATGTCGCGACGTACAATTTATGCCGTCAAGTGAAGCATATTTATAATGTCGCACATAAATTGCTACATTATTTATGTGGGAATATGTGTATTTCAGGGAGCAGTGGTGGCTCATCGGTTTAGGCGCCGACTTATGTACCCGTAGGTTGCGGGTTCGAACCCAGGCGGACGATTCACTTTGTGTAATTTATTTTATCAGCACTGCTCCAAAAACGGTGAAGGAAAACATCGTGAGGAAACCGGCATGTCTTAGGACCACCAAATTCGAAGACATTTGACATCCACCACCCAGCACTGGGCCAGCGTGGCGGGTCACGACCAATTCCCTCTCTCGGAGAGGACTTAGTCCCTGCAGTGGGGAACATTCTGAAAAGGCCGATTTACTATATTATTATGTGTATTACATGTGTTTTTATCCCACCGATATAGCCAGAAACATAGTTTCGTATTTTATGGAGCTTACATCAAGAATATATAACCTAAGGGTGCGTCCAGATCTAGCTAATGTGCCGCAAATGTGCAGTTCGCGCGCCGCTCGCGTGTGAACTGGTCTGGATCTGGAAGCTCTCTTATGGTATGGCCTGCTAACATAAACTTAGGGTTAATTGAAATGGTTACAAAGAATATCAATAAAATATTTAAACACAGTAAGACAGGGAGATGGCCATAAAGAGATCTGGGCCCCTGAGGAACTAGGCTACAATACTCGACAATCTCAATAGAGCCCCCAACGAGTGGGGCTCAAATTGAACAGGGCTAAGACAAATGTTGAACATCTATGTGCCACCCACTCCATTAACCATTGAGCTAACCAGTAACAACCAAATGTGCTGCAGATACGTTACCTGCCTTTATGTATAACAGAGAAGAAGAAGGGATGTAGATGAGGAAGAGATGAGAAAGAGTAAGCATCACAAGCTTATAATTGAAGAGTTTATAATTACAAGCAAATCTTTCCTCTCATTTCAAATGTCTCGATTAATATTTGAGTGAATTGTATGACACGCGAGGAGAGATCCTTGGTTATGCCACTATAATCTTACTATACGGTACAAAACTATCATTTATAACAATTTCTCTAGGCTCAGCCCTCAAGAGGTGTTGGATGATAGTTGATAGGAACTAAAAGTGAGCGCCCTCTTTTGACAAATGCTGAAAATAGATTCTGTTGTCCGAAAAGCGAGGCAACGTCATATTGGGTGTTGTATGCATTTACTTATTACGTATATTTATTAATGCAAATTTAACTGAAGTTATGAATCAAATCCAAACCGGTGCTGCTACGAAAGCCGCAATGAACGGACCGGGTAGTGCAGACAAAGTGGGGTCGATCGCTTGACCCGGGCCGGGGGAGCGCGCCAGCCGACCTAATTGGCAGCCAGCACCACTACCAGCGCACGCACTATACCATCTTATAATAGGCACGCAAAACATTAACAATACGTTGTTATATTGCTTTTTAGACGAGAGAGAACTTGTGATATGTTTTGATAAACAAATGAGATTTCTTTTGTACAGGTTTACATTTAAACTCAGATCTGTGATCTGTGTTAAGTACTCCTTGAAGGACCCTAAGTCGTATTGGTCTGGAAATACTGGGGACAATCATGCCAGTTTTGCGTGGCAGGAAATTATGCTAAAACCGTGGTACCTAGCGCTCTGTCTTGGAAAAATTGAAAAACAGTTTTAGTAACATTAAAAATAAAAATGTGTATTGCGTTTGCAGTCCAATAAATTAAACAATTTAACAACTCCCTTCTATTCATATCAACTGATATATTAAGTCGGCTATAGTTAGTGGAACGTTGTGTTACAAAGGAACACCGCTCCGTCCAAAGACGACTTCCGTATTCGTAATGAAATACTCGAGCCCACTTCAAATGGCGCCGATTTCGGACTTCGTAGAAATGAACGAGGATGATTGATATAAACTTGATACAATGTTTAATTACAAGAAACGTATAAAAATACTTCCGATAAATCTATTCATAGTATAAAACAAAGTCGCTTCCGCTGTATGTTCCCTTAGGTCTTTCAAACTACGCAACGGATGTTAATGCGGTTTTCATCAACAGACAGAGTGAACCAAGAGGAAGGCTAATATGTATAATACATGCATATTATAGTAGTGCAAAGAAGATAATTTTAAAGATTTATTTTGGTGCGTCTACATTGCAAACGCTGACTTAACCCTACGAGATAGATCAAAATAATGTACCCGGAATTGTATATCTTAAAAATATCTACAAAAAAGTACGCGATGGCATATATTTATCTCTTTGAATAGTTTACTATACCCATTCTAACTTCTAAAAAAATGGTCACGTACAATGCAGTAATTGAAAAGCCATTTAGACGGCTACAGTATAAATCTTCAACAACGTAAATAAGTTAGTTACTTTAAGAATTTCATGCAGATTATGACAACCCTTAACACCATACGATTTAAATTATTACCTTAGGAGTTATACCAAGACTTATTGTCTTGTCTAATGCACGCGAAAATAAAATCAAGCGCGGGTCCCATACCGGGGCTGTTCGATCAATTTGCATTCAATAAAGAGATCAACCCGGGTATAACCCATCAAGCAATTAATATAATATTACAAAAAAAATGTTATATTTTATCGCTCTTGGCACCAATAACTCACATAAATGATTCCAACAGATCTACAAAGTGAAGTGCGTGAACATGTCTGAACTGTCTGTGCTTTGTCTATCTGTCCTTTTGAATATGCCAATTACGACACAAAGCGAAGCCTCCACGGTGCGTTCACGAGACCGCCAGTTCTTAATGACTTCACGCCACGCACTTACAGCCACTGCCTACCCTTGTGTCTAATACCATTCTCTAGGTCCCACATATTTAAAGCGTAGTTTAAAGATTTCCTCATATTCTGTCATTCACGCGATCTAAATTAAGCACTCTTTATTAGCTTAGCGTATATCTACTTAATTAAATCTTTCAATATAACTTTCGTCTAATAAAATTTTCCCTCGTATGAAGCACCTATGTCTTGGAGGAAAGACCTTAATGGTACTTAGACTTTTCACGGCTACCGACTTTTGAGGCTTTATCAAATTAAGTGAAAACATATTTAGCCACGTTAGGCTATATTTGTTAGGGGAAAATTTTATAGATTCGCATGGACAACATGTGACCGCAAATCGCGTCAGAAACATGCTATTTGAATTCGGAACAGTTGGGACGATTTATTTTTCATTTATTCAATTTTAAATTTTATTAAGATACAAGGGTTTATTATTTAATAGTGACCCGCCCCGGCTTCGCCCGGGTACCACTAATTATGTTGATCCGATCACTACCAAGCACAGGAATTTGCCAATCTGGACAATCCCTGTAAATTTCATCGAAATCGATCCAGTCGTTTCGAAGTCTATAGGTTCGTAGGGAACATACATACTTCGCTTTTTACATATATTTTTTTCATAAAAAGTATCCTATGTTACTTCTAATACCTCCAAGAATATGTGTACAAAGTTTCATGATGATCGGTTGAGTAGTTTCCGCGTGAAAGCGTAACAAACAAACTTACATTCACATTTATAATATTAGTAGGGATTTTTGAACTATTGTCACGTCTTCCCTCTCCCCTGTTTCTTTTAATAATAGCCGGGATTATTAAGAGCTTCAACGTCCGAAAATATCTAAGATGTTCATTTCAAGTTATCTGCTAAGTTACTCCGTATGAAAAACTTGTGAAATTCAGCTGACTGAATTAAACTAGACGATTAAAACAGATAACGGTTGAATAAAATGTGTGGTGTCTAAATGGGGCCACGCTACAATATTCAATGGAGACTAGGCAGTGAGTCCGCGGCGGCAGGTTAATCCCGGGCTTAACTCGAGCCGTTTTTGCCACGTCCACAGTTTTACGTCACCCGCATACAATATACGGGAATAGTTTCGTATAGATTTGCATTCGTAATGAACACTCCCACAACGGATTATTGCGAGCAAAATTCTCCCACAAAGGATTTATATATGTGGGAATTAAAATCGCTTCTGAAAATTATATCGTGTATTCCACCTATTTACTCCCACAAGGTTCAGGCACGAGTATAACCGCAAACTTAACGCGTTCATCAAAAGAACATGTGAAATTCCATAAAGTGTTCTATTGGTTATTCAGATTGGGAACATCAAATTAGTGTCTTGACTCATTACGGAGGCGCTTTGTATACCGTGTGTTCCGTAAGAGATCCCGAGAACATAAGGCGAGTATCATCGCATTCGAGGTTGAACACTCAGAGGAGTGTCCCTGAGTAAAATCTCACTTGGCCCTGTCTTCCGTATTACTTTCACCCGAAGAATCAAGGAAGGAAGGAAACCCCTTGGAATATTTCCGCTCAGATACCATGCGAAAATATATAGTTATCAACACAAAAGTTCATGATTAATTTTACTAAATATAATTGAAGGTTTAATAGCTAAGTGACTTATCGATCACAAAAGACATGTCTACACAGGACGGGGCATTCGGACACGAAAGGTCGCGGTGGCCCGATCAAAGTCAATTGTATTAATTACATTTGCGTTTATACACAGAAGGACAGCTCGTCCGTAATGTCCGACAAATTCAGTCTAGTTGAATGTATAAACAATTGTTTTTCGATACAACATTAGCGAGTATTTTTATCTCAAATAGTTGTTTCCTGCGACTTCGTCCGTGTGGAAATAAAATCGAGAAAACAATTTTGAGGGTTTTTCACTTTTTATGCGGAACCCTAAATATTTTGCTTAAATTATATTACCCTATTTCAATCCCGACAATATTAGCTATCTTCCAGTAAAAGTCCCATCCGAATCGGTTCAGTCGTTTCGGATATTACCCGGAATAAACAGACAAACAGACAGACTGACAAAAATTTAAAAAATTGCATTTTCGTTATAAGTACCGTATATGCATCATGTGTATTGAGTATGGAAATGTTATATTGATATTACATACAGACACTTCAATTTCATTTATCAGTATAGATATAGATTAGTATATTGTTTGGATTTAATTTTGTTTCTCTTTTTTTTCATATTACAAAGTGGCAAACGAGCAAGCGGCCCCTGGAAATAAGTACCGCTACCCATAGTCATCCGCAACAAGCTAATGAGTTGCAGATGCGTTGCCTACCTTCATGGACGAAGGAGGGGACAAACAGAAAAAAGGATAATTCCATTCCCTGTCCATCCCCTCCTCATCCGTCAAATCCTCTTCCTCTTCCCATCATTTCCTTATTAGAAAAGGGTAGGAGGGAGAAGAGGACTACAATTAGGCCTCCGGCACGTCACTCATCAGACGAAACGCAGAATACTTCTACTTCACGCCTGTCTTCTGTGACGTCATGGTATTTCACCGGTCGAGCCGGCCCATTCGTGCAAAAGATGTTGTTATTGCGGGCTCTACCACTCTAAATTAGGAATAAAAGTACTTTCAAAGCTTTCGGAAGAGACGGAGATTACGATTGCTAATCCGGTCCGGAAAGGCTAAAAATATCGCCATACATCGAGCTCAATTTAAAAACACAAGTGTTTAACTTAACCTTCATTTGAATCAAGTGCTCCTATATTTCCTGCGTTTTTTTACATTAGAAGGTGGCAAACGAGCAAACGGTTCGCGCGATTTCAAGTGATCGCTATCTGTAGACATCTGCAGCAAGCTAACGAGTTGCAGATACGTTGCCCACCTTTAATGGACAGAGGATAAACAGAAAATGGTTATTTTGCTAATAAGAATGGGAAGGTGAAGAGGACTTGGACTAGGACTTCGGCACCTCATCACACAAAACGCAGAATACTTCTACTTTACGCCTGTCTTCTGTGAGGTCATGGTATTTCAACGGACGAGCCGGCCGAGCAACAGGTGTTGTTGTGGGCTCTGCCACTGTCAGCTTTTAGACATAGCTGCGCGGAAGAAGGATGTGGTCCACAATTTGGACCATGACTGCAGATTGTCGAGTCGAAAGGTCCGCCTTCTTCCGGGAGTCTTCCCAGTATTATTATCCGGTGCATCCGTTTGTATTTATCATTGCGCATTATATCATCCGGATATTATAGTTATGACTTCCGACTTTTTAATCGTATTTTCTTTCTAAGATAGTGTTAAAAGAAATGAGGTTTTTTCTGTATAATCGCGAGCGTGATGTAACGTACTTGGAAGAGATTACCGCGGCCGCGTGGACTGTCCACACCATTAGGTAAGTACGAGACGCTGCGGCAGAGAGATAAGCGACTCGAGCAAATAAGGGGAGCCCGAGACGATAAATTGCAAATAAATTAGCAATACCATTAATATGAGAAGGGGAAGGCTGACAACGTAAAGTCCTTCTGGGTTATTTCATACCATTACTTCTATTCGGGTTTAGTATGGATACATATAATGTACTTTAGTATGGGAATCTAGTCAGTATGTTACGAAGTTCTAATCTATTCAATATGTTGTGTAATATAGTAATGGATTACTGAACTACTGGACTTGACTGGACTACTTTAGATCCAGTTAAGTACGGCGCAGTCGCTCTTACAGATGTGTCAATAACATTCATATTAAATTATCTAACATTATCTATATGACTGTCCTGCTCAGGCGTTATATTACATGTGATCAAACCATCTTACTTGCATTCGGGTAGATAGATAGACAAATAACAAAATGTAACCTAAGTTATTCGCTGCATACGAGCGACGATGAACACGATGAAATGTTCCAGACAAGCACCTATAATAAAGATTTTTTCGACAGTGGTAGAGCCCACAACAACAACTGTTGCACTGCAGGACCGGCTCGACCGGTGAAATACCACGACCTCACAGACAGGCGTGAAGTAGAGTATTCTGCGTTTAGTCTGATGAGTGAGGTACCGGAGGACTATATTCAGGCCTCTTCCCTTCACACTCTTCCCTCATGAGGATAAGATGGGAACGGGAAGAGGATTGAATGGGGGAGGGGGTTAACGAGGAAAAGGAAATATCCACTTTTCTGTCATCCCCTCCTCTAGTTAGACAACACATTTGCTTGTTGCGGGTGTCTATGGGTGAGTGATCAGTTAACATCAAGTGCTCCGCTTGCTCGTTTGCCATCTTGTTCAATAAAAAGATACAATAGTTTAGAAGACCAATCAAATCAAACCTACAGGACTCCCACGCGAAGTCACCAAGCTCACTCCTTACCTGCAACAAACAGAAATAAAATCAATTAGTTTCGTGCCTCGGTCTAAACGCGACGCCGAAATCAATTACACCAGTAATCCCGGATCAGCCCTAAATTAAATAGAATTGAATATTTTTTATTAATAGGAAATAATATTATTTAAAAAAATCCAATATTAAAATCTTGCAGATTTAGTTATTATCTATTTGTTGATTCATTAAAATGCTATTTAATTAAATATTAAAATGCAATCAAGCCCGTGATTCGGAGGGCAGAGTTTTTTTTATGTGAGAATGTGGCAAACGAGCAAGCGGCTCACCTGATGTAAAGTGAGCGCTAGCCATAGACATCCGCAACAAGCAAATGTGTTGCAGATACGTTGCCTATCTTTAATGGACAGAGGAGGGCATAGACAGGAAAAAGGATATTTTCTCCTCCCCGTCCAATGCTCTGCCCTTTCCCATCGTATCCCCCTTATGAGGAACACGTGGGAAGGGGAAGAGGACTGAAATTAGGCCTCCGGCACCTCACTCATCAGACGAAGCGCTGAGTACTTCTACTTCACGCCTGTTTTCTGTGAGGTCGTGGTATTTCACCGGTCGAGCCGGCCAATTCGTGCAAACAGACGTTGTTGTTGCGGGCTCTACCACTGTTAAAGATTCAGATTTTTTTTTTTGTGATTTGTTTATATACAACTCGCGACCCGCCCCGTCTTCGCGCGAGTTGTTTCTCTTTACCAACTATAATTCTCTACTTCCTTTCCCAATTGTTCTTTGTGTTCGTCTGTAATAACAGAAATCTATGTGTAAAATTTCAAGTAACTATATCATGTTGAAAGGATGAGTGAAGAAAGAAAAACGAGACAAATTTATGTAGCGAAAGTCAGTGTCATTGTTGGTAGGGGACGCCCTAGAACTTAGAACTCAGATTAGTGGCTTAATAAAAAATGGCGATATAAGGAGCACCTATAACCGACGAGCATGTATGCGTATGGATGTAGAAGAAGCGAGAGGGGTGTGCCAGGATCGCGCCAAATGGAAATCCATGGTCTCTCCTTACCACTCTGGTTACGTGAGCGTATATTTATTTATTTATCTATGTCAGTCGGTCAGTTTCTTGTTTTATATGTATAGATAATACCAAGACGAATTAAAAGAAAAATGCAATCGCTAAGTAAGACTATTTCACAACTTAAATAAACAAAGTAAACATGTTGTGACATAAATACAACAGTTAAACACAGTGTAAATGCATTCCATCCATAACTGTTGATATACTGACCAAATAAATTGACGAACTAATGGCATGTATACGAGCTAAGCCAAATCAACATTTACGACTATACGGAACAAATCTGTATATATAAACTTAGTACCCACGTCTTTGTTTGCATAGAATCTCTGAGTTATTGAGGTTTCATTTTATCTCTATACTAATCCGCTAAGCTTCGCCAAGGTAGCTGTTTCGGAATCCATAGGGAACGTCCCCATTATATACGTAGACAAAAAACAAAAAAAATATCCCACGGGAACCGTACATTTTTCCGGGATAAAAAGTATCCTATGTGCTATTCCATACTGTAATCTATCTCTATGCCAAATTTCATCTAATTCCCTTCAGCCGTTTGTGCGTGAAACTATAACAAACATCCATACTTACAAACTTTCGCATTTATAATATTTATTCGCAACTCTAATTCTCTAATGTCCCTTATAAATAATATTGTACCTGTATATTATAGTACAACAATATTGTAATAGATATATGTGACACATTAAGCCTGTAATAACGGAGTACATTGCTTATTTCATTCACGTAGAAGCATTAAAAATATTAATCCGGCGTGTATTGGATGATCAGCATTGGCGACAACACGTCGCGGGTCCGACGAGGCGGGAATTAAACAGGGACGCGTGACACAGGGGTTTTATAGCGGGGATTTTATACTTAAACGAGGAATAAGTTCAAGACCTTATGTTACGGACTGTCGTAAACCTTATCGGGTCTTTCCAAAGGTACATTAGAGAAAGTAGAATCAGAAAATAAATATAAAGACAAAAAAATACATATAAGATATTAAAAAGCGTAGGTTTGTGTGTACGCACGTAAGAAGTATTAGTTCGTTAACACGAAATGTATTCCCGTGTGCCAATACTCATTGTGAAAAAAGACTTCAAATTAAATTTATAGCGGTTTAATTAAATCATTTCGAATTATAGATAAATGTCAAAAAGTTGTTATTGGTTGCCACAGCAACACCATGATGTTGTCGTGCATCGTAATAATTCCCGTAAATCAACATTTTACCCAAACGCGCCAAAAGGCGTACATATTATATATGTAAACTTAATTCGCCATTCTTCATTTAATATTGTGTGTTTACATAGTTGATAAGGAAAGGATGGGAAGGGGAAAAAGATTGGACGGCGGAGGGGATGGATTTAAAAATGCTATCCTTTCATGTTTTTCCCGTCTGTCCATTAAGCTAGAGATCTGCAATTGATAGCAAATGTCTATGGTTGCGGTCAATCGTTTGCCACCTTCTAACTAATGTATAAAAATGCAAAAAAAAATGTACTAATACAGAGGCAAATTTACCAGGCATGTAACATTTAAGCAAACCGTTTTACATTAAGGCTTAAGCGGGATCCTCGCTCGATTTCGCCCCCGGATAAAAGTGGAAATGTCGGTGTTTGTTGCATATTTAAACTGAAGGCCTAATGTCGGCTTTGTTTCCGAACGTTATTTCTGAACGGAGAAAAAGGGGATAATATTAACTTATCTTTTATCCGGCCGACTTAATGTTTATTGGAAAAAACAGACATATAACAATAATGCGTCTCGTTGTATAAGTGGGAGATTTAGATCAGACATGAATTAAACGGAAATATAAGTGACAAAGAAAGGAACCTAATTCTAGTCCTCTTCCCCTACCCATTCTTTTCTACTAATGAAATAATGGGGCATGTATTTGACGGGGGAGGGGATGAATAATAAACAATAATAAATCATCCTATTCTAGAATGTTCCCCACTGCAGGGACGCAGGCCTCTCTGAGAGAGGGAATGAGCGGTAATCCACCACGCTGGTCCAGAGCGGATTGGTGGATGTCACATGTCTTCAAATTATGGTTCTAAGAACATGCCTGTTTCCTCACGTTTTCCTTCGCCGTTTTTGAAGCAGTGGTGATGAAATAGATAACACAATGTAAAGCGCCTGGATGCGAACCCGCAACATACAGTATGTAAGTCGAGGCCTACGCCGCTGAGCTACCATTGCTCAGGGGTTGAATAGAAGAAAGAAATATCCAATCCTCTGTTCATTAATGGTAGGCAACGCATCAGCAACTCATTGGCTTGTTGCAAATACGTATGGGTAACGGTTATTTGATGTCGGATGAACCGCTTGCTCTTCTGCCAATTTTTTCCAACCCTTCGCTGTTCGATAGTCGAATATTATTATTATCCCACTTAATCCCTACTTAATATTATAAATGTGAATGTAAGTTTGCTTGTTACGCTTTCACGCGAAAACTACTCAACCGATCATCATAAAATTTACTTTTTATGAAAAAAATAGTATATAAAAAGTGAAGTGAATGTATGGTCCCTATAGACCTATAGAATCAGAAACGGCTGGCAGATTGGCATATTCCCCAGTTTGGTAGCGATCGGATCAACATAATTAGTGGTCGGGAAGCCGGGGCGGGTCACTAGTAATATTATAAATGTGGAAGTTTGGATGGATGTTTTTTACTCAATCACGCCAGAACAGCTGAACGAATCTGGATGAATTTTGGCACAGGGGTAGATTATAGTCTGGAATAGTATATAGGCTTTTATCCCGGTAGAATATATGGTTCCAGTGGGATAGATTTATTTTAATTTTTCATAGAGCAAATGATCGAATTTAAATTAATTTAATTTAAAATTATTTTGATATTACATACAGACACTTCAATTATATTTATCAATATAGATTCTGAATTATATTGAAGGTAGATATTCAATATACTTCAGAATCCTAAGTAATAACTTCTTAACTTTTTTTACAATAAAAAACTGTGACAGTGAGTTTGTTTGTTTCTTCGTTTGTTTGTCTGTAACGCTTTTACACCCTAACTACTCAACCGATCATTATGAAATTTAGCGTAAAGAAAAGGACATAGAGGAAAAGAACATACTATTTAATCGCGAGTAACGCCTCGGGGCGCGGCTAGTGAACCTATAAACTTAATAGCAAATTAAGGACTGCCCCCTGAGTGGTCCCATACGAATCATTACGCATACAAATACGTAGTTATTAATACAGGCAACAAAACGTTACAATTTATATCAGGACGTTAAAACTAAGCCGCTATAAAATAGTAGCGTGGCTAGGGCCCTCTGTGAATCTAACTTTATGAAAAGGCATTCAACGCAATAAAGATCCCGGGGAGTCCCCGGGGCGCTGTTAAACCGAGCGAAAACTACTCATCGTCATTCAGACGTGATAAAATTTTAAATACGGATAAATAAACTGCGGAATAAGATATACAAACACTGCTAAAATATTCACAAACGCGTTAAAAATTATAAACTGTTTGTTTAAGCATTCTTTTTGTATAGAATTATTAAAGTGTGTCAAGACAAGAGCTCAGCGACAGCGTTCCGACCTGTAAACTAACCTCAGAAGTTCTACCAACCAATGAGAGATGGCGTCATGCAGATCTTAGATAAGAATTTATATAAATACTAATATTATAAAACGTGACTTTGAGTTTGTTTGTTTGTTACGCTTTAACTCCTTAACAACTCAATAGATCAGCATGAAACTTTACGCCATTTTCATGGTGCAAAATTGACATTAAAAGTCGGAATAAAATATAGGTTACCATGTATGACAAAACAATCTTTTTGTCATTTTGTCACATGACATAAATTACCGTAGCAACCAATAATAACTTTTTGATATTGACTTATGATTCCAGGTTGAACGCGAAATCAAGTCATAAAAAATTATCACCGAGGAAGATAAGGAATGAATGCGCCTTTAAATAGTCAAATATTTCAACAGAATATTATCTAAAAACGAGACATGAAGATACAAGTCGAACTGTCTTAAATAAAAGAACAATTCGTTGCATTTCCTGCACTGCGCTTTCTCTTCCAGACTGATATATAATGAGTCCGGAAGCGTTCCCAACAAATTATTGCACAAAGCAACTCCCAAGCTCAAAGGAATATACATTTTCTTTGTGTTATCATCTATTGCAACCATCTTGCATTTTATTTAATGTAAAACAGGAGAGTGTACAGGAACGAAGAGCAAACGAACCTTTCAAATATAATGACAATTAACAATGAATTGAAACTGTGAAAGTAGACATGAAGCCAGCGACGAAATAAATACGAGAAAATGGCGTAAAGTTGGAAATAAATGATTTAAAACAAATTTTAGATATAACTAGTTTTCAAGGGAAAGAGATTGATAAAACCAGAGTCACATCCAAAGATTTGCTCATATCAAGAGCAAAAATATCTTTTGCAGATTAAAAAAAATGTCTTAATAAGCTTGCGCGAATCGTGTTACCAAAATATAAAGCTAAGAAAATACCAACCTGCGCATTATTCCGAGTAGAAGCTGGCATCATAAGACGCTCCATTCGAGCCAACGGTATGGCCATTTATATTTCCATAGCACACTTTAACCGACGCAATACATTTTACATTCTTCAACGCGTACACAACGCTCAGTGTGGAAGGGTCTTTACGCAATATAGCCAGTATTTTTCGCGTGAAATTAATTCCCCTCTTAGAACGGCACATGCGTGCACAATAAATCGAGCAATAAACAAATCGCTTGTGGGTATTAAAGCGATAAATGTTCAAATGCTCTGAATAAAACAAATTAAGGACTTCATGATGGTAAGGAAAAAATATTAAACAATAAGAAACTGGGACAAGAATAGTTATATAACTAGAATATTAAATGCTCCAAAAGACTTACTACTTATGTGTAAGTGTTCTGTAGTATGTAATGGCTTCAGGCAATAATTTTAAATTGACTAAGAAACTGAAAACCGTAAATCCCTACTAATGTTATAAATATGAATGTAAGTTTGTTTGTTACGCTTTCACGCGAAAACTACTCAACCGATCATCAGAACTTTGTACACATATTCTTGTAGGTATTAGAAGTAACATAGGATACGTTTTATGAAAAAAAATTGTAAAAAGCGAAGTATGTGTGTTCCCTATAGACCTAAAGACTCCGAAACGACGACCGATTTCGATGAAATTTACAGGGATTGTCTAGATTGGCACATTCCTGTGTTTGGTAGCGATCGGATCAACATAGTTAGTGGTACCCGGTATTCATATCATCATCAATATTATATTAAGCTTAAGTAGAAATATAAATTGCAAGGTTTACAAATTTCTAAAGTTAAAATCTATAGAAAATTGTGTGAAAATTTGCTCTAATAAAGAACGCTGAATAGAAGAAAACTAAGAAAAGGCGGTAATTTTTCGATGTGACATTGTCCGGATTGCATATAAAGGGGTGTAGGGGAAGAGGGACGTAGCCCGTGGACGATAGAACGGGACGAATGGACCGTAACAAAGATAGCGCCGTAATAACGCCGCGCAGTTAACACCCACGGGCTACACGAAAATACATAAATCTTTAAATATTCGTTCGTTCCCCTCGGGACATCGCTCGGCCTAATATTAGATGTATGCAGAAGTACATATATTGCACTAGTATGTTACACAACACAATTACAAAAGTATGTGATCGCACAAACATATTGGACTTTAATTTTTAAAAACAATGAAATCAGAACGAAAATTAGAGTCAATTTTGAAATGAAATTTCTACTAGCCGCGCCCCGCATCACAACGCTCACCCGCGTCGGTGAAAAGGACTTCAAGTTCTTTTCCTTTTTGCTTGGCTTCTAAAGGCGTGATATTAAATAGCCTATAAACTTCATGAATAATTAGGCTATGAAATGCAATATTATTTTATTAAATCCGATAAGAAATTCCTGAGATTACCGCGTTCAAACTTGTCAGCCAGTATAGAATAAAAGTTGCAAATTGTTGAGCATATTATGAAAATAGTTAAGTGGTAAGTTAGGGAAAAGAGATGAACAAGAGTTGAAGATGGAATTAAGTATCCGGATATAGCCACCTATACCCATAAATACCACGTGGTGAGTATGGGTATAGGTATAGCCACCCACGACCCATTCGACGGGCCGGTTGGCGTGGTTTGTAATATACTTGCTTTTCACACCGCAGGTCGTGGGTTCGATTCCCACCCAGGACAGACATTTGTGTGCATGAACATGTCTGTTTGGCCTGAGTCTGAGTGTAATTATCTATTTAAGTATGTAATTACAAAACAAAAGTAGTATATGTAGTATATCAGTTATCTGGTTGGCATAGCACAAGCTCTGCTTAGTTTGGGATCAGGTGGCCGTGTGTGAATATGTCCTAGGATATTATTAATATTATTATACTAATATTATTTCATGGAAATATGAAAAGACTGCAAATAGATATATTACTCAATAAAACTCACACCACAAAACTTCAAAAAGCCATTTTAGCGTGTTCTTGTGTCTCTAAAAGCTTTTCATAACTTATGAATGCAGAAGTCAAGTCAGAAACTTAATCTTTTAAGTAATGCGATCCGACTTTAAGATTTTAATTAAAAGTCTTTTAATATTGTTGTTTCTTTGAAATAGACAACTCTCTGTTCTTAAGTCGTAATTCTTGTCAACGGACACTTGGTGAGTTTTATTCGGAAATAACATATAACAACAAATTATTGAGATCATAAAACAATTCTAGAATCAATTTCACAAAGTATTTGCTATCGGAAATCGATAATCGAACCAGGTTTATAATCTTGCGCAATAGTGATCCAATAGTATGGATGTAGTTAATCAAGAAGTTATCCACTAGGGAAACATTGTGCAGTAATTTCAAGCTACCTTCTTCACTAGGCCTTTCTGAGGGGATTTAAACGTAGACTTGTACCTCAGACCTCAAGTCTCTTGAAGCCTCTACCGACTTTCTCTACTTCTATCTTATTTTGATAATGCTGGATAAATAAATAATTCTGGCGAAGAATTATTTCGCCTCGCACTGAACTGGAACACATGTAGAAGTTACCGGCCAACTTTCAGCATTAAAGACGCACCAGAAGAAGATCGATGGAAGACTTTAAGTTCATGAGCTTTTTGTGGGAGAGGTCGCTGGTCCAACGCTGGAGTAAAGTCAGTATAATTAATCAAAAATGAGGATCCTCTACCATGACCGCGAGATTCGATAGATACAGCGGTCACCAGCCCGCAATAAAGGCAAAATCCAAAGATGCCGACAACGAAGCTAGGCCCGCAGTAGCCGGCGGCCCCGCTGTTTCTGGCTACGGTAGCGGCTAGGATAGCGCTGATGCTAAGGGGATCAGTTTTTGTGGCAATGAATGTGTGGGCCTAGAGTCCAGCTGTGCAGGAATATCCACTGAAACGATAACGACGAAGCACTGCCACATGAAATCAGATTAAGTTTGGGCCTGGTTTTAATAACTATAAAATAATTTATTTGTGTGTCACCTGAATATATTTATGAGTAGACATAGAAAACAAATTGGCGTTTACTGACATTCATGTACCAACAGTAACCCTTGTTGATATGGGATCAGTTAACAAAGCTATATAAATACACTCAGTTCTCGGACATGGTCTCCTAGAGTTCAGTGTCCTCGTTTATCAAACATGGCGTCACAACAAAAGTCCGCACTGAAGCTTTCCAACAAACAACGCAAAATAAAAACAAAAATCATCGCCCGCAACAAAATGTCAAAATGTAATTGTGTGTTAACAAACAACGCCCGGTTTGTTTGTGTCCAATTTAATTTTGTAATTAAGGAAGTTTAGCTCGAGTTACCTGTTGTCGGACCTGTTTTGTTTGAAAAAGACAGAGAGAGAGAGAGAATGCAGAGGAAAATCGTTTATAAACTCAAAACATTATCGAAGTTAACCTTTATATAACAATTTGGGGTAATGTAATATTAACACCTTATAACATACCACTTATGTGATCCCTTCAAATAATATGATGATATAGATTCCCCTATAATTTAAAATTGCCTTGAATCAAAATGAAGATTTCTTAGTCGAAACAAAAGTAGAGAAAAGCTATCAGGTTAAAACTATTAATTAAATAAAAAAACAGAAGACCATAAATTTTAGTGCAATTCGGAAATTTCTTTAAATAATTACTCACCTAGGAGCAGTGGTCCCGCTTTATTATACCAAAAAATTCACTTCCGTGCCCTAACCATTTGCTTATTAGCTAACGTCAACTGACTCAAGTCGAAAAATGTATTCATGAGCAACTTTCTTGAGACTTCAGAAAGTAAAACCAAAGATATAAACCGCTCAGCATTAAGAATAAAGCGGAATTCAATATAAAGAAATTAGCAAATAATATCTAGCTAATATATTCAATTAAAAAAAACTTTATAGAACAAAATTAACAACTAATAAATCTAATGTGATTGCGAGTGCCGAACAACTGTTCCACTTTGAAATGGACAGAAGAGAACATGGTGAGCTGACTGCCAACCTCCGCTAGGAATGCTACCTTAAGAAAAATATTGGCACCTGCGATAAAAAAATAGCCAAAATTTATTTTCAAACATTAAGCGTATCAAAAGAAAAGGCGTTTAGAAACACGTTTATAATTTCATAAACATAATAATGAATATCTAAAAATATATTTATAATTTCGATGGATAAATTATTAAAGTTATTTTTATCTCAATCAACACGACCAGAGAATTTTAATTGTTTTTTTTTAAAGTTGATGCCTAAATAATTTATATCTCAGAACCACGTTATCTGCCAGTGCTAAATCAGTATTTATAATTAACAAAATTACAAGCAAAACACACACAAGATTAATTACCAGTAATGTTACAAGCAGGATGTGTGTAGGAGTGCCGCGACCGACCGGGACCAGACAGCGTATTCTGACGCAGACGACCTTGCAGCGGAAGTGACAAGCGAAGGCGAGTATTTCTTGACTAATATATCGCATTATTTTAATGTTTGTAACATTGTTTTCCGTATATTTTTCCCGCATTAAAAGCAAAGAAAAATACATATAACAACTGTATTTAGATAAGTGTTTCTATTCCAAACTAACGCTCTTCAAACTAATCATGTACATAAAATAAGATACTGACCGACTCTCTGAAACGGCTCTAACGATTTCGATGAAATTTTGTAACTAGACTTTAATTTTTAAATATCTACATATAGAGGCAAGAATGATAAATCGTTTGACAACAATGCAATTTTTTTTCCGGAACCTAAAATTTTTGTGACATAACTAGATGTTACTTACGATGACAGATGACAGCTCAAAGTGAAGCGCAGTCCACAGCTAATCAAACAGAATCAATAAAATACATGTACTTCTATGATACCCCCACAGGATCAACATACAAACCCGCCCTCACAATCCATCACACTGTGTTCTATTTTAAATGGTAGTAGTTAATAAACTTTCTTTATCAGAATTTAATGGAATAATTTCCATTTATCAGTTTATTTAAAAAATACAGCAAGTTCTAGAAAGCAAACGTCTAGATAGACTTAACAAAAAATAAACTAAAATTAGTGGTTGGTGTGGTGATTCTGTTCGTGTGTTCATACAGTATCACTATTATTAAATAATTCCAATTAATTATTCAGTTCCAACACAATAAATATTTAACAGGGTGAATTCATCTAAGCTACATATTTATGCATGAAGGGAATGTGTCAGCTTAAATGCTAAGGTTGGGTTAATCTTGATACATTGATATTTAGCTATATTTATAGGAAAGTGTAAAATCAGAATCTTAGCTAATGAAAAACAATCTATCTTATGAGTCAGACTTTACATATATACGTTGAGCACACCTACACGAACCGGAAATGGCACACACAAATACAATTAATCTTCCCTCGTTATTTCAATTGATTGGTGAAACATTTATTGAAAAATAAGTGAATATATACATAAAAGTCCATGACCCAGATGGATTTACAAAGACTAATAATTAAAATTATGCAAATACTTGGCATACTTTTCTTTCCTTATTCTTTCAAATGTACATATACTCGCTGGACGATTGTCCTTGTATATTCTTAAACCTAAGCATAGAACTATGTTCGATAACTACATTTATAGACATTTTTTAAGAGAAGAGACCAATGGGCCGCCTAAAGTGATCACCGCAAGACATTTCCAAAAAAAATATATAATTAATGCACACTGGTGTTTTATTATCAAAACATCCTGTGGAAAATAGTGAAGGTAATATACATAATTAACCTTTCAATTTTTTTAAAAAGGTTAATAGTTTATATTACTCGGTTTTTCTGTTTCATTGGTTTACTCTGATTTCCGCTACCGCTTCTACTTTGCGTCTAACAAAAGCGTGTCATTGCGATTGTTAATTGTCACAAGTTGTTTTGTGATAAAATGGATCTAAATTTTAATGCAATTACAACGACAGGGAACGATACGACACGACGAAGTGACATGCTAACAATTTTTTTGAAAGCTTTTGTATTAACTACGTTGTGACCAACAACTCAACTGGTCATTTATGTCTCTCTCCGAATGTACCTCCAATATGACTCCTTGCTTCTCAAGGTGTCAAGAGGTGATAAGAGTGGCATGGCATTTGAAATTGACTTATTAAGACCTTACAAGATCTTTTAGAGGTCATACTAGACAGTGTTAATGGATCGACTAACAGAAACTCTACCGTTAATTTCTTTTTAGAAACCCTGTCAACCTACAAAAGGACATATATCTAAAATCAGTTTACAAATGGCGTAGATTGCATCTAGAGATCCTGTACTAAAGTTTATATATTCCAATAATGTGATCAAACCATGATATTCTTGGAATAAAACTAATTTAACGTTTTATTGTACGTTTTTTGTTCTAGACGTTTCGAGCACCTTATAGCGCTCGTGGGCACGAGGGGGAGGGGGGGGAGGTATCTGACCTGCCAATATCAGAAATAAACGCGATAAATACCGTAAAATTAGTTACAAAAGCAAGACGAATGAAACTTGAAGCTCTTCGGAAATTCTTATCATTTTTCTAAAGTTACAATAATTTTGTTGTTCGGTTAAGATTTTGAAGGAAAGTGTAACTCTTGACGTGTGTGGGAGGAACCGTGATTGGTTAATGAATACAGATGTCGTGATATATGAGTGTTTTGATTGGTGAAAGGAATACAAGCGAGAATGAACGTTAGCGTAACTATGTAAGTGTCATTTTTGTGTACTTAAAACTAAATATTTCATTTAAGCTGTTAACGACGCGACATTAGTTTTGTTCTAAGAATATCATAGTATGATTAAACATAAGAATTCTCTGTATAATATGCTTACTTTCTGAACAGTAACTTTAAAGCTGTTATTATCAATATGACAACAAGACTAACCACAATTGTTTTGATACTAAACGCGTCAGTTGATAAAGAAACAAATTTTACAAAAGACTTGACTTGAAACGCACCGCAGTATTAAGGTCAACGAACTGTATATTGCCTAGTTACGAAGGAACAAACCAAATGTATAAATACGTCGAGTCGAAAGATCTATCGAAATCAGAAGGGAAAAGTATTGTAACAAAACGTTCAGATTTAATACGTTTTCGTTGCCATTGAAAATAAAAATATTATGCGTTTTATAAAACAATATCCAAATTTAAATGCCTGACTAACCCGTTAATCTAAACAACGTCTAAAATCAATGCAATTACACAAAACAGTTGAACTATATTCGATTAGTTCTGAATAAAATATTTAAATAATCATTATTTACTACGTCACCAAGTCCATAAGAACAGGTTACCCATCAGACACATAAATATATGTATACTAGTGAGCCACCCCGGCTTCGCCCGGGTACCACTTATTATGTTGATCCGATCGCTACCAAACACAGGATTACTCTCTAAGATATGTTGCAACTAAAACAAATCGGAAAATTCGTAAAGTGGCAATATTTTAAGGTACACATCTGATAAACCAGCCCTTCACTTATCATTCTGGGTAACATCGCAGCAAATTTACCGGAGTGGGGTCCCTAGAACAAACCTACCCCTATTACATCACGTAATTCCTTATATCGATCCTTTTGAATGCGAAAATGCTTTGACAAGACAAATGTAGTCGAAAAAATCTTAATTAACTTTAAAAGCCTTTACAGCTAAAATAATATAACACACACAATCTTCCCTTAAAGCTGGCTAAGGGTAATTAGCTAGTTAATAAATAGCGACATAAGCGGTGAACTTACAACGCGGCAATTAAGAGGTACGAGGTACAGACAGAAAAACAAACAACGACCTTAAAGAAGAGTCTAAAAATAAAGAATAAAGTTTCGTGAGGGACGTCCGCGAAGCGTACAGCGTAGAGTAAAAAAAACGATAAACATAACTAGTTGAGATTATAATATACCTAATATTATAATTTACACTAAAAAACTAGCAGTTTTTATCGTATCTAAACTTAATCGTTGTTGTCACGTGAAAATCCGTAATTTGGGGGAGAAGGCTCCTTCGAGTAATAGGCATAAGTGCTTCTCCGGTTGTGTAGGTCTGGTAGATAAAATAACAACTGATTGTCCTCAACACGCCGGTTAAATACGACTGAAGTAGGTTTTTTTTAATGTTATAAGGTGGCAAACGAGCATGAGGATCACCTGATGTTAGGGGAACGCTACCCATAGACATCCACAACAAGCAAATGTGTTGCAGATGCGTTGCCTACCTTTAATGGGCAGAACGCATAGACAGGAAAGAGGATATTTCCTTTTCACCATTAATCCACTTCCCTTTCCCATCCTATCTTTATAAGGAAAGGGTGGGAAGGGGAAGAGGACTCAAATTAGGCCTCCGGCACGTCACTCATCAGACGAAACGCAGAATACTTCTACTTCACGCCTGTTTTCTGTGAGGTCTTGGTATTTTACCGGTCAAGCCGGCCAATTCGTGCAACAGATGTTGTGTCGTGTCTACAAAGGTATTGATTGATGGGTTATCTAAATCAACCCATTAAACCGCGTTACAGCAAAGTGTTCGGGGATCTTTCTGTTTAATCTCTGTCCAATAAATGAGTGCAATCTTTTGATCAAGCTAATTAACGTTTAATTATCATTATCTTTCATAATTTAAACTCGTTCATATTTAAAATTCATTCAATATGGCGTCACCATATGACTTAATATGCATCCGCTGCCATTTTGCGTAACTGTGTGAATTACGTCAAACAAGACGCAGATGAAATTGATATCGAAGCTGTAATTAACAAACAAGGTCTTTTTTTATTATTTAAGGACTTATGACAACAATAGAATTTTAATTCTGACAAAATATGGTAAATGGAGGTTTTATGTGCCTCAAGAACATGTCTGTGTGCAAAATTTCATGGTTAGCGATGGAGTCGTTAAGCAATTAAGCAAACACACAAACGAAGCTTCGGATTTACAATATTAGTTAGGAGGCAAACCTTGTAGACAAAAACTACTCAACAAATTTTCATACGAAGGTTTACCGCAACCAACGCGAACCAATGGCGCTAGTGTTGCTTGGCAACACAAAGAACAGGAACAAATAACTATAATCATAAACAACAATACATATAGGTATAGTACACAATTACTAAAAGTATTAAATAACTACAACTACTAGTACGGAATAGATATAGGACCCCTAAAGATACCTAAAGTATTTGCAAAATTATCGTAGTATATGTGACGAAAGAGGTATCACATTCTGTACGAAAAAAAACACTTTCACTATTCTAATGTATAAATAACTGAATACAAATAACAGACACACACAGATTTCTTTCATACGATAAATTACATCGATAAATTGTCTATTTAGACACAAATGTCTACATCCTTATTCCATTCAGACACATGTCAAACGTGCGTAACAGATAATATTTCGACAAGAAACTTACTCAATAACGTCAATAGCGTAATCCATTCACGAGTTTACCCTTCAATAGAATCATAGAGATACGTCGATCTCGTTCGTACATTATGGTATATCATAAGCTAGACACGTACAAATAACTTGTAAGTAATTCGTCACGCCCTTGAAATACTTTCGCCAGCGAAAGAGAGAGTGCGGCCGATGATCGCACGCAACGCTTGGAGATGTTCCAAGCGTTGCGGCGGGTCAAGGCCGCGAGATGGAGCGGCAGCGTGACGTGACAACGGTCACGCTGTCACTCGTATCATGTACCCGTCACGCGGTTACGTCGGATACGACCGCAGTAAACAAAGAAGAATGTACGAGTCGGGTTCATTACGTTTTGGGATAAACAAATACATTACACGCAGCCAAAGTAATTAGAGATTGTCTCAAGAATCCAAAAGATTTCTTGTTACTTCAACACTAGGGAGGGAGAAGTTTGTCATAATTACAAGTGACCGAATAAATACATAACAATCTATCGCAAATTTCCACCGTAAATATACCAATTGAATTCCCGTAAAAACTCTGATCACAACAGTCACAAGTTGATACATAAAATCCTATAAAAGCAAACATCAGTTAAAGCTTACCTTTAAATAAATTGGTCGAAAAAAGACTCCCAGCGGGAAAACATGACGGCAACAACTCTCCAACAGAAGTAACAACAATGGAAGTCGATACAACTTTTAACGAAAACCGACGTACAGTTGAAATATTAATTAATCCCAATCAAAAACAGCGATAAGTTAATAAACGAAATGCTTTATCATTAATTATAAATGTTTTAATTAGATTTTTTTGATAACATTTTAAGACCGAAGGACCGATAAGTTATATTAAATCGTTAATTAACTAATCATTACTTTGTTAGTTTATTTACAAATCGATTTTTTTTTAATGGAACAAGGTACGTTAGTTCAGCGTCTCTAACAACTTAATGAGTTGCAGATTTCTTGATCTTTAATGGAGAGAAAAAAACAGGAAAAAGGATGTTTCTTTTTCCCCGTCAAACCCTCTTCCCTTCCCATCTTTATTTAGTAAGGGTAAGAGGACTAGAATTAAGCCTCCGGTACCTCCCTCATCAGACGACACGTACTACTTCTACATCACATCTGTCTTCTGTGACGTCATGGTATTTCACCGGTCGAGTCGGCCAATCCGTGCAACAGATATTTTTGTTACAGGCTCTACCATTATATATTATAATAACAGAAACATGACATACAAAAAGACACCAAAACATGGCGGCATTGGTACTGCCTATTCAATTGGTGTATTACTTTCTACATAAGTTACGTAATCCCTTTTGTAGGTTATATCAAAGACAGAATTTATAAAAGGGGAATAGTTAACAATGGTCTGAAACCAAAAGATTAGGTATGAATCATTCCTTAGGTTCACATTTAAACGAGAGATTATTTGAACCAATACAAGAGATTGTATTCTTCATTTCGCTATATTATTGGTCGAGCTAATGACGTTTGAGGGAAACAATTATGCGTCTCCCGAGTTCTGAAAATTACCCAACTAATCTGTAATGGTAACATTTTAAATCCAATTATTATCCGAAAACGAAAGGGCAACACAAAATTTAACAATTCCAACCGTTAGCACCCGACTCGAAGATGCAATGACCTTTTTAATAGTCCTAAAACCTCACCAATACTTACACTAATACAAGGATTCGCAACTGCTAAACCCAAGAGGTACTTTAGAGAAATTCCGCCTTTAAATCTTTATCCCGTCATTAGACCTTTTGTAATGATAATTCGGTTCCTCTAAGCGTCCAATCCTTTTGTCGCAGTACGCATGGATTATTTCCACTCCACCTCTCGATTTAATTCTTAACGTTACTGATAAGACAGGAAAAAAGATATTTCCTTTCACCGTTACCCCCTCCCCATCCAATCCTCTTTCCTGTCCTATCCTTATGAGCAAAAGATTGGGAAAGGGAAGAGGACTGAAATTAGGCCTCCGGCATCTCACTAATCTCACGGAACGCAGAGTACTTCTACCTCACGCCTGTTTTCTGTGAGGTCGTGGTATTTCGGTCGAGCCGGCAAATTCGTGCAACAGACATTGTTGTTGCGGGCTCTACCACTATTGAAAATGTCATTAATGTCCTTCAACGCACCACTTTTCTCGTGGATGTTCCTAGGTGGCGCTATCACATTAAGTGACCCGAAACTCGGGACGCATTACTGTATATGGAAAAACATATAAAATCAACTTAACCTAAATATTGAGACAGAACCTCTAAAACTTCAGTGAGGTCAAACGCGATACGCAATTCGCGTTCGCCAAATTACAAATCCGAAAAGCGAAACATAAAAGCGAATCCGAACGAAACAATATGGCGGCCGGAATGATAAATCACGCTACACAATTCATTGATGTGATTCGCCATTGTGGAAATGCGATACACGAATGATTTACAAAAAACATTTGGGCTTACGTTATTGTACGAATTCCTTCGCCATTAGACGTTATTGGATCGAAAACTTAATGCGACTAACTTACGGTAAAACGAACGCGTTTAAATAATATCCTTATAATTGTTTTATATTATGTATTGTATATATTTATACCCAACGAGACGGAGACAAAATTTTAACCACCGCATAATAATAATATCCTAGGACATATTCACACCCGGCCATCTGATCCCAAACTAAGCAGAGCTTGTGCTATGCCAACCAGATAACTGATATACTACATATACTACTTTTGTTTTGTAAATACATACTTAAATAGATAATTACACCCAGACTCAGGACAAACATGTTTCATGCACACAAATGTCTGTCCTGGGTGGGAATAGAACCCACGACCGCAGGCATAAGGACTGCCGATCGAAATGAAAACTCAAAACAGATGAAAAACAGTTTCAAAAAAAAATTCCAATAAGCAAATTTCATGTTGGGCATGTAGCTCGTGCGAACCTATAAGAATTTCCCCTACCAAATATCGTTATAACGCGGCTTATGAAGTTCCCACTTCAAATATACAAAGCTATTTAGTTCTGCTGGCGACTCGTTTACTCTTTTGTTCCTTTATTACGCTGTTGACGGTTCCCGCTTTGTCAATCATAAGGTAGTTAATAAATTAAATAGAAAACAGCAAATGGTATAACACACTACAGTACTATTTAATTAACCCTAAAAGCCTTAAGCCTAGGCACAGCTCGAAACAGTACGGACGTTATCTTTGTATTACCATGACCGTTGCCAACACAACAGGGGTGCACGCGAGACCGGCCTTTGTAACCTCTTAGTTAATGCCCACGATTAAATCACAATGTTTTACGGTGGACGTTGCGACTGAATTTGCGGCACCTGACATAGTTCGTTAGCTCGGCAAACGGCTAAAATGAAATACTACATAACAACGAAAAATACAACAGTGAAGGTGTTGTTAGGTGTACATATAGTTTTTTTTAGAAGCATAACAATTCAATACATCGTCGCAGATTTCTTATTTAATGACCTCTTCACAATGCATCGAAATTAAATTGTTAAAAACTTACCCCACGGGGAACAGTACATTTATCCGGAGTAAAAATAGCCTATGTGCTATTCCAGATTATAATCTATCCCTGTACCAAATTTCATCCAGATCCGTTCAGCCGGTTTTGAGTGAAAGAGTAACAAACATCCATACATATATGGTAAACATTCGCATTTATAATATTATGGCGTTGAAGTAGCTAGATTCTTATATTTTTTGACAAACATTTTTCTTATTTATCGTAAAAAATATTATTTTTTTCATAAAAGTATCCTATGTTACTTCTAATACCTCCAAGAATACGTGTACAAAGTTTCGTGATGATCGGTTGAGTAGTTTTCGCGTGAAAGCGTAACAAACAAACTTACATTCAATTTATAATGTTAAGTAGGGATTAAGTACGTTAACCCTAAACATCAGAAGAAAACCAAAGGCGCATTGCTGTACTGAACGGGGTTGTCTGCCTTCAACGTCTCATTTAATTATACAGTTTGCTATTGCATAAAGATTATAATGTAATAAGCACATATAAAGGAATGTACAATGTACTCATTATAAGTACATCAATGTTAATACGACAAAGCTAGACATCATTTCCAATTAGAAACAAAGGCAAATCAATACAATTGTAGTTGTCATGGTAATTACGGCTTAGCCAATTATACTAATACCGCCACTATAAAGCAATTACGCTTAACTTCTTTGCGAAATTTCATATTGTTTAAAGACTACATTATATGTACACACATACAGACATTTTATAAGTAATGATAGAAAGCGAGGGAGCAGTTCACAATAGTAAATAGACAAAAACATTGCATATCCAAGTATACTATACAATAATCAATAAAAAATTCTTCGCTTTTACAGTGGAATTGCACAGACGCGATTCATTCATGCTATTATTTACACTTTTATGAAAGAACTAGTGACCCGCCCCGGTTTCGTCCGGGTACCACTAATTATGTTGACCGATCGCTACCAAACACAGGAATGTGCCAATCTGGACAATCCCTGTAAATTTCATCGAAATCGGAACAGCCGTTTCGGAGTCTATAGGTCTATAGGGAACATACATACTTCGCTTTTTACTTCTCATACCTCCAAGAATGTGTACAAAGTTTCATGATGATCGGTTGAGTAGTTTTCGCGTGAAAGCGTAACAAACAGACTTACATTCACATTTATAATATTAGTAGGGATGTAGGAGATAGGCAAAGTTACCTATATGTATAAAAATGTTATGTTCGTTTGTTCAAAATCGCAAATCTAAAGACCTCTACTGATAGTTTTAAAATGCTTACACACTATTTCCGAGCGATAGGAAAATACTTAAAGCCGGTTTCCATAGCAACAACTTTTTGAATAGAAACAAACAATCATTGATCCACGCCTAATTATCCGACTGATTTACGAGGTCATACTCTCTAAGAACGAAAACTAAAACTAAGCGCCGACACCGCGCGGCCGGGTTACCCCGGTAGTTTGGCTTACTCAATTAGCTGCGGCGACCTTACTTAATGACTTAAGTGGTTATATAATACCGCAGAGTAATAAATACAATATACTGAGTTGCCTTCTTGGATAGAGCCTTATTTTATACGTTTAGCAACTGGGCTAATATTCTCAGTGAATTAAAGACTATCGAAATAATTTACTAATGTTTCTTTTAACAATTCAAACTACCAACAGTGGTAGAGCCCGCAACACCATCTGTTGCACGAACTGGACGGCTCGACCGGTGAAATACCACGACCTCACAGAAGACAGGCGTGAAGTAAAGGTATTGTACGTTTCGTCTGATGAGTGACACAAGTCTAGTACTCTCCCCATTATTAGGAATGGATTTTGGCGAGGGTCGGAAAAGTAAATAGACTTTTTCCTATGCATTCCCTTCTCTGTCCATTAAAGGTAGGCAACGCATCTCCAACCCATTAGATAGTTGCTTATGGGGACATAATTTTTTTTATGTGACAAGGCGGCAAACGAGCAAGCAGATCACCCGATGTAAGGTGAGCGCCACCCATAGACATCTGCAACAAGCAAATGGGTTGCAGATACGTTGCCTACCTTTAATGGATAGAGGAGGGCGTAGACAGGAAAAGGATATTTCCCTTTCCCCGTCAATCCCCTTCCCGTCCAATCCTCCTCCCTTTCCCATCCTATCCCCTTTATGAGGAACGGATGAGAAGGGGAAGAGGATTGAAATTAGGCCCCCGGCACCTCACTCATCAGACGAAACGCAGAGCACTTCCACTTCACCCCTGTTTTCTGTGAGGTCGTGGTATTTCACCGGTCGAGCCGGCCAATTCGTGCAACAGATGGTGTTGCGGACTCTACCACTGCTATTTAAACCTTAAAAATATGTTTATTTCTTAAATAAACATATTTTTAAGGTTTTATTTTGGATAAAGCTCAACCTATAAGCCTTCTTTTTCTGCTGTAGTAACAAGGTAAGATTACGATTTGACGTCGATAGATTAGCACGTTAAATTGCAAACGTTTCGTTTAGTACGCTAGTGACATTATGAACTAACGATGATTACAATTTTACGGTAACAGGGATATATCGATTAGTTGATTTTCGTGTTACTTTTAATTTGCTCGCACATTACATTAGCTTATAAATAGAACGAGTCCAGAAGGGCTTGTTGTGGTGTAATGGGTAGAAAAAAGGAAATGGTCGATCAATTATCAACATATTTTACAAGTAACAAGATATAATAATAAATCAGCCTTTTCTAGAATCTTTCCCACTGCAGGGAACAAGCCTCCTCTCCGAGAGAGGGAATGACCCGTAATACACCACGCTGGCCCAGTGCGAATATAGTGATTCTAAGACATACCGGTTCCAA
Organism: Papilio elwesi; assembly: GCA_029849275.1. Classification (NCBI taxonomy): domain Eukaryota; kingdom Metazoa; phylum Arthropoda; class Insecta; order Lepidoptera; family Papilionidae; genus Papilio; species Papilio elwesi. Next base: position 5,647,819 of record CM056697.1, read on the forward strand.
CAAACTAAGGTTGTAATAAATTTTGATTATTAAACTAATAGTAATTAGTAGCGTAAGCTTTACAGCTTTTAATTTACATTAAAGTGAAATAGTAAAACTGTACTGAGTTATTTTCTATAAAAAAACGAGTTAAAAAACGTAATAGAACAGAGAGAAAACATTTCAATTGTTTGTTTGTTCTGGATTAACAAAAGCAATTTTAAGAATTCTCTCACCAATAGAAATCTCTTGCCAGCCAGTAACCTAAGCGAGCCAAGTTGGGGCGGGGTTGCTAGCTAAATAAATACAGTATAAGCTTTGTAAGAGACGGGATTCTTACCACGATTAGACTTTGAGCTCCCGATATTTCAGCACAGTTGCATGCGCCATGGTCACGCGCTGACTGGAGTTATGCGGTTAAACATTTACCGCGGTTTTGAAACGTCGACAAGTCGCTTACAGTAACGAGACAAAAAATTTTACCCTCGCAAAAAACGACGTAAGCAAAACGAATACTAAAAGGTGCAAGTGCTACAGAAAGCTGAACGATTATGAGAAAAAAAGCAATTTTGCAACGACCGATAATGTTAGGGATTTTGTGTTGAAGGTAACATCTCCTATAAATTATAGACCAAAAATCAACGATGTACTTTCAAATGATCTAAGTATTTTTGTGACGACAATAACGCTTGGTGTGTTACTGACTTACCCCCATATGTTTATTTATGTGTGATTTGATGGAGCTAAACAGTGACAAATATAAGCATTTAATCACACAAGCAGGAAGGGATTTGAGGAAAATTTATCAAGGAAAAGTAAGTTCCAATGTTTGTATTTAAAACTAGCTGTTCCCCGCGGTTTCACCCGCCTTGCAATTTTACTTAACCTTTCAACTGAACTGCTATTTTATATCATTTTTATCGGTCAAATGTTTGACATGGTTCTATAAAATGATATAACTTTTTTATTTATCAATCGATTGAGATAAAACAAACACTAAATGTAAGTGAAGCTTATCACAATATATTAGTTAAAACCGCACCCAAATTGGTTAAGCCGTTTCTGAGATTAGCGGCATCAAACGCACAGACAAACAGACATGCAGACAAACAGACATATAGACAAACAGACATACAGACAAACAGACATACAGACAAACAGACACACAGACAAACAGACATAGACAAACAGACATACAGACAAACAGACATACAGACAAACAGACAAACAGACATACAGACAAACAAACAAACAGACAAAAATTGTAATAATCGTGGTTTTGGGATTTATTGCATTTACGAAGGCCCCCAATAACAGTTTTTCTCAAATATCTTACATGTACAGACAGCGATCAGTTATAGTTTTATTATATGTATGTATAGATGATATCGGTCACGTACCAACTAAATGACGGTATTATTAAGCATTCCTCGTGTTATTGATCTGTATTTAAATGGGTTAATAATTAATACGTAGTTTGTTTGAATTAAAAAAAACTAGTGCAATAAGCAAATGTGTCTAAGGTCGGTAATAATAAATATATAAATAATAAATCGGCCTTTTTTAGAATGTTTTTCACTGCAGGGCCACAACCTCCGAGAGAGGGAATGAGCCGTAATCCACCACGCTGGCACAGTGCGGGTTGGTGAATGTCATATGTCTTCGAATTTGGTGGTTCTAAGAACATGCCGGTTTCCTCACCATGTTTTCCTTCGCCGTTTTTGGAGCAGTGGTGATGAAATAAATTACACAAAGTAAAGCGCCTGCCTGGGAACCCGCAACCTACAGTACGTAAGTCGAGGCCTAAACCGCTGAGCCACCACTTCTTCTATGATAGTAGATATTAACGTAAGCGTAGATATTAGCGTGAGCTTTCTGATTTCCACCAAGAGCTCCATATGGTTGGACACATTAAACTAAACGAACTGAGATGGGCTGGCCACGTGCAGCGGATGGATGAAGCCAGAGCGTCCAAGTGTCTCATTGACAACAATCCCGAGGGTGGTCGAAGTCGGGGAAGATCAAAGCTTCATTAGTTGGACGACGTGAATCGAGACGCCAATAAAGTTGGGATAGCGAACTGGAAAACTGACGCACAGGCCGATAAATTGCGTGACCAAGCTGACCCGCAAGGCTTTAGGACTGGAAGAAGATGATAAATATCTTAGATAGGTTACGTATAAGCGTTATATTGAACGTAGAATGGGATTCCTTTAACATTTAATTGGTTTCTATTAACGCTTCATAAAACTACACAAAGCTCGACATAGGGGTGTTGGTATGTAGCATACAAAGAATAAAAACCGTCGAGGATTACATTTGAAAGACTTAACGGAATGAGAAAATCACAAAAGACGACTGAAGGGGGAGCGTAGGTTCGAACACGGGACCGCAATTATCCCCCTCCCCGCCTCCCCCCGACGAAAGCGACACCCCGGCGCTAATGCTACACGACTCCATCCTCGATCCATTTCGTCGCATCAAAAACCTCCCCGAGCTCGTTCAAATACGATATAAACACCATATAGCAATTTTTTATAGACAGACCATTAAATAGTGTAACCGACGAAAATGTTTTCGTATTCCTAATTCCTACCCTTACACATATTATAAAATAAAATGGAAATGGGTAGAAGTCTACCCTAATAGTATATACGGCTCTTTAAATCTCTTCTAATATTAATATAAATGCGAAAGTAAGTCTGTCTGCCTGTTAGGAAGTACAAGAAAAGAAAATTAGACAAATACAGAAGAATTAAGGTAGGTAGTGACATTTACGGAGTCATTACAAAATGTGAAACTGAAATGAACGCAAGTAAGAAAATTGTCAAGCGCCGCGCCTTACAAAATGAGCGTTGTGCCGCCGCGCCTGGGGAAGCTTATTTAAATGTACATATGTATTAATTTATTAGTAAATTAGTTAGCCTTAAAGATTAAAAATGCTATCCCAAGTACTGCATTATTCCCCGCGGACGGTGTCGCTGGCACCTCAAGTTACATATAAATATAAGCAGGAAGTTCTGTATCTTCAAAATTGTAGTTTTTTATACATAAATACAATTCGATAGTCAGACAAGCAGCAGTGGTGGCTCAGCGGTTTAGGCCACGACTTACGTACTGTAGGTCGCGGGTTCGAACCCAGGCAGGCGCTTTTCTTTGTGTAATTTATTTCATCACCTCTGCTCCAAAAAACATGGTGAGGAAACCGGCATGTTCTTAGAACCATCAAATTCGAAGATACGCGAGATCCACCAACCTGCACTGGGCCAGCGTGGTGGATTACGGCTCATTCTCTCTCTCGGAGAGGAGGCCTGTGTCCCTGCAGTGGGAAACATTCTAGAAAAGGCCGTTTTATTATTATTATTCAGACAAAGTTTGTCCCAAATTATGTTAAGGTTATCGTGGTAAACCTACATAAGACACAAAATCAAGGCCTCCGCTCCGCTATGGGGTGTGATGTGGACCGTAGGGAGAAAATTAAATTGTCTGCAAAGCTTCCCGAATCACTTCCAATACAATTACTAGTATTGTGGCAGAGGTGCGGGTAACCTGTTGCTATATATGCCTCACGATATCGTATTAATTTCAACCAGCCTATTTCACTACAAGACATGTAAATGAAGACCAATTAAAGATAGTGGACTATCCGTTGATTGACAAATATATAATTAAGAAAAGCTTTTACTTCTACACACAAGAAGAAAGGCATTTAAAGATCATTTAAAAAAATGGGATTCATACAGTACCAAGCTTTTATATACTAGTCGTAATGTATTATTTAGTTACATATATACATGAGTTTGAGACGGGGATGGAAAGAGAAAGCGCGAGAAGAAAGGACTTTAAGTTCAACTTCCAACCTAAATTAAATATTCCCAAACGTAATGTTGATTATCAAGATGTGTTAATCCCTACTAATATTATAAATGTGAATGTAAGTTTGTTTTGTTACGCTTACAGACAAAAACTACTCAACCGATCATCATGAAACTTTGTACACATATTCTTGGAGGTAATAAAAGTAACATAGGATACTTTTATGAAAAAAAGTATATAAAAAGCGAAGTATGTATGTTCCCTACAGGCCTTTAGACTCGGAAACGGCTCGACCGATTTCGATGAAATTTACAGGGATTGTCCAGATTGGCACAGCGGGTGTTCCTGTGTTTGGTAGCATCTTATCGCATTATATAACGATCGGATCAACATAATTAGGTACCCTGGCGAAGCCGGGGCGGGTCACTAGTATGTAATAAATTACTAGAAAATATTAAAACATTTATGTCTTAAAAATAATTTGTAAGCAGAATCAAGGCATTTTTTTCAAATACAATGTTAATGAATAAAGAAATACAAACACCCGTAAGCTAAAGCGGTAGGCAGAGATTATGGATTTCCATTTAGAACGTTCCTGTCACAGTTCTCTCACTTCTGAAAATCACAAACAGTTTTAAAAAATCATTTTATTGTTAAGAATTTAATACAAGCACGATCAGTAGTCGGCGATAACAAATCACTAGTTTCCATTATTCTGCGAATAGGCTACGTGGGACACGAATCGTTCAGTGGAGCAGCAATGTAAATGTCGGAATATTGTAAGTTATCGCGCGGCCTCCGTCCACGGAAGTCTGATTGTGGCCAATCTGACCGCTGTCGCGAATCAACCATAACGAAATATTCAGTATATATATAAATCCCAAGGATAACACACATTACGTAATGGTATTTTAAGTTACTTTCCCGTTAGTATTGTCAACGTAAAACATTTGCTAGACATGAATTTCTTTTTCTTAAAGTAATTAATATTTACTGTGTGAATAACAAATTCGTTGGTATTTTTTTTATTATTACTGAGGCCTATATTTATATATATATATATATATATATATATATATATATATATATATATATATATATATATTATATTATCTAATCCTATCTCTTACATTTATATTTACACATATTTCAAGTAACAAACCCTTTAATAGACCTACCTAGAGTCACGCTGTAGGTATGGGTTCTATTCCCACCAAGGACAGACATTTGTGTGCATAAAACATGTATGTATTGAGTCTGGGTGTAATTATCTATTTAAGTATGTATTTACAAAAGAAAAGTAGTATATGTGGTATTTCAGTTATCTGGTTGCCATAGCACAAGCTCTGCTTAGTTTGGGATCAGATGGCCGTGTGTGAATATGTCCTAGGATGTTATTATTATTAATAAAAATTGATTAACGGCTCCTTAACAATTTATTGTGAATTTGCGCAACAAATAAGGAAACAGTATACCGCGACTGTAAGTTTTAAATTTACAACTTCGATGTTTCGACGGAGCCTCACAAGAAACATTGTACGAGCAAAATATTTGCCAACTTTGTACAGCATCCAAGTTGGAATTATGCAGCCATTTTGTATCTGTTCGTTCGATGTTACAAAAATATGTCGGAAGAGAAAGGAAAAGAATATAAAATACCGACTCAATCAGGCTGACGACAGTTTTGGATAATATTGCAGGATGCCATACGCCGAGTATGCTGTGGTAATTAATTTTTTAATTTAATTCCCTGTTCTCCTATCACATACAATTTACTTGTAAAGCATAATGTTAATATGCATCCTTTTCATTGAACTTAATATGTTCTGAAAGAGAGGGACTCACCATAATTACGAACAGAGAATTCTATACAATGTATATGTAGAAACGACGAAGTGCATTGTTCCAAAGTAAAGCCAATTAATGTCACATACATATATATTGTATGACGTAAATTGGTCCCCAGACCAGTACCCGGTACATGTCCACATTAATTGCAAACATAAATAACTACAAATCCGGCAAAGAAAACGGTCCGATATCCGGCGAAAAGAACGAACGTCCACAAGCGTTGTGACTGTCACAACTCATGCATTGAATTAAAGCTAAAGTACTAAAGTGACCTTTCACTTAAATTGTAAGTACTTAAATGAGTAATATGTTATCTTACGTCATACACGATGTAACTTGAGTCGCAGTAAACATTTACTAAAGACGGCACGTGACCGCATTTACACTGACGGAATCGGAATGCAGTCGCGAATTACGCTTTAAAGTATATTTGGATTTAAATATAGGTAATAGTATCAATACATATTCATATATGTAAGCGTTCACGGCCATATGCCAGAACTGATACTGGCAGTTTACTTAACACTTCAAAAATAAAATAAGTTTTTTTGTTAAATTTGCTTTATATTTACGGAAATAAATCAATACAAATCCAATAAAAACAATTATTTATGACGTATTACAAATTAATAACCTATTTAAAATTCCACGGCTTTGTTATATAGCTCTTAAAACCGTCCCGTAACTTAAAAACATAGTCAGTCATAAGGACTGCCGGCAGAAGTGAAAACTCAAAACAGATGGGAATGCGCGATAATAGTTCAAAGAAAAATAAACCATTGTGTCTTAATAATACGATTCAAAACTGAATACAAGAAAAATAAATTAAAAAATGACTGTCGAAACTGTTCCGAATTCAAATATGCATGTTGATTAAGTAAGATGAATAAGCAAGATTTTTCCCAAACCAAATACCGTCTAACCCGGCTACAGAAGTTTTCACTTCATTACATTCACTGTTTGGGATCCCTTGGGATTGGAATTAAACTGTACCGCATTGAAAAAGATAGTTAACACAACACTACTCACCACCATAGTGGTATTGTCAAAAAGTTCAACAATGAACAGACAGACAGATACAAAATATACAATCATAATTTAACAACGTCGTTGGCATTTCCCTATAACATACCAGGAGAAATTATTCATTTTTCTCAAGTATGTTCACCTGCAAAGCGTTCCTATTTACCATGTTACTTGTTTACGAAACTCTGAATTATTTTATGGTAATCCAACCAAAAACTAACATGTTTCAGTTAAGTTATTGTCTGTACAATTAGCAAATACTATCACCATACGTGTGTTGTCGGCAGTTTACTTTTTTTTATAGTACTAGGTGGCAAACGAGCAAGCGATTCACTCGACGTCAAGTGATCGCTGGCCATAGACATCTGCAACTAACTAATGAATTCATGCGTTGCCCACCTGTAATGGACAGAGGAGGGGACAAACAGAAAACAGTTATTTAAAATTTCTATACATCCCCTCCACCGTTCAGTTTTCTTACCATCCTTTTATTATAAGAAAAGGGTGGGAAGGGGGTGAGAACTAGAATTAGGCCTCCGGTACCTCAGGCATCAGACGAAACGCAGAATACTCTACTTCACGCCTGTCTTCTGTGAGGTCGTGGTATTTCACCGTCACACATCTCTTAACTAACAAACTGACGCAGTACACTAGCTGACAAATGAAATACTTTATAACCTACGTAAAATAAACTTTCTTTAAACAAAAGAGACACCAGACCATTGAATTTAAATATAAACTCTTTGAAACAGTATCTGAATTCCATTGAAAGCGATTTAATGTGATTGCAAAAACATGTTAACTTTTTGCGCACGTTCTCTACGTAATAGCGTGTTTATTTTGTCACAGATCACATAAAGCAGTATACACATTCTCAGAGGCTAGCCGATATTCGAAAAGAAAGCTTATTAAGCAGATGTTCAATGTTTAATAAATAAAATGGGCGCGCGAAAAAATGTGGAGTGTCCTAGTGATAATCCATGGAATTAATTACAAAGAACTTGATATGAACTTAAGCACTTATACATAAAATATAAGGCAACACGCTTGCCAATTTAAGTCTGCCTCGTCATATGATATAGATGTGATACTAGAATTAGTAATCCCTACTAATATTATAAATGTGAATGTAAGTCTGTTTGTTACGCTTTCACGCAAAAACTACTCAACCGATCATCATGTAACTTTGTACACGTATTCTTGGAGGTATTAGAAGTAACATAGGGTGCTTATTATTAAAAAAATAATATATAAAAAACGAAGTATGTATGTTCCCTACAGACCTATAGACTCCGAAACGGCTGGACCGATTTCGATGAAATTTACAGGGATTGTCCAGATTGGCACATTCCTGTGTTTGGTAGCGATCGGATCAACATAATTAGTGGTACCCGGGCGAAGCAGGGGCGGTTCACTAGTAATAAAATAAAACAACAAGCATTACTGTCTTATTAATGGAAGATATTCGTCACTTATTTTGAAATTACTTTTTGGGCAAAATATTTTACAGTAACAAGTGAAGTTAACGCACTGTAACCGCTACACTATGGCGCGCAATACCGTTTATCGATGTAGTCAGTCTCGCATAGTTCGCGGCGTTAGAGCTCACTGGATAAGACGGTGGCACCACCAGATGGCGCACGGTGTCTACCACTTATTTACTACCAATCTAGATTCTACCTTTAATTAACTATATCAGCAACCAGATCTTAATTCTAGCGGAAATCAAATTTCAAATATATTAAGTTATCACCTTCATTGACGTATGATTAGAAATATTGTTGTATGAGAAAAGTGTGACTTAAAAGAAGAGGTTGTTACTAGAATTGATAAAGAAGATTGACAAGAGGTATTTATTTAGCAAAAGTAAGTAGCAATATTGGTACGGATCGTCCTTGGCGAACTTTTACCGACCTTATCTGTGACTAAAGAATGGGTATTAAGAGTACCCATGGCTGACGAGCATGTAGGGGAGATGTATGTAGAAGATAAGAGAAAGGTGAGCCAGGTGTCAGATGGAAATCCGTAATCTCTAAACCTCTGATGGGCGTATTTTCGTATAATCCCATCGGGATGTTCTTTGACAATTGTAATTTTATGCGATCAAATATTATTGAATTGGCGATTGAAGTCGATTGTGCCTCTATTGGCTAGTTTTAAAGAAAAATTGACTTTAGGCAACTTGAACTGTGTTATCTAATGATGATAACACAGGTTTACGATCGTTAAATTAACACGTAACGAGTTTTCAAATGGCAACATTGGATTATTAATCCCTTCTATAGATGCCCCGAAATGTGTGGAGGGTAATAACGTGATGTGAACGCCGTACGAGATTACCTTTTTAAATGACAACACAAAAGCTTAATGGAAATTACTTTTATAATAACATACTGTGGTATATATTAAGAGAACAAAGTGAGATAGCATTAATATTTTAAAGCTATATTAACAAAACAAATCACAGATCCATCACAGATGATGACAGCCACTGTAAGATTCGACACAGACATACAAAACTAGTTTATTTGATTCAACGGCTTCCATAATCATACATACTAAACACACGCGACATACGTCAATGTATACATCGATATACATAGATGTAGTGGGAAATTCTTCCTTCAAGAAAACTCGTATCTTTATCGGAACACGTTGACACTAGAACTGTCAATGAATGATTGTACAAATGAGTGACATTGTCATATCCATTAATATGGAACTTTATTGTTTAGTGTCAAATGTCAAAAGATGGGCACTGAAGCTATTTGAGACAGCGCGATAAATCTTTTCTCACTATATCGTAGTTCAGTTGATGGGCCGTCGGTTAATCATCTGATGAAACGAATCGTATGTAACCAATCATATACCTACTGGACCTACCTACCGGACGGCCAATGGGGCTGAAAGGTCCTAGAGTGGCGGCCATGTACAGGTCGACGCATCGTTTTAGGCCTCCAACACGATGGACCGACGATCTGGTCAAAGTTGCTGGAGCCCACTGTATGAGGATGGCAGAGGATTGACCTTTGTGGCGATCAGTGGGGGAGGCCTAGGTCCAGCAGTACTAGCACTTATAATATAAAACGGTAAAGTTTGTAACTTAGCACGATCTGGATAATCTCCGGTACTACTGATCCGATTAAGAAATTCTTTTGCTGTTTGAAAAGTATATTAACATCACGCTACAACCCTAAGAAGCCGAGTAGAAAGAAAAATAATGCTAAACGTGAAATATGTATTCAACTTGGCAAGAAATGTGCAAGGCCACGGGCGAGTAAAACGGCGGGGCACAGCTAGTTAAGACCTAATAAACTGCGATGAAATAATAGTAGCAGATGCTACGATCATTATCTTCCCAAAACGTGTCATACATTTATACGAGAAATTTACCTTCAACGTACAGCAATATCTATCAAATTCAATGACGCAACAGTACACGAGCCATCCTACACACAAACAACTACTACAACGCATTATGACCACACAATAACATATTAACGATACAATCATTGATATAGCAAAATCAATCTTAATTCCATCACATAAAGTACAAATACGAACTACCAAACGACTAAGTTGATTGCTAAATGAGTCACTAATGACATCAGAACGTAACGAAAGATGTCTGATAATGTTATGTGATTCGTTATTTGATTTTTGTTTGTAGTGATTGTAGAACAGCATTGGTAATGTTGTTAAATACTGAACAACAGCCTAAAGGCATTACCAGACCGCATCCAGACAGCAGCTAACGAAAGTACGATTATAAGATTATTTCTAGAAAAAGGCGGTAGCGCGCCGCCGTTACTGCTTGGCTCCGACTCTTCTGGGGAAGGGAAGGAAGATTTGGGCTCCAACACCTCGCAAGAGTTCACGTCTGTCTTATGTGAGGTCGTGGTATTTCACCGGTCCAGCGCCATTCGTGCGTGCATTCAACGTCGTTAGCGCGCACAAAAAATGTCGTGTGCAAGGTCCCTAAAAGTATCAATAAAGCAGCGACTGGCCCCTTCGCCGTTGACAACTACAGTCGCTTAGTTACTTTCTTAGTTACCTTTTCTTTTATTTTATTAAAACATCAAGAAATTAGCAGTCTGGTGTACACATCGATATACTCTCTAATCTACTAGCCATGAGGAGCGGTCGTCTACTACTATACCTGTCTACCCCGTTTTGATTATAACACCATGAGAGCTTAATTAAAAGAGGGCAGTAAGTCGGTAATCAGTGTTCACATTTTGGTACGTGACCCACATAGGCGTTGCTATCCGGGTCAGTTTGGCTTGAGATTGTGTCGGTTGGAACAGGTCTGCGGTTTGCGGGACGTCTGGGATTAATGACGACTTTGACCTGTCCGTTACAGACGGAAAAACGTTTCACGGGTATCATTAGAGAAATGAAAAAATTAGACACGCTTTTTATTGGTATTTTCAGACTAATTTATATTCTATCTATTCTGTTAGCTTTATTATCTATGCGGCATTGCAGACAGTTTGATAGTTGACAACTAAGCGGCGCTTATTCTAATGGTGTAAACACTTACCGGATAGAGTTGGCGCCAGGCAGGCGGTAGGCCGTAAAAACTTTAGACGAAATATTTACAGTATAGACTACGGTCTTACTTTGCCGACACCACACACTCCCCTCTAGGGTAGATGTGTTCTGTGATCCCATATAATATGAGGAAAGGGACTTGTATGACACTTTGGTATTAGTATATAAAAACTCAGTTAATAAGAAAACATTTTTGTTTTAATGAGATAAAAGCATATCTGTATACACACCACTATCCCCCCCCCCCCCCCCCACAAATGTAGTGTGTTGATAGAGGATTCGCAGACTAGTTTAGCATGAGTTCACTTTTTGATATGAAATTGAAAAATTGTACATTTAAAAAAAACAAAAAAAATTGTTAATAGATGTGTGTACAATATAAAATAGTGCATCCATCCTCATGTACGCTTGAATTTCGCTACAGAAGGATTATGAATGGTAACTGAGATATCAAAAGAACGTGGTCTCCCAATATTCCGCAGAACCATAAAAATCTCGGCGTCTCTGCGGCACAGTTAGTGATTGTACCAATTTTCAGATAAAACTACATTTTTTACGAGACCTACTTTCCATAATACCACAGTCTAGTAAAATTAAAACAGGCCATCGCAGTAAAGGGCCAGTGCACGTACTCGCGTATATGTTTCGCACACGAGACCACCTTTTGTTCCGATCCAACGCATTTCAGGTAAACAACAAAAGTGATTTCCAGGTAAAAACACAACTGTTTTGTTTTTTTTTGTAATGAAAATATCCCACGAAGATGTAGGCAACTGGATAAAGCGGTATTCTTGTCTAACTACCCGTTCATAGACTTAGAAAATGTTTCTTACTTTATTATACCTACTTACGTCTAAATACAATTGTTTGTAAAATATATTGTTTACTCCATGATATAATTAGTTTTTATTATTACATTTTCGTCCAACAATACCTTTGATAAACATTTCATTTTTTTATTTATTTCAATGTAAATCTATTACGAATCATAAAACAAAGCGTTAGATACGATGACAGTACCAAATAGAATGAAACAATACATCTTGAGTTCGTCTAAGATATTAGGAAGGCCTAATATCTTCTTCGCGGGTATGTATGTTTGTATGCATATCCCTATTGACGTACCGTAACCTAAACGAATTTTTGCCGGAGTGCCATAGAGTATAATGATAATTTTATCATACTGGCAGTCGGGTTTTCTTTTTAAATAACTTGTTATCTACTCATTGTCTTTTCTGCATCGGCCAGTAATGGATCCGTAAACTTGATTACTTCTGATATTGATTCGTAACTGTTGAGCTGAGCTTGTATGTTAGTTTCTACCATTAAAACTGTCATGTTTGGGGTATTTATCATCTCCCAGCACTATCACAGCATCGTATTTAATGTCATCCATCTTTTCTCAGGCCTACCCCTGCCGTCATATCCTCCACATTCATAACTAACCTCTCCTTGTCACATGCCATTCTTCCCTTCTCATAACACGTCCATACCATGCCAATCTCCTTTATTTTTCTCCTAAATATTTTTGTTTTTGATGTATTACCATTTATGTACTTACTAGTCACCCGCCCCGGCTTCGACCGGGTACCACTAATTATGTTGATCCGACATCCAAACACAGGAATGTGTCAATCTGGACATTCCCTGTAAATTTAATCGAAATCGGTCCAGCCGTTTCGGAGTCTATGGGGAACATAGATACTTCGCTATCCTATGTTACTTCTAATACCTCCAAGAATATGTGTACAAAGTTTCATGATGATCGGTTGAGTAGTTTTTGTGTGAAAGCGTAACAAACAAACTTACTTTTACATTTATAATATTAGTAGAGATTTATTTCTCACGGTTAGTTTCTCCATACAATACGTCATCACTTAGTGTAAATAATAATAGTAACAATCCCTTCTTAGTGCTCGCCTACATAATATCAGAAATCTCTGTGCAAAATTTCAAGTCTCTAGGTCCAGGAGCTTAGGCTCTATAAAAGATATAGATTTAGAACCCAATTAGCTTAAATGCAATCATTTTAAATCGCGTTAAAGGCATATTTATCTGGTAAAAAAACTGGAGCACTGAGTGGTGTAATCGTCGCTGCATCAATTAAACGAATCATCGGCACTCCGCTCCGCTGGACCTGATTCAATTGCCTAATTGTTTAACTCGATACACGACACAAGAGCGTCCACAAGTCACCGCCATTCTGGTACAGACTATATCAGCTTTGTAAATATACAGAGTATAATAAATACGATTGTCTATAACTCTTTAGTACCGATTCATAAAGGTCATAGCTTTTTTCTTTCATGATATTCTCTTTTGCCATACCCTGGGTATCTTTCACCAAGCTAACAATTAACTTTTTTTATGTTATGCCGAGCAAGCGGATCACCTGATGTTAAGTGAACGCTACCCATAGACAACGATCAAATGTGTTGCAGATGCGTTGCCTACCTTTACTGGACGGGAAAGAGGATATTTCCTTATCCCCGTTATCCCCCTCCCCGTCCAATCCTCTTCCCTTTCCCATCCTATCGTTATAAGGAAAGGTTGGAAAGAGGAACAGGAAGGCAAACGAGCAAATGTCTTGTAAAAAAACACGCTAATGATTGCAGATGTGTTGCCTATGCTAACACAAGCAGAAAAAATATTTCCTTCTCCTATTTGCCCTCCCCCCGATCGAATCCTCCTCCTCTTCCCATCACTTCCTTATTAAAAATGGATGGAAAGGTACGAGTAGAATAAGGCATCCGGCATCTCACTCATCACACAGAACGCAGAATACTTCTACTTCACGCCTGTCTTCTGTGAGGTTGTATATCACCGGTCGAACCGGCCCTGCAGTGCAACAAATTAAAAAAAAAGATAAAAAAGTGCAAAAAATTTTTTACAGTTAAAGTAAACCCATGTACGCTTAATTCACAAGAATAAACGCAGATGTATTATGGAAATATTTTTATATTCTGAATACTTTACTGTATTCAGTAAATAAACGGAGATTTAAAAACCAACGATGAAATGGTATCAAACGAGCTCGGCTTTGCCATTTTCTGTGATAACCGACAAAACCTGGCCGCCGACCAACAACTAACGAACTGTTTTGTAAACCGCACTAGTTTAGATTTGCGAAAACATCGCCCAGGAAGACCGGAGTCAAAAAGATTGTTGCTTAGCTGCTAAGGATTCGGCGTTTCATTAAAACGCGAAAATACATATTTTATAATTTGAGTATTTTTCCAAGTACATATTGCCAAAAAACAGCGAAAGTTTTTGTTAATATTTATAATCCTTGTTTGCCGCATTCCATAGATAAAAACAGCTCGATTAAAAAAAAACAATGGCCCTTACAAACTTTACAATCTAAAAAACACGAAACAACCAACAGGCCAATAAAACTTTAGTATAAATCTTCTAACTCTAACAATCTGTATAGCTGGCTGTTCACGGGTCAAGTTTTTTTTTATCGACAACACTAGCATCACTACGATCGATACTGGCCAGTATTATCTATAACGCTGTTCATATTATTCATAACGTTTAACAACGCAAACGCCTGATATTCAATCTGTGGACGTTTGTAAGAAATTAAAAAATATATACAAAGCTTAACAGAATAATACATTTGCTAATGTTTGCGCCCCGTATATTGTTGTAGGTTCACCCAATGTCACATTTAGGACGTAATAAACTAGGCGGTCATCAATTTACATTGCTATTTTTGTGTGACCTAATTCGGCTAAAAGATGTGAAGCTTTTACTTCTTTTAGTACTGCTGATCGTATATCTCAAAGTGCTTGGTGCAACGAAAGGAATCAACCCGAGTTAAACCCATCCGACAATTAATACAAAATTAACACAGCTAATAACATAAATTAATTCTAAAGCGGAACGAAGTTTACCTTGTCAGCTAGTTCATAAAAAATACATGAGAACTGTCAACAACTTCCCATTTGACAGTTCTCATGTATTATGATCAGGAAATAGGGACTCTTGACGGAACCATGCTAAATCTTACCTAGTTCTGCTTGGCAAAATTGTTTTTTGGAAACAAAGTCTGAAATTTAAAAAAGCAACAAAATTCTACGGAGACGAGGAAAATAAAAAAGAATACACAATAATAAAACAACTGAAGAGCTATTAATCTAGAAACGTCTAGGAAATTCTAATGTAGAATTTCACGACGTGGTAACGTATTCGTAATGAAAGAAAAACAGTTTTGTTTTTATAGCGTGATATAGAACGTACTAGAAAAAAAGGACGGATTCAAGCAAATTACCCAAGTCTTTTTCAATTAACTAACTAAAGAACTCTTTTAACACAACCAGGACTATAAAATACTACTTCTATTCTGTCAAAAGATGCTCTAAAAGAACATTTTAGATGTTCCTATATACAATATACGAGGAACATTTTTTATAATGAACAAACTAACGCTTGACTACAATTCCACCTAATGTAGTAGTGATGTGGTCGAAAGACGACCAACCGCGGTGCTTTTGGCAAATAAATGTAATAAGTGAGAAAAAAGATGTCAAATTTCTGCACTAAAATTTCCCGACGGCATCAATACCTCTTATTGAAATGTAATATATCTTAATAAGGGATAACGCAATTCCAACTGATTACAGTGGCAGAATATATAGCAGTTGTGGTCATTGTTGGTCTTAATAACACGAAAGAATGCTCTTTCGTGTCATTAAGACCAACAACTATAAGTCTTATTTTGACCGACGGACAAGACGCTAATGTTTCCCGATGTATATGTATGTCTACGGAAAACAATCAGCTCGTTTTATTAATTTTTAAAATTTACTAATAGGCGATAGCTTATTTTTTATCTACAACGGACTCTCTTGATTTTAAGAAAAACCAGATTTGAAAACAGATTACCATTTAATTACTTTTAAATCAGTCACTATCACTAGGGTGTAGGTAAAGTTAGCTACGGCATCTCACCCACCCAGTATTACGACCACAGATAATATAATAATATAGTACTAGTACGATTACGACGCAGTCTGAAATGGTGACTGTCATCTAGTCGAAAGACATAATTATATTTTTTATTGTTTATGGTATTCATTCATAATGTTAACGATATTTTTAATAAAAAAAATACAAAGGAAGCGTCTACTTTTGCAAATAAAAACGTCGACGTAGTCGACAGATTAAAAAGAGCATAAGTTCGTAAATAATATTGTACTTTTATATAGA
The DNA here is from genome assembly GCA_029849275.1 of Papilio elwesi. NCBI lineage: Eukaryota > Metazoa > Arthropoda > Insecta > Lepidoptera > Papilionidae > Papilio > Papilio elwesi. The sequence continues at coordinate 5,664,259 of CM056697.1, forward strand.
TCTACAATTATGTATATGATAGATAAGAAAGATTTGTTTGTAATATATAACCATCTTAGGATTCAGTAAAGTTTTTTATTATTATTTTTCTTTGAAATAAAGAAAATTGTGTACCTACTGAACCTATTTAAATATTTCTTTAATTACTGCCTATAGTTATCTGTTTTTCACAAAACCGATTTGGCAGCAAATATAACGCGGATGAATGTACACACATATAATTTTTTATATCCAAGAATAACAGAAACAGAAAAGTAAGAATCAATTAACAGTTTATTAGATTAAAAAGCAGAGGAACTTTTTAATTAGTATCCGAACCAAGGAAGATCGGAACTCAGAACGTCAAATATTTTATCTGTTAAAATAACATAACTAGACCCATTTTCATACGTGCCCCTTGTGCTTAGTTTCCTAGACCTGGATAAAAAATCAACAGTATTCGGTATCTTACTCAAAATACTTTTGCTGGCCCTTGACCTAGATGTACATAACACCTCGGATTTATAAGCACAGGAAAACTTTCTTTTAAACAATACTCACACAATAAATAGTTAAACAGATGCTTTCATAAGTATTTACCGTTTTATTTTCTTTCATAAATCTTTTGCTAGTCGAAGCATATTCGATTTATTCACATTCAACATTCCAGCATCATTAAATACATTGTTAAGTTGCGTTTATTAATTTAAAATTGGCTATTCTCTTACGTAGACTAGATTTTTAAATATACGTAGAAAACCAAACGATTATCAAGTGCAAGTATTTATCTTATCTCTTATCAGTTCAATATGATCGCTACTCCGCCGAACAGCTCGACGCTTAGTTTGTTCAACTTGTAAACAAAAAAGTTCAACGAGAACTTGCAAAATTAGGTTAAATAAACAGCCTTGCCAGCGCCATGCTCTCGCTAACAGTCTGCATGGTCAAGGACGTACTCCGATAACATTGACAAATTTATGATAAAAACATATACGGTTTAGTAAAATGTTTGGGACGATGTAAAAACGGCGTGGCCGTTGGCGTGGCGAATGTTTTGGTGCGTGCGGACGTCGCGGTGACGGCAAAGTTTACACAACATTGAAGCGCACGCGAGCGGGGGCCGCGCGCACCAGTTTCATAAATACGCGCCGTTCGGCCGACCATGAAACGCCCCACCATAACCTGCCCGCGGCGACTATCGCCACAACTCGGACGATAAACACTCACCTTTTTGACCTGGAAGTGCTCGGGGCGCAGCGTCTCCTGTATCTCCTGCTCGAGGCCACGCGGCGCCGCCTGCACCGAACCCCGCAGCCCGTCCAGCACCCCCTTGAACGTGAACTTCTTCATCGCGAACCGCGGAGAGGACGCGGATTCTTTGTCCGAGCGCCGGCCGCGGCTACATTACAGCCGTCCGCGGCGGACAGCGGCCCGGTTTTGGCGGAGTCGGCGCGAGTCCGTGTCGTCGCCGGTGCGCAGGCCGGCGCCTCCGCCGCCACGCGCGCGCCGAACCGCGATCGACGGTTCGCAAGGCACCGCCTCCGGAATGTACGGCAATGCGGTCTCGCCCGCGATCGATAGCTGCCACGCTGCGACACACGCGCACTCTGCTCCTCGCACGCTCGCAGCACGCAGATCACATAAACACTACGGCGGGCGTTCGCCTACTGGCCTGAACGCGCGAAACGTTCAATCGATGCGGCCTAACGTGCCACAGAAAGAGACGAGGGCACGTCACACGGGAAGGCTTATCGCCGCGCCTTGCGGACGAAAATACCAGCTGATGTTCGCTTTCGACCGTCAGCCATAGGTGGCGCTTGACGTAAACACATACGTGACTTGTCAGTTGTCACTTGTTGCTGTCAGTGAATGCAGTCCTATCAAAACATTGGTTTATAAGAAGAGAAAACTTTTTAATAAAGAGGTTTTATTTAAAGATATGTCGTACAAAACTATTGCAAGGAGCTTGCGAACTCTGAGCTATGTGGGGAGTTATAAGAAAATACGAAGCCGACCTTACAAGTAAGCGTACTTACATACTATAGACGTTAATTCAGTATTTACAATATCGTATCACGGTTGTCTTCTAAATAGTAAAAATCATGTATATTAACGAATATAATCCACATATCTACTTTCAATTTACTAAAACTTACATGAATATAATGTTAAATGTAGTATCGAAATCTTTATCAGATTAAGATAAACTATTGACACACTTCTATGAAACTGTTATTATCAGTCTTGTAAGAAACTCAATGTAATTAAATAGTTATTGCCCTTTACTAAACTGGTTTAAAATAAAGTAAGTAAGTAATAAAATTTCCATTTATTGTTGTTGTTCATGCAGCCCTCACACATTCAATGGTAGGAAAGTACAAGTAACAGTGCTGCATAGACCCATTACATATTTGTTCTTTTTTACATTGTGATCAGCTTACATAGATAAATAGAAAATTATAGACTACACACATTTCATCAATAACAATGGTGAAGCCAGCATGAGCTGTTAACTTGGCTGCCATAAAAAGGAACAAAACATTAAAGAAACCAAACTGAAGTAGAGCTGCATTCCATTCACTCCTCTCTCTTTCTGTATGCCTATGACTTATATATGACAACACCAACTGATATTATCACTCAAAGACTGCCCTGCTACCATTGTAACAATGTTCCACTAGAGCATTCACTCATTCAATTGAATGACTCTGAACCTAAGATTAAGAGGTATGTGTAGTATACACATACCTTATAATCTTTTTTTTTTGCTATCAGGTTTTACTATGCAGCAATAGTAGGCACTGGCTTTATAGCATATACCCAGATGAAACGCAACAAAGCAGAGATGAAGGAAATCATGCAGTTAAAGAACTACATGGCGGAGCCCGTCACACCTCTCTCCCAGTTGGAGCAGAATCCAGATGACATGAAAACTCAAATGGAACTGCTTATTATGAGAATACAAGCAGAGTTCTGTAGAGCACTTGAAAGAGAAGAAGACCAGGTAAAGAATTAAGATATATGTAATGAACCATGTCGAAAAGCATGTACTGTCATTTGAAATGCTAGTTTTGGAGTAGTTAAAAGTTATTAGTATATTTTCGTTTTTGTAACTTTATAATTTTAATTAATAGCCATGATAAGATACCATATGCATAAAAATTCTTTATTTTAAACCTGCCGTAATCAACTTTATTCAATATCTGATTTGTGGACATAATACCACTTCTCCAACTCTTCCTGGTAGTCATAAATTACAAATTAAAGGAAAATTTAGGTTATGAGTACTGTCCCAATATTTAGTTGGCCACCAAAATTTGTGGAGGTTGAAGCAGAGCTTCCAGGGGTGGCGTTGAATCTTATTGCAGGGTTCTCGTTTGTTCCTTTGGAGATCCTAGAACCGTTTGAAGATGTCTACCATAGAGGTTTTAGTGAGCAAAATATGAACATAACTTCAGACATATTTGAGATTTGTCGTGCGTGCTTTAATTATTTTATGATAAATTAAACTTACGAAATTCTCTTATAGGCATGGCAAGATGAGAAAACAGCAGACGATTATGATTTTGACAATGATATGTTTTTGCCATCACCGGTATGAATTTTACATTTGCTAACTAGCTAGCTTGCATGTTCTACAACATAGAATGCAATTGTGATTAAAAAAAATAGTTTAAGTGTCAATATATATAATCGAAATATGATGAAGGATTGTAACCATATAACAACAGACGGAGAGAAAAGATAGACCTCAGTTATTTTTACATGTCTTCCAAATGTTTAAACCACCCACATATGCTACATATACACATGATTCTTGTAATAATCCGGAAAGCCAAATTTTACTGTCACGTAATTAAAAAAAAAACAGTGTAATTGTTATAATTTATTTTTTAATCAAATCCTACTTTTAATCATTACTCGGACTTAACCTCCAGATTAAAAATGTATCCGTCAACAAAAATAATAAATTGTTTTCGTAACTTTTTTTTCCTTAGTTATAGATAAGATTGTTGACTTTTGAAATCAGATAATCAAGAGTTTGAAGAGAAAAATATTGTTATAAAAAAAAAGATGGCGGTGTAAGTTTATTGACATAACACTTCAACGTCTATTGTCATGTAAATCTAGGCTGTCGTCATACGTCTTTTCCTGGCTATAGATAATTAATAATTAGTTAATTCGTATCCTGTGCAAAGCCAGGGCGAATCTTATTTCCTATCCCTACTAATATTATGAATGTCAATGTAAGTAAAGTAGTAAACTTGTACACATATTCTTGGAGGTATTAGAAGTATTTTTTATGAAAATTTTTTTTTAAAAAAAATCAATAAATTTAGCTACTTCAATGCCACAATATTATAAATGTGAATGTTTATATGTGTGGTATGGATGTTTGTTACTCTTTCACTTAAAAACGGCGGGACGGATCTGGATGAAGTTGGTACAGGGATAGATTATAATCTGGAATAGCACATAGGCTATTTTTTATTCCGGATAAATGTACGGTTCCCGTGGGATACGTTTTGTTTTTTTTACGGGTGCATATCTACAATATAAAAGACTATGTTCCGTATAGATTCCGAAACGGCTACCCGGGCGAAACCGGGGTGGATCACTAGTTATCCTATAAACATAAAACAAGATACGAAATATGTATCTAAAATGTTACATTAAAAATATCATAGCTTAGTTACAAAAAACCTTAATATACCTAAACTATTTCCATGAATCACTCCGTTTATCGTAGAAAACAGTATTCTTGCGGTTAACACAACGAATCTTCGAATGGTTTTAGGTTTTATAGTTAATCACATTTAGACAGACAGACAGGCCAGGAGAGACTTTTTTTATGTAAAAGAACCATATCAGGGGATCAGATCTCATTCAAGTCTACTACTTGAATGATATTTGGTAGATAAGTCTTTGAGACCTTTGGTTATTAAAATATTTGAAGATTACGCCACAATCTATCAACTAAAGACACAATGCTGGAAGATGTAGGAATTTTGGAATTCTTCCAGGAGGCAAAATTCAAAGTGGACAGATGGACGAGGAAAGAGGGAGGTGGGGGGATAACCTGCGTCCTTCAGGACGGGCGAGTGTTCGAAAAGGCTGGAGTGAATATATCCGTGGTGTCTGGAACACTACCGCCTGCGGCTGTTCAACAAATGAGGAGCAGGTGTACTATTATATAAGAAAAACCTTGATATTACTGGTCAACTAAGACAGACACAACGCTTTCCTTGTTAGATGCGCTTGTTTAACTCTCATTATCTTCACCTTTTCAATTATTCCCCGAACTAAATTAAAAATGCATTAATCACAGAGATGGACCGTGATTAGGTGGAGCCCTGTGCTAATTATAGTTGGGACTTTAAAAAACCACGATCTGTATTTTGCGACTAATCGCTTGCACCAGTTTTTTATTGTCCGATTATTCTAGACTTGTACAAATTAAAAGTGTTATTAATGAATAAAGGACATTATACACTCGCTGTAGTTGATTGCCGGGGCAAAATTAATGCTTTTTCGATTGTTATTCGAGTATACCCAGCCCTAGGGTGCAGCTCATAAAACTTTACCTAGATCTTAGATCCGCCCCTGGTTAATCAAAGGCAAGATGAATACATTACTGTAACTATAGTTTCTGCTTAGTCTGTGGGACTTAGTATTTTTAAAAATGCTAAGAGATTAATTAAAAATAGAAAACGTATTAATGGGGTGTAGTTGTTCTTTTATTATTCATATATTACTATTTGTTTTCCTAATAAAATAAATATCGTTCACACTAAAATAATTTACACACAGCAACTATGCTTACAGTGCTTACACGATGGGTAAAATGACAGGGGACGTCAAAGCAGAACTTATATCGATCAGATTAGAGACATACTAAAGGGAGATAAGTAGTACCCGTAACCGACGAGCATGTATGCGTAGATGTATGGCTGTAGAAGAAGCGAGAGAGGTGTGCCAGGATCGCGCCAAATGGAAATTTATGAACCCCTCTAGGGTACGGGCGAGAGCGCTTAACAAATTAATTTATATATAATATCGGTGTTTATTTAAATTAATATTCCCAGAGGAAAGAACCTGCAGTCGTCAGAGCTGCCGTTTTTCGCGGCGGGGGTGAGCGCCGTCATCCACCCCCGCAACCCCATGGTGCCCACTGTGCACTTCAACTATCGATACTTCGAGGTCAGGGACAAAGATGGTGAATATTTATTTACTTGACTTGTGAACATTTGCCTCATTTTAATATTATTTTCTCCTGCGTAAATGTACAAAATGACATTTTAAGCTAATTCGCAAGAATAAAAGTTTTTCAGCTACTATGGCAAAGCAAGAAAAAATCTTAGTCCATGTTTATTTGGATTGATCGAGTCTTTCAGTTCTAGTTCTTTTTTTTATTACAATAAACGAGGCGTACATACATTTGATAACTCACAATGCGCTAACTAAATCATTTGTTGTTGGTCACAAGTAACTATTGTAACCGACAGATTAGCTTTGTGTTATATGCTATATGTAAATTATATATCACCTTTATATTTCAATGTACTACGCCTCTTGAGGGTATCAAAACTATTCCGAAACGTGTTATATTTTTTACAATATAACAACTTCGAGATAACATTTTTTTGTTGCTATTTAACAGGCGTTCAATGGTGGTTCGGCGGTGGTACTGATCTGACGCCGTATTACCTCAACGAAGACGATGCGGTGCACTTCCATCTCACACTCAAGCACGCTTGCGATGCGCACGACCCCACTTACTATCCCAAGTTAGTTTTTTTATTTCAGCAGTTGGTCGTAAAGAATGGACAGGTATACGACTCTTTTATAGGAGAGAGTAGCCAACTGGCAAGAAGCTTACCCAACATTAAGTTACCGCTACCCATAGGCATCTGCCCCAACCCAATGAGTTGCAGATGCGTTGCCACTTGTAACCAATGGAGAGAGGATATAAAGAGAAAAAAGGATATTATTCCTATCCATCGCCACCTTCGTCAAATATTCTCAACATCTGATAAACTAGAAGTGCTTAACAAGTTAAGCTAATCGTCTTTAAATGCTTAATTACAAGATCAGCTCGACCTCTGAAGTCAATCAATTAAAAATATTTTTGGGGCCGTACATACAAGGTATGTAGACACTAGCTTTGCCATGCATTTGCCATGATACATTGCTGGCATATACACGCACAGTTCAGTTCTTATCGGTATTACTCGCCCTCGACCATAATAACCGAGGCACAGCGCATAGCTCTCGCATTATATCTACTTCGCGCTTAACGTTCTTTTTCGTTTTGCTCGGCTCCTAAAAGTCGTTGCGTGATGTTAAACACCTTATAACATGCAATAATAATTGCATTATCAAATGCAAAACGATTTTTTCAAATTATGTTGGTAGTTCCGGAAATTAGCGCGTTCAAACTCTACAGTTTTGTTATACTGGTATAGATAGATGTTGGTCATCTCTGATTACTTTGTTCTGACTGAACAATTTTGTCTTTTTTATGGAAGAAGGTGGCAAATAAGCAAGAGGACCTGATGTTAAGTGAGCCCTACCCATAGACATCCTCAACAAGCTAATGTGTTGCAGATGCGTTGCCTACCTTCAATGGACAGAGGAGGGCATAGACAGGAAAAAGGATATTAGGCCTCACTTCACTCATCAGACGAAACGTAGAGTACTTCTACTTCACGCCTGTTTTCTATGAGGTGCAACAGATGTTTTTGTTGCGGGCTCTACCACTGTTAAACTGTCTGTTCTACATTTCTACTTGCAGATGTACATGTGTATAGGGTCCTCTAATTATTGTATTTAAAATGAGAAAATTGTATTAATTTTTCAGATTCAAGAAATGGTGCGACGACTACTTCACAATTCCGCACCGCGGCGAGAGAAGAGGCGTCGGTGGCATTTTCTTTGACGACATCGACTTCCCTTCCAAAGACAAAGCCTTCGACTTCATCACGTCTTGCGCCGAGTCTGTCATACCGAGCTATATTCCTCTCGGTACGTACATAAATAGTGAAACGACTGTTTGTACAATATTCAAATACAAATGCTAACAATTTCATGAGAGAATGAATTCTAGAATTGAGGAAGGTGTGAATCGGTGGTTCGGGCACGTTGAAAGGATGAGAGACAAATTTATATTGTAAAATTGAGTGGCAGTTTTGACAGGGGACATCCCAGAAGAACTTATATCGATCAGATCAGTGATATACTAGAGAAAAGCGATGTAAGAACCGACGAGCATGTATGCAGAGATGTATGGATGCATAAAAAGTTAAACAGGAGAGCCAGGATCGTGCCAAATGGAAATCCGTAATCTCTGCCTACCTCTTCCTCGAAGAACGGGCTTGAGCGCATATTTATTTATTTCACGCATGATTAATTTTATATTTTTTGAAGCCTTAACCGTTTTTTAAGTTTAAAAAAAAAAGCAAAATATTGTTACGTGTCTTTATGATAAATGTTTGTGCAGTACAAAAGCACAAAGACGACGCTTACGGTTATTACGAGCGGCAGTGGCAGCTGCTCCGGCGCGGTAGATACGTCGAGTTCAACCTGGTGTACGACAGGGGCACCAAGTTCGGTCTGCACACGCCCGAAGCCAGATATGAGTCTATACTCATGTCGCTGCCATTGAATGCGGTGAGTTTTTCTCTCACTTGTACAAAGTCCTGTTTGGTCTCTACTAATTTAGCTCCCCTGCCCCAATCATTTGAATTCACAACATTTTAACGTTTCACCTTGCTAATCCCCCTCGGGTCAAGTTGGGGAACCCAAAAATGTTTAATCAGTTTTTCTTTGCATATTGATATGTAATTTAATGGAGGAACCTAGTTATGGAAGATAAACTTGTATTACTTGGCTACAGTCCACCACCACCACCAGAATAGCTTTGGAAATAGAATGCTTTAAATGTGTTAATATTTTACAGAAATGGGAATACATGCATGAGCCTAAGCAGAACTCTCCCGAAGAGAAACTGATGAAGGTCCTGAAGGAGCCCCGAGACTGGCTCAACATTGAGAAGGGAAAGCGGACTGTTGGTTGATTTAATTGCAAATTTAATATAACTAAGTTTCATTATTGAGAAAGTGTATTTTTGTAAAAATTTTAAATGTATTATAAATTTTTGTTTTTGCCCTTTTTCTTTTATTTTATTTATTATTTCAGTATTGTGTTAGTATTTGTTTTGAAAGCCAATATCGCGTACTAATAGAAAAACGGTGAAAAATCCATAAAATGGAACAGGTGATTGATTAAATTATTTTTTATAACAAAAAAATATTTTTATTAAAACCTTTATTTATTATCAATTGTTTCCCTGCAATCATTATTTTATTTGGCTTGTATAGGTTATCTGTAATCATCCACGACGTGAGTCGAACAATCAAGACTGACTTAGCTAAGTATACCATGGAATGTAATGAACTGGAGTATCCCCGCAAAATAGAGAGCAATGATCCTTGGTTCGAAATAAGTAGTGTTCAACTACATTTTAACAACGCAGCGGCCGTAAAACGTACTGATTACTTGCGTGACGAGGCCGCTGCCACTGAGCACCACGAAGTCGTAGCAAAATGACGGAAATTAGAGAGAGGAGACCTTTGTTAAATTCAGTGACAGGAAAGTGAATCCCATCAGCATCGCTTTATTTATCGCTTAATATCAGTTGGTCTTTTGGAAAAAATTTAACTTACTATTTATAAGTTCAAGAACTTTATTTTTAAAAAACAGTTGACACTTGAAACAATGTAATTAAAAGCAAAAACTGCAGCAATGGCAACACTAACGAATGTCAGTTGTCAATCTGGTGGTGGCTGTAATATTGTGATTTTATATTTTGTGTTGTGTTTACTTGGCGATTTAATTACTTAAGACGATTAATTACGCGTCATTAAAACAACAACACCCTTAAGAGTATCTAACTAATATATTATTCTTGTGTCTGTCGGACGTAAAGAAGTAGCGCGGTTAACGGATGCATTTCCTCCATTCTTATGCCTTAAACGTAAAGTAACGTTTAAAATCGTGATGTTATTGTTAATCGGAGCTAAAGATGCCTTTTAAGCTGAAGTTAAAGAAGACGCGACAGTACAATGTAGCATCGAAAAGCTTGTTCGTAATCAGTGTCGAATTGTTAGACGGCGGTGTAGCCGATTGCACTCTTTCCGTGGACAGCACGGGCCAAGAGTGCCTAGATAATGTTTGCCAGCGGCAGGCTATAAACCAGCCGGAATTTTTCGGGTTACGGTACGTGAATCGCAGCCAACAGCCAAGATGGGTTCAATTGGAACGCCCTCTAAAACGTCAGTTAGACAAATACGCCTCTTCCCACCAACTATATCTTCGTGTGATGTATTATGTCATATCAGGTACCAGTCTGATCACGGATGAAGTCACGCGATACCATTACTTTCTCCAGCTAAAGAATGATTTAATTGAGGGGCGTATAATCTGCGACTGCCAACAAGCTGTTGTTCTGGCTTCTTACAGCCGCCAAGCGGAGTACGGTAACCATGACCGGGAACGGCATACCGTGGAGTACTTGAAAAATTTGTTGACATTTCCGAAACAAATGCTTGATGGAGGTCAGATAATTGATGGTAGTACACTGGCAGAGACTGGGCGGTTGGAATGGCTCACTGCTGCAGTAATCCAACATCACATGTCCCTCCACAACATGTCACAGGTATAAAATAATATACAATTTGATTTATACTTTTGAATTATAAAAATGGATTTAAAAACAGTAAAATTGTAACTAATCTCCCATAATCTTCATTATTAGTAAACCGTGCAGGTTCACCAATAGTTACAATTAGTTTACCTTAGCACAGAGGTGTAGGCAGGTATTTGCAATTGCCACAACCCTTGCACACCTAGCACACCTGTCTTGTAACATTTGTACAACCTTGGCAGTTATGGGTACTCTTATACCCCCTTTCCTTATTTTCACATTTGTACATAAAAGAGATTGTGGCAACAAAAATTGGAAAAAGGTATTTTTGGTGTTTTGGGTATGTGAAAGGATTAATGATTGCAAAAGTGAGTGGGGTCGTCCTAGGTGAACATAAATCTAAGTTTCAATTAAGTGGAGTTAGTACTTTTTGCTTAGAACTAGTATTTGGAATCCATCCCATTTTATCCCTTTTAATTTTTATTAAACCATTTTATTCAATATTTTCTTACATCATAATCCTTTGTATCTAGAAAATCTGTTCACATTTTTTTTTTTATTTGCAACTCTACTGCACTCTTATCACTGACTGATACACTTATGCATCAAAACATTTGTAACATGACCTAAATTATTGTAATGAATCATTGTGACAGTTATTGCTTAACCTGTATTATCTGGCAATATTATCAGTTGTAACACAGTGTTGTGATTAGAAAGTTTATATTACACACTAGGTTTTATTTATTTATGAGAAAAAATAATAGCAAAATATTACATGATACCTATAAATAAGAGACAGATAGACCCTTGCATATAATGGACATTGCACTATGCACATTCTTGAGTGAACAGACACACAGTCTAAAAATAATATTACATTAGCTTTGTACAAGTAATTTAATTTAGTTGATAGCAATTATTGTTAATGAAAATATTTGAATAATGAAATCTCTAGATCTGTACTTTTTGTATATATATTTATTAAAAAGGCACCAGCGCACCACATAAATGAATTGTGACTATTTTTATGGGATGCAAAGAGGATATATAAATGATATTTATACATGCATTGGCACAGTGGCTTAACATCCTATTGTTGTATAAATATCGTAAGCACATTTATATTTGACTAGCGATCTACCCAAGCTTCTCCCAGAATATACAGACAAATAAAATATAGCCTAGGTTTCTTGAAAAGCATTCTATTGGTGAAAGAATTTTTTATATTGGTTCAATACTCTTCGAGTTAAACTGGTACAAAGAACCAAAGAACTATTGTCTCTTTATGATAATACAGTATAGAAACCTAACCAACGGAAACCATAGATGTAAAATTTTGTCACTGAATCGCCAGTCCACATTATTTGACCTACATCTACCTCACATTAAAAGTGTCAAATTTCCAATAAGAATTAAGGCGTTGACTTATAGGGTTTCTTGTATCAGGCTTTACTAAAAATATGTACTTAAAATGTCAAACGGATTCAATAGCAGGAACTGAAAGTTTCTACTTTATAAAAACAATAGATCTAATTTTTTAAGCCTTCAGGGATAGACTAAGATTACAATTGTTTTACACTTTGCACTCATAATGTCTCAATTGTACCTTGTCTTATTTTTATCCGATACGATAATTAGACATGAATCAATATTATAAATAATATATATATTATATAAAATAATATAATATATGTAATTATATATATATATATATAGACACATTTTTTGCATGACAGAGAAGAAAGATATAATACAGGTGGAGTAAAAGAGAGCACCATCTATGCTCTGTGCAAAACGATAGAATACCAAAGAAAGTATAGCTGATATGGAACAAACATAATATTTTTGATGCAAAATTTTCTAATATTCCCCCTTCTTGTTTCTCTAACATTGCCTCTCACGTTAACCTTATTGGCGTGAATGGCTGCACGCGCGAATTCCTTATTTTTAAAGTGGGTTAACTGTTATAGCACTAAATATATTCTGTGGTGTGCGTACCAGTGCGTAGAGCACAGTGCATTAATAAATACCACGGGACTGAGTCAAAGCTCAATATATCTCAAGTCAGCCTTCGTGCCTTGAATGCTAGAATGTTTTTTTATGTTCAATGCAACTATAGCGCCATTCGTCGCGACGTAATTATAAATGCTAATGGGACAATACTGGTTCTAGGACCGGACTAACAGAGTTTTTGTTGATATTACTGCCTACAAATTACTGATTCCAATCCACACTTTTATTTAATGTCTATTGTCAAATCATTAATATGACCAAAAAAGCGACCTCATTGATTCTGGTTGCAAATAGAGGTACTTCGCCTTAACATCAAGTTGCTTAACAAGCGCCTTGCTTGCCAAAATATAAACCTTTGTAATAGTCACAATTTTTTTGAGTGATCCTGGACATTTCGTGCACATGTGCGGGGTCATTCCTGTTACTTTTAAGATCCGATAGTCTTAAAGACGTGGGAGCATTTCATTTATAAAATCTACCCGATTCCTTTTATTTTGTATGAAAGTATTTCCATTCAAATTGTTGGTAACATTTATTCGGATTCCTCGCTCAGAGCCGCGCCATGTTTTGCATGCCAATTTGCCCACTTTACAGGCTTTGCATCTAAATGACATAAAATTGTCATGCAAAGCCTTCCTCTGAAACTAATTTCCTAAACTGAAGTCTACACTTTAACGGTTCAAAGTGAACGTACATTTTTAAAACATTCCGTTGTAACGTTATTTACAGATTTTATTAAGCAATAAGATACCAGTAGTCCCTACCGCCCCTATAAATAAACACACCAATAGGATGCCCACTTCGACTGTTAATAATCATATTGCAATCTATTTCGTGAGGAAGCAGATCAGTCGAACTGAAGCATTTCATCGAATTCTCCAAGTGTTTGGGTTTGGTCCGCATGAAATGAAGTTCTCGGTATAAGATGCCCTCGGCGAGGACACTGAAGGTACTTTGGACTTGGAACAGGCTCCGTAGGATATAATGCGTAGCACAAATCGGACCTCTGGTAGCTAGACACTCAGTCAGATCCTATAACTTTATAACTGTAAAAGCATCATGAATTTGTAAGGCTTGGCAATCAACTCTAATAAAGTGTTTTTTGATAGGATTCCTTGAGTTTCTTTTCCCATTAACAAAACGTGACTCGTCCTTACAATGTTATGCCATCTTATTCTATCCCCGGCCACTCGGAGAGCATCGCAGACAGTGGATTAATGGCAGACCGAAGCATCTGGTTGAAATCGAAAAGTTCATGATGCTTTAAATGGTGTTTGCACCAGGCGCAAGCTGAAGAGGGGTTCATCAGTGCGTGCCAGCAGCTGCGCGGCTACGGGCAGGAGATGTTCAGCGCACGCGACCAGCTCGACCAGAGCGAGGTCACGCTCGCCGTCTCGCTCACCGGTATCCGGGTGCTTACCGAGACCAGTGACACGCCGACATTCTACAGGTGATCATTCCTGTTACTTATTTATCTTCGCACATAACTAATTTACCCCTTATGATGATGCTAAGTGCGTTTTGGGGAGAGTTTGCAAGAATTATATAACTTAATTCCCCACATTTATTTTACAATTGTACTTTTAAGTACAATTGTAAAATAGATGTGGGGGTACGAGTAAACTCGTACGGCTAGTCTCCATACATCTTTGTTGAATTATTTATCCTTACGTCTGATCCGATTTCATCCTAGTTTATACAGCTAAGGTTTAAAATAAGCGGTCAGCGTCAGTTTTTCCGATTTTTGACTTAGATGCATACATCAAAAGGAGTTAGGAGAAGTTAAACTAGTGCGTACCATCAATCCTCTATCTTTCATCCGTTAGTCGTCTACTGCTCCTACTGACGTACTCTCCCCTTGATAACTACAAAGATCAGTCCTCTGTCGCCCTTTTTCAGTGGACTCCTACAACTTTGACAAGGAGTTGTCAACCATTAGTTTTTCGCCAATAAAAGCGCTGTCCTGTCTTTCTGTTGTTGTATAGATGGATGGACATAACGAACGTGATCAACCACAAGCGTACGTTCAGCGTGGAGTGCCAGCGGCCCTTAGGGTCTGCGGCCTTCGTGTTACCTAGCCCGGAAGACGGGAAGTACGTGTGGCGGATGTGCGTGCAACAGCACACGTTTTACATGCGACACCGACCGGCCCTCACCGCCAACAATAGCACGGGACCCCACGTGGCGCACGACGAGCCACGACCCAACTTCCAGGTGAGATATCATGGATAACTCAGGTCTAGTTGCACCAACAGATAATTCTTTGAATCTAGAATGAATGCTGAGAAATAAATTGATTTTAGTTCGCTTTATTATGCTTTGGTACGAGTGGTTTATAATTGTTTCTTTGCTAATATAAAGTTTTATGAACAGTTGTTTATGTTGAAACAGAAGCTTCTAATTCACGATTCAGTTCACTAACAATACTTTCATTTATAAAGTAACCTGTCAGCCTGAGAATGTAATCGCTCCATGTCATTACAGCTTGGAGTACTTGGATATTTAAATGATTTTTTCCAACAGCCTTATAGGGTCCGGAAAACGAAACTTAAGTTCGTGATCCTCTGTCTGTCGTGTCTTAATTATATTTAAGCTAATTAACTTAAATACTGGTTAGGAAAATTTGCTACGTTATTGATATAAAAAACACATTGTTTTTTTTTAATTTTACAAGTTCCTTCACTAAAAAATATAATCTAAAATTGGTTTAGGAAGGCTTTTTGTGGCCCGTATTTGGCGATGTGCTAACCGCCAGCTATCGGAAGCTAACCTCAGTAAGAGGACGGGATAGATAATTATTTAGACTTACAGTACAGATTGTAAAATAGAAATTCGTTGAATGCTTTAAAATGTTTAATAACTTATATTGCGTTCTATTCAGTGAAATTTGTCCATTAAGCCCGCTACCGACTGGAGTTCCATGTTCTGTCCACATTGGTAGCTAGGCACTGCAAGCTTCCCTTTTAATGTGAAATTGATGTTTTCATTTTGTTGGCGTTTCGTGTATTTTGCCGAAAGCATAGACGATGAACTGTCTCTGTCACGAAGAAACCCTTGCCAATGTCTCAGAACTCAGCTTTTCAACCAGATAAAGTTGTGTAATATAAAAACTTAGCTATTTATATCTCCAGCTCCAAATCAGTGTTCACTCTGGTTAGTACCAAGCCTAATCGCTAAATGTTCTGGCTCGTATGCGCGCGCGCAACCGTATCGTGGAAAGTGAATCGATAGTGTGTACGGAATCGTTGTCCCGATCGACTCGATTGATAATCATATAGCCAAAGTGTAGTGTAGAAATTTGTATCTCACACATTAACGTGTTTAGTGATCTGGAACTTGGTGAGAACGTCTTTTTGTACATGTTTGGAATTACTTTTTACTGATGATTTCCTTGTCCGGATGTTTTCGGTTGAAAGACGACTGTACTTTTTAATGAAGATGCTACCACTGTTTCCACACTGAATACGGACGTAAAGAATATATATACACTCACGCCCGTAAACCAGCGGTGTAGACAGAGATTGCAGATTTCCATTTGTCACGGTCCTGGCACACCTCTCGCATATTCTCTTTCTCTTCCACATTCATACATCTACGCATACATGCTCGTCGGTTATGGGTACTCTTACGTAAACGTGACGTAAAGAAGAGGTTTAAATATCTGTATTTTGTATGATGAGATCCCGCAAGTGCCCCCTTCTCTCTCACTCTTTATTCTTTCTACTGTTGCGTTAGTAGGGGACGCCCAAGGAGAACATACATATATCGATCAGATTAGTATACTAAAGAAGGGCTATTTAAGGAGTACCCGTAACCGACGAGCTTGTATGCGTAGATGTATGGATGTAGAAAAACCGAGAGAGGTGTTCCAGGATCGCGCCAAATGGAAATCCATAATCTTTGCCTATTCGCGAGAATGTATTTCTATTTATTTTTTATTATCTTTTAAATATTTATGACATTGTAATATGGATGAAAACTTATGCATTGAATAGTAATAAATATATTTTTTTAACTCTAGGAACACGGTTTGTCCGAGAGCCGTGAGGAATTGGACGTGCGCGACGCCGTGAGCAGCTCCCGGCTGGAGCCGCTGACGGCCGCGCACCGCGCGCATTCCACCTCCTGCCTCGAGCTGGCGGACCATCCGCCGCAGCTGTTGCACAGGAACAGGTAACGTACATACATACAGACAGACTGTGTGCGCTCCGCGCGACTTCACCGCGGGAATCTCAGCTGGCTGCGCGGGGTGCGGCTGCGTAATGTTTTAGTATTTGTACATAATTATTGTAGTTACGTGAAATAAAGTACATTATGTTACACGCTTATTACATACTTATCTTACTTATATTTAGTTTTTAAGTGTATTCGGTAATAATTAAATAAATGTTTATGGAGGCAGACATGTTAATATTCGTAGTACGTCTTGTCATGATCTATCAGGAGTAAAATATCAAATCTCAACTGTCTATTGGCATTTGTTGCTGAAGCCGCATCGAGGGCTACTTTGAAGAGCTTATGCCGAGAAGGATGACAATCTTAACTGGTTGGAAAATTAGTACTTAGGTACAAACTTATATGTAAAATGAAAAAGGATTGAAACTTTTACCCGAAACTGTAGAAGGTTAACTAACCAATTATTATTATTGCTATTAAATCTTTTTCAGAGCGCTTCTCCCGTCATATCGACCGGCGCCTGATTACGAGACGGCAGTCCAGCAGAAATATCAGCAGCAAAGAGCTGAGGCGCAGATACGATACCAGAACCACCACACCCACTCACAACTCCTCGGCAGTTCCGCCAAGCCTCTAGTCTACGGCTCCCACCCTGACATCCCGGGGATACACTACCCGGATGTCACCAGACACACCGTCTCCGTCAATCAAGGTGTGGCGGCCACCGATGATTACAGCTATGGCCTTAAATTCGTGGGTAACTACCCATTTGCTGTCAATACTAAGGTTCAGGCAGACCACGCCTTACACTACGTCAATGTGTACAAACCCCCACCGCCCTACCCCTCGAACGGTCTAGTTTCAAACTCCACACCAGATCTTGCGGTCGCCAGTCAGGCGCTCAACTATCATAGAGGGTATATCAATAACCACGTGTCGGGCTCTAGTCCAGATCTTGTCTCGACGAGGCCGGCGATTAACCGGCAATACCTCGGCTACCTGAACCAAGGACATAACGTTGTCAGCTACGCCCGACCCAACCTCCTACCCGCAACACATGGAACATACAACAATCTCACCTCAGTCCTAGACCCAAATCCCCACATCATAATCGACCCCCACCATATATCAGATAACATACAGAAGGTGTACGACGAAAGAGGTAACGTAATGTATTCGATGCCGATGCGTCGGATATCCTACCAGCGACATCTGGTGTTGCCACAAGCGCAACAAATTAAAATCAACGATACTCAAGAGCCGATATACGAAAACGTGCCATTGCCCTGGCAGAGCGAGAGAACAATGCGAGACAGAGCACAAAGTCTCACGACCACAGACGAAATAGCTCGACAGAACGAAAGAAATAACAGCCATCCGACCATAAACAGTTACGGGAATGTGAAACCGAATCTACCCGACTACCGATTACCAGTGACAATGGAGACCGACAGCCATTACGTTAACGCGCAAATCATAAAGGGCGTGAGAGAGACGAGCGTGCCAAAAGATTCTAGTCGATCTATTAACAAGACTGAAAAGTTGGATACTAACGTGTCAATCGATAAGTTATCCATCAAAACGGACGAAAGAGACTTTGATGAAACTCCATACCAAAGTCTGTCCACCCACAAAATGCCAAATATAAGCAAGTCATCCGATAATGTGACCTCTATAACGATTCCGGATATCAAGGTCGGACAAAACAACATCTCACAAACTAGTATAACAGACTCCAATGCAAATTCTACATACACCAGTGTTGAGTTGGAGAACTCCAAAAACAGTGTAAGCATTAAAGAGAAGAAGCGGAGACGTTGGGGAGTGTTCATGGGAAGGGGGAATAAGACTGTGGAAGTGAAAAGTGCTACGTTGGGGAGGGATAAGGCGAAAGTCAGCACGGCTCAGCCAACCAACAAGCACCGTTGGTCGACTGGGCTGCCCAAATTCCAGCCGCTGCCCCCCAGCATTACCAAAGAAACTCTTGTAAGTCTATTCAATTAAATTATTACCATAAACACCTTAATCTTAAAATGAAAATATAGATATTGATTAAAAATAAGTAATATACTAAGCGAAGCGCCCTCAAGTAATTTCGGCGTGAAGGGGTTGTTTTGTTTGACGAATTTTAAAAACGAACGTTTTTTTTTTAAATTGAAGTGACCATTATCCATAGACATGTGCAACAAGCTAATGAGCTGCAGATGTGTTGCCTACCTGTAATGGACATGGGATAAACAGAGAAAAGGATATTTCCTTTTCTTATACTACCCCTCCATTACCAAAACCTCTTCCCGTTCCCGTTGTCTCCTTATTAGAAAAGGATAGGAAGGGACTAGGAATAGGCCTACTTCTTCGTCAGGTTATACTCTACCATACCGTATAATTTGTGATGTTAATATATAAAATGTATTCCAGTGCCAACTGTTAGAACGCAAGATGTGCGAGGACCAGCTCGCGTTCGCGTTCGAGCAGATCCCTAAGGGGCGGGAGGGGGGCGAGGTGCGGACGGCCCCCCCGCCACAGTGCGCTGGCTCCGACGATCACCTGCCCTACGAAGACAACAGGGTCCGACTGCACCCCACGCCAGACAACCCGCACGGTTATATCAACGCCTCGCATATCACAGTAAGTTCAAATTTTGAAATGTGAAATGGGTAATTTTTAAACAGCATTATGATTGCGGAATTGAGAATCAGGTCTTATCATTAATTGATCAGTTTATTGCTAACTGTAATTCACATCTTTACAGATGACAGTAGGCAGTTCTCAAAGGTTCTACGTGGTGATAAAATGTGGCACGGGCGCGGGCGTGAGCAGTGCGTACAGCGCCGCTCAGCTGTGGGCATGCGTGTGGCAGCTGGGCGCGCGGCTGCTGGCGCATGTGGGCGACGAGCCCCCGCCCTACTTGCCGCACGAGCAGGGCACGGCTGACTACGGACAGGTGACCTCTATACACTATTTCCTACAACTGACATGCGTTTGAATGCCACATATAGAAAAAGGTTAATATTAAATGTTTTAGTTTGTCCAAAAACTATACTAAAAGAGTCACCGCAATCGGGTGTTTAGTTCTTTTTTTATTTAAAAAATCATTATTAATATAAATTGCCGGAACCAAATATTAATTTAACTGATTTGTGTTGCAGTTTAACGTCTGCGCGTCGCGATCGTCGCAGGCGGCGTGGGGCGGGTCGGTGCGCGTGCGCGTGCGGCGTGGCAGCGGCGCCGGCGCGCGCTCGCGCTGGCTCTGGCTGGTGCAGTACTCGCGCTGGCCGCAGTCGCAGCCCGCGCCCACTGATGTCGCACTATTCCTAGGTTACTACTCAATTTAGTAATGCTTTTATGGTCGAAGGCAAATGCTACCATTTAATAACCGCAACAACAACATAAAATACTTAGAATTCACAGGCTTTGTAGAGGTAAAAGGAAAGTAGTAGGAAAGGACTAAGAGATAGGGAGGGGAAACGGCCCGCGCCATCTCATTCTTTAGACCTAACGCAGAACTATAAATACCCCAAGTTATGTCCATAATCAATAAGCTACAGATATAGCCGGGGCGCGGCCCTCTCGGGTACGCTGGGACCGGAATACCAAGCGCGCTTAGAGTCATGGCTCAAGCCGAGTTCCTCCCTCTCAAGGACTGTGTCAATGACACAATATGACATGATCACAATAAAACCTTTACTCTATGAGGTATTGTAATCCGAAGCAATTCTGTGATACTACCCAACTTGAAGTATATTTTGTGTAGACTTCTTGTGCGAGCTGAATGGTCTTCGCCTAGTGTGCGAGGCGGAGGCGGGCGAGGAGAAGCAACCGCTCGCGTCACGCAACGCCCCGCTCGCGCTGTGCTGCGCGGCGGGCGCCGGCCGCAGCGGTGTCGCTCTCGCCGCTGATATACTGCTCCACGTGCTGGATACCAATCAGGTATGTCTGACGCAATACACCTTACACTCTCCATACATCACTTACAGGTCGCTACAGTCGTCTCAAGATAATAGATTCATTTCACCTTAAGTCTGGATCATCATCAGTTGGATGTGCGCTTCCACCAAGGACCACAAAGATTAAGCACCTACTGCTCTAAACCAGCGGACGTCTCCGAGGTTGCAGTTATGGTGAAGGTTCACCAGGTAGGTTATCCACTTTGTTGGAGCGCTATCCACTGCATCTTCTTTTCTCCTTTCAGCTTTTAATTCATTTTGTTCAGTATTACAAGTAAAATACCGCTCGTTGTATCCCAGAGGAGTAGGCAGAGATCATGGATTTCCAATTGGTGAACTTGGTACACTTCTCTCGCTTCTTCTACATACCTACGCATACATTCTCTTCGGTTACGGGTACTCCTTATACGGGCGGTTCTTTCGTATGTCACTAATCTGATCGATATAAGTTCTCCTGGGACGTCATCTACCAAATTATGACAAGTTTCAATGCAAAATGTGTGTTGTCAGGAGTTGGATATCCCGCGGACGATCGGTTTGCTCCACCAGCAGCGCGCGAGTCTTATCCAGAATGTGCAGCAATACCGGTTCCTGCACCAGCTACTACTGCACCACCTCAAGCGTTCGAGACTCATATAGACTACATTCTAAAAAATGGTAAGCAGAGTAAAGGGACCCTTGCATTTCAGACCTCCCTTACTGTGTGTGTATAGTAGAAGTATTTACACTTTATTATTTAGTTGATCAGTGTCCCTACCTGCATGCCCAAGATCCCGCAAGTACCCTTTCCTTTTAAAGATTTCGACTGGAGATTACAGTACTTATCCCACCATTACTTATGGCCACTGACCCTTGTGTCTGACAAGCCGCAGCGCCTGGTCTGGACCATTCTTCGGCTCCTCACGCACTTTTCTTGATCCCCTACAAGTTACCGAATCGAACGAGCAAAGGGCTTAAACGACATTAAGTCATCGTTACCCATAGATCTGTGCAACAAGGTAATGAGTTGCAGATACGTTGCCTGCCTTTAATGGATAGAGGAGGGCATAGACAGGAAAAAGGATATTTCTCTTTCCGGTTAACCCCTCCCCGTCCAATCCTCTTCTGTTTCCCATCCTATCCGTATGAGGAAAGAGCCCACCCAGGGAAGAGGACTGAAATTAGGCCTCCGGCACCTCACTGATGAGACGAAACGCAGAGTACTTCTACTTGACTCCTGTTTTCTATGAGGTCGTGGTATTTTACCGCTCGAGCCAGCACATTCGTGCAAAAGATTGTTATTTGTCACAAGTGATTAACACCCAATAGACATGACGATACATCACTAAGACAGTAGGAATATTAGATATATTATACGATTTCAGGTATTTAAACGTCTTGAAACAATATACTGGAGCCCAATTCTTATATATCATAAAATATTTATTGTTATAGGTTTGCAAGGTATCGCATTAGCTACGTATTCCTACCTCTACCCCGTCCAGTTACATAAATCCCGGTATGGACGAAGATTTATTAAGGTGAGGTAGATATAACTGAAACGGACATATATGAGAAAAGTTTTATGTAAGTACGTTGTTATGACGTCATCACACCTTAAGTATCGGTATTGTACATGGATAGTTATGACGTCGTCGCACTTAAGTATCGGTATTGTACATGGATAGTTATGACGTCATCGCACTTAAGTATCGGTATTGTACATGGATAGTTATGACGTCATCGCACTTAAGTATCGGCATTGTACATGGATAGTTATGACGTCATCGCACTTAAGTATCGGTATTGTACATGGATAGTTATGACGTCATCGCACTTAAGTATCGGTATTGTACATGGATAGTTATGACGTCATCGCACTTAAGTATCGGTATTGTACATGGATAGTTATGACGTCATCGCACTTAAGTATCGGTATTGTACATGGATAGTTATGACGTCATCGCACTTAAGTATCGGTATTGTACATGGATAGTTATGACGTCATCGCACTTAAGTATCGGTATTGTACATGGATAGTTATGACGTCATCGCACTTAAGTATCGGTATTGTACATGGATAGTTATGACGTCATCGCACTTAAGTATCGGTATTGTACATGGATAGTTATGACGTCATCGCACTTAAGTATCGGTATTGTACATGGATAGTTATGACGTCATCGCACTTAAGTATCGGTATTGTACATGGATAGTTATGACGTCATCGCACTTAAGTATCGGTATTGTACATGAATAGTACCAATGACTTCAAATTCTAACAAATGATTTGTGTAGTACGTTCCGGATGTTCAAGAATTATCAAGATTGTAACTTTTGTGCTGATCCCACATGATTAGGAACAGGGCGGGGAGATTTGGGGACATTGATAAATGCTCAACATTACAAAGTACAATATATGAGGTTATACTTATCATAAACTACACAATCGCTAAGTGATAGGATGATGTTTGAAGGAGAGATTTTTACTTGACAATAGTGTCATTTAACATTCTGTAATCAATTAAATTCATATTTCTTACCTATAACTATTTATATTAAACACCTAACTTAATATTTATTTCGAATTATAATGTAGATATTTAATAATGAACTATTGGTTGAAGTTAACTGACCGACTGGCAGAAGAGAAATGCTTTTCCCCAGTATATATGTATGTAGTGTGTATGTTCAGGGCTTGACAGATTTTGGGTGTCTTCCCCGTAATATTACAGTCAGTCGGGTTGATTGAGTTTGGTAGTTATTTCCTTATGTATTATTGTAGCTACAGGGTTCGCTGTGCCTAAACTTAAATGTTATTAAATAATTAAATGCAATTAAATTAAGATTTACTTAGTTAAGTGTGATGTGCCTTAAGTTATACTGATCTAATGATGATATTCATCTACTACAGTCCACACATATAGTATATGCCATCTATACCTTAAAAACGTAAGTTTAGAATTTCAGTAGCCATATTATGAACTCACGGATTTTTTTTAACTGAACTAACCCATTTACAATTTGTCTACCATAACAAATATATGTGGATCTTAAAAAGATATTATTTTATCTATATCTTTAAAAGATAAAACGGATTGATTGATACTTCAGTATAGTTCAAACTACCGGGCTTAGAGACTTGAACTTTTTTTTAATCCATTACTAAAGTAAAAGGCGTAAAAGTTTTTAAGGAGAAATATTTATTATCCAATTTAAAATCCAATAATGATACTTCGTTATTATATATATACTAGACAAATGGTTTGAAATGTGAAAATATATGAATTAAAAATGTAAAAAATATGTTTTTTGTATTTCTTTCATACATTCTCATGTATTTCTTATATTTAATGTCAAAAATATTAGTAGCAATACAAATTAAATTGCCTTTAACTAAAGTATTGTTAATGCATGTTTACGGATATTTTTTAATTAAATTAAAAAAAATTGTTATGCCTTAATTAATTACATTTATCAGGGGTATAGAATCAAAACTAGTTATGTCGAAAATGTGGTTCTTATGATAGAATAAACCTTTTGTAAGTACACTTGGACCTCCAAGAAATTACCCCTGATGTAACAAACTTATGGAGTTCCGTTTAACTTTATTGTCACTTGTTATAACCAGAATTTACTTAAGATTTGCTCAGTTTTTATTTAAGATTTATAAAAAAATGGATTTGTGATTATTGGCACCAGTAATTTTATTTCACCAGTATTCCAACCCCTGTGAAATCCTTGTTCGAAAATATGTCCAACAGTGGGATAAATATACACTGCTGTCTCTGGATACATACTTGGTTTCACAGCGAGATGTGATTTTTGTAAACAAAGCTTTTGTTACAACAACTATTTCTCACATTACCTTATAACATTAGCTACACATATTACACAATTTCACTTCACTTTATCTCACGATTCCCATAAAATTACAAAGTTTCCGATGATAGTATAAAAAGTGTAATGCCATGTATGGTAAGACATGTTTGTTTACAAAAATCATATCTTGCAATGAAACAAGGTATAGAAGCGAAGTGTGCCAGGATCGCGACAAATGGAAATCACATATATAATTAATTAAATTTAGACTTTAAAAAATGAAATTCGGCATTTGATTTCCGAAAGTCGGAATTTTCAGTTAAAAACCTATAATATTTAGGTGCACGACACAAATGTGTTCAACAATCACTTCGTACGGATGTATTTTCTTATCTAGTCGAATGGCAGCTTCGCGTTTAGCAAGTTTAAGTTGTAAACTTAGTGCATTAACTTAAATCATATCTCACTATGAACTTTGTTTTTTTTTAAGTTTATTAGTACTTTTGTCTCAGTATTTTTAAACTGTAAATGCTTGTACTTTAGTGTTTTTATTTAATTTTAAATAATTTTAAGTCACTCTGCGTATTTTTAATACAAATTTACTTGAAGAAAATTATCCGCACAATAATATTTCTTTTACACAAAGATTTTAATTGTATAACTCCCGCCATTGCTAACGCGCCTAGCGTCCATTGTGACGTCATTTCGTGACACTGAACAGTCAGTACCGCTGGAAATACATACATTATTATTTAAATATGAGCAACCAGTCACAATTACTCACAGATATAGAAGATTTGAGATTGAAATTAAAATAATCTCAACCAGAACTTTTATGATGACATTGGGATATCAAAAATATTGTACTTACCAAGCCACTATAAATTCTACATCGCAGCTTGGGAAATAACATCGGATGATAAAAAGACGCTTACCAATTTAATTGAAAAACTTTTTCAGACGAAAAGACATTATTAATTATTAATATTTGATTTTATTTTATTAACAATAATAATTCCATAATTATCAATACATTAAATTCACTACGTATTGAATTATTTTGATAACGTCCAAGGAGAACTTATATCGATCAGATTGGTAATATTAAAAAAATGGCGATATAATGAGTACCCGTAATCGACTAGCTATGTGTAGATGTATGGATGTAGTAGCGAGAGAGGTGTGACCAGGATCGCGCCAAATGGAAGTCCGTACTCTGCCTAACCCTCTAGGTTACGGGCGTGAGCGTATATTTGTTTTTGTCAACTATACTTTTTAGTTACGGCTGACGTCACGTGGATGTATATTTGACAAGGTCCCAGCGCATTATCAACTAGCGGGGGTTATATATATATATATATATATATAGTCAATTAAAGGTCCTTCAAATGAACGGGAAATTTTAGCATTAGTAAATTTTTTTCGTTTGATATCACATGTTACAGTTTTTTTTAATGAATCGATAAAACAATATTTTTTATCAATATCAATCAAGATTCTGTGAAATCAATGATTTTTAATTGTTTATCATTATTTTAAAATATATTTATTAAGTCATATATAAATTAAGTTGAGTTTATTTGTACTATAGCATCAATCTTTGTTCTTTTTGTAATAAAATATTTCTCGTTGAGTGCAGCTGGATATCTCGTTTTATAATTGTTTGTACGTTAATATTTCTAAGTTGATTATTGTGTAAAGTTCGCCCTCATCTGTTCGATCAGATTTGTGATGATATTGTATGCAATGTGTTCTCTTATTAATCGAGTATCGAGTCATTAAATCGATTTTAATCAAAATTTGTGATGTATTCAATGTTTACAATAAAATCGAATGAATTTAGTATATTTTTAATTTACAATCTATTTCACCCTACCCTGAAGTCCATCCATTTATAGGTATACGCACCCTTGCACCGACAAAGTTATATTAACAAAAAAAGAAACATATGTCGACATGTGTAAAATTATAATTCGTGTGTGGAATGAGAAGCTTTGGTATGCTACGAGGCTGGTTTCTTTAATAAAACAAAACAATTGGTACAGTCTATTTATTCTGTATAAAATATTAACCTAACTTACATCTGAACACCCTCCGTCAGGGCGGTGGGTAGTATGGTCTAGGAGGTGGACCCGATATCAGCGGCGGCCTGAGCAGGGGACCGCGTGCCGGCATGGGTGGAAAATAATTGGGGGGTGGAACGCTGACTGATGTGCCGAAACGTGCGTGACTCGGCGGAGGTTCCCTGTATGACAGCGGAGGCAGAGTATGTGGTGGGGGTACCGTGTGCGGCGGAGGCACGGTGTGGGAAGGTGGGACTGGATGTGGAGGGGGCACGCTGTGAGAGGGAGGTACGTTGTGCGGGGGTACGCTATGCGGAGGAAGGCTGTGCGGAGGCGCGCTATGTGGAGGTACATGGGCCGGTACCGTGTGTATCGTACCAGGCGGAGGCGCGCTGTACACGGGTGGCGCGAAGGGTATACCAGGATAGCTGGGGTAGGTGAACCTCAAGGGCTCCATCTTGGGCGGCTCCAGCTTACTCTCCCCTCCGTTCTTGACTGGCGTGATGACGGGTTTAATCGCGACAGCGGCGACAGGCGACGCGGAAGCGGGCGGTGTAACGGAGGGTGGCTTCTTCTCGTTTTTTGACTGCTTGTTGGTATTCTCGGATGGGGAGTCGCCTCCGGATTGTTGAGTTTGAGGTGAGTACAAGTCTAGTACCTGTGTAATATACAAATAAATCTTGACATAATATTTTTTTGTTTTTTTTGTTGCAAAAAAAAAATCACTACGTAATTTTTTTACTTGTGACAAATCTGCTCTTCAATAGTGTATAACCTTTGGTTGACATATAAAAAATTATTAAGTATTGTACCCCTGAGATTTGAAAAGGTCTGTCACCACACTACAGTATCCATTGACAAACTATGCGCTAATATTCTTAAGAAGCATGTAACCCAAGAATGGAGCAAGTATAAATATCAGCATCAACTACCCCATACTGTATGGTTGTTTAAGGGTACTTAAGGGGCTTCATATTTTATAATCACAGTAACTAGATTGTGAAGTCATAATTTTTTTGTTTAGTGCGACTGAATTTTTATAATGAAATTTGTACACAAACCTGGTGACATATATCTTCTAGTAGATCCATTGTGATGTCCTCGACAAACATGTCCCACCAGGCATTATGCTTTGGTGTACGACCATTCCAATCCACAATCTCAAACTTACTCAGTTTGCCAGCTAGGAACATCAGGGCAACTGCAATCACTTCCGGCTCCCATTGGAGGCACAAGGTTGTGCATAGACTGCAAATAAATATAACAAATATTCTAAGTATTATTGCTAGTTATTACCCCCTTATCAGGAAAGTGTCTACATTACAACTACCATAATTATTTCTTAGTCTTAATATAATGTTGGTGAGCCTATAAGTGACTAAGTATTATAATAACACATATTTCAACAAGTTAAGTTCAAGTTAAGTATAATGGAAGGAAATGAATTACTAATACAAAATTAAATACACATCAAGTTTAGCAATAGAACAGCATAGTGAAAGTACAAATAATACACCTTACCATTCCCTTTTCAACTCCACTGCTCTAACAAATACAGGTTAGCTAGACCCACATCACAATATAATTAATAAACCCAAACACTTACCTATCATTAACAAACGTCCACGCCATCTGCACCATTTTCTGTAACTTTGATTTTTCTCCCTTCAAACACTTTGCATACTTCAAAAGGTATCCGTATGGGTGTTCAACTTGCAAATCAAACTTTATTGTCTGAAGTAAAATCCTTTCTAACGTCATCACCTCTTCCTTAGGGTCATCACCAAACGTACTAAATTTTTGTTCAGATATCAAGGGCTTTGCCACCTTAATAATGTCCTTGCACTTTTTAGGTGTCTCTTCCACTTTGCCCGCCAGAAACAGACAGCAGCACGCCGTTATATACCTTGGGAATGTCTTGAAGGAGTGGAACATGTAGAATCGGTGGAAGTAAACAACACCCGTAGCAACTGTGTTATAACCTAAATCCATCTTTGATCCCGTGTCAATAATAAACCTTGCACCTTCTTTACGATAGCGATTTTCTGTCTCATTACTAATTCCATCGCGAAATGACGGTGTGTTCTGCAGATCTTTCTTGTCGTAATACCAATAAGGCATTTTTGGTATATAAAAATAAAAATATCAACTATTTATCACTACTTCACCACTGACATTCGTATGTCACATTTTTTTTTGTTTTAGGGATGGAATATCGTCGTTGTTTACTACTTGTGTTGCCATATGTAAGCTATTATAAAATCGTTGTTGTCAATTTAAAATATAATAATAACGTAAATAATCATCTTTTCACTCAATATTTAATAAATACACACAAATAGAATATGTTTTTTACGTGAATTTATGAAAAAAATAATAGAAACTAAATAAATAAAATAAAAGATACGTCATATAATCGATAAAACTCGATTGTGGAATCACTAGTCGTCTTATCAATTGTTTGTTTTTGTTCATTTTATCTTAAGTTTATTGTTGAGGACTTGCAATATTAATTAACTCGTGCGCAATAACGTTAGACTAGTTAAGCACGGTACTCACCTAGCCGTGTAGCATGTAACGTTTTCAGATACGTACATTTTTATGGAATAAGGTGGCAAACGAGCAAGCGGATCACCTGAAGTTAAAAGTGAGCCGCCTAGCCTACATGTTCGCAGTGAAACCGCCACTCGGCGGGTCACTGAGAGCCTACTGCGCACCACGCACGAGCGGCTCGCAGCAGGTTATAGTATCAGATACGTTACATGCTACACGGCTAGGGGAGTACCAACCCTTAAGCAGGGTACCAACCCTGCTTAAGTAATGCTCCACGCGTCTACTACAATTACACTTCCCTGCACTGCCGTTGGTACAATGAGTTACGAAGCTACAATTACAAAACATGGCGCTGTGACGTAAGAAATGAAATAGACGTCCAAATGTAACACTGGACTTCTACGTCTTAAAACTTGTATTAATGTATTTCATTTTTACTAAATACTTTTTTGAGAAGACGATATTATGTACTGACACAGAGATAATAATATACTACGTACAACAGAGCGACAATCCCTTTGGTCGATTTGTGCCCACACTAAGTCGCGGGCGCGAGCTTGGTACTACAACGAGTTCTAAGTATTTCAGTATGTTATTTACTAAGAAAACTGACACTATTTTCAGAGAACGAACATAACTAAAATAGGTAGGTAGGTACCTACCGCTACTGACCTACGTATTATTGTGCTATAAAGATAATTTAATATTGTAAAATCGCTAATTTTTATATCGATTAGATTAGTGACATACTACGATGAAAGGAGTAGTACCCGTAACCGACGAGCATGTATGCGTAGATGTATAGATGGAGAAGAAGCGAGAAAGGTGTGCCAGTATCGCGTTAAATGGAAATCCACAATCTTTGCCTACCACTCTGGGTTACGGGCGTGAGCGTGTATTAATTTTATACTAATTATAAAAAATGCGCCGGTTTGAATGTCACCGACCAATTGTGGACCGTGTCAGTTTATAATCGCACTTGGCATATTATAAACTTTCAAAAAATTGTAAACTGAAAGAATCAATAAGCATTATTTTTACATAGCAAAATATAAGTTCATAATTAATCGACTATTTGACTTTGACAGTCTATTAACTGTTCAGAAACGATACGTCAAATTGCGAATGTGTCATTCAGATGACAATTATCTGACTGGTTACGCCCAGTCCTATTATTAACTGACGAAGTTATGAATCTGTCGGTGACAATGAGCAATATAAGTTATGTAACTTATTCACGTCGCATTTGATAGAATACATTTTGTTAACATATTATTAACTTAGCTTTGAAGTTTTTACTTTTGTCAAGGAAATTTGTTTTCTAATAAATATAAGACGATTTCACATTAAGAGTTTTCGTAAAATGTTATTTTTTTGTATTGTAATTTAGAAAGACTTGATGTTTTCAACCCCTGTTCAACGTCAGCCAAAAATAGGATTGAAAGAAGTTGCCAGCGTCAGTGTTATCGTCCAACGATGACGTGCGTTCAAAAGAGTGATCGTTACTCTAAACTAGGGCGTACCATCTTTCAACCACATCACTAATAAACACCATGAGCTAGTGTTTGAAGGACCGGTTGGCCGGTCAGTAAGATTGCTTTCACGCCGCAGGTCGTGGGTTCGATTCCCACCCAGAACAGACATTTATGTGCATGAACGTGTCTGTTTGTCCTGAATGTGGGTGTAATTATATATTTAAGTATGTATATAGAAACACGCTAGCATGAGTGTCGTGCTACCTCTCACTACCATACATTAGAGTGAGTACTAACATGTATTTATGTATTGCCAGTCGTGCCTTTATAGACACATTCTGGCTTCTCATTAGCACAGCTTAACAATGACATATTTGATTGTTTAAACTGCGTTATTACCGTCCGCCAATGATACTAAAACTATTTGGTCGTCATATAGAAATACAGAGGTATAAATTAATAACTTTAATGCGGTATTCTGTGAGATCGTAGTACTACCGCGGTTGGGTTCGCCCATCCGTGTTAAAACTATTATCCTATGGATTCTTACTCTACCTGTTTACCTAGAAGAGGCATCTGCAGCTACATTGGGCTAGAGGTGGCAGGGCGCAGAAGGCGCCTAGCCTAAGCGTCTTTGAGAGGCCCCGGGCTGTTACGTTTTTATTATAACCGGATTGGGAGATCGCTGCGGCGGACGCTCCATGCACTGAAGGGTCGAGGGCCCCTGAGAGCGGACCTTGGCGTGCACTGTCACTCATAACGCGTTTACATTCCTAGCCGCGGCTCGATCGGTAGCCATTATCTAATAACTACTTTCTTTACTATTGTTATTACATTAGGATAAACCCGTGTCCATACTACTCGTAAATTACATCTCAATATCGTCAAATATCCCCTTACTTCAGAAATTTGGAACCTTTATAGGGAATTTTACTAATGGTGAACTCTTATTAATAATAACAAAAGGTGGTATAAATAATATCTATGTGTAACATAATTGCAAACTTTTAAAAACTCAAACAGCGAATAATATACAAGAAATTAAAATTGACATGATAAGCAATTAAATAATTGGTAACAATGTTCGTATAAACCATACAAATCTTGTTTTTGGGAACTATATAACCGGTTCTCCATTACACGTTTGAATTTAAAGAATTAAAATGGAAAAATAACGAAATATTTATTTGATATGACAAATGGTAATATACGACCTCGTGGTACGAGAGGCCATACCTTATCTCCATTGCTAATGCATGCCCGCGTCGAAAATACAAGACAAGTCAGTCGACGTCAGACCAAAATGGCGCTCAGAGCTGGTTTCACTTTCGTAAAGTTAAATTCTTTACGACAAGCTACTAGGGTGAGTTGTATTAATTTACTTATTTAATCTTATACCGGGAATATTTATTTATAATATATTGTATTTATATACAAGCCAAAGTAGGTTATATTTTTTAATTATAATAATAGAAAATGTACAAGTTTGACATAAAAAAATTGTTTGTAGTGTAAATGGAATCGTAAAAAGGATAAACAGTTTATTTAATTATACACTCATTTTCATTTTTTAAACTTAATTAATGTTGATTGAGTTTAATTGTAATTTTTGTAATTCACTTCATTATTCAAATCAACTGATATGGTACCTATCTGTCAGAATAGAAACGATGCCTGTATAATATAACCCTTAATGTTATATACATTGAGTACATTTTTATTTTCACTTGTAATTGATTGTTATCAACGAGATAATGTGAACTGTTTACATTTGTATTATTTGTACATTTTTGTTATTATAAGGCAAATTAGTTTTTTTAATAGCTACCATTATAATAAAGTTTTAAACTTGCCAGTAACTATATATCGAAATCGCCATTTTATTGCGTTATATTCAGTTATAAAAGATTTAATTTTCCAGACCTTATTAATCCTTAGCATGGCATTACCGACACCGATTTCATGCCAATGACCATTTATTTTTCCAAATACACAATAAATGTTATTCCTTAATTTCCAGCTCCTATCAACGCACACGAAGCCGGAAGTTCTACAAAATGGCGGGAATATATCCGATTTCCCTGGAGCCAAGGCACCCTACGTGACTGAAATAAAGTTTCTAAATGAGAACAGCTACGATCCCATCCCTATCTTCCGAGTGATGGACAGTAACGGTCAAGTTATCGATAGTAGGGAGGAGCCCAACATCGATAAAGATACACTAATTAATATGTATAAAAATATGATCCAGTTAAATCAAATGGATAAAATTTTATATGAATCGCAAAGGTAATTATTTGAAACCAAATTCCATCAACAAAACATTGATGGCTTGCGATAAACGTTCGGTTTTCGCAAATCTTCCGCGTAAGCATTAATAAAAAACAAGCCAATTTAAAAATAATTACCACTTTTAATTCAGACAAGGCCGCATATCATTCTACATGACAAACTACGGTGAAGAGGGAATCCACGTGGGCAGTGCGGCGGCGCTCTCACCTCGCGACCTGGTCTTCGCTCAATACCGTGAGGTGGGCGTGCTCCTGCAGCGCGGCCTCACCGTCTCCGAGCTGGTCAGCCAGTGCTACGGCAACTGCGAAGACCCTGGCAAGGGTAGACAGATGCCGGTGCACTATGGCAGCAAACAGCACAATATTGTGACTATATCCAGCCCTTTGGGTATGTTTATAAAGTGTTTATGTTTTTCTTATAGTTGTACTGCCATCAGGAGTTGGGTTAAAGGTATTTTTCACTTGAAAATTTGGCTTACAAACACTTGAAAAGCAATTGAAGTATTTGTTAGATGTAAATACTTCAAGTGACGTCTTGTTCTACTTCTATTTTTGCCCTAGATGAATATTTAAAACTATTTTTAGAATGATACTTTCACCTAGTTAATTGCTAAATGTCATCGCTCATTAGACCTATAGTAGCCACCTGTACCCACCCTGTAGCCACCCTACAACACACTCGCACCGTGGACCGTCCTTTCGTTGTCAAAAGGAAAATATTATAAGCTAGTCAAATATGTCGAACTCACAATGCAAGCAATAAAAAAAACTATGTAATCGACGTCAGACTGGCACACTCCATTCTAGTTGCATATGTAAAAATATCAAATAATTATCACCAGCCACTCAGTTACCCCAAGCTGTGGGTGCCGCGTACGCACTGAAGCGGATGCCCAACAACGACCGCTGCGTCATCTGCTACTTCGGTGAGGGCGCAGCGTCCGAAGGCGACGCTCATGCCGCGTTCAACTTTGCTGCTACCCTTGACTGCCCCATCGTCCTGATGTGGTACGTTGGTAACATTTCTCACAGCTGCTCTAGAAAATACGCTCGATTTACAAAATGGTTTACTGAAATGTCAACTCACAAAAAGATCACTTTTATTTACCATAGAGTAGAATACGATAAGTTTTTCTTAATATTTTTATGAGAAAATAACCTGCAACTTCATTTTGCTACCACGATCGTGTCGAATAAACGTGAGTTCACACTGCTGAAAACATTCGAATAAAGTACATTGTCTTGTATTTAGATATATCGTTTTCGGCTGTGTGAACACGGTGTTAGAAAATCCTTTATATGTTTATAACAGTAGAAACAACGGCTACGCAATCTCAACACCATCATCCGAGCAATACCGAGGAGACGGGATTGCGGCACGAGGCCCAGCATTCGGCCTGCACACCATCCGCGTTGACGGCACTGACACGCTCGCTGTGTACCGCGCGGTAGCCAATGCCAGAGACCTCGCCGTCAGCAACAAACCGGTGCTGATAGAGGCCATGTCTTACAGGTTTGTTGGACGAGAACCTATAGTACGTCATAGGTTCGAACCAGAGAAAAAGCTTAAACTGGGATTACAACAGTACAACAGCTAGCTGCAACGACTATAGCACGGGTGGCCGAGAGAGTGGAAAAAAATCATGACCTGACAAACCAGGAGTTAAGTAAAGGATAATTTTCCTTCCCTATCTCCTCTCTCTCCTGTCCTTATTCGTATCTTCTCCATTCCTCTTTCCTACATAAAGGCTAGCAACGTATTCCTATCTCTTGTTGTTGCAGATATCTATGGATATACAGGTCACATAAAATTTGCCGAGCCATCGGCTCGCTTGTCGCTTTGTATTTAAAAAGTATGCCAAAATAGGAAACGTTACAATAAAAATGCCCTTATATTTTTTAAGACCCACTGACCTCAATGAAAATTAAATTACAAAATCTAACTAATGAGTGATAGACGGATAAACGTTGCAATTAAATTATAAATTCTTTATTCTTTGTTCTTCTAGAGTAGGACATCATTCCACTTCTGACGACAGCAGCGCCTATCGAGCGGTGGAGGAGATACAGAAGTGGGCTAAAGATGAAAGTCCTGTGCAGAAATTAAGGCTTTATCTCGAAGGCAAAGGTAAAATCTTAATCAATGCTCGATTACAACATTGACAGCTGACTGACAGCTGTTATAACGTTCGTAATCGTTATTGTGTGATATCTATGTAGCAAGTGGTGCCTAAATTTTGATTTTAAAATTATCTGTATTTTATTTGATTTATATTAATTGTTATATTTTATAATTTTTGTATTTTTTAACCGGGGTGTCGATGAAAATATTACTGGTAAGAAGATAGATTGATGGGTCATTATTTTTAAAGGATATTGGGACGCGAATGCCGAGACGCAATGTGTCAAGGAGGCGAGGGACACGGTCGTCAGAGCGATGCAGGACGCGGAGAAGAAGAAATTGCCCCATTGGAAAGAAATGCTAGAAGATGTATACTACGATATGCCGGCGAGACTCCAGTGAGTATTAATTTAATCTGGTGTTTTTTTTTTATAATCACATTGATTAATGTATTACGTGTTGAATAAATGTCTATTGACTAGCTAACGGTTTGAGTAGATAACGTTGCAAAGTGGGAGACTGGCGTATCAATAATTTAAATTGTCTTATTGCAATTAATTTAATTTAACTGAGAAATCGTGTGCGATAGGTTGGGATTTTGCGCACTTTTTGGTTTTCTATAAGGAAATAAAGTAGACCGCAATTTTGTTTTTCAAAATATTTGCTGGACCATCGCTGCAGCTTGTATGTAGTAATATCAAATAACATATACAATACTATTTACAGGAAACAAATGCAACAAATGGAGAAGCATCTCGAAAAGTACCCAGAACATTATCCACTCAATAAATATTTGAACGAATAACACATCGCGGCAGAAACCAGCGAGCACGGATAAAGTCTCATTTTTTATTTACGGTATTTTGTTACATGCGAAATCATGTAGTGATTTAATGATATTTTTTTAATAAATAAATTTTGTTTTATAATATTTTTGAAGCCTTTTAATTAAAATTTACGTCATTGTTGTCTATGCTCAGCAAAAACCTAAATCAAATTAAAGATATTCAATGACAATAGATTCTTACCTAAATTGTTTTCTTGTATACTGAAATAAAATCTACACTTGTACTCGTATTGAGTAACACATGCATAATAAAATAATTAAGCTCCGCGGTGACACTGTCGCGACCTCGTAGAATTCAGTTTTCACTCATCCGGCGAATGCGTCTCCCTTCCCATCCATTCATCCTTTTCTTGCTCTAATATCTTCTCAGCTTTCCTACAACAAGGCTGGAGGCATATCCATATCTCTTCTAAATGTTGCTGATAATGCTGAGTCGCGGTGACCACTTGGCATCAGATGAGCATCTTGCTTACGTGTCTCTATCCAACATAAAATGAACAAGACGTCACTCACATCGTGGAAAATGGAAACAGCCATATGGAAATTCGTAATTTGTGCCAACTCATTACTCCTCTGTGTGCGCGTGTGTTTTAGCGTTGTGCAGATCACCATTGCGTAATGAGCGTAGAACGAAATAAATATTAAGCCACGCATTGAACATCATCTGTTACTGTATGTCAATGTCATTTTGCACCAGCTCTCGCTTTGTTCAATATTCTATAGCGTAAAAGTTTGTTATCTTACTTACAATTTAGTTAGATTTTAATAAATATCAATAGAAGACCATTAAAATAAAGGAAATGGAAAAGGATTTAAATCATAACATGCGTTTTATACGTACGGATGTTACAGCAGTTAAACTTTATAAAGAATACGTCATAGCAGGTATGGTTACAGAATTATACGTTATTTAAGACGCATAAACGCTTTTAATGTACATGTTTACCTTTCGTCGATAGAGTTGGTGCCACACGTTTTATTTGTAAACGCTAACACAACCAATGTGAAAAAACATGATCCTATAACATTTTTCCTGCAGTATTAATACAATAAAATATGTTTTTATTTTAAAAATTAAGAACTAGTTGGCAGGAATTGGAAAGGGCAGCTTCCCTTTCCACCATTACCATTCCCATTAATTGGTATTGTTACTGAGAAAGTTAAAAAACAAATTCCATAAACATAACAATGTTATTTCTAATGCCTTACTCATTTCTAACATCACATTCGCATGTGTTAACATGTAATCCGTATCCACCTAATATGTAAAGATCTTACCAGCCTAAGCCTAGCTTGTCACCTTTGTGAGGTTGAAAAATAGAAGAGAAACTATTAACTTTAAGTTGCTGCCAATTCATTCTAAAGCAGACACCTTTTTTGTTTACAGGAATTGGTAGCTCCCTTTATATTTACAAGAAGGACACATCAAAAGTTGTTTCAGTTCATCATCAAATACTTAATGGCCAAAAAATTTATGGGATTGAACCCACTAAAGATGGCTCAAAATTGTTAATATTTGGCGGTAAACAGTATAAAATCATAAAGAGATTAAATCAAGAGTTCTCATTATTTGATTTTTCTCCAAGCATTGCTACATGCGATGATTGGCTCCACAGCGTTGCTTGGTTGTCTGACAGTGAAGTTGCATTGCTAACAGCACATAATGTAGTTCAGGTAATGTTAAGCAAAATTATGTATTTTGTGAAGAAAACGAAATGAAGATCTTGTATCTTTTTTAAGTTAAGATATTACAGTTCATGTTTTCAAATTGTTGTAATTTTTAATAAATCAGTTAAATCCATAAGATGGATCTTTTTACGATTTTTTTCATAAGCAAAAAATTGATATCAACTGAATTACTTTTATAAAAGTTATAATATAATTTATTTTTACAGTATGTTAGTCTTACTCGACAAATAAGAAAGTCAAAAACTGGCTTTCCGTTTCTTACTTATTCCTAAGTAAAATGTAAAATTTTGTAGTTGTTCTTTCTTATAAATAAAGAAAGGATATTAGGAATACACCCAACAAACATATATGCATAGATATACAAGAAGAAGGTGTGCCAAGATCATGCCATATGGGAATCTGTAATCACTTTGGATTATTATTTTATATTGCTACTTTTGAAATTGATTTGAAATAACCTTTGAAATAAAGGTTTTTTCATGTTATTTCCTGTCCTGTCCTGTCCAAATTCTATCTCCTCGTCAGAAAAAAGTTTTTCAACAAAGTATATTATATTTCAGATGTGGGATGTATCAAATGAACCTGTTTTAACATCAAAAATAATTGGCAAGAATAACTCAATCCTCTACGGCGGACTGTTGCAGTCATTGATTGATGATGTCCTGGTATTCAGCGGCACTGTGTTCTCGGAGGTTATCATCTCTAGATGTAAAAAAGAACAGCCTTTACATCATCTAGTTGGGCATAAAGTATGTAATGACCTAAATAATTATCAAACAAACTCTTCTGAGATGAGAGAGATAGATGAGATGAGATGAGAAGGACTAAATTAGTCCTTCTCATCTTTGAGTTTTAAGAATTTTCTACATTACTGGTCATAGTAGTAATGCTACTTTAACCAACTAAATAAATATTATTTTTTTAACTCACTGGGAAAAACTATTAAACAAAAAAAACGAGTTGTAACAAATTTATAATATGTATGAGTGCAACAATAAGGACACTAATGAGTTAACATACATGCTTCAGAACTTTACACATAGCTGAAGTCGTTGCTAATTTTTGCTTATTCAAATTAGTTATGAACTCTTCAGTTGTTACATTTAAAGAAATATCAGAACTGAATAGTTTTATGTGTGTTATTAAGTCTATAATTACCACACAAATCTACAGCTCCATTTAAACAAATTCTGGATACTACCTAGCATCTTTATATCGTGCTATTTCAAAATAAAACCACAACTCTGCCCTGCAATGTCTGATTACAGGGTTAAACATCTCGCTCCTGGATAATGCTATGATAATAATACTAATAACTAGGTTTTTTTATTTAAGGGGAGTGATTGAGCAACTCTGCATAAGGCTAAAGTAAATGCAACAGCATTATGCAGCATCTTGCTCTTGCTGAATTTAGTAAGATATAATGTACTTTTACATTACAGGGTGTGATATTTTCAATATCATGCTGTTTACAAAAAGGAATCATAGTGACAACTTCTGACGACCGATCTGTGAGGATATGGGCAATAAAAAGTCCCACAAAAAATTGTGAAACAACAGATTATTGGGATTATGCAACTATCTCATGTGCACATGAATTGTATGGCCACTCAGCTAGAGTAATGCAAAGCTGTATCACTGATAATTATGTTATATCTGTTGGTGAAGATTCATATATTTGCTTCTGGGATTTTAATGGAACTTTGTTGAAAAGAATTAGTGCCCACCAAAATGCAAGTATATGGTCAGTTGACGCTGATGAAGAACATTTGGTGACAGGAGGTGGAGATTGTGGAGTAATCTTACACCCTTTATCAATTGCTACCGGCTTCTTAGATTCCGAGATACTGAAAATTAGCGAAGGTAATCCTAAGAAATTGGTTATCACAGCCAGAAGAAATGTAGTGATTCTTAAAGAAACTGGTGACTTGATTTATTACGATATGACAAATAAATCTGAAAAAACACATGAATTGAAACTTGAATCGACATATATAATGCTTAGCATATCATTATGTAAGCAAATGATAGCTGTTGCAGATATGTTTGGAAATTTAAATGTTTTCATGGAAAATTACAAAGGTCCTGCTATTATTGCTAAAATTATTAGTAGAAAACTGACCATAGATAAAGTTTTATCTATGGACTGGGCTGGAAATGGGTATTTGGTGCTTTGTTCTGTCAACGGTGAAATTTATGCTATAGCTTCCATAGGTAGTGAAGTAGAAGTCATCTCAAGATATTGTCTTCCACATTGCAAAGAAAGATGGCTAACATCTGCTGCTATGAGCATAGACAGTAATTTATTAGTTGTTGGGGACAGATGTGGCAACATTCATTTCTATGCAAAAGGAGAATTACATCCACTAATAAGTTTTAGTGAAGTCCATGGCAGATATGGTCCTACTTCAATAAGAATAAAACCAGATGTAATATTAACAACTGGGAGAGATGGTACACTGAAATATTTCTCATTAGTATCACAAAATGGCGTATATCGTATAAAATTGTCGAGTTCTCAAGATGTAGGATTTCCTTGGGTTGAAAAATTTATAGAGAGTCATGACAATTTAGTTTGTGGTTTCCATGAAAGAGTGTTTGTTATAACGGATGTAAAAAGTAATGCAAAGTTGATCGAAGTATCTTGCGGCGGTGGCCATAGATCTTGGGATGTAGTACGGTACACAGACAAAATAAATGATAGAAATGAAAAAATAATTAAGCTAATTTATTTAAAGAATTCCCAAGTTAATGTAGCAACGTTTCAGTTAAGTAAAATTGTTTCTAAAGATGTAATAAAGGGCTCGCATTCCAAAGAAATTAACTGTTTAAAATCACACGTGCCAATGTGTGATAAATCTAAAGTGTTGTACATATCTGGTGGTGAAGATACAACCTTAAGAATATCTAGTTCTTCAGATGATGCAACCTTCCGAGATGAAGCTATTTTCAAACATCTGTCTAGTGTCAGAACTTTAAAAACCTTTATTTTAAATAGCGACAAACTTCTAGTTGTATCTGGTGGTGGCCGAGCACAGATTTGTATAAACACTATAAATTTTAACAAACACAATGATAAAATTAAAATAGTAGTCGAAGAGTCGATAGATTTTTTAGTGAAAGGAACAGATAAAGAGCGCAAAGGAGATAAAACTTGGAGAAATTGTGACATCGATTTTGATCCAGAAACTCGTATTATGGATTTAGAAATTGTGGAAGTGAGCAGAAATATTTATTATATATACACAGCATGCGCTGATGCATTTTTGAGAATTTTTCAATTCAAATATGACGATGTACCTTTCAAACTTTTAGGACAAGTGAAATACCATACAACGTGCATTCTAAAAACACATTGTATAAAGTATAGAGATCAAATTATATTGGTTACTTGTTCCACGAGAGGTGAGATTTGTTTTTGGGATGTAGTTGCACCGTACACTGGAAACGAAAACAAAACCTTTTACGTCCTTACAACTAATAAATCTGGAATTAACTGCATTGCTTCAAGAGTTATTTCTGATGAACTTGCATTGATTGCTACAGGGGGAGACGATAATACTATACACGTAAACGTTCTTAATATACAGAATAAAGACTTTAAAACTGTCAAATTGACGAAAAGTTTGACATCAGATAATTTTCATTGTTCACAAATAACTGGTCTTTTAATAATTGACGATATTTTCGTATCTACATCTATTGATCAGAGAATAACAGTTTTTAAAATGAAAAAAGACGCTAGCGACTTGGAGTTTGTTACCCAAGTGATCACTGACGTGGCAGATGTACAAGGGATGGATGTCATTAAGTGCACAGAGTAAGATTTCAATATCACTTTTATATTCATGTACTTTTATTGCAGTATATGTTATTTTATGGTGCTATTTTCAGAAATACCGTAACGGTTTGTGTTTTCGGAAAAGGGTTGGAAGTATTAACGCTACCGATCGAGGGGCTGACAACAACGACTTAAAGAACATTATACAAAACAAGTAGGTGAATTGTTTTTTTACCTTACAGACAGAGTAACATACAGTTTAAATTATATTTAGTACAATAACCTTACATTATAACAAAGTAATAATCAACTTGAAACCATTAAATGTTTTACAAGTTTAATAATTGTTAAGATTTGCATTATTTATTGAATGTTATCCACATTGTTGAAAGATAAACATTACCCATTGTGATTTTCTGTAGCTAATCTAAACCAACATAATATTGCATCTCCTGTAATCCATTCACCCAGTGCCGATATCTTGATCCCATAATGTCTACACTCAGTTCGTATACGTTAACTTATCTGAGACTAGGCATGAGATATTACGAGTTTTTATCGATTTTTCCTATCAGTTAACACGATTGCATTTTGCTTTTGGCATTTTTATATCTGGAAATTAAAGTCGTCAAATTTACTATATTGCATCGTTCCCAATAACACTTATTCCGCCAAAACGCAAATCTTCTGCGTAACTAGAATATCATTATCAGAACTTCTATAGTAAAGGCGCTAAACACGGGTACTGCCAATCTGATTTGAAAAATTATTTTTGCATTCGACAGTCTAATTATTAAGGAAGGTTTTAGGCTATTTAACATCACGCTTCAACCCTTGGGAGCCGAGCTGAAAGAAAATAAACGCCAAGCGTTTTGCACCGTCGGCTAGTGCACTTGCGGGACAGCTTGTGTGCGTAGAATCTTCGAGATACTCTCACCTACGTAGAATTATTAGCATTCCTCATAGATACTCTACCTAGAGGCCTAACTCTATGGTTCCTTTATTTCCTGGCACGGGTCCAGGCACACCTTAATTCTACCACTCAAAGTGGATTTACAAGTGATTTAAAACAAACCAAATACCGAAGACACAAGAAAAATTGGCATTCATAGATTTTTTATTAGAATGCTAATTTAAAAGTAAAATAATTTTAAAGTATAATTTACTAATGCTTTCATTTTTGTTTTAATTTTTCTATTTCAGCGTACAGCAGATCTTTAGTAGTCTGAAGTGTCAAAAAACAACTTGATAAAAAGTTTTCTCATACGGAAAACAGACACATATATAAATAAATAATATAATAAAATAATAAATCGCCCTTTTTTCTGAAAAAAAACAATATATCGGCGTATATAATTTTTTTTATAAAAATAAATAATATACGGCGATA
Source organism: Papilio elwesi (assembly GCA_029849275.1). NCBI lineage: Eukaryota > Metazoa > Arthropoda > Insecta > Lepidoptera > Papilionidae > Papilio > Papilio elwesi. The sequence goes on from CM056697.1 coordinate 5,707,094, forward strand.
TTTACGATTGTGGTACTTCAAGGTTCGAGACGCAATGAAACTTGATCGACAGGCAACACTGGACGTATAGTATACCAGGGATAATCAAGAAATTCTTAAATATCTATGTATCAATATATAATCTTATTAGTTTTAAGTATATATTTATAATTAAACCATTAAAAGATATTGTTGTGTTTTATGTTTTATTTTATCCCGACTTTCCGATCTACATTTACAAGCCTAGTTTTTTTATGTGAGAAAGTGAAGGTGGCCAACGAGCAAGCGGATCACCTGATGTTAAGTGAGCGCTGCCCATAGACAATGTGTTACAGATGCGTTGCCTACTTTTTAAAAGACAGAGAAGGGCATTGATAGCAAAGAGGATATTTCCTTTTCCCCGTTATATCCCGTCCAATTCCTTCCCTTTCCCATCCTATCCTTATGAGGAAAGGGTGGGAGGGGGAAGACGACTGAAATTAAACTGGCACCTCACTCAGACGAAACGCAGAGTACTTCACGGCTGTTTTCTGTGAGGTCGTGGTATTTCACCGGTCGATCCGGTCCCGCAGTGCAACAGATGTTGTTGCGGACTACCACTGTTAAAGTGTTAGTTTACTTGATTGGAGCAAACATCCAACAAAAAAGCCTTCAAGGGTTCTTAAATGCAAGTAGCATCTTTTCTCGGAACTGTCATATCGTAGAAAGTTTTTTAGAACCGAAGTATTGCCATTTATGAGTTATCTTGGACTCAATAGAGGTTTAGGGTACTAGAAATGCCCAAATGAGAATATCAAACGATCAGAGCACTCCACGCTTTATCTGGGGAAGCAGTAAAGTTAATCTTTATTGACGTGTGATATACAAACGATGTGTGCACAGATTAGATACAAGATGCAGGTGGTATATCTGCACAATACATCTCGCTGTCTCATCAGTTACAACCTGACAGTGCTCGCGAACATACTTTTACAATTTGAAAAAATCAGTGAGTATATACAATTTATTTTTCAACTCTTTAGATAAAAAACCTTTATTTCTAAACTAAATGTACATTATTGGTAATTCCGTGAAAACAACATCTGTTGTACGAACGAACGGCTCGACCGTCGAAAACGAACTCGCTGAAGGCAGGCGTCAAGTAGAAGTATCCTGCGTTTTGTCAGATTAGTGATGTGCCGATGCTTAACCGTGTTGCCCTTCCTATTCTTTTCTAATAAAGAAAGGATAGAAAGTGGAGATACCCTTTTTCCTGTCTATCTCTTCTATTACGGCGGCGGCTTTTGATGTTTTTTTTAATTTTCGAGGGTTTTTAATTTATTGCGAAGATCCTTGGTTCTTTTGCTAAAATTAAATTAGCCTTATAATATTACCTTCCAGTTTAGGTTCCAACAAATTCGGTCCAGCTGTTTCGGAGATTACCGGAACATCCAGACAATTTTTTATTGTATTTTTAAGTACCGTAGTCACGTCATGTGTATTCGGTACGGAAATTTTACTTTGATATTACACATAGACACTTTAATTTTATTTATCTGTATAGATTTACAACGGAGTTCTTTATCGCCTCTGTTTATCGCACGTGATTTGTTTGTTTGTGGAGTGAAAGGGCTAAACCGAAAAAACTAACAATGAAAAACCGCCATATTCTTGCAGTGATTTTTGGGACACTTTCCAATCGCCTAGTAAACTAATGTTTTTTCAACTCGACTCAGCTTGTCGTCAATTTTGAGAATATATAGAATATCTGATAGAAAAATATTTCTAGTTTTAACGTTAAAATTCCCTTTTTTATTTAATTTCCGTTCCAACCTGGTATCCATGACACCTTTTTTCGTCAATCGGACGGCTGATAGTGTTCCGGCTAACCGTTTAATGTGTTAAGGCCCTTAGATCGCTTGTAGACGTCCGTTTTTTTATCGGACAACGGACCGTTAATAAAAGGAAATGTTATATTAGATGCCACTATCCGCCAATTTTAAAAAAACACGGTCAGTCGTACGCCGAAATAAACACCCAGACGCCTTTCCCAGGTTTATATATATATATATATATATATATATATATATATATATATATATATATATATATATATATAAACATCCCTAAGTTCATATATTTTATTTAATGTTTAGATGCGTGTGATTAACATGAGGTTTTAATGCGGAAACATGGTGAGACTTAGAGTGGGTCGTGAGTGTTGATAAGTTGGGTATACAGAATTTATCGGTATCTAATTTTTATCTAGTTGCTACTTAAACCATACTTGCTTATACAGTATTATCAATATTATTTAATTGTCATTAATGTTTCGACGATAACCCGTGTGCTCAAATTCGAAGTACCTTGTCTAGTGTGTCAATCTAGATGCTAGATTGATAAATTATGAATTCAAACGATAGCAATATCGAATGTTATTTAATTGGTTCGATTGGGAATATATCTCAGCCTTATTTTATTTTTTTCTACTTCAAGTATAGTTTTACTTTTGCATTTTTATGTTAAGAAGGCGGCAAACGAGCAATCCTGACCTGACCGCTACCCATGGGCATTTGCAACAACCTGATGAGTTGCAAATGCGTTTTCTACCTTTAGCAGGAGAGGATAAACAATAGGATAAAATAGGATATTTCCTTTTACTTTCCATTCTTTCCCTCCTCCCTTTTCAATATAAAAAAGGATGGGAAGGGTAAATCCGGAACCTCACTGAACAGATGAAACGCAGAATACTTCTGACACCTTTTTGTGCGGTTATATTTTACCAGTCGAGCCAGCCCAGTCGCGCAACAGATGTTGCCGGCTCCACCACTGTTGAAGTCTCTTGTGAAGAAAGAAACTAGCCCAAACCCCTCCCAAAAGTTGCAAGAGTTGAGTACAAAAATTCATTGATAAAAATTGTACACGTGCATATTTCCAGGCTTAAAACAAGATCCGAAGATTCAAAAAAATATTTTGGCCACAACAAATACAAGAGCTTTGAGCTATTTTTCAAAACCTAAGGGTTAATTTAACTTTAATCTTATAATCTAAGCAATTCATGCATTATTATATTTACTAGCTGTGCCGCGCGGCTGCACCCGCTGTGCCGTTTAATTCAAACGAAACCTTATTAGTGTACTAAACATTTTAGTGACATCTCCCTTTGGTAGGCGGATTTTCGCCCCTTTCTGATTTAGATAAGACAGCCTTTAAGTGTCTGCGCGAAGATTTTATGGTCATTAAATAAAACGCAGATGTGTTAACTTCTTTAAATTGCAAAAGCAAAAAGCGAACTGCTTTCTCGTCTTCTTCCGTAATAATAGGTCTATCAATGCAAAATATGTTTTAAGTCAGTAAAGATTTTGTGGGGGTTTTTCTTCCCCGAAATGCTCCATTTCCCAATTTTTAAGAAACGTGACACTTAGCGCCATGTTTTGGTACTTGTATTGTCCATTGATAGAGCGTTGTCAATAGACGATAAACCGCCAGTATCTCATTAATTTGTTATATTTCACTTTATGACATTCCCCGAAAAAGCACGATTTTATAAAACGAATTTGTTTTTAAAAGCGTACAATAGGAAAATTCATTCCAATAAACTATGTTCACTACTATGACATATTTCTATGGGGATTTTTACACGAGTACAATTTTAAATGGAACACGGTAGAATCCCTGTATTAACGACTTGGTTCGTCATGCGTGTGATTGGAAAAACCGGCTACCGGCATGATTGATGAATGTTTCAGCGTAACTTGAATTTTATCATTGACACGAAGACTGACTGATAAATAACTCAAAGTATTGTAAACTAAGGTAGGCAGAAAGGGCAAGAACTTGATTTTTATCTACAAAACAAGAAACTGGCAAATAATGTTTTAATAAAATCAGAAAAACAAAAATTCAAGTAGATTTGCTACAAAATGAATCATGACAATGTTCGTGGTCTGTACTGTATGTCAACGATTTCCAACTTGTACGCGCTCACATTCATTGTTAAGCCATACGCCACCGCGAATCCGTCAAAATCACGGACCGACGTCCGGCGAACAAAACGATCGACTACAATCACTCCAAACCTACAATAACACGTTTTAATTCAAAGGAAAGAATTTAACGATGTTTTAAAAGGCAATATGCAAATTACAGTCTAAGAAATACTTCAAAATAACCAAGGAAGCGAGTAGCGTCACTAAATAACTCCTAGATCACATAAGCGTTTAACACATATTTCCTCGTATCATTACGTCACTGAGGCAATTAAGAGACACAATTTATTCAGTCCTATACGTCGTCGCCGCGAAGGCGGGCTTGTTTCGCGCGTTTTCCTAAGACAGCTGTCAATTTAAAAAGTCCATAAATATTATCGGAGTTGTGTTGATAGCGATCGATAAAGGTTGGATTAAGTTATACAATCTCAAATATTATATATTGTGATAAATTAATTAATTTTCCAATATAAGTGTTTTTAAATTAATATTTTATGCTCTCAGAGAAGTAAGGAGGTAATGTTGTCAATAATCTTCATAGTGTAAATTATATTTTGTCTAAAACCTAAATTTGCCTTGGAAAATGTGTTTAAAAGTAAAACATTATTTTTAAATAATATGAATTCTTTTTGGACATTTCTTATGTATCCGTATCTAAGCGGAAATCACCTTGAAGCTAAGCATGAAAATTCCAGATGGCGCCACAAGTGACAGCGGTGACGGAGCCCGTGACGCTGGGCGAGGGCCCCCACTGGGATGACCGCGAGCAGGCGCTCTACTTCGTCAGCATCTTCGACCGCTCCATACACAAATACGTTCCCTCCACCAAGAAACACACGCGATCTGTTTTAGGTAATAAGCTCCCAGTCTTATACGATTAGTGTGTGAATGCGAGGATCGATCCATGAACTACACACAAAAAGCACCAGATCAGTTTAGAAAACGGATGACTTGCGCCATTTTAATGGAATTTCGTGAAGAGGAACGATATGTTTTTATACAAAAAACGCTTTAATGATATATATATATATATATATATATATATATATATATATATATATATATATATATATATATATATATATAAGTTAAAACAAACCATAGTTCGTGCCCATAGGAGCCTTGAATTTTCACGCCAATCAAGACTATCCGAAGGTCACACATATTACGAATAGTTAAATGGCTTCCGCGCTCCCCGCTTTTTTATACGATATACATTTTTAAATCAATTCAATTCTCTCCCATCTTCTAGACGTCGAACAAAATTTTTCATTTGACTTCTACTAAAAGCTACTTTAAATTACTAACTTACGTTAAGTTACTTTTAATTAAATTTTATACTACAGCTACAGATTTCGATTCGATTGTATTATTCAAAATACAGTGATAGCAACATTCACACATGTCAAATGATGTAAAAAGGATAGCGTATTTAAAATTATAAGAAAAAAGAGGATAGCTATTGAACGAAAAAAACGTCCCAATTGCGACGTCTTCGTATCTCCACTTTTCGCCAAGGACATATCTCTTACAGTTTTGTTTACTTTATTACTTCCAGATGACTTGGTGGGTTTCATAGTGCCAGTGGAAGGGAAGCCTAATCACTTTGTGGTGGGGTTGAAGCGCCGCATCGCTGAAGTGAACTGGGACGGACAGGAAGGCACTGCTAAAGTGATCCGCACCATCGCAGAAATCGACAAACATAACCCTGAAAATAGACTCAACGATGGCAAAGCGGACGCAAGAGGTCGTCTTTTCGCGGGTGAATATAAATAATTTATATCTGCTACGAAAAGTGTGCGTTTCTTTAACTAATATAACAGAGCTAAAAATTTCAAAAACTACCAATTGGATTCGAAAAACGACCAAGATCCTCAGGAGCCAAAGAAAAAGACCCCCAAGCGAACAGTATGTAGCACATCAGTCGCAAAAGAATTGATATTTTAAGAGTTATACACACAAAAGAGTAGGGCGGATTTTCGCTATATCTGTGTCACTGGAGTCAGCCAGCTCGCTGAACATACAGGCCATATACACACAATTGTGAGCCGTTACGCGCGCAAACGTCAGTATGGTCAACATTCACGTGTGCAAATTACCCTAAATGTAGCAATTTTATAGTTTTTTTTTAATTAAATTAAATTTATTTAAGTTATTTATTAGTATACTAGGTTCTCTATTTAATAACTATGTATTCTTTTTACGTTTTAATAATGTAAGTACATTTTTGTTATCATCGCGAATCATATATTGATCAACGTAAATCCTGATACTGGACTTCAGACTGCAAAAACATAAGATTTTTTTAAGTTCGCGGACTAACTTAGTGAATTAACCTAACTTAAATTAACTTTTTCAAAAGGCACGGTATAATTCTGCCTCAATTTTAAAGAAATTTACATATCATATTGCCAGTGGTAGAGCCCGCAACAACATCTGTTGCACTAATTGGCCGGCACGACCGGTGAAATACCACGACCTTACAGAAAACAGGCGTGAAGTAGAACTACTCTGCGTTTCGGCTGATGAGTGAAGCGCCGGAGGCCTAATTTGAGTCCTCTTCCCCTTCCCACCCCTTCCCTATAAGGATAGCATGCGAACGGGAAGAGGATCGGACGGGGAGGAGGAAGAGTAAATATCCTCTTTCCTGTCTATTCCCTCCTCTGTCTCTTAAAGGTAGGCAACGCATTTGCAACACATTTAGTTGTTGCGGATGTCTATGGGTAGCGTTCATTTAACATCAGGTGATCCGCTTGCTCGTTTGCCACTATCTCTGCTTTTCTTAAAATAATATAATATTAATAAATGGGTAAATTAAACCCTAAATGTACTGACACATTCGCTGACATTTACGGGACACAGTTTTGTCATAGCTGGAGTTCCGTCCGGAAGTCAGAAAAATTAAGTCCTGGACAAGATATTACATAATTATTAAATTTTCTGGTATAATATCAAAAGTAATTCAGTATATCGATTTTCTCTATTCTATCTACAACGATATTAAGACGTCAGGTGTCATTTATCTTCGGAACTGTACTTTCAGGTACAATGGGCTACGAATACGAGCCAGGCAAGTTCTACCACAAGAAGGGAGCGCTGTACCGGTTTGATCCGGACGGCAAGGTGCACACTCTGGCCGAGGAGGTGGACATCTCGAATGGCCTTTGCTGGGACGTGGAGGAGAAGGCCTTCTACTACGCTGACTCTTTCGAATACGCGATCAGACGATATGATTACGATATCCAAACTGGTGACATTTGTAAGTATAACCAAGATTCCTTTTATCCTAACTTTAACACTTAAAGGTTTTGATAACCAAAATTAGTTTTTTTATAGAACAAAATGGTGAACGAGCAAACGGTTCACCCAATACCAAGTGACCGCTAAACAAAGGCATCTGCAACAAGCTCCCCCGTAAAAACCTCCTTCTGTTCCCATCCTTACCTTGTTGCAATGGAAAGGGAAGAGCAGTATCATAAGGCCTCCGTCACCTTCTTTGTCACACAAAATGCTTTTACTTCACGCCTGTCATCTGTAAGGTCGTGGTTCAGCGGTCGAGCTGGCCCATTCCTGCGACAGATGTTGTTGGTCCACAAGTAAGGAAAAAAGATAATAGGATGAAAGTTATTACAGACTAGTATTAATCCCTCTACAAAACTATTTCATGCCCTTCATCCTACTGTACTACGTATAACCCTTAACTTTGTCCCGCAATTTTTTAGTTTCGGAACATCGTACTGTCATCTTATTAATAACAAATATAAAATAATCGTTACCTCCGCAGCAAACCCGCGATTCGTATTCAACTACAAGGACCACGGCTTGGGTGGCATTGTCGATGGTATGACCATAGACACGGACGGAAACCTCTGGGTTGCCAACTTTGACGGTCATCAGGTGAGTGATTCCAGTTAATACATAACTTATTTTAAAATGATACCGATCAAAAAGAAATGTTTATTACTGACCTGAAATCGACCTATCATTTGGTTAATTAAATATTTATTATACCATTAATAAAAATTATCACAATAATGCCTTGTGTATGGACCAAGTGGGGCTTAATCAATTATTAACACGTCTAAATAAAATGATTTAAACTTTTTTGAGACATTATTAAGTGTTTATAAAATGACTTTACTCACCTTTGCGATTACCGGTAATGGTACCAACACTCAGTGTTGCGAGGCGGGGTGCGACCGCAAATTAAACCCACTCACCCTGAAGAAGGACCTCCGACGAAACTGTCGGTACCGATACCGCTAATCGCGAACATGAGTAAAGCCGTTTTATAAACAATTATTTAACACCTCTTATCTTAATTTTATTCTAGGTCATTAAGATAGATCCGAAGAAAGGTAAACTGCTGCAAAAAATTCGGATCCCGGCTCTTCAAGTGACGTCCGTGACCTTCGGCGGACCGAATCTGGACATCCTGTACGTGACCTCGGCCTGCATGAACCGGGGCGAGGAGCAAAAACCTCCTTGCGGGTCTACCTTCCAATTGACGGGACTCGGTGTTAAGGGCCACCCCAACGCTAATGCGAAGTTTGACTAAATTGACTATGAACTGTGATTATTTTTGTGTTTCCTTGATAACTTATTAAACTATAATAAATATAATTTAAATGTTATTTAAAATTCAACCCAATGTAGCGTTCAAGTTTTATCAGTATAACAATTTAAACCTCATGCTGTGTCAGAACCACTTTTTTATTTTATAACTTGGCAAACGAGCAAGCGGATCACCTGATGTTAAGTGACGCCACCCAGAGACATCCGCAACAATCAAACGTGTTGCAGATGTGTTGCCTCCGTTTAATGGACAGAAGAGGGATATGTAGACAGGAAAGATGATATTTCCTTTTCCCCGTTAAATCCCACTCCGTCCAATCCTTTTCCTGTTCCCATCCTATCCTTATAAGGAAAGTGGGCCAAGGGGAAGAGGACCCAAATTAGGCCTTCGGCACCCCACCCATCAGACGAAATGCAGAGTACTTCAACTTTACGCCTGTTTACTGTGAGATCGTGGTATTTCACCGCCAGAGCCGGCCCATTCGTGCAAGCAGATGTTGTTGTTGCGGGCTTTACCACTATTAATTCCGCCAATACCACTTCTAACATGTTCGACTTCGATAATTCTGATAGCACAAGTACTAGTATGGGAGTAAAATTAAAAAAAATACTCACAAAATTATAGAGAGGAATGAGACATACGGCCACAGTGCTCTAAGTGGTAAAAAAAGCATGTAGGAAAAAACCACACAGATTTAAAAAATAATAAAGATATTAATATTTCTTCTGGTGTCGAAAAAATCTCCCCATTTTTAGATGGAAAATTTACCAATTTCTTAATTTTGACTTTTGCAACACTGACGTGGTGTGGTAATATGCACCCTGCTCACCCACAAATGGCATCCTATTTTGCAGGGTTCCAAGCTTACGCATTTTTCCCACAAATTTGGGAAGTAAAGTGGATAGGGATTCTCGGGTTTTAAATATTTGGGGTATAGTTTATTTTCATTTTATATAGGTTCTGGAGTGAACTAATAATTTTGATTTGTGTTCTATGTATAACGCTTAATTCTTTCTAAGATGTTGAGTTTACACCTAAATGTATTTGTAATTGTATTGTAGTTTTTATTTAAGTTTATAGTTTATAGCGTTTTCAGTGATTTTTGAGTGCAATTTAGGGTTAGGGGAAATTATTTATTGGTAACTAAGCTGGTAAATTGGTAGCCCAGTTTGTTTTGATATGATAGCATATATATATCAATGATAAGGCAGCTGTTAATTGAGTTAATTGTTTTATTTTAAGTGTCGTTCAGTGTGATAAGGTAAGAACAAGTTTAACATGTCTATTTAAGTTTAAGTTCCTACTTAAGTTCAAGCACAACGGATTGCCAAAGCAAGAAATAAAATTAATGTTAGACTAGACGTATACATATCTCATAAAATATGCATTTATCTTTGCGATTAATATTTCTAACATATAAGTCATAATCTTAAGTCCAAATATTTCTTCCAATTTAATTTGTAATTGATGTAATAAGTCTTATAACAAAATATTATCTCGCACTTGGTAAAATACATAAACTGTAAATATTACGATTGTAATGTAGGTCATAGCCCCAATACCAAATGTTGATTTTATAATTCAAATCTTAATTTAAGAACTTCTCATTAATGTCATATAATTTAAGATTAATTAACTCATAATTTTATATTTTGTTAAGAAAAATTGGTACTCATGTCAAGCTAGTCATATATATCTTTTATATGAGAGTGAATGAGGTGAGCATGATTTATGTTACCTACTTAGAAAACAATTGATTTGCTCATTAAAACATCCAAAGGGGCATAACAATTTATTATTAATAATAATATCCTAGGACATATTCACACGCGGCCATCTGATCCCAAACTAAGCAGAGTGTGTGCTATGGCAACCAGATAACTGATATACTACATACACTACTTTTTCTTTTTTAAATTCATACTTAAATACATAATTATACTCAGACTCAGGACAAACAGACATGTTCATGCACACAAATGTCTGTCCCGGGTGGGAATTGAGCCCATGACCAGTGGCGTGAAAAGCAAGTATCTAACAAACCATGCCAACCGGCCCGTCAATTATTGGGATGAAGTAAATGGGTTTTGAATATACAACATAAGTCTAACAAGTTATTACATTACACTAAAATTTACATTATTTAATTATCATTATCAGTTACAGTTCCAAATATAATTCAATATAATAATAATGCTTTATAAAACCTTCAGATGTCATTATCGGTGCAAAAAATCACTGAACCTGTGCTCTTAGGAGAAGGTCCTCATTGGGATGACAAGCAGCAGGCTCTTTATTTTGTGGACATCAATCAAAAAACCATTAATAAGTATATACCTGCCACGGGAGCACACACCAAAACTATATTAGGTATTATTACTAACTAACATGTAGAGTTAATGGCTCATTATTATACACCTAATGTAGATTCTCATGTGTTTCATTCAAAAATATAACCAAACCTACTGATATATAATCAGTAGTGTCTCAGTGTGATAATAAATTCTGCGATTGCCTCCAATTTGTTTGCCAACCATGACAATTATGGCAGCTGGTGCATGGATAAACTTAACAAAACACGGATCACATTTCTTAGAATTATTACTGTTCCTGGCTTTAGTTAACAGAACAACTATGAAGCAGAAGGTTAGATAGGCAAATAATAAAACATGCCCAGGTTACATATTGATAGAAGAACTATCTATTGGTGTATGGTTTTTTGTAATCAGTTCAATATTTTTGAGTCGTTAAGTGAAGAAACAATCAAATAATTTATCCTTATAATATTGGTCTAGATGGTTATTGTATTACACTGAATAAAATATGAAAACTAGTCTAGAATTGTAAGTCAGAATTTTGTGCAAGACGAATAATAATGGAAATATGTTATATTTTTCACATCACACATCACCATAGTATTTTTATATTTTCAGATGGCCGTGTGGGTTTTATATTACCAGTGGATGGTACACATGATCAGTTTGTGGTGGGTGTGGAGAGAAAACTCTTGGTTATCCAATGGGACGGTGAAGAAGGTAGCAAAGCCGAAGTTGTGAAGGAATTGGGAGAAGTAGACCAGGATATACCAACTACAAGGATCAATGATGGCAAGGCTGACCCAAAAGGAAGGTTATTTGCAGGTATTTTAAGTCAAATATAAACAATTGAATTTACAAATAACTGTCAAAATTTGTCTCTCACAACTAACTGGTAAGCATATGTACATGCTTATATAAAGGCGTCCAGACTTAGACTTTCTGATTCTTACTCCAAGAATATATAAAACCACCCTTTGTGGCTAAATCTTTGTTAGATGTAGTTCCAATTGTGAACTAGGAATGTAAATACCCTATGTTACCCTATAGATGTTGTTAAAGAATAACAATTTACCCTGGTTGTGTTGATTGCTGGATGACCTAGTTGGATGGTTGGTTGTATATTAAATTTTTTATAATCTTCACTTAGGTACTATGGGTCATGAAGAGCCCCCAGGTAATTTTCAGATGGAAAAAGGCTCTCTTTATCGATTAGATAGGAGGGGAATTGTCAAGATGTGTGACGGCATTAGCATTTCCAATGGTCTTGCTTGGGACCTCAAGGAAAAGGCATTTTATTATATTGATTCCTTGGAGCTTAAGATAAGGCGATATGATTACGATGTGGACACCGGTGATATTTGTAAGTATTCATTTTGAATGGATTTGAATTTCTATTTAATACAGTTACACACATTTAACATGTTTTTTTTAATTTTCAGCCAATTTAAAATATATCTTTGACTTTAAGAATAATAACATCAATGGCTTTCCTGATGGTATGACCATAGACACCGACGGTAATCTATGGGTGGCTGTTTTTGATGGGTCGTGCGTTCTAAAAGTTGACCCGAGAGCTGGGACTGTGCTACAGAAGATACCTATACCGGCTAAACAAGTTACATCTGTTACATTTGGGGGTCTTAATTTGGATATTCTGTTTGTTACAACTGCCAGTATGAAAATACAGGAGGAACAGAAACCTCCTTGTGGTGCGACCTTCATGGTGTTAGGGTTGGGTGTAAAGGGTCACCCAAATGTCAATTTCAAACTGTCCTAGTCTTTCTTTCTATCGCTTTTTTAGTGTACGACACAAATAAAACAAGGAATGTTTATCCCATGTATACAGGGTACCTGCTTTTTAGAAACTGATCGGAGCAATTTCTATTTCCTGATATTCATCTACCCTCGTCTTTTCCAATGTAACTTTTCATGTGTAATGGCTATTATTAAGGCACTGCCCTCTTTAAAAGGATATAGCTTTGAAATCATTTACTTTTTTAAAACTATTTTCATATATACATTGTGATTGGATCCAATATAAAATGAGCTTTTGAAAAATTGTAAGACTTTTAGGTACCTAAGTTTTAATGCTATGTATATATTGGTTTAATGTATATAAAATGTTTGTACTTATATATTTTTATATCACTTTTTTTCATGTTTATTTGAATTGTATACTTGTTATTTACTATTTTTTATCAATAAAGCAAACAGTTGTTCATTTTATTTTATTTACTAGCCGTTCTGTGTGATGTTACGACTAGACAATAATTTCTGAATGTCATTTTCTATGCTTGCTGTCAAATGGCAAAAAGAATGTAATAAATATGTTAAGAGGCTTGGCTTCGAACAAAAGAGTTGTCAATTTGGCATATGGGAGAAGAATTCAAGATCTGACCGCATAACCTTTAAATCATGTCATTAAATTGTATATTGTATAGACTTAACTAAATAAAAAGTATCTCGGCGAAGGAGCGTCGCTCGATTTTTTATTTGTCTAAAATCGTTTTTTTCGATAACGAAATGCAAACACGACTAAAGATGATGCGCTACGTGAAAAGGGAAAACCTCATACTAAACATTTTTATCCGGACAGTTGGAATAGTTTAAAATAAAACTTAGATAATAAAAAAAACAAAACTAAAGAATCCGTCTCCTGGAATATAATGTCACTATGTTTTTTTTATGGGGATAATTATATTATAATACAAAAACTAGCAGATATTATCGCTCAAAAATGAAAGCGTGCTATATGCGTTTCGTCTGATGAGTGAGGTGCAGGGGGCCTAATTTCAATCCTCTTCCCCTTCTCATCCGTTCCTCATAAAGGGGATAGGATGGGAAAGGGAGGAGGATTTGACGGGGAAAGGGAAATATCCTTTTCATGTCTACACCCTCCATTAAAGGTAGGCAACGTATCTGCAACACATTTGCTTGTTGCAGATGTCTATGGGTGGCGCTCACCTTACATCGGGTGATCCGCTTGCTCGTTTGCCGCCTTGTCACAGAAAAAAAAAATGTATAGCTTTGTCTATACCTTACGTCATGTGTGAATGTTGCTGTCACTGTCTTTGGAACACATTTGACAGGTGATTTTGTAGGAGTATAACATAGTAAAATATCATTGGCTGGCGATAACGAATTCATTTTTTCTTCACAGCATAAAAAATAATGTCATTTTCAAAACTACTACGTCTTGCATGATTTTATAAGGCATGCTCGGCGTTAACATGTTGCCCCCCACGATTAGTAGGATTCTCCCCCGGTAGAGGAACAAGACGGTTGTAACCTCTTCGCAAGGTGCCCAAAGAAGTTAGCACGTCGGCCACACAGAGCCAGGGTAAAGTCTGGTGACGCGCTGATTACGATGCTGTTTATCCTCTAATATCAAAATCATTTCATCAAGCTGTATTTGTCCTCCTGGACTACTCCACTTATATCTTTTCTGCAACAAGGAAATGTATTATTTGTAGAACCAGTTCCAGGAATGGACCTTCAATTGTTGTACTCTCATGTAACGTGAAAGTGTATGTATTGTGACGTTCTGGACTCGAGGAAACGGCAATGACTCAAGTATTCGTCCAATGAGGAAATGTGAGGGGTTGATAGCTACAAGATCTAAGGGATCTGATCACATAGGAGTTAGAAGACTCGAGTTTAAAATTGATCCAATTTGTGTGAGCACTGTGTTCATTTCCTTACACGTCAAATCAGCTTACTTAATATTATCGATGTCACTATTCTAAAAGCGTGGGGTGCTTTATAGGACGTTTTTAAACTAACCCTGCGTTTCATTACCAATTGAACCAATAGATAGACATCGCTGGAACCGATTCCTAGTCCGAACTGTTTAAATATTTTTTTCGATTATCGAAAATTATCCACTGTAGTAGTTCTTCCCTTTCCCTTATTCCTTTCTTTTGAACGTAGAGTTAATTTAAAAATTATATTACCTACTTAAATACTACCCTAACCTCATCATCATCTCCTTGCCTTTTTATCGAACAAATGTTTGACAAGGTTCTTTAAATTGATATAACTTTTTCATTCATAAACCGATTGCGATAAAATAAACACTAAATGTTAAGTGAAGCTTACCACAATACATTAGTGAAAACCGCACCCAAATCAGTTAAGCCGTTTCTGAGATTAGCGGTAACAAACGCACAGACAAACATTCTAATAATTATTGTTTTCGGTTGCATTGAGTTTATGAAGGCCTCCAATACTAGTTTTTCTCAAAAATCTTCCATGTACAGACAGCGATCAATTACATTTTTATTATATGTATAGATTTTCTTTCTTAACTCACTCATCGGACGAAACGCAGAATACTCTACTTCACGCCTTTCTTCTGTGACGTGGTATTTCATCGGTCGAGCCGGCGCATTTGTGCAACAGATGATGTTGCGGACTCTACCACTGTCAAAGCTGTAAGTCTTCCATAACCTAAAAAAATAAAGTGGTTAACAAGCGTGCGGTAAGCCTAATATCGAGTGACCGCTACCCACAGACATACGTAACAAGGTAATGAGTTGCATCTTTAATGGACACAGGAAGGGTATTTTTAGAGTGTCGTGATATTTTTTTCTATCATGATAAAAATTAAAAGTGTATTATGATACGATAAATTCTATAAGATAATACAGGATGTGTCAGAAATATTTTTGTTTTTATTGGCACTGTTAAGCGCCGCACACGTAATTAAAGACCACCATGTACCTTGTGTCAAGTCAGTTATGCCTTTTGTCTGTTTTTGTTTGGTTCTTTAGTAATTTCTTAATACTATTTGGCCTAACGAAAAAGTTTAGACTTTTAAAAATATTTTAACATTAAAGTTTTGAAAGAAAATCTATACATATAAAACTGTAATAGGTCATAAAAATGTAACTAATCGCTGTCTTAACATGGAAGATATTCGAGGAAAACTATTATTGGGGGCCTTCATATACGCAATAATACCTAGAACCATGATTATTATAATTTTTGTGTGTCTGACACCATTTGTACCATTGTTACCATTGTAACAGCTATATTTATACGTATGTAGACGATTTTAGAAATTATGCATCAATTATTTTGTAATATGTTTTGTTAGGTTAGGTTAGTAGTTTATTATTCCCGAGGAGTTGGCGTTAGGCAGGCGAGTTTAAACAATTAAATATGATTGTTAAACTCTGCTACGGCCACACTGTGTCGACCGTACATATGCGGTAAAAGGGCAGACAGATGATGATAAGGTTAGGGTAGTATTTAAATATTTTTGTAACACACTGTATCGATAAAAATGATTACGTGGCTGATTGAGTGACTTATCAAGGATTTATTATAAATTAAATCAAGTGATTCATCATTATACAATATATTTTTAGTATATAGTATCAAAGTAAGTTCTACACAAGTGTACGCTGTACGTGACGTAAGGTGATTACAAGTGTCCATATTGTTTTTAGAATATAGTTCGAAACAAAAGGCTACCCAGAGGCGGATTCAGGATTGTGATTTGAGGGTAAGTTTATCATAAGTAAAGGAATGTCTGAAATTTCTTTTTTTTAATTTAAAATAATAACCTGCATCATATATTAATTTCATATTTATTATTAAGTCATTATATTTTTCAATGGACAATATTTTCATTATTCTTATCGGCGTAAAGAAAGCAAAGTCAGACCTCGCTTCCATCTTGCTAATTCCAGATAATGTGTGTGCATTATTATTCCATACACGTCAAATTCGAAATGCGAGAAAAATTGTCTAACCAGCGCCGGCCGCTCGCCTATCTAAAACTCAAAGTGGCTGTCAGTTGGCAACCCTATTTGGGGAGGGACTTGGCCTCATAAGGGTGGATGCAAGTTAAAAATTCTTTGAACTTTGGGTGCCTCTCCAGCACTACTGAGAATAGACCATAATGACTTATTTGCTGAATTGTGTTCTTCGCATTTTTAATTATTTATCCGTTCATTTATTGGTGCGTCAAGTAAAGTGTAGGAAAGGTATCACGTAGGAAAGTGCATAAAAGTACTTAAGTTTACTAATCCGCCAATGTTCGGGATGTTAATGGGTGTCAGTAATTATATAACACTTGTTTTGCCGAGGAGGCCTGTTTCTACAATAAAAAAAACTGATATTTGAGGCGACTTGCACGTGGCCGCTATTCTACGATTTTCGGCCCCGTCGGTTATCAAGCATTGCGTCCATTATTTCATCATTACCACCTCTTTTTCTTCGGGGATTAAAAAGATGTATAAAGAAAATGACTTAAATTCACGGGAATACTAACAATTTGTGCTTAAACTATAATTTTACGGTTTTTATAGTGATTATTTAATTTACTTTGTCATTAAATAAACGCGAAAGAATTCGTAAAATTACTTTAATTTCAATGTATTACTAACGCTTTCTTTATGTGTTGTTTATGTTAATTCCATACATTTTGAGTTTTTCAAACATCGATATCTCTAACGGAATGTTACTTTGTCCAGACCGCAAATGGCGCCAGTGACGGAAGCGCTATTGATCATCTCGTTCGGCGAGGGCCCGCATTGGGACGCGGAGGAACAAGTGCTGTACTACGTCAACTTCACAGACTACACAATAAACAGATACAACCCAGCGACTAGACAGAACACAAAGACGGAGCTCGGTAATTAACATGTATTTAACTATTTACTACAAGTAAATGCCCTTGCAAATATATCGAATCGAATCTTTAATTCCTTAACTAATTTAATCGAATCGTAAATAAATTTAAAGAATCCTTAAATCGCACAAATGTCTCATTAATCAAAACCTTTATTCATTTCTGTTCTTCCTTTAAGTGCACTACAAGGAAAAACGTTCCCAATAAAAAGAGATCTTAGATCTTAAATTTTTATAAGACAAGAATGACTAATTAAACTTAATCGCAAATGGCAATATTCTAATCGAATCAATAGACCAGTTTCCAGACACACACGCCTCATTCATTATTCCAATCGAGGGCAAGCAGCGCCGATTCCTCGTGGGCGTGAAGCACAACATCGTCGAAATAGAATGGAAAGGTGACAACCAGAAGGCAGAGGTCATCAGAACCATTGCCAGAGTTGAACACGAAGGACCCGACAGTACATTAAATGACGGCAAGGCGGACCCCAGAGGACGACTGTTCACTGGTAATATAAACTATAAAGCTTGAAACCTCATCAAAATTTACGAATCCAGGGTTGGGCTTAAGAAGATTAAGCCCGCACCCTCCCAAAAAAATAATATCAACTGCGTAGGGACCTCTCCAGCAGTACCTGTCGAGCGTGGAACTTTCGAGATTCCCATTCTCTCGGAAGGGTATTTCCTCCAACTAGTCAGCATTCTTGGCGCCACTGATATAAATAGGCTAGTAACCTCCAGATCCCAGGGAGGGGACCCCACCACATAAGAGATAGTCCACGTATAACCGCAACAGCCATAACCCTCTGGGGTTGCCTTACGAAGGCCAAGGTATGCTCCGTTACAGTACGCGCACAAGCATATCGTATGCGCCATACATGGCCTTGGATACCGCACCACCCCTAGATAATGGCGGTGACTACTATTCTCCGCCCTCCCAGATTAGGCAGCAATCGCCTTAATGCCTTAATTCAGTTTTCCCCGAAGTTCCTACGGGTACCTAGAGTAAGTCCGAGGTATTTTATATTGTAAAGCCTAACGCGGGCAAGAGTACCACCTACGGTTATGCCTTCCGAAGCCCATGAAAACCAATAGCCTCGGATTTGTTTGAAGCGCCACACTGAGACGTAATGTACGTATCCTATGTATCGTAGGGACATCCTGTGCTACAGATACAGTCGCAAGGCTGGCAGCCTCGGCAAAGTTTTTTCACCGTGTAAGAAAAACACCACGCAAATCATAGTCGAAACCGATATTCCACAGGAGCGCTTCACAGGAGTGGGCCCAGGACAAAATCAGGCGGAACTCCACATGACATTGCTCTACTCACCAGATCACATGTACGCAGAAAGTACGAGATGGACCTCTCCGAGAGATAGTCCCGATTATCCGACATAAGTCGGGTGGCACCTTGTAAAATTTTAGCCCTTCCCGTATACACGACCAAGGCAAAGCGTTAAATGCGTTAGCAATATCTAAAGAAACCGCTAATGGCATCTCGCCCCTTGCTACTGCCTCGTCCGAATAGGCTTTGACGCAGGATTGCGTCAAGCATAGAACGACCCATTTCCGATAACTCAGGGCCTACCCCTCCAAGATGCTCGATGAACCGACGAGCGATAATCCGCTCAAAGACTTTGTCCACCTCGTCGAGCAAAAGTATTGAACGATAAGCGGATGGTAAGTCTGCATGTCGTCCATCTTTCATGATTAGGAGTCTGCGTAACTTCCACTGTAGTAACTTTTTTTGCAAATTTTTAGGATGTGGCCCTATTGTAGGGACTATTACGTCAATGAACGGCGATGACACTGAACATCGTCAGTCGTAACTACTCGCGCACGAAGGGTTCCGTACATTATCTATAAAAACGGCAAAACAATAACGTTTGTTGTATGGGAGCCCCCTTAAATATTTACTTTATACAGAATAAATTTAAGTATTTTACGGTTCATTGTTATAGCGGCAACAGAAATACATCATCCGTAAAATTACAACTGTCTTACTATCACGGTTCATGACATACGGTTTTGTGACAGATGAACAAACAGATTGACGGACGGACAGCGTAGTCTTAGCCGTCTTAGTAATAGGGCCCCGTTTTACCTTTTGGGTACGGAACCCTAAAATTGAATTTCAAACTGCCCACAAAACTAAACTAGCTGAACATAATAAACATGGCCTGTGAACATATTCTATTTCCTTTAGGAACATTCGGTTTTAACCTCAATGGAAAAAATCTGAATGAGATAATACTACCAGAAAAAGGTTTTTTTTACCGAATGGACACCGACGGCCAGGTTCATAAGTTGGAAGAGAACATCACCCTCTCCAACGGCCTGGCGTGGGACGCAGACGGAAAGACCCTCTACTACGTGGACTCCATGGTCGGTATCAAGAGATATGATTACGACATCGAGACGGGAAACATATGTGAGTTATTATATAGTACTTTGGCGACCCAGCTCGCTTGCACTGCACACGTCAAATTTTCGAATCATAATAAAACCCTAAGCTACACATTTATTTTCAATTGACAGCAAACTGCCAAAAATTATTCGTCCTGAAAGATCACGGGATCAAAGCAATATGTGACGGTCTGACCATAGACACGGATGACAATCTCTGGGTTGCAGTATATGAAGGAAGCCAGGTGAAAATTAAATTAATTCTAGTTAATACTTCCATTCAAATCTTTAAATATAAAATAATATTTTAACACTTAGCAGTTGTGTATACAAATTTATTTTCAGCGTGATCTTCCGGCAGACAGTAAAATTGTCCTTGCCACGTTAAGACTATATATTTCGCCAATCAATATAATTATATGGTTATAGAAATAAAAATATAAGAAAATAGCAATAACATATTCATTACAGAAATGTAAGAAATCTTTATCCTTACCAATCAATTCGACAATTTTTACAGGTATTAAAAATTGACGGGAAAACTGGAAAAATACTCCAAAAGGTCACTATTCCAAAAAGAAATGTGACGTCAGTCGCGTTCGGTGGACCCAACCTTGACATCCTTTACGTGACCACTGGTAATCGCGGCTTGAAGAAGAACGAACCCGAGTGGGGAGCGGCCCTATATGAGGTCACCGGTCTTGGAGTTAGGGGTCATCCTGCCTTTAAAATTAAAATTAACTGAAACTAAATTTTTTTATTTTCTTTCATTTTATTCTAAGTTTTTGTTGCAAATGCCTTGCCTACCGTTCATCGACAGAGGTGCTAGTGATAGGAAAAAGCATGTTTCAAAATGCTATCCATCCCCTGCCCGTCCAATCCTTCTCATTCTACCCTTATTAGGAAAGGATAGGAAAGCGACGAGGACTGAAATTGGGCCGCTGTCACCTCACTCATCAGACGAAACACAGAAGGATACTCCTACTTCACGCCTGTTTTCTGTGAGGTCGTGGTATTTCACCGGTCGAGCTGGCCCATTGGTGCGGGCTCTAGCACTGTTAAAACCAAAGACAGACGTCTTCGATGATATAAGGTTGAAATATTGAAGTAGAAATATTTCTGTTTTTCACCTGATGCATTCATTTAACACTTGGCAGTGCCACAGGTGGCCGTGGCCTAATTTTGGTCCTCTTCCCACTTTTTCTTAAAGGCCGGCAACGTATCTGCAGTTCCTCTGGTGTTGCGGGTGTCCATGGGCGTCGTTGATCACCTCGGTGTTTCCGCCGCTCTCTCTCTCTCCTTTTCTTATATAAAAAATAATAGTCTCAAGTGAATAATTGTAAATTGTGATAGTTGGAACTTCAAATTAACGTCTCGCCTATTGCACATGTTTACAAACTACACTTACAAATGTATATATAGGTATATTTCTGTATTGAGTCGATAGTGGGTAGGTTGAAATGAAACACAATTGAAAATCAGATGACTTTTATTACTGTAATTTTGACAAGAGAATACAACAATGTAAGGATGCGCACTCGGCGCCTGCTTTGAGCTTCAAACATACATACAGTAAGACCACATACTTATATTTATTTATGCACAACACAAATTATTGTAGTTGTTTATGTATAGTCAGGACTTTAGCCTTACAGTTACCGAACGAGTATACCTTGAGGGATGAGGAGGGGGGGGGGGGTAATTACGTTTGGCACAAAAATATTAAACTAAACTAAACGAAACGAAAGAAACAACGACCCAACTTTCTGGGCCTACAAGACTGAAAAATATTTAAACAAAATTTGTATTCTTAAAAAAAAAGTAAACACTATGCTATTTTTAAAGTAAATATTATTTAACGACTAAAATAAAACTCCTTAACTGTCTAGTAATTTAAAACTAATACTGTAACACCGAAATCTACGTTAGGCGTGACACATACCTACCACATACATTTATAACTTTTTTTTTCTTTTTTTCCTTTTTTTTTATAAACAACTCACTGTACAAACAATTCAACTTTTCTGTCTAAGTTTCTATAGACATACACTTAATCATATTAAGGATAACATACAGTTTAAAAATCGTGGCCGGAAATGTTCAGAAGTCATAACTTCAACTAAGTCTGATGAGTCAAGAATTTTGAAGGACAACATTCCAAACCTTTAGGGGATGTTCAAACAAATATAGTTCTGTTCGGCTTTGTGATACCAACTATAAAACCTCACACCGTCAACCATCTTCAAGTTTGTGCACCAATCACAGCCAAATATACAAAGACATTAGAAAAATATTTCCAGGAAATTTTGTTGTGCGTTAGAGAAAACTGGAAAGTATGAAACACAGTGAAAGTGGGACTTCAATCACAAATACACATTTAGACTAAAACTAGAAAATCAAAGGGTAGATTGGATTGCATTTAATTGCATACACATATAGTACTTTACTAACATCTACGACATCGACACGACACCAATTATCATATAAAGGCCAATACATACGTAACGGGATTTTACCCGTACGGACGGGACGCGGAACGATTGGGACGGGACCCGGCACGTTTGGGGCGGGACGCGGCACGTCCCATTTAATGCAAGTTCCCAGATATAATTTTAATACGTTACATTTACAGTTTACAACACTAGTGGATTAGTTCTGAGTCAGTAGAGAGACAAACCACGTCCCGTACGGGTACAATCCCGTTACGTATACATCGGACAAGTCTCAAGGCTGATCCATCATATTCCATTCGGCTCTTTCCAGTCCCTCAATACGCTTTACACTAATATTAGTAAATGCTAGGTGGACTAGTTCAATCGTTACTGAAACTTCAAAACGATACGTGTTACAACTAAAATAGATGACTACCCAAGCACCAAAGTTAAACTCTTAAACCAGTTTTACAGTGAGATCAAATATAGGATACGATTGTATAATAAACCATAACATGTTATTAATACGAGTTTTTTTGTGTTGTAGAGATTCAACGAGATCGGTCGCCTAATACTATTGTGTTGGGACTACAAACCCAGCGCATGAAAAGAATTGTGACTTAACTAAACTAATTTAAAGTTTTAATACACGCGTGTTGGAGACGCGAAGTCGATCAGAGCTTGAACGCATCTTTGATAATTAATAACCGGATATTACAATAGCATGAGATAAAATATAGGAACAGAAATCTATTACACTGCCAAGTTCAACCTGGGAAATATCTCGAATGTATGCGTTATTGTAGAATGTATTTTACTTGTGTTTCGTGTGAGATGACTCCGGGAATAGTCTTTAACTCTTCTATTTATCTTATGTCTTATGCTTCTGGTGTACGGAACCAACGGTTGAGATAAACTGGTTGCTTTTTTAAAATCTTCGTAGGTTAATAAGAAAAATGGCTGTAAATAAAAATATGGACTGAATTCGCCATAATAGATAACCCCAAAATAATTGCTAAGTCAATGAATCGTATTGTGTATTTTATCTCGTGCTAATGTGAAAAAATTAGTTATTTAATCCCACGTTAAAGTGACAAAATAAATCTTTATTTTATCTCAGGCTAATGTGACAAAATAATTTTTTTATTTTATCTCACGCTAATGTGACAAAATAATTTTTTTATTTTATCTCACGCTAATGTGACAAAATAAATCTTTATTTTATCTCACGCTAATGTGACAAAATAAATCTTTATTTTATCTCACGCTAATGTGACAAAATAAATCTTTATTTTATCTCACGCTAATGTGACAAAATAATTTTTTTATTTTATCTCACGCTAACGTGACAAAATAAATCTTTATTTTATCTCATGCTAATGTGACAAAATATTTTTTTTATTTTATCTGACGCTAATGTGACAAAATAAATTTTTATTTTATCTCACGCTAATGTGACAAAATAAATCTTTATTTTATCTCACGCTAATGTGACAAACTATTTTTTTATTTTATCTCACGCTAATGTGACAACATAAATCTTTATTTTATCTCACGCTAATGTGACAAAATAATTTTTTTATTTTATCTCACGCTAACGTGACAAAATAAATCTTTATTTTATCTCACGCTAATGTGACAAAATATTTTTTTATTTTATCTCACGCTAACGTGACAAAATAAATCTTTATTTTATCTCACGCTAATGTGACAACATAAATCTTTATTTTATCTCATGCTAATGTGAAAATAATTATCATTATTTTAAGCTCGTTCACAACAGTTTGGTTTTAAAATCGTGTGGTGGTGGGTCGGTTGACAAAAACATTTGCGACGTAAAATACTAACCTTAATTAAAATAATTGGCTTACAATTTTACAAAATGCGTCTTAATTAAGGAATGATAAACACGCCCTAAAGTCTACGCGATGTGAAACACCGCAGCATCTACAAAAATACCTCAGTGAACCCTGACGACCCCAAAAATTTACCAGCACCAATGAACACTTGGGGAAATACCAAAAGATACTTTGAAAAAAAAAACATAGTCTATGGAAAGTTGGTGCTTTAAAGAAAACGTTGCATTTATATAACATTTATGTTTGTCCCAATTTATCATAAACATGGGACACATATACTATATTTTATTATAGGTTTTATTTGATATGTGGAATAAAATATATTTGAGCATATAACTGGATAGCTACAATGTTGTTGAACATAAAAAAAATAAAGTCACAATATTGTAGTAATACGGGAAGTTTTAGCAAAACAAACTTATTGTCTCGAATCAATATGAGCAAAAGTACCAAAACTATTGAAGGACTGTTCCTTTCACCAGCAACTTGGTCCACATCTTACCATTCACTCCTCCCCCGAGCTTTGTGTGCTTAACACACTAATTTACATCTAAGACAAATGGCGTTACACATATTGCCACACAATTTTACACAACAATCAAATCTTATATTATTTATTTACGACAATGGTAACCAAATTGCAAAAAGGTGATTGCAATTTAGCTATTGTAAAAAATATACGAAAGAAAATCGAAAAAAACATTGTAATTGTAAGGTTCCATTCAATTAATTTTTTTTTATATTCTTTTAAACATTTTGTGGGTTTAAAATTATTTAGGTGTAACAATGAGATATTCTTGGAGCAAAAAAGTGCAGAAAAATCGAAAAAAAACACTTGAATTAATCATAATAGTAATTTTTTCAAATTGTAAATAAAAAAAATTAATCAAAAGGTTTAGACTTGTACACTATGTGCATGTTCAAGCATCATAAGCTTTTTGGGGTACGCAGTGAAAGCAATAACACACCTTTACTGGTACCTAAGTTTCAAACTTGAAAAACTTTTTAATCTAAAAATCTTAAAAAAAAAGGTTAAGTGTTCCCAAAATTGAGCATACATTTGACAATTGACTCGGGAGTTCAAAGAACATACACATAGCATACAAGTATACATATAGTATGCTAACTAGTAATAAATCGTATACCATATTCGATGAGCATTATCGTTGTTAGCCAATCCCGTCGCCGCGTTAACCACTCAAGTATCTTAGTCATAAAATGCGAGAAATGCTTCATTTTACCGCACTTTTCAGTATAGATTAGAGAATTAAAACCGATCCATGAAAATAAATAAAATGTCGGAGTATCGGTCAACGGATACACACAGAAAAAAATATTTTTACATGAAGTTAAGTGTAAAATAAAAAATGTAGGCCAGTTTTAGAGAAAAAACGATAAGATTTTACGTAATATATCAATGACGTAGAAAACTTGTAGATAAAAAGTGCGGTTCAAGAACACCAAAGAATCGTATCGAGGGCGGCAATATCCAACAATACAGTTTAACACAACTTCAACACTTTATAACAGTGAGATTCAGACAAATGGTCATATTTTATACCTCTGTACATCCACAACAGTCGACCCTGTTGTATTTATGTTTAACGGGACTGTACCAGTAGGAGTAGGTTGGTATATCCTATGGACATTGGCGCGATGTATTGGTTGGGTTGGTTGAATATTGTATGGACATGCCCATGTATGAGTATGAGTCGGGTTGATTGAATATTGTATGAATATTGCCGCAGTCAATGCCTATGAGTTAGTTTGGTTGGTTATTATATGGCCATTACCACGTCAATGTATATGTGAGTTGGGTGGGTAGGATTTTGTATGGACATTGCCACCGTCAGTGTCGGAGAGTTGGGTTTGTTGAATATTGTATGGACATTACCGCAGGTGGTTGTTCGGTTGGTTAAATATTGTATAGAAATCAACGTAGTCGGTTTCAGTTTACTTGTGCTCAGCGTGGTGCTGTTGGTGGCCGGGCGGCGGAAGGGGGTGCGAGGCCAGGTGATGCGGCATGGGCGCGGGGGGCGCGGCTGGCAGCGCAGGCGCGGGCGGCTGCAGGCCGGGCGGCGGCGGGTAGTGCGGCGCGGCGTAGTAGTGTTGCACCGGCGGCCCGTACTCAACTCCCTCGTCGTAGCCCACGTAGCCCATGCCTCCCATCATACCCATCATTGCTATGTAACAAATAAATAAATAAAACCTTATCGTCACATATATTAAATAACCCAGGACTCCTGTATGTTATATATATTAAGGCTTACATGGATCCTCCATGTGATAGTACGGCACTGGGTACATGGGCGGCGGGTACTGGCAGTAGGGGATGGTCAGGAGTGGCTGCTCCATCACGCACTCGCCCTCAGCCGGCCCATACATTTGCGGCGGGTTGCGGTTATCATTATGGGAGTTGCGGCTGGAATACATTTACAAAGTCAGCAACGATGATCCGTGGCCTCGAGGAGCATTTCTTTATCTAAGATACCTATGACACAGATGTGTCTTAATTTTCAACAGACTTCGAAAATAAACTCAATTTGCTTGTATTTTTTACATGTTTTTGTTTACAGATTGGGCCCATTAAAATTGTATCCTTGTGCGATAAGAAATTCAAAAACCAATTTATTTAGGATTAATTAAAGAAGGCTTTTTATTGTTTTATAGTGATATAATAGTTTATAACAAAGACGTCCTGACTGGTGAGTTTTTATATCATACAAGTTGAGCCCTGAGGTTTCACTCGCCATGTCATTATACTAACGGACAACTATACTAAGCTGAACCCTATTTAACATGACTGATCATATACATATGGGGTCAACTATTAAAAAGACCTTCGTGGGATGAATTTAAAATGATCCTTTCTTAGCGCTCGCGTACATGATACCAAAAATCCAATAAGTTTGAGCGGTGTGTTTATAGATTACCGGTTGTTGGATCCCTTGTTGCCCATGGTGTTATGTCCTTTGTTCTGGTTCTGGTTGTTATTCTGGTTGCCATCTTGGTGGTTACCGCCGCGCTTGAATCTGAAAAAATAACTATTATAATATTTCATCTTTTGTAACAGTATATCCCGCAACAACATCAGTTGCAATGCAGTTCCGGCTCGACTGGTGAAATAGGTAGAAGTACTCTGTGTTTTGTCCGACGGTTGAGGTGCCGGAGGCCTAATTTCAGTCCTCCTCCCACCCTTCCCTCATAAGGGTAGGATGGTAAAGGGTAGAAGATTGGATAGGGAGGGGATTAACGGGGAAAAGGAAATATCCTTTTTCCTATCTATGCCCTCCATCCATTAAAGGTTGGCAACACATCTTCATATATTCATCGACGCAATGCATATGCTCGCTAAAGTATGTAGCACACAAAAACTGAACAATTACAATTTTTTGTGATAACCAATTAATATGGTTACTGATTGGAAAATAGAGCAAGACAGAACATTAGTGATTGTAAATTATACGCACCTGGGTCCTAGAAGCGGTCTCTGCCCGTTGCCTTTCCCCTGATTGTTGAGTGAATTCTTATCATTTGGTTGAGTCTTGTACTTGTGATTCGGCTCGCCGGATTGGTTCATGCCTGGGCGGTCATGTATGGACACTTGCTGCATATCCTAAAAGGAATAATAAAACAAATATAGTAAACTAATGTTCACAATAGGTAATAGTAGAACAGACGTACAATCATATGTATGTATATCAGCATGTTTATGGACTAACTTGGGCAAGGTCACGGGTGTTATACTGGCGCGGCGGGAACTGAGGCGGGGAGCCGTACGCCGCCCACATGCACTCCAGGCCTAAGTTGAAGTAGTAGCGGAGGGTCACCATGTCTGAAACGGTTAATATGAACTTAATGATAGACAACAAAACTTAAATACAAAATGTAAAGCTATGTAAGTAAAAGTAAAGGAAATGGGTTTTACAATTGATTTGCCTAAACCAGTGGTTGTGGTATTTCATTGGTTATGTCAGTCAGATTTTTATACTATTAATTTCCCGGTACGAAGATCCTCCTCCGAAATAAAGGGCGAGAAGAGGAAGGTAACACTCTGACAGCTAAGTACAAATACACCAGCTAATCGCAGGTAGCGGTACGTGCTCACAGCATGGTTGACTACCTCTTTTTTGCGAACTAAGTAACAAAAGCAAATATTAAAAATGTCAATTTAATCGTTACCATATTCGGTACCATTCATTGGCAGATCCGATCCGTTGGGCTGGAGGCTGCGTACAGCATTCAGATTGACGCCAGGGGGCGGCGGCGGCGGCAAGTGGGTCTGCGGCGAGTACCACATCAGCTGCTTGCAGTACGGCGCGCACGAGTACCCCGGCATACCTGGCATGCCCGGCACACCCGGTACGCCAGGCACCCCTGGCACCGCCGGCATGAATGGCATGCCTTGCATGGGCGGTAACGG
Organism: Papilio elwesi; assembly: GCA_029849275.1. Lineage (NCBI taxonomy): Eukaryota > Metazoa > Arthropoda > Insecta > Lepidoptera > Papilionidae > Papilio > Papilio elwesi. Next base: position 5,735,697 of record CM056697.1, read on the forward strand.
CGGCGCTCCCATCGGGCACGGTACCGACCCGCACTGGTTCATTCCACCTACGACCAGAAGAAGCATTTAATATAACCACCACCATCGTCACCATGGGCTACGAAACATAAGGTCACGTATTCGAATCCATTATTCGACTATTACCGGGTACAAAAGTTAAGGCACACTGAGATAGTGGAGACTGATTGAGTTCTCCCTTTTGGTTATCTTTTCCCTTCAATTCCTACAATTCTATTATTTCTACTACTATACTACAATTTATCTGGCATACATACAACATAACTTGTGTATTAGATTACCGGTGTAAGTGGGAATAGAGTTGGAGGCAGCCGGAGTGGAGGCGCGAACCGACACCGGAGAGGCGGCGGGGTGGCCCGTCATGTCGCCCACACCGCTGCCTGCAGCCTGCAAATATACACAACAATATTTTACCGTGGAAGTGAATTATGGGGTTTGCAGAGAGCTCAAAAACATGTTTTCCAGCGGATTATTATAAGTAGTTGAAAACATAGCTTCTGATAATGTTTAGATAAAAATGTGTTGAGATTCTGAGATAAGGAGTACCTATGACATGTATGATGATGACTGTGTACTATATGGATGTAGCAGAAGCGAGAGGTGCTAGGATCGTGCCAATTGAAAATCCGTGATCTCTGCCTACCCCTCTGGGTAACGAGTGTGGTGCATATTATTAAAAAAGAAAATTAATGATACCCAATAGTCTTGTTGGAGAAGTGTGTTTAACTTTTATCACTCTTGCAATATAACTGTTTGGCAAAGTCACACCGCATAACTGTAGAAACACAATAAACTTAAAAAATTACTGAATGGATAGACGGAGTGATCCATAAGATATGTACAGGTGTTACGTAAAGCCAATTTACTAAAATATGAATTTAATTATTGAAGGATATTTGAAAGACAATATATTGAGACGGACAAAGTGTTTACATAATGCTCTCCTTGCGAAACCAGGGCACAGTCGCTAATGATAAAATGAAAAGATAGAAATAAAAATTGCACTTCAAAAGTACAAGGGAAGTTCTGTCTACCTAGGGTTGTGATAGATAGTGAAGGTCCTGGAACCCTCTCCTGTAGCACTTTACGGCTATTGAGGCCGTGAGTAATATCTCACATAACCTTGCTTTTTCCCAAGTCATGAAGATCTATTGAGGTTTCTTTTCCATTCTAAAAAATGAGAGAAAAACATTGAAGACATACTTGATGATTGTCGTGGGGCGCTCCGTTGTGCGGCTGCGCGGCTTGCATCTCGTGGGGCGGAGCACCCGCCGCCGGTCGACAGTCCACCATCAGGGGCAGTGCTTCCACTTCAACCTGACAATCACACTTATTATGCAAATGTCACTTATATCACAGGCAGTCAGAGTTGGATACATACTTTTTAAAATCTAATAAGCAGGTAATATTTTTAATTTAGTAAGCAATAACTACATAATGTGTAATAGAGAAAAACTACCATAGATTATTAAATCTAGATTAAAATTTTCTAGCAATCCACTAATAGACAATAAAATGTGTAAAAAAATAACAAAAGTATTATTTAGATCAAAAATTAACTCCTCCAGTTAATTTAAATATTTAATGGATATGTTATGTAATCCATTAAAGACATATTAAGCAATTAATGCATAAAAGCTATGACTTCATTAAAATATAAATAGTATTGTTATGGCCATTCTGTTTGCAAAAGCAATTAACGCCAATTGCTAATCTCTATTAAATATTGAACTAGATTGGTGTTTCTTAACCTTTTAAGTAAGCCTTAAGGTATTTGCACCCCATTGAAATTGTGTTTCCATTTTTTGTTTAATTTTAAAACATGCATGCATCGCTTTTTTATAACTTTATTCGTAGTTTTTGCATATTTGCCTAAACCCTAAAATATTTTACTATAAGAAAATTAATAAAGGATATTTAGTTATTTATATCGGCTTCTCCTGCACCACCAGAGATCCAGGCAGCCCAGCTTAAGAACCATGGAACTAGATGAACTGAATTCAAGGTGGGTACTTAATAAAAAATAAATTGAGTTGTGATTGTATTACACAAACCAATAATATTAATCTTCTGTTGTAGAATGATAAACATGTGAGAATTAAGATTGCAAGAGTATCCAGGTGTGAAAACAAATAATCATTTGGCGATAAACCTATAAAATGTGACATCCGCTGATTCCTGCTCATATTTTTTGTTTAGTTTCCAGAAAACTGACCAAGTGTCAAAATCAAGCAGAAAATTAAAACTAGATCTAAAATTATGTTTTAAATCTTATCTATATTCACTAAACTACTAAACAATAAAAATTAGCTAAAAAAATAATAATTGCGCGACGTAGTATTTTATCAAGTAATATATACATCTAATCACAATCTAGCTACGATATGGCTTTCTACTTAATACTAAACATTACACTTGACTTAAATTAAAGTTTTAACATTTGTGTTATGAACAAAGCTCAATTATTTTGATTTTCCAGATTATTAATGTAATTGAACCAAAATTCTTTTTTTTTAATAAAAATACAGATTTTCAACTAAACTGTCAACTTAGACAAACTATTAATTTTTTAATGCTTAAAGCTAATATGTACCATTATAAAAAGTATTTTCAGTGGAATTAAATGAGCCAAGAGTTTTCATTACATATTTCTTACGCACAATACTTAGTCAAGTGTCATGGTTAGAAGATGCAACTAAAATATATGAAATTGATAAACTAACAGGCATCGGTTCAAAATTAAGGAAACCCAAGTGTTGGTATGTAGAGTAGTCAACAGGGTGGTTAATATATGGGGGTTGAATCTCAATCTTTTCGTTATTCCTCAGTGAACTTTTCTCCGGACTCTTCACATCATCTCCTTTCTTATTCCGTCCTTTAATTCCTTGCTTTCTAGTTATATTACCTATATCAACATAATCTTTGTTCTTTTATTTATTTCCATTTCACAAAAATACTAAGCGAATTAAATAATGTAAAGTCACACCTATTTGCTGCAACATTTGGCTGAGTGACAAAAACTGTGAGGTAGTGCGTGAAAAACGATAAGGCGGTGCCCATGGACGTATCTCCTCAAGAGGCAACGGTTCCAACTGATCATAGCTGACCACACGTTTCTCACCCAATTCTTCTATGAAAACAAGACAAGGCCCACCCTCCGGGCTCATCTCTTGAATGTGACAGTGGTATGGCACTGCCTGATCGGATTCCAGCTTGCAAAGACATTTTACGCCTACTTGTAAAGTAGTACCATCAGAATATCTAGCACCATAACGAAACTCTGCAAAATGTATTATCCTTACATCATATGCTTACAATAACATCGAAATACAAATGATTGTGCTATTATTACAAATAAGGTGTTTGGCAGATTGGAAGAAAGTTGAGAAAAACAATCAAAAACCAAAGGAAGAAAATGTTGGGGACACCTGACACAAAACAATCTTATAAACACAAATATGGAAAGAAATTAGAAGGGAACATGAAGAGATAAAGGCCAATAAGATAATTTATGCAACAAATAAAACAGAAAGCAGAGGTCATATTGTATCGGGAAGTAAGAGTGAAGGCACAATGTAGACAGGACTAGAGGTGGCCCAACCGATGAGGAGGAAGAGCTTCTAAATAAATGATGATAATTGTGCTGCATAGAAGTTGATCCTAACCATTTGTTCTAGGTGAGCGATGGAATGCGGTGAGCACTATAAACGGCGACTTAACAGATAGGACATAAATACATACAAGCACTAGATATTGCCGCGTCGCATCACTGTGTTTGTCGTTCACCCAGTACAATAAGTATGCTAACTAAATATCACCAACCGTTAATGATCTACTTAAAAAAAGGAACATTGTTTTGTTGTAAGATATATGTATATGATTATATGTACCTCTTCTTAGTTCACTCCAGACATCAAATTCAATATTACGATAAATATCAGGATCTAAAGCCTTAGCTACTTTATACGGAAATGGTGTGATCCCATTATCAAGCAAATCTTTAGCACTGTTTACATTCAAACAATTTATGCAAACATTTTCAAGCTGAATAAGACTACGGTTGAACACAAAAATACTCAGCGACTCTTTCAAAAGACTGCCCCTTTCAAGATCTTCGGTGTGATGCTTGCATTTTAGAGCCACGGCATTATTATTTTTGTCATCATCAATGATTGTCTCAATGAAAATTTTTGCCCTGTCCTTTTGTTTTTTTCTATGTTCAATATTTTCAGACATAAAATATTCAATATGATTTGATGGAATTTTGTCATGGAGCATTTTGTCCACTGCATATGGAAGATCTTTTATTTTATAGACACCGTCGTAAAGAATCTCATAAACGAGTGCTATAAATGAAATCAAAGTGTTATAAAAATAAATGCATTAAAGAAAAAAAATATATAAAATCATAATGAATTTTGTTAACTTGGAGGAAGAAAAGTAATTTCAGTTCTTGTTGAAAAAAAATGATGCTTTTTTTGACTTACATTGGCAAAATGATGATGAGTTAATAAATTCTTTGGTATACACTGCATCAAAATGCTTAGTATCAGGAGAATAAAATAGATAAATTGTATTGCCATAACCATTGCAAATTTTAGTTTGAGGGCCTTTGTTGGCTTCAAAAATCACAAAATCCCGTCTGAAAAGATTTAACATCAAGCTAATTATTTACTCTCTGACTTGCATCAAATGTGCTATTGATGTCAGAATAACATTCTTACCTATATAAGTGGCTCATAGCAGATATTTCAATAAGACCACCCCATTCAGACGGATTGGACATCTCTTTGAGATAATTTTCAAAACAACAATTCAAGGACTATGAAATAAAAATGTAAGTTAAAGTGTGATTAACAAAAAATGAAAAATAATTTAAGAATTAATAAAAAAAACAGTTCAAATAAAACCTACCCCTTCAAAAAGGTGTCTTTTAGCAGACATGAACTTAACACAGTCAATGCGAACTTTGTGAAAATAACGCTGAGTATTATATATATTTTCAGACACAGTTCTGAAGAGACAGCTGGAATCCCTAGCAGTATGTTTTCGGAAAAAACCCATTTCATCTAGCCATCTATCAGGTTCAGACGAGCGCTTATTAACTTTCCAAGGCACTCTGTATCGTACGGGAGACGGCGGCATTTTAACAAGCTGCTAGCGATCTGTAGATAAATAATAAAAATGACGCCTATCAGAAATATAACTAGAATAAACTTTTGCGAGCGCCACCAATAATATTTCTATATATAAAAACCGTATATTAAACAGGGACCATATCGTAACTACATTGTCTTGCAAATGCAAATGGATGTTTTGTTGCTCAGTGAACATTATACAACACGTGCAGAGACATCACAATTTAGATGTTATTTACTAAATAAGAATTTACTTACCAAAATAATATTTTCCAACAGTCAGCATCAGTGACAATCTAAATGAAAGATGCGAAGCGCCGTTTTATTTAGAGTAAAGAAAAAATTGCACGTGCCAAAAGCAAACCGTCAACAGCCGGCGGGAAGCGTGAAGGAAAATCAAAGTAACAACAAAATAGCATTTTTGCATAATTGTTACCACAGATAAATAAAATAAAAGCTGGAATAGATAATTTTTGTATTACAATTATTATAGATTCTTAAGCAAATACATTATGATTGTTAAATAATCATTTTATATATAACTATGAGTATCATATAGATTTTTCATATAATTCTTTCCACTTAATATGCTTTATTTAATAAGTTATAGCTGAGTTACAGACTATACTGCCAGGGGCGGATCATGAGTTTTTAGGTGGGGCGTGGTAGGGGGTGTATTCGGGTGCTTACGCTTAATGTTTTAGATGTCTACGACGAATAGTAAGCTACAAAACTTTTGTAATTCGCAACATTGTCCAACAACATTGCAAATTAACGTAGTTATTACGTTACAGATCATCAATATTGTGTGTTTGTAGCGAAGTCGAGTAATCGAATTAGTATGTTATAATCTATGTTAGGCGATAAAAATGGAATTAGCCATTGGTTTTTTTTTCGTTGTCTGACTATGTTCAAGACGCGTACAAATAAAGATCTTGTTTTTTCTTCGTCGCCCCCCAATAAATGATGTTCTCCTCGTCCCCATCGTACATCCTATCTCATAGCGACTTTTTACAACTACAACGATCTTTTTTCGAAGTGACAACTTCTAATTTATTCTACTTATCTCTAATATCACCCAAGAAATTTGACAAACTCTTCTTCCGTTTATTTAATTCTAATAAGCTTGCACAAATTTTCTTTAACTATTTTACTTTTCAATGTTATTTCTGTTTCAGTTCTACTGGAATCAAATACCAGACATTCTGACAATGCAGCACGTATTCTTCCCGTGCTGGGTCACAGATGCACGAGGGGTTCTTGCACTTGAACCTATTCAAATACTTTAAGAACCCCCCGCGCCCCGTCAAAACTTGCTCCAGCATCCTCCAACTTTCATGCTCCGGGTAATCTCCGAAAAGAAGAACCGATTTTGGTGGAAATTTTACTGGAATTTTGATAATACTGTAAGGCTAATTTAATTTTAGAAAAATAATTTACAATTATAAGTCCTTGAAAATGTGAATAAAAATTACGCGTCGCCGTATCGAAAGTGTCGCCGCAGCAAAGCAGTACAATAATAAAAACATTATGCGTATGCAAATTAAACTGAAAACATTTTTATGTTCGTATAATCGTAAAATTTTAAAGTTTGCGAGATCATCGATAGCGTCAGCAACAAAAGTGAAAACATCTTTAGCCGCGTTGGACGATTTTTGGTAAGGTTGGTTCTGTTCTTGAAAAATTACGCAAAACCATATTTATGAATAACTACGTGAAAAGTAGATAAGAAGGTCTGGGCATATACTACTGGTGATCACTGCCAAGGAAAGGAGGGGGTTAAAAATTTAAGAATACTCATATTTTTTTAAGCACATGGCAAAAATGCCTTCATCTCCTGCCTACGAAAAAACACTTTTATTGATTTCCACCAAATTTTCTCGCAGACAGAGTCTCTGGAACAACTAGTTTATAAATAAACTAGCTGACTTCGTTACGCCAAATTATTAATTTATGACGTGTAACCTTTTTAACAGTGTTAATTGCGGGCCCGGTCGATATTATCGCTCGGTTCGTCCCGACATGTGAGCATGCATTCGCACGCATTAGTTTTTATTTTGCCATAACTCCTAAGATAATTATTTTAATTATACGGCGTAAATGATTATTATAATGTCCATGAAATGCTTAACTAATGTTGATAAGGATTAATCATCAATTACCGCATTGCACGTGACATTTATTTTAGAAGTCAGAATAGATAGGAGTATGCTATCCTTAAAATATAGTACATGCCACCGCGGACTCTTTGTAGATCTTTTTAAGACATACAATTCTGTAGTACATTATTTTATCTATCTCGTAAGGTTAAGTTTTGCGTTAGGCGTTTGCACACATTACAAATATTTGAAATATTAAGTTTTTAAATCCGTTGCGTAGTTTGAAAGATCTAAGGTAACAGACATTCAGACAAAGGGAGCGACTTTTTTATACTATGTAATGACCGCTTACCTTAATCGAGAGGGGTAGGCAGAGGTTAGGAACTTCCATTTGCCACGGCACACATCCCTCGCTTGTACATTGTAATGTATGTGATAGATGTAGGGATAATAATGTAAAGTAAATGTCATTTATGGCTTCTACTAATCTTTTTTCTTTTGAAAAAAACTAATTTAACGGACTTTATAGCGTTTATTTTATGCTTTTCGTCCCGATGTTTCCTTTCGAATTACTTTACATGCGATAAAATACGTAAAATTAGTTTTATTCTGATGTGTAATTCGTGCGCAGATTTCTGAACCATCATACCTACACTAGGATATCAGTGAAATCGTATAAAGCATCAATATCATAACTACTTTATTTATTGGCTTGTCGCTAACCGCACCGAGTACGCAGGGGAGCTGGCCGGCCCACCGTAGCTCCAAGACGACCGGTACAGTTGACGGCTGGCCGCAAGTCAGTCCGTGGAAAGTCGTAGGCATCTACAGCTGAGTCGAAATCATGTTTTAGGCCTAATTGTTATAATCTGATCTCGCTTTCTTTTCACGTGTCGATTATTAAAAGGAATGGGGGATTGTATTTTCTAAATGAAGTCACAATTTTCGTTTATGTGCAATCGTTCATGTTGACAGTTGTTTTGTTTGCCCTAATTATAATATTTAAGGTTATTTTCAAAGCCAATTTGTTAGATCGTTTCCACATCGGTCTATGGCATGATTCGTTCGGTTTATTCCACTTTGATCCCCTGAAATCAAAATGACCCGAGTCACGTGGCTTTGGTGAATAAAGTGGAATAGTCTGTCAAATAATAAAGTGGAATCGAATCATTTGAATGCATAGGGTACTTTTTATTTTCAGTTGTTTGTGTATATATCACCCAGATTTTAAAATAAAATGACGTAGGTGATATTACCCAGGTGATCGAAGTGGAATAAGCCATTCGTTCTGTTGATTTCCAAATTATTCGTTAACACCGTGTTCACACTGTCATCACATTCACATAAAACATGTTATCTTTTTCATTGAACAAAGAAACAGAAATAACATGTTTTACGTAAATGTTCTGGTAGTGGGAACTCACGGTAAGGCGTTACCCAACTCCGCTTATATTTTCGCTTTAGGTCCATTAAGTCTTAGTTCAGGCGTTTAAAATGTTTAAAAGGTTATGAAACGAAATACATTCATTCTTTTTTTATTTTTTTATTTATAAAAAAGCACCGTCTGTAAAACGTACAAATCGTTGATAAAATGGTTTTATTGGCATCTTTAGGATAGTGAAAAACATTTGTGGGTTTACACATTGCAATATATCAGTATAAAAATTATTGTTCGTATCATAAGAGAACATTATTGTTTCGACTATTGTTGATAAAACAAGACTCTTAGCAATCCGGTACATAATTGAGCATTTAATATTGCGTTAAAATTTTACATTTTCCAAAATTTAAATAAAAAAAATAACTTTTGGCAACTACACTCCCTTAATTTTGTATGAACTATTTCAAATTCGAAGCACGATTCTCTCAGTCGTCTAATTAAATCTCAACTAAAACACGGAGAACACAAGCACACAAAAGCAAAATATGCTGTCAAATTTAAATAAAGTTTTTATAAGTTACCGTGGAGTGCAGTGTGTCTCCAACCTAAAATAAAATCAGTACTGAATCTTAATTAATATCTTCAAATATAAATTAAATAAAATGCTCATAAAATACACTTATTACATATTATATCATGTTAAAAGTGACATAGAAAATTTGGTTCTTAAATACTAATGATAAATGACCAGTTTACGAAGCCCGTTTCCTTTTGTCCACAGACTAATAGTTGTGTAATGTAAACACGGAAGCACGGGCAACGAATAGTAAAAACGCGATACGACATCTCTTTCAAAAAAAGTACATAATTCTACTTTATCATAGACAAAAATAGTTGTACTATTATCAGCCTTGTCATTGTTCTCGTGTTTTTTTATCTATGGATACTGTCGAATTTAAAAAGTGAATGTGACAGTTACGTTCGGAAATTGATTTTGTGAATGTTTTAAAATTAACGGACGACGCAAACGGGCCTGTTACTTATAAGAAACTTATACAGATACTAAAATACGGCGATACTAGCGATATATGATTGCGGTTAATAAATTTTGAAGCGCTCAGGCCGTCTTCTCCTGCTCGATGACGGCCTTGGTAGGCAGCGGGTTCTTTTCGCAGGTCTCCGTGTGCTTCAGCTTGGTCGGGTCGAAGTTCTCGATGCCGTTCAGGAACTTGTTCTTTTCTTTCTCCGCTTCAATTGCTGATAATATAAATAATTGCAGTTTTAACTATGCATATATATACCAATATATCTTACTTATATTATCCATTTTAATAATTAAAAAGGCCTTTACTTAATTATAAAAAATGCATTCAAGTGGCCAATCACGTAATCGCAGGTTCGATTTGATGGTTGTAAGTGCATTGTAATTTAAATAAACATATCGGAAAAATAATGATTTTACTTATATTTACGCGAATACTACTCATTGAAATAGAAAAAACTATACGGATTTTATCGCTAGTAAGTAAGTAAGATTCTGTGAGCTCATTCTGCATAGATTGCAGCCAAAATTGAAAACAAAAGGGCACTTCGCCAGAAACTTTGACATTGGGTTGTAAAGTATCTACTTGAAACTTCGAGAAATACGAACCTAAAATAAAAATCGCGATAAACGAATAATCTTAATAGATTAATTGACTATCACAAGAAATCGATTCCAAATGTTATGATTGTTTCGAATTAATTACTTTTATCACCGCCAATGGATATATCTTTTTTTTTCACATTAAATAAACAAATAAATATGCGCTCACGCATGTAGCCCAAAGGGTTATGGATTTCCATTTGGCGCGATCCTGGCACACCTCTCTCGCTTCTTCTACATCCATACATCTACGCATACATGCTCGTCGGTTACCGGTACTCCTTATATCGACTTTCTTTAATATGTTACTAATCTGATCGATACATGTTCCTCTTGGACGTCCCCTACCAACGCTGCCACTCACTTTTACAACATGAATTTGTCTCGTTACTCCCCCTTCATTCATCCTTTCAACATGCCCGAACCACTGAAGCATACCTTTCTCAATTCTAGTCAACATCCACTTTTACGCTACACTTAACCCTAATAACGCTATTTTTAATCCCATTTTTCAACGTCACCCCTAAATTCCTTCTTAAGGATCGCACCACGTTCGATTCTATAAAACAGTGTTCACAACAGAACTTGAAATTGGATTTGGAAGCGCTGAAGCTTATCTTTGAATTATTTGTTTTTTTAAAGTATTCGCGTTTTGTTGAATATAAATCAAAACCCCGATAATAAATTTAGATATTACATAACCTACAATATCAACTAAAAGGTACACATTGTCAAACATCTTAAACCCCGTGTCAACTAAACAGCTAAAACTTTTACACAATATAAAAAAAAACATTTTATTACAGTATAAAGTCACTAAAATAAATTTTAACTATCATAATAATTTAATATCTATGTATAAAAAGCTACGCATATAAATAATGAACAGGTTATAGTAATGCAGAAACAAAAGCGGTAAAAACCTTCTTTGGGCGGCAATGGGTTCTTTTCTTCCGTGGTGGTGTGCTTCATCTGGGTCTTGTCGAAATGTTCGACGCCGTCCAGGAGATTCTGGTGAGCCTTCTCCGCGGCGACAACTGGCATAAGCAGAACCGTGCAGCAAAGTAATGTAAGGTTTAAGCTACATACATCATGCTCGGTGCAAGGGTGAGGGATACGCCAGAAATAGAAATACGCATAAACTATGATTATTATAATAACCTAGTGACCCGCCCCGGCTTCGCTCGGATACCACCGGGTACAACCACTAATTATGTTGATCCGATCGCTACCAAACACAGGAATGTGCCAATCTGGACAATCCCTGTAAATGTCATCGAAATCGGTCCAGCCGTTTCGGAGTTTATAGGTATATAAGGAACGTACTTCAGTTTTATATACTATTTTTTTTTCGTAAAAAGTTGTATCCTATGTTACTTCTCGTACCTCCAAGAATATGTGTACAAAGTTCCATGATGATCGGTTGAGTAGTTTTCGCGTGAAAGCGTAACGAACAAACTTACATTCACAATTATAATATTAGTAATATAATATAATATAAAATAGCAGATATGCCATAAGCGGTCGAAAAGTGAAGTCTCGAAAGTGTTGACATTTACGCTTAACTGACAAACACTAGTTGTCCTCTTTTTTCTTATTATTTTAATTACGCTATCCCTGTTACACCATTTGACATGTGTGAATGTTGCTGTCACTGTCTATGGAACATTTTTGACCTGTGATTTTGTATGAGTATACGTATCTATAGTGTAAAACATTATTGTGCTTTAATTATCGAATGTCAATCCAAAAAAGAAAGATTACTACATACCGTTTACGTAATAATATATAATCTATATAAAACACCTTCACTATCTATATTCTATAATACTAGTTTAGTACATCATAAGCGTTAAATCAAATATTTTTAAAAATCCGGAGCACGTATTTGACTGTCTTAATAATATAAACAATATTTTAAGGTATTAAACCTTGAAAAAAACCTTTTCAAATGGGTATTCGACCCAAAATCTAAAGACTATCATGAAATACCTGTCTATGTACGTTGTCTATCGTATTATTACGAATTCATGGTTTAAGAATCACATTGCTGAAAAACATTTCAACAGAACTTATTCCAGGGACAATTTGTTAAGAGTTTTTATTAACATGGTGGTGTGTGCTTACGCGGATGACATTTAGTATTTCCCCTAAAATGTTTCTGGTGTTCCCTCACCCTAACAACGATCACACAAAAATGCAAATCATTCAAAATGGAATAAAAACTATATGCAAATCAGATATATATTTATGGAAGCAAACATACAATTAAAAATTACATGCCGTTAAAATTACAACAAACATATCAAGATTTTTATCCCAATATTTAAGCAGTGAATGCTGCATTAAATCGTGTTGTGAAATAGTGCAAATATGGCATGTTTATATACGAATATACGCTACGTGCATACGAAAATTACAGGACGTACCATCTTTGTCGGGAAGCGGGTTCTTTTCCTGTGTCTCTGTGTGTTTCAGTCTGGTCGCATCGAACTTTTCGATGCCGTCAAACAGTGACTTTTGGGTTTTTTCGGCGGCAACATCTGAAAACCATAGACAATATTTTAAAGTCGTATTTTCAATGATTTATTTTGTATGAGTATATCTATTGTATAAAATATAATTGAATCATATACAATTTGCGTTATGTATCTTCATATAAAAGCTATATAGTTGTTCCGTTTGGTTATGATGGTGTCTTAAAAGTAAAAAATGCACCAGAGAGAAAAATGTTTCTTTTTTATTTTTTTAATATTGTCACACGTATTTTAAACGACGAATAAAAAACAAAAGGATTTTGCGTCATGCTATTTACAAATAATTTAATGAAAAATCGTGGATATAATATTTCTAATGCTATTTTCTAACGCTGTCACATTCTAAATGACAATTTGTAACAAAACACTAGCTTTCAAGGGTTTTTCTAACTTAATCGCGGATGATTTGTTAGATAAAGAATTCTGAAGAGAATCTTTAGGAAAATGAAGTTACATAGTTTATATGAATACTGTTTTGTTAGAATTAGCTGAAGCGTGTTTATTTCAGTGGTGACCTGCAAACACAATTAGCTTTAGTCCGCGCACACAAAATACCTATTGCGTTTGGAAGTACGACTTTTTCGACCGTATCAGTCTTCCTCAATACTGAAGGTTGGAATTTCTCCAGGTCTTGAAGAAGCGCTGTATGTTGTTTCTCTTGAGCTATGTCTGGTGTAAAAACAAATAGTTCTAGATTCGATGTTAAATATAAGCGTTTTTATAATCGAATTTAAATAAGACGTACAAGCGATGTCAATATAAACAGAAAAGAAGAAAGTCAATTATCTGCTAAAATTTATTAGAGTTGCCATCTAAAACAAAAATTACAAAAGTGGTATTTATTGACGTTACTTAAATATCAGCTTCCATGTTTTTTTCTAGCCATAAACGTCGACCAATAAATAAGAATGTAAAATAAATTAATAGAATTTGGAAATAATTAAAAATATTATGAATTAAAGTCGAGAAATTTATTTATAGTTTAAGTAAAAGAAATAAGGATTCCTTGCGGCCAGTTGCGATGAATTACTCTTAATTACAACCGCAAACGTCCGGAGAAATTGACTTCGGTCTGATCAACTTGCGTTGCGGCTGTTTTATTACCAAGAATAATCAAGAATTGTTGAACTAATCGATCACATGCTAAGAGTTATTAAATTCATTAATTACTGTGGAATACAAATTTAAGATGTAAATGTACCTTCGGCCGAGGGAAGCACGATTTTCTCGTTGGTGTCGACGTCACGGAGACAGCTGGTGTTGAAGCCTTCCAGCTGGCTCTTGAGGTCGTTAGCGACCTTCGGAAGGTCCTTCAGGGAGGGCGCGTCGCTTACAGAGCAGGCCATTTTTTGGTTTTCTGTTAAAAAAATATAAATTAATTAATGTGAATACAAGTATCCAGAACAAGTAATATGACAATACATATGTACTTTCAGTATTATTTATTTAATTAACAATGGCAACACAAAACAGTAAGCGTACTTTATCTGTCGACACGTCTTTCATTCGTTATCTAACGACTTTGTTCATCGACTTTCATTACAAAGAAATGGTTGACTCACGAACTGTTACTGATTACTCGATGACGCATCGAAAGGCAACGAGACGAGAGCGTAAGCATGTCACCCACTTCATGTCGATACGTAAACGTCCTTATCTCACGAACAAAGAATTCTTTCAATGTACGTTACCATTAAATATCTTGTTTTTATCTACTTAAACGTCAATGTAATGTAGTTTTAACAGAAACAATATATTATATTTAATTATAATATTTTTTGGATTAATTAAGCTATTTTTTAGCATATTAAAAAATTGTTTGTCTATGGAATCTAAGTAGTCAAAGGTAGCTTAATTCCAAAAAAAACATAATTTTAATAGCCTCCGGGACTATTTTTATAACAACGCACAGCGTAGTGGAACTAAAATACGCCATTTTATCATAAAAACACCCCAAATAGCATCCCCCTTCGACAATCTATTTGGGGGCGGATATAGGGGTGCAAAGTACTACAGCATAAAATAAACATTTAAAGATATCGTATAGCAAAATACACATTTGTTACCATACTAAACTTTGTGTTCGTTTAAACTTAAAAATAAAAGAAAATCACGAAATGGATAAACTGACAGTTCTTGTGAGTAGATTATTAAATGTTTTGATACTTTTTTCCTTTATCGAGGACCTTATCGTTTATTTACGGTTCGATCATTGAACTCAAGTATCAAGGCCACTATTCACAATATCGTATATAATCTATTGTTAAGGTTTATTATTTATTGCGGTAGATCGCATCCCTTATACCTGCGGTAGGATGGCACACCCGCGAGTGGAATATAAAATTAGTGATTCATTGTCTCCACATCGCTCGGGACTGTATACTAAATCAATAGGCATCCGGTATACGTAAGGAAACAATCTTTTGTGTTCCAAAGGATGTTAATGTTATAGACTTGTGAGCAGAATTGTACTGAATGTTAACATAATATGCTTATTATTAAGCATTTTACGAATAAACAATTTATACTGAATAGTCTATGCCCGGGGGTTCAATTAGTTGTTTAAGGTCCAGTCCAGTAGTTAGAAAAAGGGGGGCTTAATTAATATCATTAAATATCCTAATGTGGTTACCACAAATTTACTTATAATCTCATCAACGTAGTATAGTATAGTTAATAAACGTTTTTAATTAATTTTTATTAACGGCGTCTACAAAGTAAATATAATTCAAAGTTTCAAATGTAGAATACGATGAGTTGATTCAATGTTTGAAAACATGTTTAAAAAGAAGTATAACTTGAAATGGCGAACAAACTGTATTTGTCAATTGAAATTATTTGATACTAAAAATAAAGAGTCATTCGTTGAAACCGCGCCTGGAATCCGTCACGTAATTTGCGAATAAGAAAGCTTCTTCCGTCGCGATAAATACATAAACGGAGCCAATAAATCAAGTCATTCAAACAACTTCAAGTGTCGTTTTAATTAACAGAAGGGATGTAGATAAAAACAGACTGGACAACCAGAGACAACTGACGTCTAGATAAATAAGGTGAACTTTGTCTCCGCGACAATTGTTTGCACATCATTAACATTTTAAATACAATAGTTACAGTGCCACCAACTTATCTGTGAAGTGGCAAAAATAGGAACTACGGTCGCCATGTAGAAATGTCATTCTACTGACCGCAATTATTGGTTTTCAATAAATCCTAAAAAAAATCTTTGTTTTTCTTTTACTTACATCTCCTAACTAGGCCTACCACTAATATCTAGATGGGTCTTTTAACAAGAAGGTTTCAATCTAAACGATTAAAAAATTATAATTTATCGTAAATACAAACTAAATAATATAAATAAAAATGTGTCTACTTTCCCGCATTTAGTGCACATTTATGTATTATGAATTATGAATTAATTAGCTACATTGAAACGACGATGGCAACACCCATAAGTTATAGCACGGTGGCCCTTTCACATCTGTCAACACTATTACGCCATCAAATTTCCAATTTTTGTCGAGAATAAAGGGATAAGTGTCATCTAATAATATCAAGGGACCGCTGAATACAATTACGATATTAGATATCGCTTGTAGACTGTATTCAAACTATATCAAAACACCAAGACAAAAGTCCTTAACTAAAAACACGAGTCTACGAGTATTAAAAACACTCATTACCTATACCAAATGCGAAAACAAAGATGGTGTTAAAAACAAAGTTGGACTATTTAAAGCTCACTAAACTCAACATATTTACGTTTACGGAATGAATATCTTAAATTTATTAATTACAATTTCGACATCAGAATGTAAATATACCATTGATTAGTGTTGCCACTGATAAAACAGAATACATTTTAAATCATACCAGTTTCAAAGAAATAGCTTAAAAACATTTCATTTTAGAGACTAGCGGTACCGTAACGTTTTGGTCCGCTGGACAACAGTTTGTGTACATCCGTAATTAACTTTGAATCTTAATTAAGAAAAACTTTAACGAACTCACAACCATACTGACGTAGACAGACAAAGCAATCCTTGTTCGTTTTATAAATAACCGATCGTCTCTTAACCGATAACAACCATTTAAGATTAAAAAGACATCATGGTAATTTAATCGTCAAGACAAAAAAGAAGTTGGGCGAAAAAAATCAGCATTATTTATAGAAAAAGAATTATTCATTGGCAATAAAGAGAAACTTACATTGTTTAACAAACAAAATCATCATTTCCCTGCCCTTTTCCCACTCATACAGGTTATGCAGAGGCCAGAACCCCAAGCCTTCACACTTTCAACACAGCTGGTTTTACCAGCTCTGATGGAAGTTTAATAAATTATTAATTATAAATTAAAAAAATAACCTAAAAATTAAAAAATAGAATGACTGTAAATATAATAATTATATTTAATTTTATACTATTATTTATAATTAACTGTCGCTATTTCAATAGTAGACAAAATAAAACTGTTTGTAGTCTAATTAGCAATTTTCCTGTTCGTGTATCATTGAAGGCTAACCGAGCGACATGCTCAGTATCCGATTTCCTGAACATCGGAAATGATTCATCGCTTAATACCGTCGAAATTATAAAAGAAAATTAGTGTTTGAACGGTGGATTCAGTGACTCAGATTGTAAATCCGGTACTTACAATCTTATGGACGATGTTCAATGTCTCACTAGCGAGTCCAAGGAGTTTTGATTTTTTACTTTAAGACCTACTTTAGTGTAAAGGTTCGGTTAGGTTCTTTTTTTAGTCGCTATGCTTTAATTGTCTTTTCTGAGCTTTTAAAGTAGCAATCACGTATACAAGGTTATCCACCATAAGCTTATCTCACTCCACTGTTGGAAGTAGGCCTGACCCATAGATGGATGGTTATATCCATTCTCTCAGGCGGGTTGGTGAGCGCAATAAGCTGTCTAGCTAGTCATTGCTGGCTAGCTGCTGTGCCTTGCTGCTTGGCATTTCCCTGAGCCGCCATTTACTCGCTTGGTATAGATGGGGTAGTAGTATTTTATGTTACCACTACACAGTATACAAGGCATGACACGTATTTATTGGGAAAACGAAGATTATGTGATATTAAATTTGAACTCTTAAAAAGTGATAGGCTATAATCACTCATGTATCAGCTTTCTGGGTATACACAAATATTCTCATGAAACATATTGCCATCTCATTTATTTCAGAGGGATAGATGGAGAGAAAGCTTATATCGCGACATCACGCTAGTGGAAACCCAGGGTTACTTATAATCACTTTTAACTCAACTTTCCTTATATTGTAACAATTGTCATAAAGGAATTTGTAAATATGTATTTTTACGTCAACACGTTCAGAAATTTTAATAATTCGTCCAAAACTATTGTGCTCGTCTGTGCAAATAATAATCTAAATAACGTAGCAAATACGTCATCACTTAAACAATCAAACGATTAAATACGAACGCAATTCGTAAGTGAAATCATTTCCAATAATAATTGCATCTCGATTCCAGGCATTTTGAAGAGTTCTAGAAAAACATTCTTGGTGGCACAATAGCATACCATTATCGGGCGCACGCTCGCCTGACGACGCATTGAGTCACCTTCTCTGTTTTGTAAACAATTTTGTACATGCGTCATTATCCATCGCCCTTTTAATAATTTTATTATCTGTCCATGCAAAATTATTGCTAAACAAAGCGTCATATTGTTAATTATTCTAGGAATCGATTAAGGGAAAAAAGATAATTGAATTTTTATTCCAATTATTTTTCTCTTCCGAACTAAAATGTAACTTTTTATTGTCCCTGACAATATATATTTTATTCGCTGTATTTTAAATGTGGTGTTCCTCGCCACGTCCGATTAAACAAATGCTTACTTTTATCCAGGAATCATTTTTTGATATCCCAAAAAAATCGCATAGTAACAATTTTGTAAGTCCTTTTTTGTCTTTATTATGACAGAGTTTAACGGTCCACGTCATGTAATGCAGTCTTTCCAAAACCTTATATGGCGAACAAGTACAGCAAGATTTAAAACGTGCTGTTACAAAAAAATATCCAAACAAGCGTACGCCATGCCGCCATGCGCGCCATATGGTCGCGCCTTAAAATGTCCGCCGGCGATGTCTGGACTGTTATACAAAACACAATTTGATTCGGTAGACGATATATGTTCAAATCAGACCTATTTGCCTTTAACCAATTCAATTAATACATTGATATATTTTCAAGCAAACACGATCGACATAATTTATTTTGTGTCAATCGATGTTTACAGATATTAATTTGACAGATTTTTAATCTGTACCCATATAAGTAAACGAACAAAAACAATTATAAGGTCATCGTAATAATAAGCAAAGAAAAAATAATGTAAATATTTATTATTTTTATCAAAAACGTGTTAATCTTTGTTACAATTTATTTTTATACACTATAATCTACGAAGCGGTTCATCGCACGACACCTATATCAGTGTAACAATTAATAATGTTTTAGTGATTAGATTTTATTTAAAAGCGATCCTCGAAACTCTCTCAATGAATAACTTGATTGTTCATTGTATAACATGTGACATTGCAGATGGCGAAAAAAGCTATCGGATCAATATGGCGCCTCCTCGGAGTTGGTAGCGAAGAGGGGACGCGACGCGCACACTCGTACACTGAACCGAATGACTCATGTCGCTTGTGCCACCGTAGAAAGTTTAAAGTTATTAAAATTTCACCGTAAGTTGATCATCCGTCTTGGCGAGTCCCGTTTTTGCTAACGCTATTACCTGTGTACTTTTTAATCTGTCCATATTGTGAGCAGGCTTTCTATCATATTAAAGATAACCTTAATAAATACGTGTCTAATTGAATAAGTTATTTCTGAACAGAAATGTATTTATATAAATTGTGTTACAAAATAGAAATTAAAATAAAAACTATTGTTGGTTTCCGAACGGAATTAGCAAGGCATTTTTGTCGTTTGTTAATTTACGATGTTATTACTTGACAATTTAAAACCGACGCCCTGGCGCGGCGGCGCAACGGTCCAATTTATAGTTCATTGCCAATGTCGGGTTCAGGAATCACGGTCGCCCGTTAATATTCACATCAAAGGAATTAGAAATGGCACCATTTTCTCCAGTTTTATTAACGTTACTAATACAAATATAATTAGTTGTGATAACTATATTTATCAAATAGTTCTATTCATGTCTTTTGTAAGTCCCATAAATTCATTGAGCATATAATTAATAAAAATTAGAGTCGGTATATAATTAATAAAAATGATAAAACACTAATATTGTATACGCTACAAGTTCTATATACGGCTGTCGGGGATTAGATATGGCAAGCTATGCAGGCGAGGTGACACGACCGTCTATAAATAAACCAACCGCTCCCGAGTGAGCAAGGATCATGATTTCTGAACTTTGTTTTTTTTAATTCATGCTTATGTATTTTTAGTTCATAGATTACTCAGATCAATAATTCAGATGAATTTAAAATGTCTCATGACTATTACTACGTAAATTTACATTTGAAAACTGTTAAAAAATAAACATCTTTTAAAGTCATCTTTCCTTATTTTTTATGCATTACAGAAAATGTTTATAAAGTAAATTACATTCGTTTAGATTTAATATTTATGTTAATTTCGTGAGAAAATTATACCTACTGAATCGATAACTGTTATCCTGGACGGATCAACGAGTCATATGTCAGATGGAAACCTTGGCAAGCGTGTCCATACAAGGTGAACGCATAGTACGTTCGCAGTTTTCTCCATGTATGGCTACGGTCGCGATGAGGATTGATTCGCATTGGAACTTATCAAGAGTTAACGCAACCTTCGGTGTCCATATGTGAGTGTTGAGTACAGTGAAAAAAAAATTAAAATGATAAAGTTATCATAGATTAAATTGTTGAACAGATTATATACTCTTTTTTAAAAAGGAGCAAAATGTTGACAGCCCAAACGCTACTCTTAAAACCAACGAGATGTGGCCTGATAAAGAGAAATTTCGCATTCAATCCGCAGTGCGGTGTATTGCGGTACCACAATTTCACGACGCCATTAGCCTCTGCAGGTACAGCGTACGTCTTTTATGTATTCCGAAGACTTATTCATAAATTCATCTTCGAGGTTTGTTTTACTGGTAATAAAAGAGCAGAGTATAACGGATGTTATAAATAATGCAGTGTCAGAAATAATTTAATTTAATTTTTTTTTATTGACAAGATTAATCTTTTTTTTTAAATAAAAATAGCATCACATGACTTAAAAAGTTACTTTCTGACATATGCCAAGCTAACGAAGTATGCAAAAGTGATTTGCGAGCAAATTAAGTAGGTTAGCATTAACGTTAATATAGTCGGACCCAATATATTCTCTGTACTGCAAATTACTCACTAAGTATACCTAAAAATTGGAACTATGATATATAATAACGAATTAAAATGGACAGGTCAATGTTATGTGAAATAATAATGCCAATAATTTTTGTCTTTACAGAAGTTTTGTAGAATTGTAAAACAACAAGATTCAGGTCGAGGCGAGCAACTGTATTGTGGAATAAAGGTGTCAACGTAGATTATATTAATTACACTTTTGTTTAAAAGTTTATAAATAAGGTTAAATTACTTGTTTCTTATCGCTTTCACCGCAAAATTACATGTGTTACTAAAAATTATGCTAAATCCATAAACATGGAGTAACTTCAAATGTAGGTTCAGCCGACATGACTAAATTAGTGATATTGGTGGTAGCAGTAAGTCTTAAAATAAGATTTTTGTAATTTCAGTATCAACGGCGGTAGTCAACCAAAAAACTTGTTCTTTTTGACATGATATGTGTACTATATACATATTACTCGTGGATGACTATACCACCGTCTCCAGTTCTAATTCTAGCAAATTGTCTATTAGATTTATGTATTCCATATACTGCTATGTGATCTGGCAAGGTACTGAATGTGTTCCGCATAGAGATGACATTATTCATGCTCCAACTGCGCCATTTAGCGCTCTCCATGTTCCAGAATCTACGTCGGCTAGATTTAGAACCGTAGCCCACGTACAGCGGCGGTGCAGCGTATGTATTTATAAAGACCAAAATGCTCCACCGGTCACGTTGGACTGAAAGGGGAACAATTACTAGAAACTATATTTATTTAAGACTAGTAATCCGCCCCGGCCTCGCCCGGGTACCGGGTATTTTTCCGGTATAAAAAGTAGTCTGTGTGCCATTCTAGACTTTAATCTATCACTGTGCCAAATTTCATCCAAATCCGTAGAGCCGTTTTTGTGTGAAAGAGTAACAAACATCCATACATAAACTTTCGCATTTATAAAATTACTATAAAAGCATATTTATGCGTGATTTTTATTGTTCCTAACTTTTATGTTTAGACTCACGTGTTTTTGCCAGTGGTAATTAACTAACCTGAGAGAACGTACCGTAATTCCGATTCAAAAGTTAATACTCACTTAGCTAAAGAGAAAGTTATTCTTGGCATTTTCTTACAAGGGGGAGACAGACAAAGGTTGACAGTACAATACGAAGATTTCGTCTACTAAATAGGCAATGAGGTCACCATTTGGATAGAAAGGTCTTCGGATATCGACCATGACAGCAAGACAGCAAGAAATTTCTGGGGGCTCATTATCAGATCAGGATGTTTCATTTATTATTCAATCTTATTCAAGGCTATATATATATCCCTACTTAATATTATAAATGTGAATATAAGTTTGTTTGTTACGCTTTCACGCGAAAACTACTTAACCGATCATCATGAAACTTTGTACACATATTCTTGGAGGTATTAGAAGTAACATAGGATACTTTTTATGAAAAAAAATAATATAAAAAGCGAAGTATGTATGTTCCCTATAGATCTAGACTCCGAAACGGCTGGACCGATTTCGATGAAATTTACAGGAATTGTCCAGGTTGGCACATTCCTGTGTTTATCCGGGCGAAGCCGGGGCGGGCATATATAAAATGGAACAGGCTATTTGCAATAAATAAAAAAGCAAAAATAAGCAAGTTTGGTGTTAAATAAACACATTCATCGAGCCAATTGCTAAACGCATATTTATAACTCACCTTATTACTTGGTATTGCCAACATCATGACTTTTCAATGTTATGATTCAGGGCATGTTTTCGCGTAATTTGCGATATCAACTTTGGTTGTTGGTCACGTTGTTATTTAGGACAGTTGAAGAAATATCATTGAATAAATATTTGTTACATTTTTACTTGATATGCATTTCTATACGCAGTTTTGGAAGGATGAACACAAGAAAAATTAAGGCAATTTTATATGAGCGAAAACAGAGATAGTTTAAAGTCAATAAGCTCAGTAACCGTGGGTTCTGCAGCAAGCTGCCGAAAAAGTTTGCATACAAAACACTGTCATTACAGTTTTTTTAGAGGATATAATATTTTTATTATTCTTTGGTACGTGACGAGAGGTTTATCTACTAAATGACTGTATTTTATTCCAGGCAAATACGAATTAATTATTGTATTACATATAATAATTTCAAATCAAGTTCGAGAGCACTGCTAGTCTGGGCCCGGAAACCGATAATTGACCAGACGGCGGTGTTCTGAACACTTGGCTGGTTTCATCCTTACGCCCGATTACTCCTCGCAATGGGGCCCGTTGTCTGCGTCTCGTCACGACATATATAACAAGATTACACGTCTACAGAGGGGATGTCTATCCGTCTATAATCAATCTCATTTTAAGAGCGATGTAATTTTTGAAGCATACTAATTTTCAGATTTGTGCAATTGTTTGACATCATTTAAATTTAAATTGAGCTTTTAATTTTATTTTATTAAGATGTGAAATTGATATTTTACTTGTGGGTTATTATTAGTCGAAGGGATATTTAAGTCGATAGTACCTAACTACGAGTAACAATATGAGTAACAGCAGGTCGCCTTATATTAAGTGACAACACCAGAGAAACTGCCGATTCGATGCAGGCCTTTAAGGAAGGAGTACCCTATACTCCTTCCTTAAAGCTATACGTCGTCCTAAAAGTCTTTTTAAAGGACCCTAAGTCCCATTGGTTTGGAGGTTTGGACGTAGGTACTCCTAGGGACAGATCACGTGCTATAAAAATCAAAAGAACGCCTCTTACGATAATATATTGCTAAGTACTATGTACAAATAAATTACAACCTAAAAATGTCCAACATAACCATAGAATAACAATCATAAGACGTTGATTTTCAAAACAAAACCACAACATGTAATTGTGCTGATCTCTGAATTACCTACAAACGTGATAACAAAAGAGATCTTGGTATGAAAACAATCACATTATACTTTGCAATGCAAAATTTCTCGACATACTTTAGAATGCGGCGCGTCTATCCGCCATCTTGACGTCCGCAGACTAATAATGACAACTATTCCTTGTCTATTGTTTAGCTATTTATCTGACACTACTGTTATTTTAAAAAACAAACATATTCTAAGAGTTTGTGTTTAACCTTAATTATAACTTGCGTTACATTGCGATATTTTAACTGTTATTCCTCCATTTTTAAACGTTTCAGGAGGGAAGGGAATATGTTATGTCGTTAAATATTTTAAAAGAGAATTTGACTTATAGTTTTTGTCCTTTTTCGTCGACTTTACTAAATTAAAGTTCGAGTAGTAATAAAATTACAACTTCTGGTATTAATAAGAGTGTTCATATTTAAATCAGAAATCGCATGTTACTAATTAAAAACAATGACTAAAAATTCACATATGGCAACACCGCGATGTCATTGAACCCGTTACTCTAGAATGCAACTTTAAAATCTACGCTTTAAACTTTATGGAGCGTCAAGTAGCGCCGAGCCAATTAAACGAAGAACCATTACGGATGGCTGCTGGCGCTCTTACACACACACAATTTTTTACTATCAGATAATCTTCGCACAGATTTTGAACGAAAAATAACTTACGAGTTAATTAAGAGTCCAATAAACTCGACATAATTATACCTACAAGAAATATTTTCTTTAAGTAACAGTACATTACATTTTTATATATTTCGTTTTAAAATACAGATAGTGTTAAATATAAAGTGGATTGAAAGTGCGCCCCTCATATAATATTAAGAAAATTAAACCCGTATAATAAGCGTCGTTGATGAGACTGCTTCGCCGGTGAATGAAATAACTTCAAGAACAATCAAAGTAACCTCGAAATTGAAGTTTAATTATCAAATTTTTAATAACTCTGACTACTCGTTAAGCCGTAAAAGCTTACATCTTTAAAATGCTATAGGATATAAATGTTAAGATTAATTAAGTTCATTAGTATTATATATTTTAGGTCCGCAAAGAACATTACCGCAAACATAGACAATAACTAAACTTGTATATAGTTTTAAAAATGTTAAAACAGTTAATTCAATTTAGATATGTCTTAACATAAGGAGTGTGGCTCAGCGGTTTAGGCCCCGACTTACGTCATCCACCAACCCGCAGTGTGCCAGCGTGGTGGATTACGGCTCATTCCCTCTATCGTCCCTGCAGTGGGAAATATTCTAGAAAAGGCCGATTTATTCTAATTATTTAATAGGTCATAATAATACATATTGTTTAGTTGTTTATTGCCTATAATTTTAACGTAAGACATATTTCTAAGGTAGCAACTAAAATATAAAGTAAATTGTTTCAAATATAAAATGTAAAATTTTAAAAAAAGGAACCCCTCTCGATGTTTACATGCAGTAAACAACGCAAATGTAATTGCGTGGTTTTTTTACGCCGTCCGATCTCGTCGGCGCGAGTCGTATCATATTATTATTCCAGCGGCCCCCAAACGATTCACCCCTCGCCAAGTATTGATCTGCAGTCCTACGCTTAGGGTACCTAGGATCCAATCCACCCTCTTTTATACCTATACGTATGTACAAGTAATCCTACTTGTATTATATATAAACGCGTAAGGATGCACTTACCTTGCGCTTGATACTCATAGCAAATTCTAAGTGTTAAAATTTAAGTGAAATAATAAGTTGTTTATAAAAAAAACTAAAAATTATGCCGAGGCTGTTAAATTCTTATAAGATTTAATTAAAGTTTTGAGTTATTGTGTAAATGGAATATTACGCACTCATTTATAAATTAAGACTAATGTTTCATAATATAAAAAATACTAACTCCTTGTTCAATAAAATCTCTTTGTCAATTAGAAATCTCTAAAATTTATAAAAGCCTGCAAAAACTTTTATTACAATCAACATCGATCTCTGAACTAAGCCCTCGCAGCAGCCCTAATCTACAAATATTAGGGGTGGTACAGTCTGCACGCAATCGATTCTCGTATTCGGGAAATGAGTTTGTCCCCTTCTAACAAATGACTTGGAGCGAGAGCGAATATCACCTCCCCCGACTACTCTACCCTCTGTCTGAGTAGATTATACTACGTACAATTTATTATGGATAGAAGCTATAGAATTTTTATATAATATGATAACGGAAACCAGCATGTAAAGTAAATGTTAGTATTATAAACTTAGCAGTATTATGTATTAAACAATGCCTATATGAATTCTTCGCTATTGCAATTCATATGCTACAAATGAGTACATTTTAAATAACTGGAAATGGTACAAAATGTGTATAATAATTTAAAATCCAAGTCTTGAAACCTAATCGGCACAGACAGTGTCTCAAATGTGACAAAACATCAACCGTTAATTTCGGAAACTGATAAAATCCGAAAACATACAATCGGTAATTTAAAATAAAACATTTAACCAATAATTACTCCGACCAGCGATTTTAACCATGACCCGTTGCGAAAAGTTCGGTACCCGAAACCCTTAATTTTTTTTTCAACAAAATATCGTAAAAGTGAACAACGCACAATACGTAAAAAGTTTTGTACAGTGAATCGAGAAAAGGTAAAACGGAGCCCGTTGATGAAAGTTGCTTTCTTTTCAGTGTTAAATAACGTATGAGTAAGGTTTCCCTGTTTTTTCAACCGCAGAATTTATTTTACTAGTACCTATTTTTAAGAAGGAGCAGTGGTGGCTCAGCTGTTTAGGCTCCAACTTACGTACTCTAGGTTGCGGGTTCGAACCTAGGCAGGCGCTTTACTTTGTGTAATTTATTTCATAACCACTGCTCCAAAAACGGTGAAGGAAAACATCGTGAGGAAACCGGCATGTTCTTAGAACCACCAGATTCGAAGACATGTGACATCCACCAACCCGCACTGGGCCAGCGTGGTGGATTACGGCTCATTCCTTCTCTCGGAGAGGAGGCCTGTGTCCCTGCACTGGGAAACATTCTAGAAAAGGCCGATTTATTATTATTTTATTCCTAAGAAAGCTGAATCTTTTATCTCAATTATATTAAAAAAAATATTGCTATCAATGTTTATGATTCGTCAAGTTGCCATTTGGTGATGTACGCAGTTAGCGAAAGTAGTGAAACATAAAACCGATGGCCTGTAACAATTCAGTAACTATGCGTAAATAATAAGCAATATTTCCTTATTCCGTTCATACATATCGGGTTGTATGTTACAAAACGTTTCGTTTTCGTAAAAAAAAAACTTTTGACATTGACGGAACACAACGTGTAAAAGTAAAACAAAAATGGTCCTAAGTAAACAAAATAGGGTGCTATGCTTAATGTTTATTTCGAAACTAAACGAAAGATTTGATGTGTGACATCTGCTGTTAGTCACATTCTAAATTTAGGTATATTGTACAGCCGGCGTGCTCAGCTTCAGTTGTATTTATTTTATCCGCTTTTATGTTGGTGACTTACAGTGCTTTAAACAATAATAAAATTAAAGGGTCGGATATTAATAATTCAAGTATTTTCTACATATATTTATTTAGGGTATTATTTAAAGACCCGTCCTAATCCGATAATCTTTATTCTACGTAGGCTATTAAATTCAAAAGTTTGTTAAGCATAAAGTTGAACGACACCGGATTGGTAGCGCATCTGACTAATTGTATTTATTAGCATAATACCACATGCTATCAACCGTAGCGAAACAAAAATGTTTGCTGTTTTTTTCAAAGATATTTAGGGCAAAAGAAATCTTAATTGAATATTTTATAAAAGAGGGTAATGTTCATAAATATATACGAATGACATTCTAAGTCAATCTTTTTGTCGCAGTAACAATGTTATCTTGAAGAAAATAAAAGAAAGCTCTCAGGAACCGAACAATAAAACGCAGAGTAAATACGTTTATCGCAAACATGTTTTAAAAAAGTTGATCATCGATGAAATCATGCGTGCGCTCCGACGCTGGAGTGCCGTTAGTCACGCGAAAAATATGCTATTGCATTTTGTAAAATCTTAGTTACGATAAACCCAAAATGTATTTACAAAACACATTACTTTATCATCAAATTATAATTTACACGTAAAACTTTTTATATACCGGTATATTTTAAGGAGTGTCTGCCACTTTTATGCTATAGATTAAAAAGAAAAAAGCTTTCTTATATATCATCTGTAAAGGTTCAGAATAATAATTATAAAGAAAAACTCACCTAGGTTTATTTAAGGGAAACGAGCACTATATTCGACGAGCGAAATGCGACTGAGCGAGCGAGGAACGAAATAATGAGTGTCTGTGAACTCGACGCACGACGCTCGCCACGCAGCGGACAGAAGTTGCATGCGGTGCGGGTGTACGGGGGTGGCGGGTGGCGGGCCGGCGCCGCGCCCGCTCTACACCGGTACGTTCTATACATACCTAGCGGTAGATTGTATAAGGTTCTAGGGTTGCACCTTTTCTTATAAAACGAGTTATATTTTTTAATACATGTAACAGTTTAGTAGTTTGTTGTAAAGTAATATAGCACTTTTGAGATAGATATTATTAGATATTAGATATTTATTGTTATAATAAAACCTAACTTAAGGAAAAGTTAGGTTTTTGTTAAGATTTGTTGGTAATTTATTTATTTTTGAACTATTGTCGCGTCTTCCCACCTGTTTTGAGTTATACTTCTGTCGGCAGCCCTTATGACTGCTTGTTTTTTTCTTTAACATATAGTAGGATTATGAGGGCTCTTGACGTATCTTCTTAAAAGTGTGATATCTGCGTAAACACGAATTGTGTAAAACATAGTAAGATACGTATTGGACGGGTGGGCACCCTAGTAAGCTCCGCTGTGCATACCGTCCGTCGCAATGATTCATTCACGATTCACAATATATTTAAAACAATATAGTGATGATTGAAGAAATATTTGCGACAGTTTAAGCCATTGTTCAATAATTAGATATATTATTAATAATTCTATACTTTTATATTATTTGCATGATAAAATAAATGGCCAATGTATCTCTCATTATTGTATTTAATACATCGTGTCAATGTATAGTCGTTATTTTGGTAACCGCACACGAATGTTATTTAGGTTGTACCAAAATCATTTCGCATTATTGTTTGCCAAATCTCACAAGGCGATCCAACCTCACATATCCTTGTGGATTTAAATGTTCACGATCCAGTAAAATAAACGGCCTAGCCAAACTTTAGTTTACTTTTAGCACAAATGGGTGGTCAGCTAAGGGCTTGGCTTTCTTAGTAAAGTAAGTTTCTAATCTCTATCTTGTAAGTTTTTAACAGTAATGTCCTTGTGCGTTTTGGCAACCAGTTTTTCATTAAATGTTTTTGGTTGTATTGTACAGTGAGTTAATTATTACTTGTGTGTGTATCTATTGTAAAGTCACACAGGCTTCTCTCTTCTCTTCGCGGCACAAAGTTCTCTAAGCACTATCTTATACCGTATTATAAATTACTTAATTTTGCAATATGTATTTTTCAAAAATCTGATACCAATTAAACATTTGCCCTAGTACTAAACATAAAAAAATACTATTGGACTGGTTTTAAAAAGTGATAGATTACCAAATAAAGCCTTTTCAGCGAGTAACCTATTGCCATTATTTATATTCTTATTTGTGTATCTACCCTAGCGTGTCTGGGGTGGGATGTTAGTTAAATATGGCGGTCACATTGTAGGACATTCTTTGTCTGGATCGGTTCGGAGGGCTCGGGATTACTTCACGTCGTATCCCGTAGGATAAAATATGGAGGGATGGGAAGGGTTGTTAGCAATGATCAAACAGTACAAGCAATGTTCAACAGAATCTCGAATCCGTTCCCCTCGCTCTAATTCCAGGGCCTTGGTTTAGAATCTTGGTTACATCGACCACAAATAGACCTTTTAATCTAGTATCATTTAACTAGATATATAATTACGCTATTTATCATTATTCTAGCACAATATTGTACTTACTTAAGAAATAACGATAAAGGAAATAAAGTCTTTTAAGGAACATTGATGTTATTTACGTATACAGAATGATTATCACGTTCAAACTCCTAAACTACCAAACAATAAAGAAAGATTAATGCGCAGATAATTCTTAGTTCCAAAGAGATTTAACGATTGTATGTAGACATCAACAAGATGCTTGAAATAATATAAAAGAGGAAACAATAAGGGCAGAATTGTTTTTTTAATATAAGAGGGCAAACGAGTAAGCGGTTTACCCAATATTAAGTGACCGCTTCACATGGGCAAATATTGCAGATGCATTGCCTACATTTAATGGATAGAGATAAACAGAAAAATGGATAGTTCGTTTCGTTTATTCAAATTTCTAAACAATTACAAATCCACAAATGGACGGTGACGTTTTACGTTCGTTTAGCTACCAAAAACAGTTGTTCGTGAATCATACGATCTGTACGGCCAACACGCGCCTCTCGCCGCTACACTCACCACTATGTTCAACACCTGCGGACATTATGTAAACTTATGTGGAATTAAACATTATCATTCCATTTGAATAGAAATTCTATGTTGAACAAATATGAGGTTACAGAAATTGTTACTATCATTTTCAGATACCCACTAATAATAAATAGCATAAATACCACGTTAGACAATCTTGAAAACATTTGTGTTTAGGGTTTATATGTTATTTATCTATAGTTATCTTTGTTCAATACTCATATATTTCAATCCTCTTAATTCTCTAAGTTCTGCTTTCCCCTAATAACTATTTACAGCAAACTTAATTTCGCCACTGGTTCACTATTTTGACGGTAATGGCTTACACATAAATGATAGATATATGCTGTCGCGGGCTTTTTTGTAGAACAATTTAAGATAAGCATTTCCATCATACATTATATACGTGTAGCTCTAACGGTTTTTGTAGCGCACACCAGAATAGCTCGCATGTTGCGGATTTTTTCCTCCTTACTTGATTCTTATCGTTATATTTTGGACAATTCGTACATTATTTTTATAAATTATAGCCTATATGTTATTCTGATGTATAAGTTATATTATTGTAAAGATTCATTAAAATCCATTCAGTAGTTTTTGCGTGAAAGAGTAACAAACATCCGTATATACAAAATTTTGCATTTCTAATATTAATTAGAACTAGCTGTTTGTGCCTGGTGTTGCGTGAGTTAATTTCATTTACAATATTCTTTCTGTATCTTTACTTTCCCATTGATCGTCACAAATATCGGCCCTCTGCCACGCTCAGTGTACCCCCACAATATTAATCAGATCTTCGTCTAACTTTTTAATGGTTCAAAATATTAAAATCATTTGAGCAGTTCTAAGATTTATCCCAAGCAAATCTTCTTTATAATAAGTAATAACAGACTGGCAAGAACTACGCAGATACGCAATATAATGACGTGTAGAAGACGCATACATTTATGTTATGTAGACCATCGTTACCAACTCACCACTAACGTTGGTAACAATAAATCTGCAATCGGCCAAGCTCATGTTACCTGCAGTCTGTTACTATGTACAAAACTAAAATGTTAAGTGTTAGACAACCGTTTTCATTTCCATTGTTTGTGAAAGGCACAATAACAGCACAGTTCATTGTCTCCAAATACTGAAAATGTAACAATGGAAATGTTTTTGTATGTAAAAAGTTTATTTGGTATGGTACACGTGCGTTGTGTCTTTTAATCAACTACGCACAATATGCCGATGTTTTTTTAATAAAATACTATAATTACAGCTTCCTAAAATGTTTATCCAAAATGTCTGCGAAGATAAAGCGAAACAAAATACATTTAAACCAAATAAACATTTTATAAGCTAGTATAATGCATATTTACATTCAACAAATGAAACGTTCGATTTCAATTGTAAAAAACACATGTGACAAATAAATAAGGTTTATTCTTGTTTACGAAAAGAAAGGACTTTATTTTTTCCCATTAATATACTAATAAGTTACAATGCAATACGTAAAATTTATCCGGATTAAAGTAAAAATTATAGCCCGCCTAATTTCATTCCGACTTTTTTCTTTTTCGAGATCGAATTAACAGGCAACAGTCATGCGCGTGCGTCCAATTTAATTATAATTTACAAATGAATTTTCCAAAAATATACATGACTGCTTGATATATACGTTAAAATGCAGAAGTATATTGTAATTAAAAATATACATTCCATTTTTAAAAACTCTTAAGTTCTAAATCATATAGATTAATCGTTTAGAGATCTATTCTTAGGCCAGTATCGCGCAGTATAAGGCGTCATTTAGCGAATGCATGCAAACTACAAAAAACGGCAGCCGTAATTTGTATCTTAGATAGCAAGTGTGCGCAATTGTCATGCAAACTACAAAACGTTACATACCACATAGTTCATTGTTATATATGGAAATGGTTCATTCCCCTGAAGTCCACCACCGTGGAAGCACGTTCTTATTTCACTGCTAAAATGCCGATGCGATTGAAACGAGGATGAAAACGCAACATACAACTTTATTAGAAGGTAACGACAGACACAGATTATATTGGCCTCGTCTATACTCAAAGAACATTGACCGCATTGTCGATTTATTGTGGCGACGAAGATATTTTAGTTTTTCTTTCTATGTGAGAAGGTGGCAAACGAGCACGGGAATAACCTAATGTTAAGTGAGCGCTGCCCATAGACATCCGCAACAGACAAATGTGTTGCAGATGCGTTGCCTACCTTTAATGGACAAAGGAGGGTGGGTATAGACAGGAAAAAGGATATTTCCTTTTCCCCATGCAATCCTTCTGAGGAAAGGGTGGGAAGGGGAAGAGGACTGAAATTAGGCATCCGGCACCTCACTCATCAGACGAAACGCAGAGTACTTCTACTCTTTCAATTCTTTGTTTCTATCATGTTACCGATTGACTAAAAATATATGTCAAATGCTGCGTGTTGAATTTTTAAAACAAATGACGTGTTTGCGGGTCGCAGTACGCTTTAGTAGCGGCAGGCTGCATAACGATACGCAAATGCGACGATGCTGCACCGTAGGCACAGTTCCTTTGCTCTTTCTAGCCGTGGGTTTCCACTGGCGTATAAACTTGTTGCGATACAAGTTTTCTCTTTGAAAAAACTAAGATGACAATATAAATTTGTGTATGTTTTCAGCAGTGTAAATCCACGATAAGCAAGATGCAATTAACTACACGCAACTGTAAAATGACGATGTCGTGCGTATGACAGGAATATTAGCAGCAATACCACTACAAAACGTTAAGTAATAAGACTACGTGTTATTAACTGATATATTTGTATCTAATTGAAAAACACAATATGTATATATATCTTGAAACTGTCTGAGTGTTTCATTATACATTTGCAACCGTCATTTAGGTGTGAATAAATATATTGCCTACCATCCACCATACCATATTGTATCCTATCGGCATATTAACATTGGCTCCATTATTAAATTAATTAATGTCAACACGCCAGATGTTTATGTTCTAAGGTTTCCGCACTTCCGCGTGTTTTTATATTACGGAAGACCTGAGGAACGAAATGTTTGCAAAGTTGCTCGCTTTGGCCCTTAACACATATATATCAAGGTATATGTTAATTATATGAGCCAGTAAACCGGATAGAACATATTCCTGAAACTGACTACCCCAATTTGTGGCAAGTATCGACGTTTAATTTCCAATAAGATTCGTTTTTGCCATCTTGATGACTCCGATGCCATGCTTTATTACAATGAATAAACTTCAGTTGTTTAATTACCATCTATAGACTTTCAACAGTTGGTAAAGGGAAATTTGAAAAAAATACCCTAGAGCACGTTATACTGCCTTAATTTTTATAATAGACTTCCCTTAAGAAAATATTACGGCTACCTTTAATTATGGTTAATTTACCTATGCTACTTAATGCTATACATCCGCGTTGGTATGATGGATACCATGGGGGGTTAAAAATATGCGTCACTAGAATGTAATTCTCATTATCCAATCCCTTGAGGATCATCTCCAAAACTGTCTTTTTTATAAGAGAAGGGGGCAAACGAACGGCCGGAACAACGAGGTGATCAACGCCCATGGACATCCTCAACACCAGACGAACTGCAGATGCGTTGCCGGCTTTTACGAAAATGTTAGTCTTGAAGGACCCTAAGTCGTGTAGGTTGTGTATCCAAAACTTATTCAAAAAGTATCTCTAGACTGTCAGAGCCTAGATTAGTCAATGAATATAATTCACAATTTATCAAACTCAAGTAGAAGTATACCTACGTCTCTAATTCTGTATACTGATGGCGGGAGTGATCCAAGTAGCTATGGAGCCTTTGCGGACATCAACGCGGTTTTTTCTTCTTTTTTATTTATCATACAGATACACAAATTGTTCACATATGGAATTTAATGTCTGTCTGTCAATTTAACCACTCTGGTATTCATTTTCTAGTTTCTACACACAAAAGTCTCAAGGATTAAAGTTTTGAAAATGTCTGCCTTTACTAGAAAAGATATTATAATGTCATTTCAGAAGTCATTTACAATATAAATAATGGTAAATTAAAAAACAAATATTGCTGAAAAGAAAAATTTATTAATTAATCACTTTTTTAATCAGATTTAAATCGAATATTCTTTTTCGATTTACTTTTTTTTTTATTCAAATATAAATAATTACATGAGCGGTCTAAGTGAGCCGTATAATAAAACAATAACTAATAAAAGGCACAATATTTATCATACGTTAGTGTCCATTCCTAAACTTATTTAATCATTACACTTTTATAAACACGGAATATACGTTTTGAAATAAAATCACTTTAACAAGAAAACAAACGATAGAAGCTCTAAGCGGTAGGAAAAGATGGTGGGCTTGTATTTTAGTAGAAAAAAGTTAAAAAGTAGTTATAACTAAATTTCTTCGAAGCGTTTTAAATAAATATACGTTATTTTTTTACCAGGAACATATTTCTGAACGCAAACCATCGACAAGTTTAATTCACATCGGCGCCAATATCAACCTGTCAACAACTGACATCTCACGATAAATTTCGACGTTTGTTTATATTGCACTAATACCGTAAGAAAACCTAATGTATTCTGTACTCGCCAACATGAAAAACATATTGTAAATGTGAAGTAAACGTATCCATTATTTCTTGTGCTATGCAATAATATGTTTTAAACTAAAACATTCCCGATTCGACTTAAACTAAGATTTGAGGTTATTTTACCTCATTAAATTATAACTAACGGTTTTTTGTATTAAATCTACTTTTTCAAAGACCTTTACAGGTCATACCTAACCTAGACCTAATGTAAACAATATATATTATCTCTTTTCGGTGGAAAACGTATCTAATTATAAAATAATCACTTTGAATGTTAACACGTTACTCTAACTATACCATTTTATTGCAATTTGCAAATTTTACTATATACAAAATCCACGCGATCGTTAGATCAGGTACTTGCCACACCGACTATTTGTCTGGTCTTAATATAAAACCTAGATAAAGTTAAATAAAAACGTGTCGGTAAATTCAAGATATGTACAATCGAACCTAAAATATAAGCAGTTACATATCCATACCCATGAAACCCATAAATATATCCTTTTTAATTAATTTATTGTTTATATTCGCTATAGAGTAGCTTAATTGACGGTTTTCTTCCAATTTTAGTATAGAACAGTTAGGATTGAACATGGCCACTGTGGACATTCACTCGTACCACAGTAAATCAACAATTAAACAATGACCAACAAAAGGTAATCAACAAGTTATTTACAGAATAATTCCTAAAGACTACATAACGACAGCCTTAAGCACGTTACTCACTTTGCAATTACACACGGGACAACGTTTAGCCTTTGCCCAAACCTTCACAGCGCAATTATAGCAACAGCAGATGTGTGCAATCCTGCCGTGGACGAAAACACCAGATTTAGGCTTCGAGAAGCAAACTATGCACATATTATCATTCCCATCTAGATTTTCCTTTATCGAATTGATAATCGCCTTTTTGGACAATTGTACAGAATCGATGTCCTGTATTGTCAGCGACGGGTCACTAACCATCTTAACTAAAGGCTTAACTTTTGTCTCGTCAGTATCCGAATCGCTTTCTGACACAGAATAATCAACTTTCATTCGTTTGTCCCTACGATCTGCGGATTCCGCGCGCCGTTTACGAACCCTATTTAATATCACATTTTGGCTTATACTAGTCTCACTTTTGACCTTGTTATCGGCTGCAAGGCCGACACCCTCGCTTAGACCCAACTCCTGACTCGACGCCGATATGAGCCCTAGGGATTCGACGCCCGAGTCCTGCGACAGACGCGCCAGGTTGTCGGAATCGATTCTAGAAACGACGACGTCCTCGTCTTTTGGATTAATCTCGGGATCGAATCGTGGATTGTCGCGCTCAAGCGAGTGACGCTTGTGTTTTCGCTTCGGCCTCGGCGGGAAGAAGTTTTTACGTACCTAGAATACATGAATTAATATTTTAAAAATATGCCAAAAATTATCATATTTTGCAAACCAAGACTAGTGAGTTGATTCACTAAAATCTAGCCTTTTTCATTTGATAACAGAAACATTATAATTTAGAAGATTTTTTGAGCACATTTACATTATTTCATAACATTTTGAAAACGTGGCAGGTACTTGTCAATTCATTGCAATAATTATTTTTCCTCACACATACTCCAGACTAAATATCTGATATGATAATACTCACCAAATTCCTGACAGTATTGTATTAATGAAGCAATATTTTCAAATTCCACATAAAAAGCTAGGGTTTACAAACTTTTCGGCTAAAAAAAACTTCAAAAACTCTATTTAAAAAAATCCCTTCATAAAGATACTACTAACCTTAAAACAGACAATTTACTTGTAGATTTTAAATATTTTTATGGCCGTAATTTGTCAACATAATAATCTATAATCTCTGCCTACCGCTGCGGGTTACGCGCGTCAGTGAATATTTAATTTGTAAGCCCTTCATAAAGCAATTAAATATATTTATAATGCTATGCTCGATATACAGTAAATAATATTAATAAAAAAATAAGTGAAAAAATTTGTTACACATGCAAATAGACACAAAATTATATATTTTTCTTAATACATAATTGAAAATCCAGTGAAAACTGTACGTAATCCTGTGCGCATTTGAAACTGGATTGTATGCTAGAGTGTAACAGATAGAATGTTCATACAGTTTTCATACTTACCAACTCACACATGTTAAATACTACTTCCCAATAAAACTCGCCCTTCAACCCAAACCCCCTCTTCTATACACAAAGCAAGCATTATACAATTTCAATTAGACTTAGTATGTCCCAAACATGACAGTATATGAGCCTATCGCAATACAATGAGTCACCCAGAAACGAAAACAAACATGTGATTCTTGAAAGACATGAGACAAAATTGATCTTGACTGAGAATCGAACCCAGGATACCAGCAAACGGCTTATGAAGTATTCAGTTCAAGAAGATTATATAAAAAGAAGAGTCAAGAAGAAAGCAGAAGTGGCAACTTCATATAGTTCGTATGAGGTATGAGAGAAAAATGACCTTTGCCATGTAGGCATCATCCCGGCAGATGAGTTGTGCGAAGCTTTTCACTTGAACCACATGTTCTATAGGTGGAGGCGGCGTGGAATCGAACAGCACAGACTTGTGAAAATGGCCTAGTATCAGCTGAAATTATTATGACTGAAAAAGAAGATGGATATTGTTCCCATGTTTTACTTCCTTTTAACCAAAATTTAGGTTCAAGTTGATCTTTTGCTGTAAAGGATCTTGAAAGAAACTGCATTGGTACATGGTGGGATTCGAACCACAACAAATTATCAGTCGGAAACAATAGCACTCTCTGTGGCCAGTGTGAAATATGCTCAGTAAAAAGGTCTGTCCTCATTTCCGACTTGGAAAATTTTACAATATGTATTGAAAGGCATCACAAAGTGACGAAAAAATGTTGATTCTCATCACATTGAAGTGACTCAGAAATATTCATTCTTCGAAGAATGACAACACATTCCGACGAAAAGTACTTACAATATGCCATACAACTGCCTAAATCAACACATGCTTGACCATTTTCGCTAAAACTAATAAAGTGTAATAATTGGATGTTACATCTGCATAAAGGGATACACCAGAATCGAATCCGGGATCACTTAAAACAAGTATTTTTTTAACCAACGCCCATCAGCGATTATATTAAAATTTTTTTTTCACATAGCAAAAAGCAAGTAGTTCACCTGAAGTGACCTCTTAACAAACTATTGCCACAACAATAATAATTGTTACTTATCAGTCTATTTAAGAAAAAAAACTCGACTCGGTAAAGGACTAAGGAAGTGGAAGGGTGAAAGGTCACTTGTGAAATCCATCTATTAATTGTGTCATCTGTGTCATCAAAAAAATTGTCTATGACTTAAATCAAAACAAACATCACGCGAAACACAAAAAGCACCAAACACAAACAAATCTCACATCCGGTGCATGTCTTGTCAATTTTTTCAAAAAAGAATTGACAATGGCACAACATTGACATTGACACTTGCCTTGCCTACTACTTGCCTAACATTGGAACTAGTGCATTGACATAATCGGAGTTTACAAAATTTATTACGTTAATGACGAATAATGACAATATCACTTATGTTTGCCATTTTGCAAATGGTCCAATAACAACATCGTCCAATTGGAACTATTGCAATGGCCGACTTGTAAAATTTACGTTTTGACAATATTATGTGGGTTGACAAATATTTATTTGCTACAAAATAATACACGTACTTAACTGAACTGTTATGACATAGATGCACCAGATAGACTAGACAATGCAGTGACAGTGACTAGGGATGGGCCTTAGGCTGCTGTATAGGGACGTACCTTGAAGCATTTCTCGCAGTACCGGTAGAGGGGGTTGTTGTTGCGCGCGAGGCACTGGGCACAGTACCAGTAGTCGTGCAGGTCGATCTCGCTGTCGCTCCCGTTCGACTCGGTCTGCTCGGAGTCAGCGAACACGAGGTCGCCGTCGTCTCTCATCGATACTTCTATCACTTTTGTCGTTATTATTTCGTTCTGAAAACATAAACCGACATCGATTATGACAACGCATTATAGGTTATAATTTTTTTTTAGGAGAAGTGCTCAAACGAGCAACGGGTCACCTCACGCTGGGTATGCTGATGTAACTAATAATCAAGTATAGATGGTAATTTATTTTTCAATATATGGTGATTGAAAAAAATTAAGAGTGGGTACTAGATTAGGGCTCCATTTATTATTCAGTAAATCGATTCCATTTCGCGAGTGATCGACTGAATGATGGATTGCGATGGACAAATTAGACAGACACAGTCAACTATTTAAATAGTCCATAATAGTCAATAATCCAAAAAAATAACCTTCCTTAAGGAGGTAAAGTCCTTAAGGGAAGAGTAAACTCTCTTCTTATAGACTTATCACGCAATACCTGATTCGAATTACCGCTAGGTACAATTGATTAACAAAACAGTTGTTGAGCAGTAGAAAGTTTGTTGATAATGCTTGTTCCATAATATACCGATACTTGTTCCGTAATATTTAAATAGGTAAGGTTGTTACGGTGTGGACGTACGTCGCTGTCGCTGGACGACTGCCAGGACACGGGACCGTCGTCCTCGGGCTCTGTCACCGGCTCGTACTCCACGTCACGCTCACCGTCGCTGCTCACCCAATCTGTGTCACTCGTGTCACGCACAATATCTACAAACACCACAACGTTCAGCCACAAACAGTACAGACATTATTTATCTATTTTTTTACCATTTTTTTCCTTTTTTGTGCTTCCGGAAAACTGCTGATGGTTGAATCGAATATTTTTTGTATTTTTTATAGACTATTTCATTTTTTTTTCTTATAAATTTATATTCTAGTTTTTCACTTTGATTCTTATATTCCATTTTTTTTGTCTTTTACTTCTATTTTTTCATTGATATATATTTTTTTAACCACTTATCTTTTTTTATTTGCATGTAGTATTACCATATGGTTTTTTTAAATTAATATAACTAATAATATAATATGACACATAGCAATACAACACAACAACATGCAAAGTCAAAACATAGTGCAAGTCACGTAGAAGGTCTGAGAAAAACTCAATTTAAAAAAAATTGATTTCCCAGGTTTTACTTCTACTTGCCTAAACTCTACAAACAAAATACGTATTGTCTAAAACACACAGAAATACAAACGATACTGCCACTAATTAATCAATACTATTACAATTATAATTTGAAAAAAAAACAGCGCCACAAATGTCTTAGTGTCTGAAGTTAGTAATAAGCCAAATATGCAGCTGGAATATGTTCTGTCTCTGTCACTTCTCTTATTTGTGTAATGCGTTTGTCTCGCTCACTCAATGTAAAACGGGTACAATATTGCTCATTAACTTCAGACACACAAAGATTTGTGGCATATATCGTAAAATACTAGGATCTACATTATATGTACTGTCAAATGTGAAGATGGCTTGTAAAGCATAACGATATATTATTTAAAAAGTATGAAGTATATAATGTAGCAAAAAAACCATTCTTAAATAGCCATTAGCATCTTTATGTAATATGTTTGTTAAAATTAATCAACACCATTTGCAGACAATCAGTTATTTAAATGAAAAATTAAGAAAAGTCAAAAGTTATACATGGCATTGGTTAGCAAATTTTCCAGGTAATTTACTACCTGGCAGTGTTATTTTTTCTTTAGTAATTGAATAAACTTGTATGTTAAGAGTTGTTCAAATAAAATGGACCGTTTTGACAGCAAGATTCTAATTAGAAATCGAAATTAAGACGACATTGCCCGAATATACGAAGAAATCAGTTTTAAATATATATAGATTGTTCCACATAGAGTTTTGTAAACAAACATCAATTGGCATGACGGCCATTACACTTTCTTTGTAAATGTTGTAATTTTGTGGGAAGTGAAATTGTATAATATTATAATGGCAAGTTGTGATTATATAGCATGTTAACTTATTGTTTAAACTAAGATGTCACTCGATGTTAAAAGAGAACTATCGCTCTGTCTTATCCGGCATGCTCAGTGACTTGAGCTAACAAAGTCTGAGATAACAATTATGTGTTTCAGAGACAAGCAATCCTTGCATGGTCAACTGCAACGTGGATGTCACCCCATAGAGAATATTTCACCACTAAATGAAATATAAATGCCGAGTTTTCATTCAAAGAAAAAAAAGGAAAGAACATATGTATTGAGTTTCTAAATTAAAGTAATATGATGGTTCTTACGTTATATCTAAATATATTGTATGAGTGGACTACACTATAATACATTCATAGGACAATGACGACAGTTTTATTTACAAATTTAGATTTGATTTTTAAAACTAAGATGAAATTGATGATTCATTGCCAGCCCCAACTCTTCATGTCTTTACAACCCTCACCATAGCTGCCCCGGTGCCACATATTGATGAATAAATCTGACAATATTATTTTTAAACATTAAAATTCAACTTAATTACAATTCCATTAAAATCAATATAAGATATATAAATAAAATATACAATATCATCAGAAACCGATATAAAATAATGGAAACAAACAATAGAATAGAAAAACAGATTATTAAAATTAAATATTTACAGCCATAGACAAATTATGAACCAACACACATAGTATATAATTATAATATTAAGATATACATATAAATCAAGTATATACTAGAAAGATTTACATGACAAACAAAATACATGAAGAAAAAAATAAATGATAATTGATAAATATAAAAATAGATGTATAAATATTAAATTCCATTTTAAAAATTCATAATTTAACAAGAGGTGGTTAACCTAAGCCAATTCTTTTTACAACTGATACCTAACAAATGATAAAAAGATAGAGATTACATGCCCATATATAAAAGAACACCTAGATATTTTATGATAAACTACCAATATACATTTTGGTATTCTTCTATACAATTCTTTTTGGCAAAAAAACGAAATAAATAATTGTCCTTGAACGATGGCCGCATGACGTGTACAAAAGCGCGGGAAAACGTGACAGCGTCACTCACGACATGTCGGCGCAAGTTTTACTCGGCGTTGTTGAGTCACTGCACTGCACTCATTAATTTTTAAGCTTTTTTAATTTCAAAAGCATCATCTATAAGTTTATCAATAGATGGGAGTATAGACTTGTTACTTTATTGGTTTCGTCATCACATTTGATGATTTTGTCTTATTGCCTTGCTTATGGTAGTTTTTATATTTAAATAGCTACAAAGATCCACTTCACTGGGCTTTTTATTATACAAATATTAATTGTTAATGGTCGTAGAATACATTTCCAAACCCCATATCCATACCATAGTGATACATGAGAATGTCAGAGCTACAACCACCCAGGATCACAATTATTGCTATATGTGTAGTTTTAGCTAAAAGTGAAATATAGGGACACACACACATCCATTTTTATATATATGAATAACAAATTATTGAAGTTTCAGATGTTCTTTTTGCTCTGCGTTATATATACATATATATAATGGTAGATTGACAGAAAAATTAAATTTTACTAATTGTCAAATGATATTCCTTATTTATAATGAAAAACTAAAGAATTAGACTTAATATTATTTCCTAAATAATAAATTAAAGACAAAAAACTTCTTAATTTCGAAAGATTGGAAAATTTTGCATGAATTTGTTTGGTTTTTAATTGAAATTTGGCTTTTTTGATATGGCTCTTTGTGGATTGATAACAAAATGATAGAAGAAAAACAGACATGTCATGTAGATAAAAAAATAATGCCTGTCCACTGACTGCCCCTTCAACATGTTCTTACATGTTTTGAGACAAATTATAATCGACTGATATTAAATATGTTATTTCATTCAAAAAAGTTTTTTTATTGTACCATTAATGTGGTAAAATCATTTTAAAAAAAGAACTCTCCTCTCCATGGTTTGTTTTCAACCAAAAAAAAAACACTTCCTGAATATGTTATAAGACAGATATAAAATAAGGGTTCAACTGTTTTATGGTCTAATCATTATTTATGATTTATTTTGTATCTATATATCTTTGGCAGTATAGAACCACACTATATCAATTTAATTCATGCACTAGTAATTAAATCACTCACAGATCATATAGCACATTAAATACACAGTCAAACAATAAATAAAATTGATTCTCACCAGTTTCTTTTCCCTGGATGCTGAATACGGTTTCAGTTGAACAACGTCTGCTCCATGAATGTTCTGTAAATTATTTGTAGATGTAAATTATTATAATATAATAAATTGGCCTTTTTTT
The DNA here is from genome assembly GCA_029849275.1 of Papilio elwesi. NCBI lineage: Eukaryota > Metazoa > Arthropoda > Insecta > Lepidoptera > Papilionidae > Papilio > Papilio elwesi. The sequence goes on from CM056697.1 coordinate 5,779,186, forward strand.
TAGAATGTTTCCCACTGCAAGGACACAGGGTTCCTCTATGAGAGAGGGAATAAGCCCTAATCCACCAGGGTTGGTGGATGTCACATGTCTTCGAATTTGGTGCTTTTAAGCACATGCTGGTTTCCTCATGATGTTTTCCATAAAATATAATACGGTTCAACAAGAGTGTAATAATTATTGATGAATTGATGAACAAATATAACAGCAATGATCAAGGGAACATAATTCCATTGCTGAAGGTGAAAGTTGTTAAGATCCACAGCAAAAACTAACTCTTTAAAAATGAGCTCAAATATAAATAAATATGCACTCACGCCCATAAGCCCAGGGGGGTAGGCAGAGATAATGGATTTCCATTTGGCACAATCCTGGCATACCTCTCTCGCTTCTTCTACAGCCATACATCTATGCATTCATGCTCGTCGGTTACGGGTACTCCTTATATCTCCCTTCTTTAGTATATCACTAATCTGTCGGACTTACTAATCGTACTTGTTTATGCATCTCGATGGGACTTCTAGAAATTTGTTAGAAATGGTTCATTCTTGCTAGTTGCTATACCAGAAATTGATATATTCAAAGTTGCTATAACCAAATTATTGAAATGGAACTTCTATCTGATGCTATATTTTTATGATTTTTTAACTCACAGCTCTGCTCCTGATTTGCTGGTTTTTTTTTATTCAACAGGTAGTGCTTGTAAAGTGGTCCCATTTTTTGTCAGAATCTTGAGTTATTCTTAATATTGCGTACCAAAAAGTTGGTAAAAACTACGACAATTTTGAGGTAAAACTAATGTCAAAGTTAAATTGATTTTCTTCAGATAAATAAATAACATTTCACCCTGGTAAGTATAATTAAAATAATATATATCCTTTGGATTGCATAGAGATCCGAAAATAGTTGAGGATGCATTACACTTTACAGCCTTTACATGGTAAACAATAGCCCTGTGATAAATAAAATGTATAGGTTCACCTTAATTAATAACGTATTTGTAAATACTGAGACGATATCAGGTAAAACATATTAACATAATACAGTTCATTGCAAATCTAATATATCTTTTCGTTCTTATTATTTAAGCGTTTATTTATAACGAACAATTCTTTGTATCAAATTTAAATGTAGTATTGGCAATTGGCATATTGTTCGACCACTAAGCAAATATACTTAACTATACTTACTACTACTTTTACGGCCTTGAAAAATGTGCGTATAAAATGCCATTAGCCATCTGTACATTAAGCAACCTCTATAAAAACTGACCAACATAACTATAGACAACATACGGCACCATTTTATATATTTTAAGGAAATACGACGAATATTTGATGTTATTATTCATACCTGATGAGAACGAAGCAGTTGTATTCATATTCGGTAGAGCTTTTATCTTCTGATAATGTTATAAAGTTTTGATTGATAATTTGGTACGATTAGTATTGTTAAATTTTGGATGAACGTTTTCCTTGTCACCAACTCGTTTGAACTCGTTTGTGGTTGTGGAATTTTTTTAAATAGTACACTAATTAAAAACAGCACGCTGGTTTGCTATTGGCATTTTAACTGCATCGTTGTCAAACATTAACCAATTACAGTAAACTTTCAAAATATCAACCAATAGAATACGGAGATCTCGTGAAAGTTACAAAGAGTATACAAAACATGATTTGTTCTATGAATGAATAATATATGTTTTGCTAATCTATAGACAATAATGACATATTATATATACAAGGACGCCCTTCGTATGCAATTTCCTCAGACTAATTCTAAGAACTAAGAACTATAGAATTCTTAGTCTGATTTCAGAACTTTTATATGGGTCAATTCATTTATTTTATTTTTGAATAGGTTTGTAAAGTTCCCACAGCCTTTATTCCCTCTACATATTTTGTCCTTACCTACTCCTGCTACTCCGCTTCATATGGTAAGTAAGGATACTAAAGATAAAACGAAGATACGAATTATTCTTTTTTGAAGTAGGACCAAAATCAAAGTTCAATCTTTTTTGCTCGGAATATTTTTTAAGAAAAGTTACTTTTTACCTTATCTGTGCACTTTTTCCATTTCATAAATTGTTAATTGTCTATGCTAAACTTCCTTTTCCTTGTGGCATGGTGTCGGCATAAGGTGAGTTTGTCAGTTTTAGAAAAACATTTTATATTTCACGTAATGTATGAAGTTTAAACTTTCTTTTAAATCCTTATGATAATAGTGTACGTAAGTAATAATTTACAATTTTTGTTACAAAGCTTTAAAGCTATCCGTCGAAACGTTTACATCGCACGTGGATGTCTACGACGTGTTGGGGAAATTTACCTATTTACTTTTCATTGATTGTAATTAAATTCTTCCTTCGTGTGAAGTGTTTGCGCTTTTTTGGCAGTAAAATAAATATGATGATTGCTACTATTTCGAGGTAGTGAAGAGGTTATACTTAACATTTGGTGGTAGTAGCTTTTGATAAGCAGTCAAATTTTGTTGTAGTTGCCGTAAAAGCAACCACAATGCCGCAGAACGAATACATTGAACGCCACAAAAAGCTTTACGGTAGACGTCTTGACTATGAAGAGAGAAAGCGAAAGAAGGAGGCACGCGAGCCTCACAAGAGAGCGGAGAAGGCGCGAAAACTGAGAGGTATCAAGGCAAAGATCTACAATAAGGAGCGTCGCAATGAAAAGATTCAAATGAAGAAGAAAATTAAGGCACACGAAGAGAAAAATGTTAAACAAAACACTGAGAAAGTGTCTGAGGGTGCTCTTCCGGTGTATCTACTGGACAGAGATGTACAATCCCGCGCTAAGGTCCTATCTAACATGATTAAACAGAAACGCAAAGAAAAAGCTGGAAAATGGGATGTACCAATTCCTAAAGTGAGGGCACAAGCTGATGCTGAAGTGTTCAAAGTCTTAAAATCTGGCAAATCTAAAAGAAAAGCTTGGAAGCGCATGGTAACCAAGGTAACATTTGTTGGAGAGAATTTCACACGAAAACCACCTAAGTTTGAGAGATTCATTCGGCCGATGGCTTTACGCTTTAAGAAGGCACATGTAACACATCCAGAGTTAAAAGCAACTTTCTGCTTACCAATAATTGGTGTAAAGAAGAACCCCAGCTCACAGATGTACACAAGCTTAGGTGTTATAACCAAGGGTACAGTGATAGAGGTGAACATTTCTGAGCTTGGTCTTGTGACACAAGCAGGCAAAGTGGTGTGGGGGAAGTACGCACAGGTGACCAACAATCCAGAGAATGATGGAGTTATTAATGCAATACTTCTTGTTTAATGTAATGTCTTGGGATAATAACATGATTTCAATAAAGTCACAATTTGTGTGGACGGTTTTGTTTTTTTTTCTAGTTATCCTCATGTAATGCGGACAGTCAAAGCTAAATAAATTAGTTGATTATTCATATGTTTTAAGCTAGGTTTAATTTAGATTGATTTAAAATAAAAATAAAACACGTGTTTGAAGAAGAAACAAATGTTTGAAACTGACTTATTAAAATAAGAATCTTATTCAATTCAATAAATATTTTATGGAAAAATACTTATATCTTAACCATGATGCGCTGATGAACACTAAAATAAAGTACCCTAGTATTGTGCAATAATATTCCGTGCAATTTAATAGTCTGTCATGAATTTATTTCCAACTTTTGAAAGTTCTGTTTTGTATTAGAATGTTGTGTTAAATATTCACAAATATGTGCAGCATTTTTTTATCAAAATATTTCTTTCTTTTTAGGAGCCAAGATGCAGATTTTCGTGAAAACTCTCACGGGGAAAACCATCACCCTCGAGGTTGAACCCTCGGACACTATCGAGAATGTCAAAGCTAAAATCCAGGACAAGGAGGGAATCCCTCCGGACCAGCAGAGGTTGGTTTCTCTTATTTAAACTTAGGAAGTCATGAACGATAATGAAGATATCTCATATCATCAGAGTATTGTGTCCATGGAACAACTTGCCACCTCCTTTTGTGAATTGTTAAACCACTTAAAACCATTTATAATAATTAAATCAAGATTTCTGGGATACTATTTTTTTTATTTAGTTATGGTTTACTAATTTTTTTAGACTCCTCTAAGAGTTTTATACTTTACCAAGATTCTCAATTTTGCTATTATAAGGCTTCACAATCATATATCAAAATACTTTCTTACTACTTATTACATCTGCATAACGATAATACATTGTGAAAATTGTGGAGCTGGAACTTGATGATTCTACTTCTCTATCCAGGTTGATCTTTGCGGGGAAGCAGCTGGAAGATGGCCGCACCCTCTCAGACTACAACATCCAGAAGGAGTCCACACTTCACCTGGTGCTGCGCCTTCGCGGTGGTGCCAAGAAACGCAAGAAGAAGAATTACTCCACACCCAAAAAGATCAAGCACAAGAAGAAGAAGGTTAAACTAGCAGTGCTCCGATTTTACAAGGTCAGTGAAACTGCATTTTCTATTTACAGTCAATATCCAGAGAAGGATGTTACACTACTTGCAACAGTAGCAAGTTTTTATGCCTTTTGAGAACTGGACAATTTAAAGTCAACTGTATCTAGAAGTCTACTGTGGCTGGAGTAGTTTTAAATTGTACATTTTCATTAAATATGTATGAGCCAAAATGGACTTTCTTGTGAGATTAGTTATTAGTAGTTGAATAGTTTAATCTGATGCATATGATCCCATCGACTGTTCTCCTTCCCATCCTTCCCTTATTAGAAAAGGAAGGAAGGGGAACAGGACTAGGATTATGCCTCCGGCATATCACTCATCAGCACAGCACATAAATACTTTTACATCAAGCATGTCTTCTGTGAGGTTGTGGTATTTCATCAGTCGAACTGGCCCACATGTGCAACAGATGTTGTTGCGGGCTCTATCACTGTTAATAATTAAGTAAATAAGTAAGTTAAGCAGTTGGCCTGTGTTTGAGATCAACCGATAATATTCATTGAATTACACAAAGTAACATGTTTTGTATGTGAATGTTAAGTATGTCGGAAATGCTGCTCCTACAGAGACATGACAAATTCCACATATCTCCATACTCCCAATATTATTTTTGCTTCATGTATTAATTATGTTGTTCAGGTGGACGAGAATGGCAAGATCCACCGGTTACGTCGCGAGTGCACGGGCGAGCAGTGCGGCGCTGGCGTGTTCATGGCCGTCATGGAGGACCGCCACTACTGTGGCAAGTGCCACAGCACCATGGTCTTCAAGGACGATGACAAATAAACACCCCCCCCCCCCTCACCCTAGCCTTAAGTTAAATCCCGACTGCTGTGTATGATGGATTTGCAATAAATCTTGACACAGTGTCGGATTATATTTCGTTTTATTTTTTTTATCCCATTCAATTGGTAAGTAACTTTTCATATTTGGTGTCTATTAATTTTCAGTTGTACCCGGGCCTATGCCTAAGTATTTTCTTACAGAAGTTTAACCCATGGTCATCCTTCATGGCTAGTTTGTATTGGTGATTGAGGGATGAAGAGATATTCTACCCTGGAACCAAGTTTTAAAATGTTGTTTGCTGGGTTATGTCTCATATATTATTTCCTCACTAAATTTGACAGCATGATTAATGCTATCTTAAAATTCTAACAAAAAATCACTTGTTCAGCAAATAAGCAAAACTGCTTTTTGTATATTTTGTACATTCATTATATTTTTGACCTTGAAGTCACACAAAAAAGTTAAGTACAGGGTTTTCGTTAACACTTTAAGTGCTGAAAACGCACTTGGCTTGGATTTCAAATCATACGCTTGTCCGGCTCAACGCACAAGAGCTTAAAGTCCATTTTCAAAACATCTGTGCGGCAAATACACAGAAGGTGTGTGTATCAAACGTAAGGCGAGGGCGGGAAATAACACGGGGCTTTTTATTTCTTCATGTGTTACCTACACAGTAAGTTAATTTACATATCACTACTCATTCGATATTAAACTATTACGTATAATCAATTTTTATTTTTTAATTTCTTAAAAAATATTCGCAGCGGAATATTATGTTCATAATTACTTAGTATTACTTAGCCACACAAATGATTTTTATTAAATCATATTACATAACATAAAATAAAGTAATTAAAACTAAAATAGGTAAGTATTTAAAAATTGATGACTTACGGCTACTACGCCCGGCGTATGTGACTTGAACCGGCGGTCAGTCCGACACGCCTGGCGTGTTCCGCACTCGCGTTACTCAACCGCACGCCGGTGCGGAACACGAACGTAGCGCGTAATTTTCGTCTGAATCCATTTGTTAAGTGTCGCCTAGCACTCAAAGTGTTAAACTGGTGGTTCTACTTTGGTTGGCAAATCGATGAGCTTGGCTACTGCTCAAACCCACTACAGTTGAGCTGATATTTTTACTAACAGTAAAAATAAAATGGTTTTTCGTTTTTGTTTACATTTTTAAAAACTTATTTAGTTCTGCCATTTTCATTAAGACATTCCGAGCATTATATATAATGCATACTTTCTTCTGTGAATAATTATGAAATTAAAACGAAAATTGGAAAAACGTTAAAGCTTTTTAAAAAATCTCGAGTTTTCTATTTATATGGCAACATGGAGTTGAACAGCTTTTTGGTAAGTAATGGATTTTTCTCAATAAATAAACCAACAGTACATATGTTCCTTGTTTTATTTCTCTACTTTACATTTTTTAAAGAAAGCGGCAAACGAGCCGTGGTTCAACTGATATGAAGTTACCGCTATCCATAGAAAATGCATAGCCATCCAACTAGTCAATAGTTGCAGATTCGTAAATACCTTTAAGGGACAGGATGAATCAAACAAAATTATAGCTTCCTATTTATCCTCTCCCACAGTCAAAACCTTTCCTTATTACATATGGATAGGAAGGGAATGAGGGGTAGATCTACTTCTAGTACCTCACAAATCAGAAGAATTGCAGAAACATACTTTTACTTCACACTTCGTCTGCGAGGTCGTGGTATTTGACCGGTCGAGCAATATGCGCACTATTCGAAGAAGGAATCATAGTCTGGACAATGCGACAGAAGCTTAGGCCTGGTATTTGGAAAAATTTCACAAACATGTATATTTATTAAAATCCTCTGTCCATTAAAGGTGAGCAACGCATCTGCAAGTCATTAGTTGCAGATGGGTATGGGTAGCGATCACTTGACATCGAGTGAAGCGCTTGCTCGTTTGCCACCTAGTAATATAAAAAAAATATGATATAGGTGGAGCATGATACACGTTATTATGGCAACATTTGCTTGTTGCATTAGTACAAGAAAATAAAATAATTGACAAGTTCACATACATCGAAGCAAAATCCTCAGCATGTGAACAGTAATAACGAAAGGCTAGGTACTTTGCGTCTATGCTCAAGGCTGTAAGAATAAGAAGGCACCTCGTAGACCAATCACCTCCCTGGCGCATCTCCACGGTTGGTATGCAACTCCACCCGTCCAGATATGACTCCATGCATAATCGGACCTGTACTTCACATAAAGTGAAACGCTGTCTCGGTGTGAAGGAACATCGAAGCGGAGTCTTTGCTCGCAATTGCTCAGTGTGTAAACAAGATTTGTATGAAAATGTAATGTTATCGTAAAAAGGGTGAAACTATAGTTTATTAGAAGTAATAACCGAAAAAAATCACGTAGCGTAGGTAGTGCAATGACCTGATGTTATTTTATCCCCATTACCATCCAATATCTTTAACAATTAACACATAGCCTTGTCGTTCTTTTTGTAGGAAACAGGGGATTGGATAAAGAAAGAGGTAAAATGAACTACGGCACCATATTCATAAACACCATACTTCACGCAGGTTGAGAAATTTAGATTAGTTTTGTGGTCACTAGGCCAGCGCATCTGACAATATAAAGGGCTTTTAAGCGTATGAAAATAGGGATAGTTATATGAAAATGTTATGTAAATTAATATTTAGGTATATTTAACTACAATTAGCGGACTGAGGTTCGACCTTCCGCAGTCCGGTTATGGACCAGCGGTGCGCCGGTTTATCCGATCGCCGTGCATTACATTACGATCCTTTTATGTACATATTGAATAAATAAAATAGTGTATAGTAAAATTGAATTGTCAAGTTTATTTTTTTACTTTTTTAATTAAATACAATTACGTCTACATCTGTGGTTTCTTTTTACTGGAAATTTTACTTAAATGCCGACATATCTTTTTCTTCAGTTCCTTTTGCCTTTTTAACTTACGCCATTCTTCTTCTTCTATTTGTTTCTTATGTTTCTGCAACCTCTCCGCTGTGGCTTCCTTTTCTTTCTCCTTCTTTTGCTCAAAGTTTGTCTTCAACATCTTCATAACATTGGAAATCTTCTGCTCCTGTGGGCTCTTAACAACAGCTATTCTGTCTTTAAATATATTCTTAGCCTTTTTGCCAGTTAGAGTAGTTTTAAGTTCTTTAGGTTTAAATCTATATGGTAGTCCTTTTTGCAAAGTTTTAGGAATAACCAAAGGTTTGAATACCTTAGGTTCCCTTTGGATATTGGTGTACATAGAATCAGTATTTGCATCATTTTGTATGCTATGTTCTCTTTTTAATTGCCCTTTCGTTTTCATGCCCTGCCATGCGTTTTTACTTCCAGCTGGTAACAATAAATTGACCACTGGAGCGTAAAACTTTGTTACATCAACTTTAAACCATGTCCGGCAAAATATAATATCACTCATTAGTATTTTATCCTCAAATGTAGCTCGAAATGCACCTTCTGGTTTATTTAACGCCTTTTTAATTTGACCTCTTATCCCAGAAACAGTTTTGACCCTAGCACCCTCAAACTTTGCCACCTCAAGGGTGGTTGTGAACATATCTTTTATGAAAGCAGTCTTTTTGTATATTTTCAATGGTGTGCCAACCAACTTGAGTTTCTTGACTATTTGTGTAGATTTATTAATTTCATTTACGCTCCCAGTGGCAGCTATTCTAAATCCGAGCTGTTTCACCTCATTGGGATTATTACTGACGGTTTGAAGTGCTAAAAATCCTGTATTCTGTGGTGTGATGGGCCCATAGAAATGCATATTACATGTCACATGCTCTGGGGTATATTTTAAATATCTACATTTTAAATCATCCTCTATTTTGGAATATATGGGAAGGGTTTGGAAGCGACGCCAACCCAATGATATTATAAGGGGATCATTTGTCTTGAGAATCTTCTTATACCATCTATGTTTTTTGACTTTACAAGACACAAACCCTATATTTTGCTCCGCCATGTTCAGTGCACCAATGAGTATCGGATAACTAGAATCAAAATTAGTTACAAACTCAGCTGGCATGTTTTTAAACAGCATCCGAACATATAATCCTGGTCGAAAGCCCTCAACTTCAACTCTTAAACCGCTATCGAGGTTTTCAAAAACAGATTTATTTAACTCGGACTGTTTAAGAGCCTCGGCTTTTAGACTTTCGTAATAAGAATGGTCGCCTTTAATTCTATGGTCATCTGGATTATCATACTCTGAATCGAATTTTGCTTTAAGCCTTAACTTCTTTTCGAGAATTTCAGATTTTGTTGGCTCCGCCTTACGCTTTGTACCGGATTCCACATCACTAGTTATTTCTGTTGGAATATCTTTGTTTATATGTTTTTCTCCTGTTTCTAAATCTTCAAAGTCACCGTAAAGCTCTTCATCACCGTCACTTGCATCATCTAATTTAAGAAGCTCAGAGGCATCTTCTTCAGGTAATCTTTTGCCTGTTACAAAATTCTTCATAAGGAACTGTTTATTGGTTTCGCTAGTCCAATCCTTTAAGTTTGGTTTGCCATTTGAATAAAAATAAGAACATTCATCAACATCTTGCTGTTCTTTCTGCTTCTGTTTCTTCTTCTGTGTGCTTGTTACTTTCTTAAATAAACCCCCTAGTTCTTCATCTTCACTGTCACTTTCAAGCTCTTTTTGGTTTTGTTCTTTGTTTTTATTTCCGATTTCAAATTCTCCATAGACTAACTTCATTATATTTTTTGAAGTCTTTTGTCTTTCATAATAAGCCATTGTAGCTTTCTCGCCCAACTTTTCTTTCCATTTCGTATTGAAGTCCTCATTATTATCGCAGTTTTCTTTATGATCTGTATTCTCTTGGAGGCCTTGTTCGCATTCTTTAACCTCTGCTTCAGAATCAGAGTTATTGTCCCATGGCAATTTATTGTTTCTACCGCCATCTTTCTCATTTTCGTCTATACCACTATCACTATCCGATTCATCATTATCAATGTCATCATCGTCACTGGATGTATGAGAATCTTCTTTTGGCTTGTCACTTTGCAGATATTCATCATCTTTTAACATATCAGGATATATCACTGCTCCACCACTAAAAAGCTTAAATCCAGATTCCTGCATTTGTTCATCAAGAGTTTCTTTAGTTTCGACAACATTTTTAATGAGTGCTTTCTTTTCATTAGTTTCCTCATCTTCTTGTTTATGAGAGTGGGAACCAAGGAGCTCAATATAAACTGCATCTTTATCATAAACAATGCCGCCAACACCAGAGAATGGTGCATAAATTTGTCTTTCCCTTTCCATGAGGTAGCGTTTCTTCTCACTGCTGGGTAATGGACAAGGATCTGGTAAGTATGAGAGTTCACTTATCTTCATATCTCCAACACCTGTAAAAATCATAATTATAGTTTTAAAAAAAAGTATATTATTACAAGCAATCAAAACTCTAAATAAATTGCTTAATATCAGAAAAAATAACAGTTTAATTAATAAACTTGGCTCAAAGTAGTAGGGGGCTCTATTTTTCCACAACAGCAACATATACAACAGGGCAATATTTCATGGGATGCAATTTTCCATATGCATTCTTGGCATAGAGGACCATCAGTAATCACAATATTAAACAAGTGCTTGTTAGTCATGACAATGACATGTCAAGTAAGTGCCCTCAGACCATATATATCAGAGATGGAGTTGCCCTCTCATGATCAATCTATTCTTTATATTTATAAAGGTGCAAATCAAATCTTGAAAATATTTATATTCCTATACCTGCAATATGCACCATGGCCTCTTTCATCAATGGTACACCTCTGACATATCCATACAGCACTACATCCCTGTTAACTTTAGGATCCTTCCTTATGTTTTCTTGGCTTGTAATATCCTCCAAACGGTCGGCCAAGATGTATGCATGAGTGGTGCGCCAGCTAAGAGATCTGAATTTCATCACAGATATAAATCTTGACAGATTTTTGATCTCATTTCTCAGATATTCACCATGCACTATCCCAGACAGATAGAATAATTTTGCACCAGGGTACACTTCCGTCCAAAAACGATGTTTTAGTGTTTTCTTTGTTGTTTTTAAAGTTTTTGCATTCTTTATCATATCAAGGTGTGTGAGTACACCCATGATTTTAGGCATACCATGCACTTGACATATGTTAAGGAATTCGAATATCTCCATTTCGAAGCCAAAACTAGCGTCACACAAGAGTAGAACTAAATCCGCGCATTTCGCTATATCAATCATTGAATTAATATCATTGTTACATTCAATCAAGGTTAGACGACGTTTTTTTGATGTAACTATAGTAATCGGCCCGTTAGTGCTTGTTACGTTAGTTCTTATAAAACTTTTAATTAAATTATTTATGAGTGTCGTCTTGCCTACTCGAGGGGGTCCGACTATCGCTACTACGATTGGCGGGGGCTCCAATGGAGTCTTATCCACTTTGGGGATATGCTGCTTCTTAGAAATAACATCTTCCCGTCTTCTGAACTGCCTTTCGGCTCGCACAGCAGATTGGATAGCAAATGCTTTCGGATTTCTTTGTCTAGCACTTAGGTTAGATTGATCCACTGGATTTTTTTTCTTCTTTTTATCTGCCTTCCGTCCGGCACGTTTCGCATGATGCGACTTCTTTTTATCAAATACAGCATCGTCAGCCATTTTCACATAAGAATTGGAACGATATTAAAAGAAAAATCCAAGCATGATTCCGTACACAACTTCAAACTTCAAACCCACATGGATGATGGAAATCGTGTGTTGACAAGTTAACTGACTTTTACCTTGACTTTGACATATCACCGTACCAGTGTGACCAACTAATGTCGTTTCGAAACATCTATTTACAAACACTGATGTTTAAAATTGTGTTGTTATAAAAAGAAAACAAGGGTAGAATCCGCAACAACACCATCTGAGAGAATGGAATGTGATGAAGATGAAGTTTATTTTGCTTTCATAAGAAAAAGAGAAAATGAGAGGAACTTGTTCGTCTATTAGTCTATAAAAACGAACAAGTTCCTTTCTTTTCTCTTTTTCATTCGTCCAGAAGGCCATTTTTATAAATCATATATATATATATAGTCTTTAATTCATTGCCTTAATCCTTATACGATACCATACAAGAGTATTGAAAGAAAAACCTTTCAACTATTCATTCACCTAGCAATTATGAAAAGCTTAGTAACAAACTGTTAAGCACAAGGAAGTCTTAACGACTAAAAACAAGAATATGAGGAGACTAAATATTTTAATATGAGGAAAATAGAAATCATAATTAATTTCTCAATGTTTCAATTCATGTAGAATGTCATTAACACCAATATTTAGCGCTGGTATCACTCACCAGAGTCAGCTGTCATTAAAGTACCGCAAATCAATGTTGTCCTCTTGTATTTATGTGAAAAAAAGCAATCTGTTCGGATGATGAAAGCAAAAAACGCTGCTGTTGATGATAGTTCGCGAGTGTTCGACGTCGAATTGGACTGAAACATATTAATTGTACAATGAGTGCTTCGGAATTGGACAGCCGCAACATAGCGATTTCTATGTAAGTGTCCTCTTATTATTGTTGTTGCGTTCGCTATCTGTTTCAGGTATTTAAACCCCAATAAATGACTTATCTTATGTACCACCACATATTTAAGTAATTTATCATTCTTATTCTGGGTGATTTAATGTCATAGGTTTCTATCTAATACAACATTTTTATTTTAAGACGAATGAAACTGTGAATTAAGAGGTAGGCTTCTATATTACTATAGTTTCACATGACTTACATGTTTTAATTCTTAATGAGTATTCTTTTTGTGTTACTGTTATTAATTTGGATAGTAAACACCAATACATGTTTACTTAATATATGATTATTAATTCTAGGAGAAAATCAGTAGAAAATCTGGTTGTTTCTTCACAAGATGCCATTGGGCAGAGCATCAGCCAAGCTCTCAACTTCTCTGGGGTCATCACTCCTCAACCCAACATTCTACAGGAGAACAGGTAAGACATGTTGCACGCTATACAATAAAATATTTATATATAATAACAGCTTACATAACAGTATTAACAAAGATATAACTTTACTTTATAAAGTAGAAGTTATAAACATAGAGGTACAATTTACATACACTGTTGTAGTACTGGTTTTCATTTGTTGCCCCACTGTGACTAAGGTTCTCTAAAAATAGGAGCCGGGTTAGAATTCATGAAGGTATTTTATATATACATAGGAACATACAGATAAGTTGCGTAGACATTTAACTACATCTTGAATAGCTAATAACATTACAAAATATAATCTTGGATCAGTAGTACAATAAGAAGACTGGCTTCATGTATTGCGTATCCACGACAAAACCTGATTGCCGTCAATCTTCGTAATGTAATGAACACTACCAGGTTCGCCGTTACGCTAGAGCTTGGGGTTCACTCTGCATTCAACCAGTCCCCGACATTTATATATATATATATAGGAATTTTTTAGTTGGTAGAGTTTTATTCACTTGAATTAAATGCTAATTCACCATTTTCAAGAAGGAAAACAAACATAACCATTTATAACCTTAACACGCTGCTTAGTACATGAAAATTATAGTTGATTATTCTTAAAGCAAGAACACTTGCTGTGCCCTGCGGTTATTACATAACTTGTCACTCTCTTTTCATTCATCAATTCAACATGCGAATACCACCAAACCATACCTTTAAGTCACAAAATTCTCTTTCAAGCAACACTTTTTCCTATGTTGAATCCTGTCCTCCAGAGTCAAGGTTACCATACTAACAAGCTTTTCCTTCTAAACCCAGCCCTCATTTTCATACATTAAAGGGAGGACCAGCACAACATTCTAACATTTATACTGAAAATGTATATATCTCAGTATAACTAAATTTTTTTTAGTAAGCCCTTCAGTCAAAGAGCTTGGAGCAATATCGATTGACTGTCTAGTTTGTCGCCTATCTCGTAATTTTATGACTCGGTTACATAAGATAACATCAGACAATATATAAAGGACACAATGATTTTATAATCTTGTGAACACAAGTTTCTGGGACATTTTAACTATTTAACGTTATTCCGATGCGACTTCGACTTTTTTAAGAAACATTAAGAATAAATAACATTATGATTTGTGGTAATTTGTATAGTTACTTACATTCTTACCACTAGATGTTTAATTGTATCTCCAAGCTGTGGCGGTTGATTAAAACGAAATTAGATTTGTTCTCGGCCTCTAAGGATTGTAGCATTATTTTAAATAGCCCATAACTTTCCTTAATAATTGGGCTTTCTTATACAAAAGTAATTTTTCATATTCGATTGGTGCTTTCTAAGATTAGCGCGTTCAAACAAAGGAGTCAGCTTTATTACATTAGTATAGCATTACATCTGCTATTGTTTGGTGTGAATTGGACATTCAAAAATATTTTAAAGTTTTAAACAGTGCAGTGATTTATTAGTTAATCCAGAACATTGTCAGTTCCCGATCTTTAATTAGTATCTTCATTCAATAGTATTTTGACAGTGGTAGAGCCCGCAATAACATCTGTTGCACGAATGGATGGGCTGGCTCGACCGGTGAAATAGCACGACCTCACAGAAAACAGGCGTGAAGTAGAAGTACTCTGCATTCCGTCTGATGAGTGAGGTGTCGGAGGCCCAAATGTAGTCCTCTTCCTCTTCCCATACTTTTCTAATTAGGAAAGGGTGGGAGCGGGAACTGGATCGCACTGGAAGGGGGTTAACGGGGAAGAGGAAATATCCTCTTTCCTGTCTATTCCGTCCTCTGTCCCTTAAAGGTAGGCAACGCATCTGCAACACATTTGCGTGTTGCAGATGTGTATGGGTAGCGCTCACCTAATATCAGATAATCCGCTTTCTCGTTTGCAATCTTATAACATGAATAAAAAAGAAGTATACTACAAAGTCAAGCGACTTTGTAATATACTTCTTTTTTGTAATATACCACTGTTCGTTCTCTTGGGTCTATCAAACTACGCGACGGATTTGAATGGGGTTTTCATCAATAGACAGATTGATTCAAGAAGAAGGTTATTATGTATAATACATGCATATTATAGTAGAGAAAAGCGGAGAATTCCAAAGATTTATCGTAAAAAAACACTATTTTCGTGCGCTTATATTGCAAACGCTGGCTAAACCTTACGAGATAGATCAAAATAATGTACTACAGAATTGTATATCTCAAAAAAATCTACAAAAAAGTCTATGATGGCATATATCTATCTTTTAAGGATAGCTTACTATATCGATTCTAACGTTATAAAAAACGGTCACGTACAATGCGGTAGTTGAAGAGTCATTTAGACTGATACAGTATTAAGCCTTATCAATGCAAATACGTTAGTGAAAGTAAGCATTTCATGCACATTATGGTAATACTGCACAAAGTATAGTAAAAATACAAATAAACGAAGTTTGCCGTCCAGTTCGTAGATTATAAAATAACTAGTGACCCGCCCCGGCTTCGCCCGGGTACCACTACTTATGTTGATCCGATCGCTACCGAACACAGGAATGTGCCAATCTGGATAATTGCTGTAAATTTCATCGAAATCGGTCCAGCCGTTTCGGAGTCTATAGGTCTATAGGGCGCATACATACTTCGTTTTGTATATACTATTTTTTTTAATAAGTATCCTATGCTACTTTTAGTACCTCCAAGAATATGTGTCCAAAGTTTCATGATGCTCGGTTGAGTAGTTTTCGCGTGAAAGCGTAACAAACAAACTTACATTCACATTTATAATATTAATAGGGATGTCATTTAAATAGCACATTAGCGGAGACCAATTGTTACACAGTACTATAATCTGTTGTACAAATCACTGGCTCACTGCCGTCTTCAAACTGAGTTATAGTGCTCTAGAGCAAGGTGCTAATTAGTACGTCATAAACTTTTTGTTTGCTTTTAAATTCACAGTACACGAGCTGGATAATTTTGTTCATCGTTTCGAGTATGGATAAAAGATTTTTTTAATGGAACAAGCTGGAAAGCGAGGAGGCAGATGGTTCCAATGAAATTAAAAGATCGCTACCCATAGGCGTGTGTAATAAGCAAATGAGTCGCGTTAACTACGTTTAATCGATAGCCTGGAAAAAAATCCTTTTCCCCACTTATATATGGTATTTATTAGGAAAGGATGGGAGAGGGAGGGGACTACAATTGGAGCCCCGGCACCTCACTAATTCGACGAAACGCCTAATACTTCTTCACGCCTGTCTGTGAGGTCGTGGTATTACGCCAGTGGAGCCGGTCCATTCTGAAACGAATGAATGCTTAACATTTTTTTTACGTGATGTGTGTGTGATGTCTACATATAAATACAGTAAGTACTCACTTCTAAGATTAGACGAGAATTATTTTTGACATGTTTTTCAAAAGACGAATGTGTCAAGTGACTTTTCAAAAACTCCACATG
Source organism: Papilio elwesi (assembly GCA_029849275.1). Classification (NCBI taxonomy): domain Eukaryota; kingdom Metazoa; phylum Arthropoda; class Insecta; order Lepidoptera; family Papilionidae; genus Papilio; species Papilio elwesi. The sequence continues at coordinate 5,795,902 of CM056697.1, forward strand.
GCTGTCTACCTCGATTAAATAAAAAATGCATATGTTATTTGTATATACTTATATTTAGTATCGAATTAAAAAAAATTAAGCTTCACATAACGTGGTCCTGTATAACTTGATACTTGAAGTGAACTGATATATGGGCCATGCAAATATTTTTATCATTACTAATTATTTTGTTCGCTTTACACAAGTATGCACCACTATCTAATCGGGTCAACGGACCAAAGAGTTCCGATCCATTTGTAGGTATGGCATATTTTTTTTCACGCGTCAAATAATGAACCGAATCTTTTATATAGCAAGAAATGTTCATAGATTTTTTTGTTGAACAACAACGTGAAACGTTTTAACGACGCCAATGGTGAGACCCGATAGGGGTCTATGATATGGTATATGCTGGTGGTACTCTTCCCTCCAATAATTCGTCTAGCAAACTAATACGAGCTCCGCGAATATTTCCTAATTTCATCCCGCTTCCGGTTTTTCTTTCGGCAAACGATTTCATTTGTAAGCGCGTTTCTGACGCTTCTGGCGAAATAATTTGGTGTCATTCATGTAATTTATTAAATATTAATTCGGATATGTTGATAAGATTATTGATAATGGAGTGACATTTACGTTGCGGCATTTTAAATGGTTGGTACAGTTTTAGACGAAATCATATCGTCAGGATTATACCTTGTTCCACAGCAAGCGAACGCGTTAGCCATCCATATCACACAATTTCACGGTTTTAAGGAAAGGATGGGAAAGGGAAGAGAACTTGACGCTGGAGGGGATGTATAGGAATTGGAAGTAATCATTTTTTGTTTGTCCCCGCCTCTGTCCATTAAAGGTGGGCAACGCATCCGTGGTAGAGCCCGCAATAACAACATCTTTTGCACGAATGGGCCGGCTCGACCGGTGAAATACCACGACGTCACAGAAGACAGGCGTGAAGTAGAAGTATTCTGCGTTTCGTCTGATGAGTGACGTGCCGGAGGCCTAATTGTAGTCCTCTTCCCCCTCCTACCCTTTTCTAATAAGGAAAGGATGGGAAGAGGAAGAGGATTTGACGGATGAGGAGGGGATGGACAGGGAATGGAATTATCCTTTTTTCTGTTTGTCCCCTCCATCGTCCATGAAGGTAGGCAACGCATCTGCAACTCATTAGCTTGTTGCGGATGCCTATGGGTAGCGGTACTTATTTCCAGGGGCCGCTTGCTCGTTTGCCACTTTGTAATATTAAAAAAAAACTCATTAGCTAGTTGTAGATGTCTATGGGTAGCGATCATTTGAAATCAGTGAACCGCTTGCTCGTTTGCCACCTATAAAAAAGTGCCAAGTGCCAAACTGTGCCAAGTGGAAATCAATAGTATCTGCCTAACTCTCAGGGTGCGGTGCGTTAGTTATTATTTAATGTGTATTAGAAAACATCAGAATTATGACAATAATCTCAGTTTATGTTTGTAAAATATGTAAAATATCTTTTCTAACTAATGTGATTACGCATATAGCTTCTCGATAATGTAACAATTTTATAAATTTAAACCAATTTCAAGAGTTGTAGCCGCGGATTATCACTTAGAAGTGCATTGTCGGGGCTTCATGAATGTGGCACAGGAGTGCACGCCAGCGCGTTACAAAACATTAGACAGACTGTAGTTTTGTTCCGATCAGATATCATCACGATTCTATTGAAGACAGGACAACCATGATAATATTACTTAGTTACTTAGGATGTGTTTTGGAAATTTGACTATGAAGTTATTGGAGAATTATGAACATTGTGGTAATTAATATTTTTAAATATTCAGATACTTTGTGTGTCAATTTTAAGTTGTTAAAATCAAGTATCGTAATCGATATACAATTAAATTACTGTATATTAAACGAGTGATCACGATGCAATTTTTTTTATTATAACGCTAACGTTATGTTACCTGCCAGTTTATTAGATGTTATTGCCAGCCAGTGTTTTAAAAAAGTATTTATATAATTTATAAATATATTTGAAAGTATATAAATTTAATTCGCTAGCGTGTTGAATTATCGGTAGTAGTTCCTCTGTATCGGAATTTAGAACAATGGATGATATTGTTTTTATTAATGTAATTAGGTATGAAGACAATAAAAGATTCGGCAGTTGTAGTTCCTTTGTGTAATAATTTGTTTTTATCATAAATTCATGTAGTTATTATCAATCAGCCGGCGATACTAATGCCGTCTAACAGCGATAGTGCGCTACAACTTAATTTATCAACCAAAGAGTTTTTAAGTGTTTGTTTTCCGAGGAAATATGAGCAAACTTCAAGTGGAGTTCACGCAGCGGGATTCGATTTGGAAGGTTCACATTTTGAGGTAAATTAATTTTTGTATAACATTTCATTTTGCGTCAAATGTAAAGTAACACACAGACATTCATTTTATTCGATTATTAATTTAGTTATGAAATTTTGTATGCCACAATTATTCAACCCGATTCATAATGTTCGATGTTTTTTTCTCCTCTTTATTTTTGGACAAAATTATAATTCTTAATTGATACAAATATAACCTTCCACCCATATAACTACGATATAAAGAAATTTATTTAGCGCTTCCTCGCCTTGATGTCCATTGTCAGTAGCCGCGTATATTTTCATATAGTTTATCTGCCATTGTTGTCAATATTCGAATCCAGCGTTGTAGAATCGGACCGAATACAAAACGGTTTTGTTATACAAAATGACAACGTGAATAATTGTAAAATAAACTGAAGGGAACGAACGACTGCATTAGAAAGTTGTATTAAATACTAGTGACCCGCCCCGGCTTCGCCCGGGTACCACTAATTATGTTGATCCGATCGCTACCAAATACAGGAACGTGCCGATTTGGATCGAGTCTATAGGTCTGTAGGGAACATACATACTTCGCTTTTTATATACTATTTTTTTTCCACAAAAATTATTCTATGTTACTTCTAATACCTCCAAGAATATGTGTATAAAGTTTCATGATGATCGGTTGAGTAGTTTTCACATGAAGGCGTAACAAACAAACTTACATTCACATTTATAATATTAAGGGAAAAGTAGGGAATATTTTTACTGACGCTGTTTTCCCTTCGTATTTTTTTAAAAGAATTCTCTTGAATTTAATAGAAAAAATGTATTTTAATGTTTTGTTACTTTACAAAGTGTTACTTGATATTAAGTTAAACAAAGGAAGACTGATCGTGGTCTTAGGTTAAACATAAAAGAATTAGTCATTGTAGAGTCTCGAAATGCCACAAGAGCCGACCAGAGCTGTGGCTCGAGTGTCGACCCTGACACAGACTCGGAGTGTCTTTATGAAATTAAATTAGATACTTTATATATGACACTTTTAGATATTAGTACTTATACAGAAATTCTGTACAGCAGTTGCCCGCGGTTTCACATTTTCCAAGCTGGATATTTTCGTAACATGATAATAACTGCGAATTATATCTGACATCTGTCAAAAAGATATTGTCAACATGAGACATCACCATGGCAACCGATATTGTAAATTATGGTTGCATGTAGCTCGGACTGACGGGATAGTCTACATACGTATTGGATTAAATCTACGGATTTTATCCCGTTTATTTTACGATTTTTTTCCCGACGTTTTGAGTACTTTCTAGCACGCATAACTTCTAAAAAAATGGTATATATAAAGCTATTTGGCTGTATAAAGTATTAACCCTTATTAACTTAAATAGGTCAGTTTTAAGTCAGCACTAAGTATTTTAAGCACATTATGATCTTTTACGTCATATAATTCAAATTAGGAGTTATCGCAAAATAAACTGACTAAAAAATTCAAGCGCGGGTCGCACACCGATTAATTCTAAGACGGAACGAAGTTTGCCGGTTCAGCTAGCATACAAACAGGTTCGTTTTGGCATTGAAAATAAATGGCCGGTCGGGTCATTGTCACGACCGTTGTAGGAGACCGCTAATTTGACGCGCAGACACGACAGACGTCGCAAAATTATAGTAATGCAAACTAGTACGTACGCTTAATATATTTCCCCACTTAACTAGTGATACCTCCTGGCTTTTTTTTGAAATTTGTTAAAAATAATCACCATACATACACGTTCGTTAGTTTTTTTAATTTACCTCGCCTTTATCACTTGTTCCCCTATCTGTGCTATGTGGTGTGTTTATTACTACCCCATCAGGATTAACATCCCCCTCACATCCTACCGAAGTAGAACTAACTTCAATACTATTAACTATTATGCCAGTGAATGAATTTTAAAAAATCATTGCTGGAGTTCTGAATTCACTTTTAGTTCTAATATTAAATGGGTTTTTTTGCATTACAATGGAAGCATTTTAAAATGTTATCTACAAATTACTTGTCACATATCTTTTTAAGTCATTATTTGGGATATCTTATAATGCATAAAGTGGTCGAACACAAGTCCCGGGGATTAAAATCCTGACCAGAACCGAACGCATACGAAGCCAGAGGCTAGTCAAAAAAAAGTAATTTTAACAACAAAACCGCATTAGTACTAGATTTTTATATACGTGATGTGTGTTACGAAACGGTAGGCATTGAAAATACAATAGGGACCTTGAACGCGTTGTATCTGGCAATGCGGTTTCGGCGGCGACCGCGAATCAAGCGAACGCAATTAGTGCAACGGTCACGCACTGCTGCCCACCACAAACAAGTTGCGATTCAGCCTAACCGTGGGTTTCCATTGGTATAAACTTGTTGCGACACAAGGTATCTCTATCTTTCTCTCTGAAAAAACTGAAACGGTAATATGTTTTGTATTAATGTTTTCCGCAGTGTAAACCCACGGTCACACTGATTTAGATGAATAGTACTGAAGTTCAGCGGTTCTCAAACTTCTCAACCTAGTCACTGTGATGTTTTTGATTCTACTATTAGTATAAGATGCGGCATAAGAAATGTATACCCTCATCTGTTTCGACGTACTGGAATGTTAGGCTCGAGTTCCATAAGAGTCCATATAAACTTGACACCTAGAATAGCGAACGGCGAGTTAAGTGTGAACATGCCGCTTCTTTGCCCTAGTCGCCTGCGGTTTCACGAATAGGCGGAGTGATTCGTAGGCAAGGCTTAAATAAATAATTCCTTAATTGTTATAAAAGGACAGATAGTTATGGAGACAGTACGAAAAGTACCTAAAAGCGCTTGAAACGGCACACACACACACGTGCGCATCGAGAATCCCCTAAGCGGTTGTCGCGGCGCTGTCACTAGTGAGTGCCGCTTAAGGGTCTTTTCAATGCCCATGTGGCACAATAATAAAGAAATGGCATAATGATCTGTTACTGATGAGAGGCGGGGCGTGTCGCAAATGTTACTCCATGTCCATTCGAGACGGTTCCGCCTCTTGTGCCTTATGCTCAGTGGCGCCGCTGTCCCGCACGTCCATGTATGCCAAACTATAAAACGCACAGGAAAACACATAAAAAAGTATTTTATTTTACGCAACGACACATAAAATAATTACAATTGAAAGAATTAGGATAAAAAACCTTTCTTAAATTTATAAGGAGCATGATTTCGCGGAACCCTAATTAATATTTCTCTTAGGCTCTGCGGCGACCATAGGAATCTCTGCAGACAAAACATATAGCAAAAGATTCAGTTCTAGTCTTCAATATAATATTATATTCCCATTTAAAAGTTCAAGGTTAGCCGTCGAATTATTTTTTTAATTCATGTAAATTTATTTATAAGAGAGAACAAAGATCAAATTAGTATGTTTTTATTCATCAAAAAAAATTTACAAAATAACGTATAAGAATTCTACTAATAATTAAATATGCGCTTACGCCCGTAACCCTGGGGGCAGAGATCACGGATTTCCATTTGGTGTTATCCTGATACACCTCTCTCGCTTCATCTAAATCCATACATCTACGCATACAAGCCCGTCGGTTACGGGTACAGGGTATGTTCTCCTGGGTCGTCCCCTGCAAACGCTGCCACTCTTGTAACATAAATTTGTCTTGTTATTCTCAACGAGGGTTACCTATCTCAAATGACGTCACAACGTCCACTTTAAAGCCACACTAATAATAATCTCTGAACTAAATTGTTAAGTCCGAAAAATATTTTAATTATTCGATGAGGATGGAGTCATGTTACGAATGTGAATCAACTAGTGATCGCTCCGGCTTCGCCCTGGTAGCCCTTTCGCATTTATAATGTTACTAGTGACCCGCCCCGGCTTCGCCCGGGAATCACTAATTATGTTGATCCGATCCCTACCGAACACAGGAATGTGCCAATCTGGACAATCCCTGTAAATTTCATCGAAATCGATCCAGCCGTTTCGGAGTCTATAGGTCTATAGGAAACATATATACTTTGCTTTTTATCCTATGTTACTTTTAATACCTCCAAGAATATGTGTACAAAGTTTCATGGTGATCGGTTGAGTTGTTTTCGCGTGAAAGCGTAACAAACAAACTTACATACACATTTATAATATAAACTAGTGACCCGCCCCGGCTTCGGCTGTATATTAGTAGGGATTATAGATTTAACTTAAGAGAGTTACCGAATTAATCTTAATGAAAATAAGAAAAAGGAGGAATGTACACTGTGTGTATAACCTATCGTACATAAACCATACAGTGTACACAAGCAACGTCTTATTTTTAACATTTCAGAAGCATATCCCGTTCACCGTCGCCCTCGCTGCGCCACACGGAGAGCGGCTCTGAACTCGTTGATGACAAGGTTACGTAGATTTGATATATTTTTTTAATTTATAAGTGAACTGTCATAGGACACATTGCCAACCACAGAAATAGAAAAGTTATGACACTGCGCTGTAACACCGGCATGTAAACATTGTTATCTTCTTATGTGACATTTCTTTATTGTGGCCGGATAGACCCTGACATAGGCCAGGCATAATCTTTCTATGTTTACGGGCCTTCCAATTTTTGACCTTGAAATTACAAAAATAATCCATACGAAACTATTCTAATTAAAAGTATTGACTGTTGCGAGAGAAATAAGGATGGCGGAAATTAAAAACAATATCGATATTTATTAAAATATCTATATCGACATCGATATATCGAGGAAATAATTTCGATATATCGGTCATTTTTAAAAGATTTTGCATTTTTTTAAATAATTGTTTATTTATCTCAATATGTAATAAAAATGAAGTGAAATAGCTCACATTTCCATGTATGTACACATTAGGACATAGTATTGGTAGTTAAAATTGCAACGGGATGTAACGACCCAATCGGTCAGTTTTTTTTCGGTTCCGTTCCTATCACTTACGGTTTTGGATTAGTAGTGATTCGAGTTAGATAAATAAAAATATATATCCTTTTCAATTCGATTTTTGATATTGGGTATTTTGTATCGATATATCGGATCAAAATATATCGATATATCGATACTTTTTCAATAAGCGTAGACGGTTCTCGGTTCCCTCTCATTCCTAAAACAAGTAACCCTGCATCCTTATCGACTAACTGCTTGAAAATAACTCAGTATTTTATCTAGTGATTGATAAAATTAAATGTGACAGAGATATGGCGTTGCCACAAAAAATATCTTTGAAAAAATAATACATGTACGATAGTAATTTTAACATTGTTTACAGGCGAGTGACATCTACATACAGGGCTCGGGGGACGCTCAGCCAGTGTCGATAGAAACACCGCTCGCCAAGTCGGATAGCAACAAGGTACTGCAAGTCTCGTACACATCTTCCCAGTTTCAGCTGGTATTACATCTAATGGCATTTGATAGAAAAGTTTCAATGCTCATGATACTGCACAAAAGTAACATATCCTGTCAACTTTGAAGACTACAATATGCCTTAGTTTTTTAGCCTGATAAAGTCGTGAAGGAATGATATCTACTAATGAGGTCCCCAGAGGTCTCCACCCCTTCCAACCCTAACGTATTTATCTTTTTTTGTCCATTGCAGATATTGGTGGGTAGAGTTAGGTATTGTTTGAGTGATCACACTTAAAATTGAGTCAATTCTTTTCCAATAGCTCAACCACACACTTTGTTACTTGAAATATTTTTTACTAGTGACCCGCCCCGGCTTCGCCCGGGTACCACTAATAATGTTGATCCGATCGCTATCAAACACAGGAATGTGCCAATCTGGACAATCCCTCTAAATTTCATCGCGATCGGTCCAGCCGTTTCGGAGTCTATAGGTCTATCGGGAACATTCATGCTTCGCTTTTTATATAATATCTTTTTATAAAAAGTATCCTATGTTACTTCTAATACCTCCAAGAATATGTGTACAAAGTTTCATGATGATCGGTTGAGTAGTTTTCGCGTGAAAGCGTAACAAACAAACTTACATTCACTTTTATAATATTAGTAAGGATTAGTAAGAGAAGGATAGTTTGACAGGAGACGTACCAGAAGAACTTATATAGATCAGATTAGCGACATACAAAAGCAAGGCAATGTAAGGAGTACCCGTAACCGAGAGAGGTGTGCCAGGATCGCGCCAAATGGATTCCGTAATCTCTGCCTACCGCTCTGGGTTACGGGTGTGAGCGCACATTTATTTATTCGAACTAAATATTATGTTGCAAAAGTGACCACCAGTGCCAGTGTCGGTAGAGATTGTTCCAGGGGAAAATATTTCCACCAGATTGGTGATATACCAAAGAAAGGCGGTATACCTGCCTACACTTATTAATGAATTATTAAATTGTGCAGACAATATCACAAAACCCGGTGGTGCTACGAGGTGGTGCGGACGCGGGCGCACGCACCAAGAAGAAGAGCTGGTACAACGCGCTCTATCCCACCTACAAGAGCAAGTCCGAAGACTTCAAGAGACTGTTTAAAGACCTGCCCGATGAGGAAAGGCTTATTGTCGGTGAGTTGTCGTTTAAACGCGTCATTATTCTACTTTAGTAGGGAGGCCGTCGACAATTCGTTGCCGATATTTACGCCGGGGGGAGTGAATAAACAAAGAGGGGAGAAGGGGGCCATATAGCTTCGCTCCATCAACCACCTGCATCTACGGATTCTTCAGCCCTGTCAGTCATCGTCCAATGTGACGTTGTTGGTATTATACGAACAGTCTTCTGCTATGTATTTAAGTCATAGATACTGATTTAAGTTTTTGAAATGATGAACTTATGTAAGTGAATGTATTAGTTATACAGAACACGTACATGTTAAGATCGGATATGTTGGACTTGTGCTGAGGAAAGCTTACGATGCTACATGTGGACGTGACCCAGCGTATGTTTGCTGTACATACTTTGAAAGCCTCTATTACTATATGGTAATTAATTGACGCCTCATTACTCCTAAAAGTGGTAAAAGCATCTCAAAGATTGATTTAGGATCACCCTCTAGTTTAAAACCACTGCTCGACATCATCTGGATACTGCTGGATGCCTTCTACTAGATCCTGTTCTCTGCTTTCCGTAATCAGCCCCTTCTCCGCCGTCCTAATAAGGTCCATAGTTCGACGTGAATGGAGGACCATCCTTCTTTGCTTATATGTCTTGCTTCCACAGAATTTCCTAGGTCTTTTTTTAATGTTTAGATTACTCATGCGCGCTGCAGAAGGATATCTTGGCGCATGGGCGGCTGTATGCGTCGCAGAACTTCCTCTGCTTCTACGCGAGCATCTTCGGCTGGGAGACCAGCATGACGCTGCGCTGGAAAGACGTTACGGCCATCACCAAGGAGAAGACCGCGCTGGTATACCATCACATCTTAATCTACTTAATAGTTGCATAGTTTCAGCTAAGCTCTGTTTGAGAACATGTTGCTAAATAAAAAGATATTGTGCTGGAAGAGATATTTTTCACTTAAAAGAATTGAAAAGACCACTATTGGAGGGCATTGCCTTAGATCTAAAAGAATGTTGTAATTACGCTTGTCCTCGCTTGGACTTTTCTTTGCACCTAACTTCACATATTTTGATAAAAGACCACCATAAAGTTTCGTTTGCGAAATACAGCAGTTAGATCAAAAGTGTGAAGCTCAACTAGGCTATAACTTAAGCAGTGTTTTCGCTCAGGTAATACCTAACGCGATCCTCGTGTGCACGGAGGGCGAGAAGAACTTCCTCACATCGTTTTCGGGTCGAGACAAGGCGTACCTCATGCTGTTCCGCATATGGCAGAACGCGCTCATGGACCAGCCCATGTCCAGCCACGAGATCTGGCAGTGGGTGAGTGGAAACTTGTCTAATGTAAAATATTACAATGTTAGAACCCGCAACAGAAGGCTGTTACATGAAGGCCATGCATACATGTCACCACCTCACACCCTGCCCCTTTATTGTTCTCCTATCTCCATTCCTACTCTGTTTCATATAAAGGTGCCACGTTGCAGATGCGTTGTCTGAATCAGAGGTTCCATTTTAAAAAAAACAGCAGTTTTAACCAAACCCATTCGATTCAACTAGTGAAAAATAACTCCAAACCAACGGTTTGACATCTGTCAAATGTATTTGACGTCACTAGTGAGTGTAAGTGTTGGTAGGAGAACTTTAACGATCACGTAAATGGTTTATTAAAAAAGGGCGATATAAAGAGCACCCATAACCGATGAGCATGTATGAGAGAGTTATGAATGTAGAAGAAGCGAGAGGAGTGTGCCAGGAAATCCCTGAGCTCTGCTACCCCTCTGGGCTACTGGCGTGAGCGAATATTTATTTATTTGAAAGGATACTGGGAAGGTATTGACTGATCGTTGCTCTACTTTGTTTTTTGTACGATCGTGTTATCGATTGGATATCTAGTATTCGGACAATGTCATAATATAGCGCCATCTAACTTATAATATATGATTAGGTAATACTTGGTGACACTTCAACAATAGAAACCTAAAGCCCCCAAAAGAAAGCGCTGAAAAATGTTAACATGTTTTTGTCATAAATCGCGTCGTTACAGTAAAAACACGTATGTAGATAAATTTGAACAGACATACAAGAATTGCTCGTTTTATATATAATGCAGAAACAATTGCCTACCATTATAGCTTATGAATCCTTACAATCCATCTGCTAATATTATAATTGTGACAATTGTTTTATCAGTCTGTCTGTTTGTCGTTTTCATACTTAAACCATTGAAGTAATTTTCTTGAATATTTGTATGTATATACTTTTTTTTATGGAATAAATCGGCAAACGAGCAAGCGGCACCTGATAATTACTACCCATAGGCATCCGCAACAAGCTAATGAGTTGCAGATGCGTTGCCTACCTTCGTGGACAAAGGGGGACAAACAGAAAAATGGATATTTCCATTCCCTGTCCATCCCCTCCCCCGTCAAATCTTCTTCCCTTTCCCATCCTTTCCTTGTAAAAAAAAGGGTGTGAAGGGGAAGAGGACTACAATTAGGCCTCAAACACGAAACGAAACGCAGAATACTCTACTTCACGCCTGTCTTCTGTGAGGTCGTGGTATTTCACCGGTCGAGCCAGACAATTTGTGCAACAGATGGTGTTGCGGGCTCTACCACTGTTGTATGTGTTGCTGTGTATGTAATGCTTATACAAAGGCTATCATTTATTACAAAAATAAAACTGTAACGGGGTAAACTAATGGATAGTTGTAATTGTAAAAACAAGGTAGAAGATTTACGATTTTTTTTATTTAAGTTAGAGATCTACTAATATTATAAATGCGAAAGTTTGTATGTATGGATGTTTGTTATTCTTTCACGCAAAAACGGCTCAAAGGATCTAGATGAAATTTGTGCACAGAGATAGATTACAGCCCGGAATAGCATATAGGCTACTTTTAACCCGGAAAAATGGACGGTTCCCCTGGCATTTTTATTTTGGTTTTTTGTCTACGTATAAAAGGCGATGTTCCCGCCCAAAACGGCTATCACTAGTTAGCTCGGGGATCACTAGTGCTATATAAAAATCATAGTTCCAGACAAAGTAATCGTAAATGACTGAAATTATTCTCTTATCGTTTGATTTTATGGCTTTTAAATTAGTTAATATTCTAAACAGACGAAGTCGCGGTCGAAAGCTCGTTTAAAATTTCCATACAGTCAATTTTATGTTTTCCTTTAGATGAGATTCATGAGCTGCGGGTTTTACCTCCTCGATATATAGAATCCGTAAAATTTCCGTTGTTTTCTGAGAGTTCGGGTAAATATGCGCATAGTTAGCGACCACGAGACAAGTATTGGTCAGACGGGCAGCATGGTTGCTTTTTTAGATTCAGACGCTTTGAAATTCAAAATTTAGCGCGGAGCCACGAAATTCCAGAGAGGTCTAGAGTCTGCCCACATTGTTAGAGCGTCCCCACTTTGTAGCCCTGACCACTGGTTGTGCTAATTATATAATAAAAAATTAAAAAAAAATCAGTCTTACTAGGACTGCTGACAGAAGGGAAAACTCGGAAGGAAGACGGGACAAAGATAAATAAATAATCAACCAAAACAAACCCTTATTTCTTAACAATAAAATTCAAAATTGAATACAAGATGGAAAAAAGCTTGTCGAAATTATTCCAAATACTAATAAGCCAACTAACCTACAAGATTTTCTCCTATCGAATATCCTGTAACGCGGCCAAAAAAGTTTTACCGTACCAGAGCCTTTTTTAGTATGTCTAATGTGATCACTATGTCACCTGGGACTTCTCCTGCCAACACTGCCACTCGCTTTTGACGTGACAAATCGTCGTCGTCAATCGTCACGTCTTATAAATTGATGGACAGTAGTTGGCATTCGTAAGAAATGTAGCGTTACGTTCGGATCCCGTTGCGCTTGAGCCGAGAGTAACCGATCATGCACGATCGATGTGCAGCCTATGTGTGAGCGAGAGCGCGACATAAGAGAGAGAGATAGTAGCAGCGATAGATAATGCTCATTGTTTTAGGAAACGTTGTCATGAATTTAACGTCCGAGCGCCTTGCGCGTGGGATTTTTGGTGCAACATATATTTGTTTCGTTACTCCCCCTTCATTCATCTTTCAACATGCCCGAACCACCGAAGCATACCTTTCTCAATTCTAGTCACAACATCCACTATAAGTCACACTTTTCTCCCTTGTAATGTTAAAAAGTTAGAAGTAATAACTCGTTCCGATTTCAGATCGTGGGTTCGAAACGTTTTTTTTTATTTTAGTATTTTTTTTAAATATATGAATCCCATCTTTTTACCAAGAAAGCAATACAAATTTCACTCATTTAATAGTTCTAAAAATGATGTTGATAAGATTCTAATCAACTGGCTTAATATTGTAATCAGTCACATTAAATATTTACATATTTTTGACGTTTATTTAAACATAAAAACAAATATCTAGTATCGGTCTTTTTGGATCTTTCTGTTCAATATCAGCTCGTTTACTAACCGAAACATTATTTATGTTTTTAAAAACCCCGCAAAACTTACCATGCTGAATGCCAGGTCATATTTTACATCCCTACTTCCCCACTAATATTAGAAATGTGAATGTAAGTTTGTTTGTTACGCTTTCACGCGAAAACTACTCAACCGATCATCATGAAACATTGTACACATATTCTTGAAGGTATTAGAAGTAGCATTTTAACAATTGTATATAAAAAGCAAAGTATGTATGTTCCCTATAGACCTATAGACTCCGAAACGGTTGGACCGATTTCGATGAAATTTACAGGGATTGTCCAGATTGGCACATTCCTGTGTTTGGTAGCGATCGGATCAACATAATTAGTGGTACCCGGGCGAAGCCGGGGCGGGTCACTAGTATAACTATAACGTGATATACATCAGATTGAATAATTCGAAACCAACTCACAACACTCTGAGCTCTGAACCGCGTAAAAGTTATTTATAGTTTACTTAGATAACTTGACTACTTTAATTGACAACGTCTTTTTAAATCGGTAAACCGTGGGAGTCATTTGCCAAAAAGTATGCCTTGATGTACGTTACGCTCGGTGTCCCGTTACTCTCGAGCCGGGAGTAACCGAATCAAGCCGAGCGTGCTTAGAGGCATGGCATGTGCATGTGTCATCGCTATATTAGGAAATGTAAAACTTACTAAGAGTAATAGGGTTCCGTTTTGCACTTACGGAGTCTTCTCCGCTGTCCATCCGTATGTCTGTCACCAGGCTGTATCTCATGAACCGTGATAGACAGTTGAAATTAAACAAAAGATACTAAAACAGAAAAAAATATGTGGGGCTGTACGAGACATGATTTTATTGCCGTTTTTATAGATAATGCTACGGAACCCTTCGGGCGCTAGTTCGACTCGTACTTGGCCGGTTTTTTAAAAAGATATTAACGTATTTTTGCAAGTATTATGTATGTATATCCAATCTATTGTAACCTACGGTAACGTGACTTGACTGATTTTGAAATAGTAGAGTCTCGTATTACTCGGAGTGTTAGGGGTACAGTTATTTTTTTTTAAATTCACTATTGCTTGATTTACAAATATTTAATTAAGGAATATCCCAAAGCTTCTGATCTTCGAATCTCCGAGTTGTCCGTGCTCAGTTTGTCGGTAAGTAGGTTACATTTTGTGAGCAAGGCCGGCATGTAAATCACGCTGCGTTGTTTTACGCAGTTGATAACACGCGCACCAACCGGAAGGTAGGATTTTGATAATTATAAACAATTTTTTACAATTATTTATATAATAATGTTTGCTATTTCATAATACATTACGTAACGCATAACTGGTATCATTTTATTGTAATAAATTACAATATAATGATTATTAAATATTTATTTTTATTGAACTATATATTTTTGAAGTGAAAACCTCTTTAGCGCGCATCAGATGATATTGTAGGAGAAAATCTTTGGTGCCCGTGAACAACATGCTCGACACGCGTCAGCAACGTGCTTATTTTATATTTGGGGATATTGTTAAGATTAGGGTTTGTTTTCGAATTATTGTCGCGCCTCTACCCACTTGTTTTGAGTTTGGCCTATTTTTTTGTTTATAAATGTAAGAGTTTAGATAAGCTGCTTGAACGGCGGCCTTAATAATTAAATAAAAAAGTTTGAGTCTAGATCTGATCCGATCGACGCATGCATAGATCGGATCATAAAGTTTTCGTGTGTGGCAGTGGCTTCAATGTTCCCATTGGTGACCGTTATGGTTGCATGTCGATTGTAGGAATAAAAGAAAGTTAGTTAAAAATTAATTTTTCGATAAAATATGACTGTTTAAAAAAATGAATGTAATGTAATGGATTTAAGCATTTCTTTATTATTTACAGGTACATTCGTGCTACGGCGAGGAGTTGGGCTTCAACTCTGAGGACGAGGGCTATCCAAGGGACGTGCGCGACGCTCCAGACGACTCCTCCACGCAGCTAGACCCCCACGAGGTAAAAAATATTTGTAAAAGGTTCAAGAATCAAAAATATTCCTGATCATAGAAGCAAAAAATACTCCTAGTAATAAAATACAAATTTCTATTGCATGAATTATATGAGTTCGTACGTGTGTTTCCACTGGCGTGAAAACTTGTCGCTATACAAAGTTTATCTGTATCTTTCTCTCTAAACAAAACTGAGATGGCGATATGTTTTGTGCAAATGTTTTCAATAACATGTTGCTTATTATCTTGTGTAATCTAATCTATGTCTGTTAATAAATATAAATAAACTCACGCCCGCAACCCAGAGGGTAGGCAGAGATGATAGATTTCCATTTGGCGCGATCCTGGCACACCTCTCTCGCTTCTACATCCATACATCTACGCATACATGCTCGTCGGTTACCGGTACTCCTTATATCGACCTTCTTAAGTATGTCACTAAAGGGTCGATATAAGTTCTCCTTGGACGTCCTCTGCCAACACTACCACTCACTACAGCAACATGTATTTGTTTCGTTATTCTCTCATCATTCATCCTTCCAACATGCCTGAACCACCGAAGCATACCTTTCTCAATTCTAGTCACAACATCCACTTTTAAGTGTGTTTATATAATGTAATTTAGGAGAAGTATCGCAAAATCGCAAAAGGCTCAGCCCTTTCCTGTTTCCTTTCTCTGTCACTTCATTATTCATGCTTTCATATTTAAAACATCCAATTTATAAGAGCTTGTCTGGTCTGGTTTTCATTAATCAGTTTTAATGTTAGCTTTACTTGTCGTTTCAAAAATAGGGCTAGCCAGCCAGAGTTCGGCTTAAATTATTGAGATAGAGGCGGCAAGCTATCGATGTAGTCCGTAAGGAAATACTCATAGTTCATTACTGGGCACGGTGGTATATGTTGTCGATGTTTTACGTGCAAACACGCAATGGACTGTGACTTATGACTTGTTTTCTTTAAAAATGGGTAACACGCAAAGGTACTAACAATATCACAATCTTTAGTACACGACAGCTATTATACTTGTTGATTTTATTGGAGAAGTAACTTACGAAGCGGTTCCCCTGTTATATATTAAGTCCCTGACCCACTTTGGTACCTCCATGACTGTCCATAGATTTCGTTCCATAACATAAGTTTTAGTGTATTGTTTGTTTATACTGCAGCCATTGCGGTTTGAAATGCCAATGACTATTAGCATTCAAGATAACCTGGTATCGACTGTGTTATCGATAAAATATTGAGATATCGTATCGATAAGTCGCCAGCTGTGCGCGTGGCGCAGCCATGAGGCCGGTGTCGAAGAAAATTAAGAAAAAAGTAAATTGATTTAATTACTTTGTAAGACGTTGTATGAGTGTTTGTTCAAGTGAATACAATGAATGGTGTGTTGTTTATAAATATAGCATCTATATAGTTGTGTAGTTGTGATATATGTTGATGAAGTAATTAGTAAATTTATTAATGACGTAGGTAATAAATAATTGTATTAGAATAATCGTGGTAAACGAGCATACATGAGTAAATTGTACCATAATTTGAATGTGGAAGAAGTTATATGTAGAAATTTACAGGCCTTAACTAACGAGAGATTTAACTCATAGCCAGCGCGTTACTGTGTGTCCGTAAGATTGTCCGTATGGCCAAAACACAGTCCCTAAAGTCGCTTAAACAAAGCTTCAACTCGAGGTGCTAGTTTTAAACCGTAATTATATATTAGTACAAGCCCCAGAGAGAGTATATATAAATAAATATACGTGTACAGGAGCTGGCAGAGCCGTCGTCAATGGATGGCGGGGCGCGGGCGCGGGACGTCTCGCCGATGAGGGGTGAGCTATCCATACATTTATCAGAAGTAGGGTTGCCACCTTTTTGTCTGAATAAAATATATTGTGTTAAAGTACTTACACATTTTTCTCTTATAATGCTATTTTTAATCCTATCATTCCATTGAATAACATACTTCTTAAGGATCGCATCTCAACGGCATTACTTCTCTAGGCGGCATTCAGGTTCAAAATATCCCTTCAATGGCAACCAGATAACTGATAGACTACATACACTACTTTTGTTTTGTAAATAACATAGATTCCACCCAGACTCAGGACAAACCACACAAATGTCTGTCCTGGACGGGAATCGAACCCACGATGCGGCGCGAAAAGCAAAGTATCTTACTAACCATGCCAACCGGCCTGTAGTAATATTATTATATGTATGTAATGTTTATTTTATCATAATTTCTATGAAACTCCGAACAAACCATTCACGTCGCCTCTTTGTCATAGATTAAAGTCATTGTTTTGTCTCTGAGAGACACCGCCACATCGCCTTAGTGTTGTCATTAAATTCATAAATTATTGTAATACTTATGAGCATTAAAGCAATTGGATTCATTTTAATACAGAGATAGATTCGACCTTCGGCTACTATTCGTTGGAAAAATAATGTAACATTGTCCTCGTGTCTTATGTATTTCATCGTTTTAACGCTTATTTCTTTTAAAATCAAAATGTATACCTTGAATCGTACTGCGTACGTAGCGCACGCGTTCGTCAACACTCACAAGTGTGCGTGTAGATACGCACGGCTATTGGCTCATTTTACAACTCTTACATGCAAAAAATGTATTCGTGTAGTAGTTCGTAACAAAGCACCTCCGTCGCCAGTCCAACCAGTCGAGGTCTTCACCGCACCGGTCAAGCACCGAAAAAGACGTTGATTTGATCTCTGATTCATTTACAAAAAATCAGTTCGAAGTGGGACTTGTACATATTGAGTGCTTTGAACCGCGCTATTTCGTTTTACTACACGAGTGGTATGGATTTGAATGTGGCTCATCCATCCAATATGTTTGGTGAAGGAGAAGGGTATGAGGCTCAGCCAGCATGTGGTAATCATTTTATTTACGATTGTAAGGAATTTATCTCCTCAGCTCCTTTATTTTATATAAAATTTAGGCGTACAATATACAGGATGTCTGTAATGGAAGACCAGATTCTTTGAACGATAATATGACGATTTAACCCAACATCCTATATCCAAAGATGCTTAGTTTTGGGTGCTAGAGGGCTTTAAAGATGACGAAATATTTTACATTTTGACCATGTGTTTGCATCAATAAACGACATTTTTTGTGTTGAGGTCTTGTTAAGAGACCATCTTGTCTACCATCTTCTACGTTGGTGCCTGCCCTTATTGACCTGCCGTCTTTACAACCAACAACATCTATATCCAGATGTTCTGGATAGGTGGGAGGTACCATGGGAAAACTGTTCACATCTGATAACATGTAAATAATCATTATTTTTTTCAGGACAGAGACATATTTTAATGTAAATTTGTCAAATAACTTCTTAACAGTTTAAAAAGTATCTAAAATCAATCATAACCATTTGATGTAGAAATATAAATGAGTTTAAAATTTTTTGGTATTGCAGTAATCAACGGCGACGCAGAGCTGCGAGAAGACGGGGACACATTGCCCACGGACATGTCGGATACGACCGACAGCGAGCCCGACAAGCATCGCAAGTGAGTCGCCTTACCACACGGCTTGTTCGTTACAACATACAGCGAGAAGCTTCATGATGTTGGCTTGAGATGGTGCCGTACTTAGAGAAAGAAGGACGCTCTCGTACATTTTAAAACCATATCCGATAAATTGGAGTTAATGTTGACCGAAGTACTAACTCACTACACCTCAGCACCAGTTTAATTGTTTTTTTTAATTGTTGGTGGTTGGTTGAAGCCAAGTGTGACAGCATCGTGCCAAATATAAATTCATATTCTGTGCCTACCTGGTGTAAGTACTTATTGTATTACAGCTGCGGCGAGACGGAGAAGTGCTCGTCCGCACACGAAGGCAAGCCGCTGCTCAGCCAGAATTTCCCCTTCAATATCGACCAGCTTTTCACCATGATGTTCACCAACTCCCAGTTCAACCTCGAGTTGCTGACCGCGCGCGAGACCGCCGACTACACGCAGGTAAAAAGGTAAACCTCCCGGCTTGTCGCCTAAAGGAGGTCGATGCATATAAAATTCGACTTCTCGGAGATACAACCGCTAACTAGAAATACTATAACAATATGCTAATCATTTAATTTTGACAGCAGTAGAGTCCGCAACAACAACGAATCCGTTGAAATACCACGACCTCACAGAAGACAGGCGTGAAATAGAAGTATACTAGGATTGGATGAGGGGGGGATAGATAGGAAAAGGACACGCTTTTTTATCCCCTCCTCTGTAAGTGAAAGGTAGGCAACGCATCTTCGACTCATTTGCTTGTTTCGGATGTTTAGCATTCCCTCGATATCAGGTGATCCTCTGGTTGGGTTGCCACCTTCCACCCTCATTTTATCTTTAATTTTTAAAAGAAGACTTTTATCATCAATTTTGTTCATATAACACATTGTCCATAAATTGATTCGAAAATAATGTAAACCAGGAGCCGTGGCAGACGCAGGGCACGCGCAAGGCGCGGCGCGTCAGCTACACGCTCAGCCTCTCCTCCGGGCTCGTCGGGCCCAAGAAGGTGCGCGTCAACGAGACACAGGTAAAATCACGCACAATTGTTTATTATTTAAACTAATTCTGTTATAAACATGAAATTGATTTCAATGAACACACATGTTTGTAGCTCTGTTGTAAGGGCTTTCAATATTCTTAGTATTATTTTATATATTATTCATCGCAAGTATAGGAAGCCATTTTCATGTTAATGCCTTACTAAAAGAGTCTATGGCGATAAAAATATAAGACATTGGTGCTGGTATTTAATATTCTTAAATGTACACAATATACGGTTGTTAATCGACAGGTGATGAACAAATGCTCGAAGCCGGGTGCGCTGTACTCTATAGACGCGACGAGTGAAAACTCCGGCATCCCCTACGCAGACTACTTCACCGTCGAAGTTCATTATTGCTTGCAGCGAGTGGCCGAGACTAGCACGCACCTCTCGATGTATGCGCATGTGCGGTATAAGAAGAACATGTGGCCCATGGTCAAAAGTACGGTACCAAACGTGTTGTTTGCCTTTCGGGTTAGATAATGCACTTCCGACATTTCAAGCACCATTTTGTTGTAGCTTGCTAAAGTTAAAGTTTGGCGATTAATGAATTCAACTTCTCTCACGTAGTGACATGGAAGAATTTTTCCTTTATAGCAAAAGCAGCAAAACAGTCTCTCAGTGTAAAGTAGGCTTGTGAGTTGTGAGTGAGTGAATGTTTCTTTAATCTTCTCCTTCCGCCTTTTAAATAAATTCAAACGAGATATTATAATACTACGCAAGTTTTAAAGTATATCAATTTTATTTACAGCGTTACTAGAGAACAACACGATGTCCGGCCTGGAGGATTACGCGCGGCTGTTGGAGACGCGGCTGACGGCCTCCACGCCCGCGCCCGCGCGGCACGCCCGCCGGCGGCGCCGACATCTTGGTAACTCTTCTTATAATTAATGCTTCTAGTAAATTGAAAACTTCTAACTTCTCTATGCCAAGCTTGCCAGGCGATGAAAGAGAAACTTATTGTTTTATACAGCGACAGTAACCCAAGAACCGGTGGCGTCCCCGCTGCTGCCGCGCGCCAGCACCGCCAGCGGCAGCGGCGCGCCGCGCTGGCTGCTGCTCGTGGTGCTGGGCCTGCTGCTACTCAACGCGCTGCTGTACTGGCGCGTGGCCACGCTGCACACCAACACATTCGACGCCGACGACCTGCAGGCCAAGTCAGTCAATACGTTTAAGTAGTGAAGAACATATGGACGCTAACAATATCTAATATTTGTACTTATTCTTTAATTTTCTTAGCCAAGATTGTTGGCATTGTATTACGTACGTTGTTTGCTTGCAGGATGAAGTCAGTGAGCGGGTCGCAGATGGCGGACTGGTCGCGGCTGCTGCAGCAGCACACCTCGCGCCAGCGCTCCGAGCTACTCGCCTGGCGCGACGCCCTCGACCGCACCGTGACCCACCTCGCGCAGGTGCCTTGTCTTGCCTTGGCCATTCCTTGCTCCAGTCGCCACTTAATAACGATTGTGTGTGTGGCATCAAACTAAAAAGACCAAAGCGGTCGAAGTGTTCCTCAAAGCCATTCCCTTTTTTAAAGTTTGTTCGTCTCCTCACACGAATGAGACGGCGGCGTAAGAAGAAAGCGGTGAACATGTTGACCACGATCCCACCTGATGTCAAGTGGTGACGTGGTCGACGGATGATACGCATTAGTTTAGTAAAAGTCTATTAACACACTAAACGATTATTTAATTCGCCTTATTAAGTAAGCACCTTTAACAACCAGATAAGTTGAAACTAATATGGTCCATAGATCTAAAAACTGTCGCAGTTACTCTTAATGCTATTTACCCTTGTATATTGTAATAATCCAATATATATTACCTTACAGACGGAGCAAGCGCTAAGGAAACTCCTGGATACAATAAAACCTTCGCTGGAGAAGGCACAAGCGGAAGCGGGACCAGCTAACGATGAACTATAAACGCGTTGTGATTGTGCCGTGGAAGAGGTCAAGTTTGAGTCGTTTGCTCAGTGAACACACGGTAAACAAAGGTAACTAAACTAAAGTACATTGGGCGTTGTCTCGAAACAAGCACATTAACGTGTCTGATGATTTAATATTGACATTGTTTTTACTTTTTATCCGTAACTATATTTTTTTTAAGTTAATTTTTAGACTGGAATATCTCTCATGCTCATTTTTTGTTCATACGATACACCGTTACAGGAGAGAATTCAAGAAAATTAGGCTCCAAATTTTAAAATTTCATGAGCAAAATTGGTAATATCATCAAGATAGACAAGTGGGCCACAGATGATAAATTAAGTATATCAAGTATTGTTGCCTCAGTCACTTTAACTGATTACACAAAAGTTCGGGAACTTTTGTGTAATCAGAACGAAGAAGAACGGTTATTATCAACTTGTACATTGCATTTATTGCGATACATGATTATTTGAAATATTTACTTTAATGTACAAATACGTAAATGGCCGTATTTATAAAAATATATATAATACATTCTCTATAAATCAAATTGTCCCGCAGCTCATTTCACATTGGACACAACTCTTATCATCATTTTGAACTTTACAACTGCATTATGATAAATAATGACTAAATTAAATACTAGCCGGCCCCCACTGGCTACAGTGCACGCACTACACGCTGACCCACACTACACTACACCTACAGTGCACACGTAAAACCATACAAGCTATAGGCAAAGCTAACAGCTTAACATATTTACTTATATATTATTGAGTTACAATACTATGTATTGTATATATATACCGGCTGCCAAATTAGTTATCTATTCAGACAACAAATTTGAAGCTTACCAAAGTTTATATTTTAAATGGCATGAATTAACCGGCAAATATCTGTGTTGCGATTAGAATACTTCATAAGGAATGAGATATTATATAATTTAAAGTTTAATTTTTTTAATATATTTTCTATGTAACGGATGCCTTCATGTTTATATATTATGGCTTTTTAAACCATATCAAGATTCGTGTCCCAAAAAATAATTAAATAAATATACGATTATTTTTGAATTACTTTTATTGCATTTTATTAAATGTTATTTTGTATTTTTTTATTTTATTTTTAAGTTTTATTTAATTCAAAATGAAAGCATTTTAATTTTTTCACGTAATTTATATTGGTACTCGTATATTATATTAAATAATATTAAAACAAATCAAGAATTTAAAAACAGTCGTCAATTACAAGCGGTATTCTGCTTTGTGTAGAGTTTGACGGACACAAACGTCAAATTTAGACAGATGTCAATGTGTACTGGGACCGTTTTAATTTTAAAGGTTAAACGTTTATTTAATAAGAGGTTATATGAATTTAAAGATTGTATTTTTATTTTGTCATGCCTTTAAACCGCTACTTTACACTGAATTCGTCAAATAATGCACTAGTTATGAATATGTAAGCTTTTGCGATTGTACAGGGTGCGCCATGAATCCGTTAACATTTAAACAATCATATAAACCTAAAAAAAAGAGAAGAGAAAAGGATTTACCCCACCCCCACTAACTTTAATCTTGTCTGGGTCTATAGGTCTTTGCGAAAATGTTAAATCCATGGCCCACCCGTACAATTGGAAAATATTTTTTCCAATGTTTTGTATTGTATTTAGTTTTAAATGTAAATTGTATGTAATTAAATCTCGTTGTAGCTTCGCTTTAGTGTTTTAGTTTTTTAAAATTAATATTAAAATACAGATGTATGTTTGAACGTATTATTGCGAGTTTGCTTCTGATATTAAATTAATTATTTAAGTATATACTAAGTTGTAGCGGACACATGTAGTTATATTTCATTTTGTACGTACGCACATTGCCTGCAGAGGACCCATTGGAAGTGGTAATACATTTAATTTGCAACATCTATTATAATATATTTTTTCTGTTCGTAAAATATACAATAGAACACTTTGGTTGAGCGTTAGTTAGTGAATCATAAAGTTTGAGTATTATCTCTACAATATTTCAATATATTTATTGTGTCTACCCAGAGGGGTAGGCAGAGATCATAGATTTCCATTTGGTAAGATCCTGGCACACCTCACTCGCTTCTTCTACATCCATACATCTACGCATACTTCCTCATTGGTTACGGGTACTTTGGTATGTTACTGATTTGATCCCTATAAGTTGTCCTGCCATCCCATGTTGCAACATTTTGTAACCCCCTATACATCCTTCCTTCCAGCCTATCTTTAATACATATTTCAATGATATTTTATTTACATGTCGACAAATTTAAAATGTTGTTTCTCTATGTGGCCTTCGAAGTGTGTTGGATTAATGTACTCTAATAATATTCCCAGTATTAGAAATAACCAACAAAATTCTCCAATAAACGGCTCTTGCCATTTGTTTTCTTTAAACAGCAAATGAGTTCTCTGTTACCATCTTGAAGTTACTTCGCTCTCTTGTCAACTAAAATTAGCTCTGTTGTTAACGCTCGTCGTTAATTGGCTAAGCGACACGTGACGTCACTATTGTTGTGTGATCACGTGTGACAATCTGCTGGGCTGTGACAGTTGTCAAAGATAACTTCCGTTCAACGTCCCACACCTGTCAGCTGTCATGAAAGAAGTAAAATAGCGCGGTACGGTTTATAATGAATGAATACAAAGAAATAATGCTTACTCCTCTCTCCGACCATAAAATGTGATAATTTCACATATTTCCGACATTTTCTTTCTCCGTTAGTAAATAAGTCAGCGATCTGTCGAACGAGGCGACGACACTAAAAGATCAGTATCTACGTGTATTGTTTAAATTTTTCTGAAATTTCCCTATTACAGCATTATTACTAGATTTATTAAGTTTGACTCAAACCTCCTTTGGACATCCGCCAATGCTTAATCCCCCGCGTTTCCGATTTATTGTATATACTTTTTTTGTTATCTCTACATTTATTCTTTCTCTGTAAACATTCACGTAAATGGTAAAAGCAACTTTGCCAGTGAAATATTAAAATCGATGGAAATTAAATTGGTTTTCTTTTGGTGATACGCGCTATACAGTTTTAACTATTTAGCGTACCTCTGCTTGAGTTAATTATGCACTACAAATTAATAAAAATAAGAATCCATTTTTAAATCAGGCTACGTTTCGGGTCTCAGAATTCTCACAGAAAGTCGCTTGACATTTTGTTTTTTTATTTGTCAGAGAAGCAAAGGTAAAGACACGCCGTAAGAAAGTTAAAAATATATAAGAATTAAATGTATTTACTGTAAAGATGTACATCATATATTTATTACGTGTTAAGAATAGAGAGTGTTATATTGATTGTTACTACATGTTGAAATTGTTAGTTGAGTAAAGATGAGCTATGTCTACAAACTTACAATTTTTGTAAATTTTTATTTTATGTCGATCTCTTTTTTAACTGGTAACATTTGGTGCTTTTGTTTCTTTTGGTTATGACATTTAATGTTTTTTTAAACTGTGCCAACGAATCGGCGTTGTACAAGTGTGTTAGTGTATAGATTATAAAACGTAAATATGTAAATCATTCCTCATGTAAGTGATCTGAGGAGTCCTTTGTTTGTGTAGCCGTAGATTCCTATTAGTTGTATTTGTGTGACTTGTGTAGACGAGTTAGGGAGTTTGTCCCCGACCTGTTTGCTTGTGGACGTCGGATGGTATGCGCGGTGGAAACTATCAGCCGTATATATTCTATATGACGTTGCTGGTGACAGACTTCATGCTACATTTTAAATGTTAGATTACTTGATTGATATAGTCCATGGGGCTTCCCTAGGTTAGGAACATAAGACAAATTAGTTTATAGATGAGGGACTCCGTCGGCAAAGTGACATTCGCCGATTAATGCTGGAATACAAACTCAGATGTTAAATTAATTTTAGCGTGACGTGTTACCACCGCGCATAGCCGTTGGCGACGGGTCGCGGCGCCGCACAAAGTCCGCAGTGAGGCAGGTGCGAGCCGCACTGCGGAACGTTCTCAGTATTTGAATAAAAACATTAATTACCAACGTGTATTGTCTTCTTTGACTCCCTATATGAGCCTAATCCCTTACCATTTCTACTTTTCTGGTCTGCATCCCTGCCTTTGCCTTACATTCGGCAGCAAAGCATCCGCTTGTTGCTGTCTATGGATAGCGGTGTTCACTTAACATGACCTGAATCGCTTGCTCTTTGCCTAGTTCTTTCTTCACATATGTTTTGTTATAGAAAATAAGCGAGCCAGCGGGTTACCCGATACCAAGTGACCGCTACCCAGCGGGATCTACAAGGTAACGAATTGTACATGCCTACCTTAAATGGACAGAGGGGCTAAAAAAAAATGGACATTCCTTTTTCCTATCCATCCCCTCCCATAAATTCCTCTTCCCCTCCCCATCCTTTCCTTATTAGAAAAGGATTGTAGCCTTACACGTCAGACGACAGACTGTCCAGCACGCCTCGAAGTAAAAGTGTGTCCGACGAACGAGGTCATCGTTTGCCGGTCGAACTGGCCCATTGTGCGACAGATGATGTTGTCCGGACTCTACCACTGTTAACATCAGGCGGGACAGTAGTCAACCAATCTTTGTAAAAAAAGGCGTGATTAAGTCCGCTTCGGTCTACGTCGCTCGTGCGCTCTGAAACGGTTGATAAATTATACAAAGCGTGGTTTCGTGTAAATTGTATTTACTTCTTATCATGATGCATATGACGTATGTCATCTGACATTCGATAAATGTTCTTCACAAAGGTTACACAGTAGTTGCGGTTACATTGGTCAAAGTAATCGTCTATGTTAACGAGGGCCGAAGCGATAACTTACACGGAAAGCTTGGAATGTTAGCGCACCGCCGCCGCAGGGCGATGCGAGCAACGTCGCATGACATATGTACACTCGGGAATTCACTAATCATCTATTTTACATTTAATTCCTTAACGTGAAGGTAACTTTAGTCTTTGGTAGCGCGAGCCACGTGCGGGGACGTGGCGGTGCCGCGGGGGTGGCCGGGGAATGGGAGCGGGGCGGGGGCGGCGACAGCGAGTCCCGCGCACTGGACGCGCCTTGGCACTTGTGGAGGTCAGTGTGTCACGCGCGCAAAGCGTTTGGACGCACGAGTACGCGAGGTTTGAATAATAGATCAAGCTATTGTCACCGAACAAAAATAAACATGAACCAGGCTCCGGTGCAATCATCCATTACAGTCAACTGTTAATTTATTTAATAACCCCGCAAAATTTCAGTGTTAGTCCTTCGAACCGGATAAATATTTTGAAACGATCTACATCGACTTGTAAACAGGAATTTTAGTAATGGTTGGTTCACTAGAAATCCTATAATATATCAATCTCTGTATCCATACTGTACAATTAAAATGACTTTAGAAACTGCAAAATTGTCCATCTCAAGAGCGGGGTGAGGCTGAGAGAGTACGAAGGCTCGCGGAGGCCCCGGGCCGCTTCGAACGAAACGTTACACAGAAAAGCTTCATTAACTGATTCCCAAAAAACTAAAGTACACTCAAGCACATTCGCACAAAACAAAATATTGCTACAGCCACGGTGTATAGGTGACGTCGACCGATCGCGCGCGGTCCTAGTCGCCGGCGTCGCGTGGCAGCCTAACAATGATCTTCACTCTTTGGAGTCCTGAGTTGAGTTTCCATTCTGGGCTAAATATTGTTCAAACCACGGACGTTCCATTGTCACCGTTTGTCTTTCTTCCTCTGTTCTTACTGCGCATGCGTCACTTCAAGTAAATGAAAGCGAGAAAGATAGATCTGAGAAGCGGCAAATTTTACATCGAAGTCTACATGTGTACGTCTTGTGATTAAATTGGTTTTAAATAATTTTTGACTAGATTCTCGTTGAAAATGGCTTCTCGTAATTTGTGACTCGTTTTATTACCGGATGAGAATATCCTTAAAGATTCCCCGACTAACGGATATCCGTGCGATCTTTCCAAATGCAAAAAATCGAACCCGAGGCCGTGCTCCTTAAATTATAATACTGTTACATAGGCTATGCGATACAACTTTGAGACCCCTCCAAACGTAAGCCCAACGCGTTACACCTTCACGCTATTTACAACAAAAAAGGGGTTAAATTGTGATCCAGGACACCATCACATTGAACGCGTTCAAGAATGATAATTGGCGGCGATACACGTGTGGCGTTAAGTGATAACTTAATAAATAAAGTTAAACTAGACAATAAATAGAGGGAAGCGTTTATATAAACACAAGAGGTCCTAAGTTCCGAACACGTCCTAGCTACATACAACTACGCAGATAGAAACGCTACCTAGAAACTTTAATATTTACAATATATTCGCTAATCATAAAGATTCCACCAAATTAAAATCGGTTAGCTATACATTTATATATTTCATTTAGTTAACTATTGTGCTCACCCGGCGCCGCGTGCGCATGCGCGTGCGCGTGCGCCTTTACATCCACGAAAAAATATACTAGGATAAAATATTCAATCAACAATCTACTACTAGAGGTTACTCTAGCAGTTATACCGAAAATAAGTAATATAAAATGAATTGTTAATAATGATCCAGGTTTCACTCCGCATTGACGACACAACGCACCAACTACACACGGTGCGGGATTAGTTCGCTGAATTCATAATTATAAAGATGTATTATTAAAAAGTAGTGTACTGTAGGTCGCGGTCAAACCGAGGCAGGTGCTTTACTTTGTGTAATGCATTTCATCACCACTGATTCAGAAACGGTGAAGGAAAACATCGTGAGGAAACCGACTTGTCTTAGAACTACCAAATTCGAAGACATGTGCATCTAACCCGCACTGAGCCAGTGTAGTGGATTACGGCCCATTCCCTCTCTCTGAGAGGAGGCCTGTGTCCCAGCAGTGGGGAATATACTAACAAAGACTGATTTATTATTATTATTTTATATATAATTTTCGTCTCCAGCAAAGCTGTATGACTTAAAAATAATGAAATTTTAATGACTTGTATGAAAGAAACTGTTCTGTGAGTGGCGGAGCACACGGCGCACTTGACGCAAGCGGCGCACTTGACGCAAGCGGCGCACTTGACGCACGCGGCAAGGCGAGCGTAATATTTTGTAAAACGCTTAACAAAAATATACCTAGCTACGTTTCGATTGTTTGAAATTACAATGATTCAATAAAATAGAAGATTACAAAACGATGTCGTAACACTGTACACGAGACTAGTATGTGTGTGCTTCCGTCTGTTTGTTCGAATCATCAATTTAAGCATAGCGTTACACCGCTTCACACATAAAATATTAATTATCTGTTCACGACTGTACCACAAACGTCAATTTGACATTGACACGTACGCAAGTTAATGTCAATTTGACATTCCGTTACCAATGACAAGCAATAAACGTCATTTATAACTTTAATAAGCAGATTACC
The DNA here is from genome assembly GCA_029849275.1 of Papilio elwesi. Classification (NCBI taxonomy): domain Eukaryota; kingdom Metazoa; phylum Arthropoda; class Insecta; order Lepidoptera; family Papilionidae; genus Papilio; species Papilio elwesi. The sequence continues at coordinate 5,825,136 of CM056697.1, forward strand.
TTCCATTTATAGCAGAAAACATTCAAAATCACTCATTTACATATACTATCGGGCACATTTAACTAACGCAAGTCGAGGTGGGCGCCTCCAGACACACAGACAAACGGAGAGGCACACATTTATCTACATAAAGCTAATATATACACACCCCGTCGAGGCACTCGGCGGCCATAGGTCTAGACATCCTGAGCCTGATGCGCACGCGCATGTCTTGTCACCAGAACTTATAACTTTCAAATTATAGCACATTATTATTAGAAAACTGTTAATTTAGTGAAAGCTTTACATTATGTAAGAGATTATCCTATAAACGGAACAGGTTTTGTTACGTTGACAAGACAAATTCTCGCATCGCTTTACAAATGCATGGAAACATTTTCCTTTGTGATGATGAAACATACTAAATCATTTAGTATATAGTATTATCTAGTACAGCGCGCCGCAGTCGCATAGATACTTAGTTCATTGTACCTTTAAGATTGTGGCGCGCTTTGAGAAATATTAGTTATACTAAGTCATAAAATATCACGACAATAATGTACTGAGGAACAAACAGACACGTCGACGTAAAGATTTGCTGTGATATTTTATAACTCGAATATAATGTAACTAATATTTGGCATCGAGTATCCGGAGCGTTCATTTTGCGACCGACGTCCACTCGGTGTATTTCAATATACAAAACGTCTACACGCGATCGAGGGTTTTAAACCTTATACATTATTTAACCAGCACAATATTTACGTGTACACATAACTAATTAAAGATGGCGACGTTTGCAAAATGAACGGCCTCCATACAAAGTTTGCGAGCGAGGAACGCACTCGATAAAACCCCGTACGATATTACACTCGTCATTCAAATACAATGTTATATGTTAAAATATAACAAGATGTGATAATATTTCATTGCTAACACTAAGCATAATAACATTTATTAATAGATAAAATTATTGCACAGTACGTTATGTATGTATGTTCATATTACTTAAATTATTGATTATGGATACCCTTCAAATGGGTTGGTCTATATTGGAAGAGACTGGGGTCTATCCAGTGCGGCCGTTCGCTACGTAACATCCTATTAGCGTTAAATATAACAATAAATATCTGATTACATGGTTAAGTACACAATACATCTACGTCACCGGAGCACTTTCATTTAATTATCGTTACATTAAGCGCATTACACCTAAACTGCATTTTAAATATACACATGTATTGAAAACTTATCGTATGTATCAACAACGCTTTATCAAAAAACAAAACTCACCAACATGACAACACTCACTCGATAGACGGTGTTGCCATACTACATATAGTACCATAGACCGTGCCGTTCCGATAATAGGACGCTTTTCAGAGCCGAATATCATCGGAGAGTTCAAAAGTGCAGTGTCGAGTCAGCCGAGTACAATTTAATACGAAACAGTCGTCATATGAAATAATTTATAGTAGAGGATCGCTCCAAACAGTTCCGGTACGTATAGGACAGTCAACACCAAATCCGGGTCGAGCCAGTTCAAGCTGGTTGCGACCGCTTACAGTCAATCAACTTTTTGTAATCAATTGAATTAAATACTAAGCGGACATACGGAGCCAATGCACTGGCACAATTCTGTAAGTGAAGAGATAGACTATATGAGCCGACACTGGTTTTTCCATACGGATTTAAGGAGCCTTATCCGTTTATAAAGATGGTCCACACACATAAACAACGGGAGCTACCCCATTTATAAAGATACAGCCTCCCCGGTTTCCAATCGGCTGAGATGATCGATGGCGTGTGGCGGTAGTGTCGCCAGCGCGGCGCTAGTGTGCGGCTTGCGGCGGCTAGTCGATGGCGTGGTGTCAGGAGGCGGGCGCGTGCGCGTGCGGGCGGGCGGCGCGCTCCGTGCCCGCCGCCAGCAGCGCCGCGAATTCCATCTCCAACACCTGACGCGCCTACACACAACGATGGAATATTGACCACACAACACTAATAATATCTTATTGAACTTTAATGCGAAACGCCAATAGCCTTTCCGGGTTCGAATCTGTCATTTAACTATTGTTGTGAACCATCTCTTAGCACAAGCTAATTTAGTCACAATGTCACAAAAAAACAAATTCTGAACAGTAGTCACGACTTCGCAACCTCGCTTTTAGTAGGAAGTAACCGTTCAGAGTTTGCCTTGGAATTAAGTCCACGCGGGAAGTCCAGGTGCCTACCTGCGTGTTCTGCGTGGGTATTTGGAGCGCGAGCGCCATGCTGTTGGCGTCGAAGCTGTCGTCCAGTGCGATCAGTGCGCCGTGCACGCCGCTCTCCGACAGGTTGCTCGAGAACTCCTGAACCATCATACATTATACAATCACACTATTAGTGAAATATCCTAAGGAAAGTTTTATCAAAAACGCTTTAAATATTGATACAGATAGTGCTATAGTGAGTCGACGTTATTGTTAATTTTCGTTTACTACATGGGTAGGCAAAAGGATTCTATTTCATTCTATCTCCGGACGGACCGTTTGGCGTGGTTAGTTCGAATACCCAGGACAGACATTCGTGTGCATGAACGTGTCTGTTTGTCCAGAGTCTGGGTGTAATAATCTATTGAAGTATGTATTTATAAAGTAATATATGTAGCATATCAGTTGTCTGGTTGCCATAGCACAAGCTCTGCTTAGTTTTGAAACAGATGGCCGTGTGTGAATATGTCCCTGGATATTAGTTTCTCTCTCTCTATTAGCGACTTATATATTCTATCTTACAGTTTTCCTCTGGCGCTGCCGCGAGCGTGGCGCTGATTCGGTCGGAACGCATAAGATGGTGGCCAATATTCGGTTGTTTATTTTGGATGATATGTTCTAGTGAACATTACCTTAAGGTTGATGGACAGCAGCCAGCGCTGCAGGCGCTCGTTGGTCCACACCATGACGTCACGCACGCAGTGCTCCGCCGCCCGGCGCCGCTCCTCCAGCGCGCGCACCGAGTACCCCACGCGCTTCAAGCACGCCACGCCGAAGTGCAGCGACGTCCTGCAAACATCACACACTCTCACATCACATACATCGGAGAAACGGGGCGCAATATCAGTACGAGACTCTCTGAGCACATCCGCAGTATGCGCAAATTAGACAGTAACACCTCGGCGGTAGCAGAGCATGCCCTTAACTCCGACGCCTCACATTATATTAGGTTTGACAAGGTGAAAGTATTGGCCCGCGAAAAGAACTTTGTGTCTCGCAAGTTTCTTGAAGCGATAGAAATCGGCCGTCGTCCTCATTTTAATAGAGATAAGGGATGGTCCCTGCCGCCTACATGGGAACCCGTACTGTCGAACGCGAAGCGGAAAAACAGCGACAAAGCCGAAGATTACGTGGTCGACGTTGTTAGTGCATTTTGTGCCCCGAATATCACATCCTATAACCCATCAGTGTCGAGCTCGTCGTCATCGTTGGCGCCCCCCGCACCCCCCGCCCTGTTAAGTCGCGCGTTGCGAGCACAGGCGCGCAGTGCGAGGCGGGCCGCGACCGCGAATTAATACCGCTCACCCTGAAGAAGGACCGACAGGTCCGAAACTTGTCGGTACAAAACACCGAGAAAAACGCGAACGTGAGTAAGGCCGTTTCATAAAAAGTTTATTGATAATGTATCACGATAATTTTAATAATTTTACTCTCACACTCATCACATCAATACAATAGCCCACCCACATACATATTGTAGGGACTTGAATGAGTTTTGTGTGCAAGCGAGATGTATGCGAGGCGCTTGCCAGTTACTGCTCACTGGCCGACATGAGCAATAGTGTGCGATAATTGTTGGGTAATTTTATTAGAATTTAATTAATTAAATTTGTTGATCCCCAGTGCAAGTTAGGACAGTCAAGTTAAGTCAGTCAGTACAGCAGTACACACGAATAATTGTATAAATTCCTAGCAGTGTTCGGTCTAGTGTCCGACAAAAAAGCCAAACGGCGTACTCCGTGGCAAAAGAGCCATCCCTAGTTGTGTTAATTTGCCATTGCCACTAGGCACTGGATGTGTAGTGGTGAGGAGACGGTACCTGTGGAAGCTGTCGACCATCTTGAGCTGCGTCCTGAGGTCCCGCTTGGTGAGGTGCTCCAGCATGCGCGCGTCCACCAGGCACTCCATGAAAGTCGTCCGGTACTGCGGCAGACCTGCAACCATACAGAATAATTTACAATTTGTGGAGCAAAATGACTCGGAGTTACCTCGGATCCTTGATTTGATTCAATCCGAAGAAACAAAAACTTTTAAAGTGTTTTTTTTTAAATAATCTAAAGAACGAACTTCGAAATGGATTTCAAAGTTCTTCTAATTCTATGAAAGAAGTTTATTAGTTACCTATTTAAGAAAGTAAGTAAGAGGTGGTGTAGCGGTACCTAGTGATGGCAGCCAGACGTTGCCGATCCACTCGTGGTTCATGTCCCCGAAGGCGAGCGCGGCGCAGGCGGTGCCGCGCGGCGCCGACGGTGACGTCAGTGACACCATCTCCTGGATGGCCAGCCGCAGCTTCAGCCGGTGCAGCGGGTTACTGATGCCTGCCAACACAAACCACACACACATTCTGTTATAAATATAACTTAGCCAAAGAGTTGTCAATATGATTATTGTTATTCGAAATAGAGCACAATAAATGAAGTAGTTAGAAATAAACATATTGGCAATAACTTTTAAGTTTAACAACAGTTAAGTAAGAAGTACTGTAAATAGACGGTTAACTATACGTAAGGAATCGTACAAAGCGAGGCTAATGAAGTGAGTAAACTCTGCGTGCTCTTCTAGGTCATGAAAGTGAGTGTTACTGTAATTTGTAATGGCCATAATACTGACCGATTTCACGCTGGATCTCCTGGTCGGAGAGCGCGGACATGATGGCGCCGGACTTGACGTTGGCGCGGCAGGCGGCCACGTACCACGCCGGCATGCCCACCCACAGCTCCAGCCACGCCACCACCGTCGGCCCGTTCCACAGCGCGAACGGTGTGCCGGCGCGCATCGCTTCACCCAACAACTCGTGCCGGTAGTCACGTTCCCTACACATACACGTACTGTGTGCTCGCAGGAAGCGGCAGAGCTCGTCAGGAGCGCAAGGCGATGCATGATCGTGCATTTGGTTGTTGTGGATGTCTAGGGATATTGCTGGTCACTTTACTATTGAGGAACCGCTTGTTATATATCATCCAACACAGAAAGAAGAAACAATGTCTACGGTCCCAAATAAGATCCTTGTAGAACTCCAGGTGGCAAACACAATAAATGTATAGTACACACAAAAAGTATATATTTTCTTACCCATGGAATAAATTATCTAACAATGAATAGATGTGACTTTGCCGTTAATTTAGTAAAATTGTAACTTACTAGAGACAATGTAGTGTTTAACTTGGTCCATTGCTTTACTCAAGTCTAAGTAAAAATCCAAACACAACGATGTTTTTTGAAGTGAAATAAAATACTGCAAGTTGGGATACGATGTGTATAAAGTTTGAACCTAGAGATATATAATAAGTTATTTTATAAAGACATTATGTAGTAATGGACGACGGTTATAAAACATGGTACTACTGACTTTGTCTTTGAACGCGCGTAGTCCTGCTGTAGAGGCGGCACGTGCTGCGGGTGGGGGGCGTGCTGCGGGTGGTGCAGGGCGAGCGAGCCCGGTGTCGGCTCCATGCCCTCGTCCGCCAGTCCCGACAGCCCGAGGGATGACGCCGATGATAGCGAACGGGGGCTTGTACCTTGTGACAGCTGGATAGAGGTCACAAACTACATCAGTCACATATAATAAAGGCGATATGACATGAACGATTTTATTTTCGTCTTCTGTTAGACTATACTTCTGTTTCACTTCATGATAAAATATATCTATATAATGTACATTGACAATAATATAGTTTGTTGACAACAATATCTTCAACTCACCGTAAGTCCAGCTTTGTCCTTCTTGCTGAAGAACCTTCCGAGTGAACTCTTGATGCCTCTCTTCTTTTGCTGGTGCATGGAAGCGATGGATACGGCGGAGGCGGCGGCGCGCGGCAGCGAGGGCGAAGCCCCGCCCGCGGATCCCGCGCCTCCCCAGCCAGACGCGCCCAAAGACAGTGACTCCTGACTCGAACTGTTAAGGGGTAGACAAAAATCAAGAAATATTACGACTAACAGATTAATGATTATTACTAGACGAAAAAAGAAAGATAACGATCTAAACAGTATAAAAGGAATTATAAATATATTACACAAGATTTTGAAATAGAAAATACTTTGCCACGCCAAGTTAACTATTATTTCACTAGCTGCCATACAAACTGACAGATATCGCCGTGATACTAACCAGCTAGATAGCAGATACACATAAAGTAGGTTCGGCAGTTGACAAGTAAGAAAATGTACTAGAAACTGTAAAATGGACAGTTGAAACACTAAACCTAGGAGCTAGTTCAGTCTGAGCACGATGACTACGACAGGCCACACGAAAGATTAGTAAGTCATACCACATACCGTCAGGTTAATGCTTCCGCAAAGGATTAGCACATAGGTTTGTTGACATTCAAAGCAGAGATTACACATAGTAATATAGTTTATTCCAACCAACACCTCTGACTCTTTATATGTTAATAAAATAATATTTTAATAGCATCATTAATGAATACATAATAAATATGACAAAACTTTTAATTAAGTAAATAAATATAAAAATACAATATACTTTTTATATTAATATTTTTACTACAATTTCTTAGACTGGTGCTTATATATTTATTTAAAAGTTATTAATTAATTTTTATTTACCTTCGGAATTGTTCAAGTATAACACGATTAGCCGACGAATAACATTTGGTAATACAAGGTAATCCCTACTAATAATATTATAAATGTGTATGTAAGTTTGTTTGTTACGCTTCCACGCGAAAACTACTCAACCGATCATCATGAAACTTTGTACACATATCCTTGGAGGTATCAGAACCAACATAGGATACTTTTTATGAAAAAAATAGTATATAAAAAGCGAAGTATGTATGTTCCCTATAGACCTATAGACTCCGAAACGGCTGGACTGATTTTACAGGGATTGTCCAGATTGGCACATTCCTGTGTTTGGTAGCGATCTAATCAACATATATAGTGGTACCCGGACGAAGCCGGGGTAATAAAAGGATTTCACTGTACGAATAAATTGTAATAAAAATATATAATTTAAATTGTGTAAATATAACCATTATATTCAGACGTTTCAAAAGTAACTGGCAGTTTGATACGGTAGCGGGTGATGTAACAGATAGGGCACAATAACTTGGTATAGTTTTGATTTAAGGCACAGCCTGTGCGGCGTGTAGCTGAACTGAGTGTCGGGACAGTCGCACCCCATGTTAGATCTCGCGGTCTTAAATCTATGTCTTAGGCTAGGGTTTGATGAACACCTGTGTATCGGGATCCTGGCGAGGCTTCCCGACATTATCGATGTCCTGGGCGGCGTGGAAGAAAACAAACGCACGGTAACGAAATATAGTCGAATTAAAATAATCTGTTAAGACTTGACATAGAAATTGATAAATGACTCTCTTACTATTGAAATAAAAAACTCAACTGACCAATAAGTAAATTAAGTTAATTAAATAGATCATAGAAAACTCACGAGTCGTAAGGTGTAGGGTAGTGCGTCCGTAGGCGGTCGCGCTCCGCGTGCAGCGCCCGCGCCGCGCGTTCCAGCCGCAGCGAGCGCGCCGTCAGTGGCGAAGCCCCGCCCTCCGCCCCACTCCCTGCGCCGCTCTCCTCGCAGAGCTGCAACTGTACCCGGTTAACGTATTTATTTACATCACATTACTCACAAAGATAATTTACATTTATAACACCCTGTTGTATTAAGTTGATGTACAAAAAAAATATAGTGTGTTAGTAATAGTGGGTAAACGAAAAAATTAAGCCAGTTTAGACAATAATATAAAAATGTAACGGTTATAAACCAACCTTTATATTAGGAAGTATATTAGTGGGTTATAAATATTAGTATTAACAAATTTAGTAAGCCTACTATTAGAAAGGTTCTTCAAAATTCTAGTCTAAGTTAATAGAGAAGTCGGTGTAATCGTGTCGTTTGATTTTAAATAGTTACCAAAATTGATTGATTGACTTGTCTAATAAATGTATAGATAACGAATTTAGATCCATTGTCAACTATCATAAGCCCAAACATAAAATATTTACATTTCAAATATTAAAAGATTGCGTGCGTCACTTCTTAGCACGTGCGAGAATTATTTCATTGTGAGAAAATAAAGTTAACAATTAAATTTATCACTAATCAGTCAATATATATAAAAAGTTGAATAAAAAACCTAAAAAATTAATAAACAACAAAAAATATTTTAAGTTCGGGTTAAAAATTGTGTAACTAAAATTATCAGAGTTTAATTGTTCACAAGATTAAATTATATTATAACAATAAAGTGTATTTCTATATCAGAGAACAAAGATAAGCGCGGCCTACATACTTTTCAACGAAGCAGTGCGGCAAATATATTTTTTATGGGAACCTGTATCAAGTGTCTTCACAATAATTAAATATAGTTCAGATATACACACTCATACATTAAATATCTAAAAGTTTAAAAAGGCAAACTCACAACTAAAGAGCTATTCAAACTGACCCCAGAGTCAGAAAAGTTAAAAAGCATTCGTAGTATAGTGTCATCGCGAAATGAAGCCACGCAAACATTGCACTTCTGTGGCAGTTTTGTGGGGTAAATGCAGGGAAGCATTCGCTTGTTACATGCTCTATCTAGAAAAAAGATACGAGGGACTGATGTGGGAAGGCTTGGTGTCGACAACCATTAAGCTAATCTAAGCTTTTCTCACATATATCGCATACAAGTGGTATAACTGATAAGCAGGTCATAGTTTTTTAGTGACTTTAAAGGGACATGTTAACAATTGTCGACGGATGCTTTCGAGCATTAGAGGCATTGTTGCGTGCGCGGGACAGAGGCAAGGCACAAAGACGACAAGCCGTGGTGGGGGCGACCGACCTGGCTGGAGGGGAGGCTCTCCGAGGAGGGCGGCGCGCGGTAGTGGTGCGCCGGCGACATGGACGCCGGCGCCTACCGACACATTAATTATATCATTTCAATATGCCGACGTATAAATTTATATAATTATTGTATACACAAAGCGTATTAAGTAAATATATATCAATGTCATGGGAAAACAGACATAAAAGTTCATTTCTTGTTTTTTTTACAAACATCCCTAAAATGCCTAATGTTAGTAAAATTCCCTTATTCATTTTTTGTACCAAAATACCCAATGTATGTATAATTTAATAAGCAATGAAGTGATAATTTGTTACTTCATTAGTTGTGTACTCATGGTCTCTATTACAAAGCATCCATTATTGTACTGTAGCGATTTTTTTAGTTGATGTCACTGTTTGCCTTGTGGCGGCATTTACAGCTACACCGGGCTCGAGGCGGCAGGGCGCAGAGGGCGCCTAGCCTAAGCCTCTGTAAGAGTAACTAAGCGCGCGGGCTCCCTACATAGAGGGAGCTTCGGCTCGGGCACTTTATTATTATAACCGGATGGGCCCCGTAGCGACGTTTACTACACCCCGTACGGAGCAAGTTTACTGTTTCGGTGTGTGTTTGAGTCGGTCCTGTGTTTTAGATTCTCAACTGGCGGCGCGGCGCTGAAGGTGAGCATTAGCTGAACCCCCGAGAGCAGGCAAGACAACGTTCCCAGGCTAGTTGTATCATAAAAGTATTTTAACAAAGGATTAACATTTTCGCTAAGCTAGCGCTGGTCGTTTTCTAAGTGTGATAGTTATAGCAACATTTGTATACTATTCTATATATATATATACAAGGCGATGTGTGTATGTACGTTCCATATGAACTCCGGAAACCGGCTATCTCCGGAACTCCGGCTTGACCGAATTCGATGAAATTTTCAGGAAAAGTTCAGATTGGGCAGCACTCCAGTGAAGTTTGTCAGCGATTGGATCAACATGATTAAAGCTACCCGAGCGAAGCCGGGGTGGATAACTAGTTTATTATAATACCTATGTAATAACGTAGCCTACAGTGGTGTAGATCGAAGTGTGATGTGTGTGGTGTCTTACGGTGATGTTAGGACTGACCGTATGGTACTTGTGGTGATGCGGTCGCGAGGGCGAGGCGGCGGGCGGCGGGGAGTCCCCGCGGCGCGACACCACGTTCATGTGCTCGTAGCTGCCCACCTGCGCCACCACCGACCTTACCACTTGCCATCGCTTGCCACACGGCCCACTATGCGTTACATTGTTACCGAGCCGACCAGATTTGATTTATCCGCATTTATTATTTTCAATTTTCGCCATTACACACTGACGGATCAGAATTCTGTCTATACAGTTTTATAAAGACACAATACGATGTAGGGTCTTTCAAGAAGCGTACTACTTCCTTAAAGGCCAGGACTCATCTGCAACTTGTCTGGTGTTGCCAATATTTTTACTTTTAAATGAAACTTTTGCCTCTTTATGCTATAAAGAAAATTGATCTACCCACCAAAAACATTATAAGTTAGCGAACCTTAAAAAGTTACAAAAATTATTTAATTATTAATTTACTAAGTGTTGTCCTGGATGTTCGAATTTTTTATATACTGTTATATATGTCGGGAAGAGTCTTTAAACAGACAAATATCTGTACTATATAAAATGCACGGTGTTCTGGTAACAATGCAACTCACAGTTTATACATTAGTAATGAATAGTTTATACATCGCCGCATACCACTGTCAGCTTGTCATAGTAATATGTCAATTAATAGACACAGATAAGACATAGTATGTTAGAACTATGAAATTGACAGTGGTAATAAAGCTAAGAAACCTTTACCAATGGAAATTAGTCATATAACCTAGAGACAGCAGTAGAATGTAATAACCAAACCAGAAGTCCTGCAAATAGCCCATTACCATATTTTTTTATAAATGCACAATAATTATTCATTCCGTTTATTCGCAAAATGTTTTAACAGTCTGCAAATTAAGAAAATGTTCTGTTTAAAGCCACATGATACTAAAACCCCTCTGTAACACAATCCTAAAACCACCCTGTCTTAACTAAACTTTCACTTGGCAGTCTTACTGTAAGACGATTGACCAGTAATGTCTTGTTAACCTCAGATCCGGGTCCAGCTTGACAAACCGTGGTACCCAGCCCGGGCCGCAGTTTCAGGTTCACAATCATTAGATATTTCGTTGTCTGATTTAGTTTTAGCCTTAAAAAGCTGGAGAGCGGGGCGTCATTATCAAGTTTCAAACCCGGTGTGAAAATATGGTAGGTCCGGGGCTGCTTTAGTTAATACTAAATGACATGTGTATGATTTGTTTTCAGGGAATATCCTACACACACTGTCAAAGTTGGTAAAGTTCTTGGTTACTCCATATTTTATGCAGGTTAGCATTTTAACAGTTCTTATGAGTTGATCTGATATCTGTACTTTAGCTGGTCCAAGCCAGTTTTCCTTATCGCCTGCACTATGTAACATGTCCTCACCCTGGACTCTAGCTCCTCTGCACGCGCCTCCGTGGTCTGCTTCTCCTCCTGGATGAGACGGATCTCGGTGTTGATGGCGTCCAGCTGCTCCTGCAGCATCAGCGCCAGCGCCGCCGCGTCCGTGTGTCCGCCCTCGACGCCGCCGTCAGATTCATCGTTCTGAAAATGTTAAGTCATTTGTCATTTACAATATACATATATAAGTATATGTTTCAAACGGGACAGAAATATCCAGGTCATGGTGCAACTTGTATAACTTGCGGGCAAGTAAATATATCTACTCAAGGCAACTATTTCATTTATTCTTTTTCTCAATTGATGTATTTAACCAAGTCAATCCCCCCCCACCCCCCCCCTGCACCACGCAGCTTTATCATGTACTGATATAGTTATGCGATAGGCTCGTAGCGTTAGTTGGTAATATATTATTATTTCTAGAAATCAGATTAGTTACATAATAAAGAAAGGCGTGTTAAAAGTAGCTGTATATATATATGTAAGAGCATGAATGTAAAGCGAAAGACGGGCTGTGTAGTCTCTGTTATTGGTTGCGATTTATTTATAGTAAGCGTGTGACGTCATAGTAACCTCGGCGTCGCTGGACACGTCGTACGCCTGCTGCGCGGCGGCCAGCGCGTGCGCCTGCTGCAACTTCTCCCACGACCCCTCCAGCTGCAACCGTACAACTCACTCTTGACACGTATCAGCGACAAATCAAACTATCACCAGAAACCACCGAGTTAATATAACCAGTGTTAAGAATTATCTTCAAAGACAAGTGAGTAGATTAAATGCGTAAAGTTCAGCACTCGTGTCTCCAGAGGGAAACCTGTGAGATGCAATGTGTATCCTACGGCTGTCTGAAGAAGTTGTGTTGTTAAGTTGCAGGATAAGGATCAATTATCAAACTTATCTTCATTACAATACGATTCATTTTGGTTTATGAAAGAGGTACTACAACTTCACTAGCTTCTCCCGTAGCAAGAAAAGCTTTAGTTTATCAGTAGGCGGCTAAGGTTATTTGTGTTTTGACTCTTATTCGATCAGGTACAAAGCTCACTTTGGGCTGGAAGATGGGCACCGGCGGCTGCGGCGCGCCGGGCGACAGCGAGCGCGTCAGTGCGTCCGTCTGCTGGATGTTGAACGCGATCTCCTGCTGCAGCATCTGACGCTTCAGCTGCAATAACACAATAACCGATAGCTACCCCATTATTTATACAATTATCGCTATCCATTTCTCGTCTCGAGTTTACCGAGTCCAGGACTTTGTCTTTCTTTCGAGGCTTCCGATACTGAAACTTGGCAAAACGACGTGATAACAGGTAAATGATTGTGTGTAACCTAAAAAAAACGTTATAGTGGAGAGCACCAGATGGCAGCTCTGTGGCGATCAGTGTGAGAGATGTACGTCCATCTGTGGAATAGAGGCTTCACCACGTCTTGGTTCATTAACCTTACAACAAGACTAAAGCACCAACAGCTTGATTCAGAGGAATTTAAAACGACCAGAGTGAGGATAATGTTTAAAGTGTCGAATTTTCCAATAGTAGAAGTTTAAAGTACAATGGTTGGTGTATTTGAATGTGAACTACCTGTTCAGTCTCCATACGCCACTTGGCCAACTCCTTCAGGATCTCCTGCTTTTCAGCCAGTAGCTCGTCCGCGTACTTCCTCGTCTTCTCCAGCTCTTGAGTCAACGCGTTCTTCTCGTCCAGCGAGTGCATCCGCTCCTTTAGATGCACTTGTAACCTGTCAATATATGTATTTTCATTTTAATAGAATAAATGTGAACAACAAAATAAGCACTTAAATTTAGGGTCAGGATGCTAACGTCATTTTATAGAGGCACGGAACTCACGTCCACCTAAAGACCATCCATAATTTTTGGACACAAATAATAAATAGTTGAAGAGTGTGCTGTGCTACCTTTCGTTGGACTCGGACAACAGCTTGTCGACGGTGGCGGAGAGGCGCGTGTTGTGCTCCTCGTTCATGCGCAGGCGCTGGTTGAGCCGCATCAGCTCGGCGTTCTTCTCCTCCACGCTCGCCTCCAGCCGCTGGATCCTGTCCTCCGCGGAGCCGTGACGCTCCTGCGCCTGACATAATGCGGACAGAGCTTTGCGTTTCATTACTACATACATATGTTATATAAATTTTAAACATTTGTCCACCCTTAAGTGCCAATTAAATTATTTATTAACAAATGAACACAATATGTCTGAACCTAGAACCTAGAACCGAGTTCAATTACATATTCTTGGACATCTAGATTACTGTCACGACAAATAGTTACACATACAAGTTTTATTATAAGACAAAACCAACAGACAGAATGTCAAAGGAATAAATATGAACAAATTATAACTTTAATGTGATATTTTATAGCAGATGAAACAAACGAGCAAACAGTTACTCGACATCAAGTGGCCGCTACCAATAGGCATCTAGAACAAGAATGAGTTGCAGATGCATTGCCTACCTTTATATGACAAAGGGAATAAAAAGAATAAAGGATAACCCCTTTTAATATCCCCGTCAAATTTCTATACCTTTTCTTCCTATCCTTGCCTTATTAGGAAAGGATACTAGGATTAGGGCTCTGCCAGCTCACTTAGACAGACAGTCAGACAAAACGCTCTACTTACTACCTGTCTTCTGTGGGATCGCGACATTTCACCGAGCGCCCCATTCATGCAAAGTTCGTAGTTGTTGTGGGCTCAACCATTGTGATTTTTCACACTCTTGCTGTTGCAAAGCTCCAGAAAGATACATTGCCAATGATATATAACAGTTTACATTCCCTGCATGGAACGGAGGTAGACAGAAAAAGAAAACTCGCACTTGATGAGTTTATGGTTTACACTTAGATAACTTTAATCTTTTAATGTAAAAACAATAGCTTGGTTTAAAATATGAGTGCAGTTAATGCTTCAAACTGAAGCCCGTTAACGATAAAGCAAATGAGACATGAACAATGAACCTTTAAATTAATAAAGTCCACAATTACACAACGCCAATAAATTACATGACAGTGAATATACCTGACTGAGTGCCTCCATCCTGGCCTTGAGTTGCTCTTCCATCTCGGGCAGGGAAGACATCTGCGCCAACTTCTGCGTGGACAGTTCCAGCTTCTCCTCGATAGCGGCTATCTTCTCTTCTTGCAGCTGTTGGGAATTATTTACATGTGTCATGGCGGTGAAATGGTGATACATGGTTTTCATTGTGACTGCATGAACAGCTTTCCAATCGAGGGATCGGTATTTTTTTTATAAAGCTAAAGCAATTGTTTGGGACTAAATGGACTTGTTATTTGTTGTTGTTTAAACAACGTAAGGACGTTGTTTTTCGAATTAAACGACAAAACACACGATTTTGATATTTCTCTAATGAAAGTCGAATGACGAGTCTTTATATGATCGAGGCGGCCTGCTCCCGGCAGTGGCGCGGTCTGTCTGTGTGTATACCTTGAGCTGCGCCTGCTTGTGCTGCAACTCCTGCTCGAGCTTCTCGTTTAGGTCGTGCAGGGAGGTGGACTCGCGCTGCGCGTTAAGGTACCGCTTCTCTAGAGTCGCTATCCTCTCCTCCTGAAAGAAAATTTCATTACCTCATTGACGAATTTCTTGGACGGAAATTGGCTCTATCTCTGCAATAAAAGCAATAATTTTAAAAATAACATTAGAAAAATCCGGCTCGAAGGACCAATTTAGTAATTAACTGTTAAAACCCTACACATATAATTCTATGTACAGGCTATGTCTTATTTGGACTGCAGTGCGTATACTTAAGACTCATAAGCAATTTCATAATTTGGTACTAATAGAGAATAACTCCGAGATGAATTCTATAAAGCAAACATGTTTTAGGGTTTTTGTTTCCGACTACTGTTGATTTATAAACAAAAATACCTGGTCTTCCTTTTGCGCGACATTCTCTCTCAAGTCCCGCTGCAGTTTGGCGCATTCCTCCTGTTTCTTGGTGAGTTCCTTTTCCCCTTTCGAGACCCTATCCTCCAGTTCCGTCACCTTGTTGTTGAGCTCGGCCACGCGTCGCTGCCACGAGCTGAGCTCTGCTGACTGGTGATCAATATTGTCAGGTCGCGTTATATTCAGGGGTAAGAGAATTGTATGCAGTAATCGGACTAAGAAACAAATTACAATGCTTGTGTGTGGGTGATAGTTACTGAATACTGTTATTTCACCTTCCTCGAATAATTTATTAGAAAGTTATACTATATCATTAAAAAACAAACCATTTTAGTATATTAATATGATTTAGTGGTTTATAAAATACATATATAAAAATAAATGTTCCATGTATTTATGTAAATGTACTTGCTTAATGTTTTATATGGTAAGATATGTGATAGTGGTGATAAATATATATATATATATATATATATATATATATATACATATATATATATATATATATATAAATAAACAAAACCATGCAAGATTTATAATTATAATATTAATATAAACATTAACAGGCCTTCCAGACAAAACACTCTGAACCCTTACTTTGTCTACATAATTTTAAGTAAGACTTGTTTGAATACAATAGTTTATATTTAACATATAGTGAAACTGTACTGTAATATTTGCTATACTATATCCAAGCATACATACATATGTCATATCTATTTAAAATCTATTTCATGACACAATAATGCTTTTAGTGAAATAAAGAAGTGCAATAAAGTAACGGTTTATTTTTTATCAGTGGCTGTAATTACGCCCAGTTATTGCCTTTAAACAGGCGAAGAACTTCAATCTTTATTGTCAACATCAATATGCATAAAGTAAATCATGCATATGTTTGTAGAATATTGGCCATAACCAGTGAAAATGTTCAGCCATTTTTAGTATGTTTCCCTACTGCAGTGACACAGGCCTGCTCTCCGAGAGTGGGAGGCCATAATCGACCACGCTGGCCCAGTGCGGGTGAAATGCCACATGTATCCCAATTTGGTGGTTCTAGGTTTCCTCACGATGTTTTCCTTCATCGTTTTTCGAGGAGTGGTGATGAAAATAAATTATACAAAGTAAAGCGCCTGTCTGTCTGTACGTAAGTCGGGGCCTATACCACTGGACCACCACTGCTCATACATACAAGTACCATATTGTATATATATGCATATTCTTTAAAAGCGTTAATTATTAAAACTAGTAAACAAACAATAAGTAACAAAGGTCTCGCTTTCACCTATGCGGTGCCCGCATAAAACATGACACAGCCAAAACTCACAACTTTGTCACACAAGGTATCATAGCAACCAATAGATATAACGTTATCAATATCAGCTCTGAGAGTAATGATCTTGAGATGGTGCATCCGACTATATCTGACCTGCTTGGCGATCGTATTTTGTAGCTCAGTGAGTTTCTTGTTGCTTTCCAATTCGCCGTTAACACTACTTTGCTCCTGCGCACACCGAAACAAACAAAAACACAAAAATTAAAGTGATCATGCCCAACTAAAAAGTTACAGTTCTCAGTGGCGTAACGTTATTGTTTAAATACTATTAATGGGAGATTTAATAGTTTATATATATATCTGGTGTATGACAGATTAAATTAGTAATTTACGTTTATCAATCGTTTCAAAATTAATTAAAAATATAAATGAAAAATAATATTCGATTTTTAAAAATTATCAGAACTATTTTCGTATTTTAATTGAAAGCCTCTGTAGGTACTTACACTATGTATGTCAAAACGACCGCAAAACACAACCTAAAGTTGAATCAACATATGCTTCGTGCAGACTTTAGCTTTTTGATTTAAACAATAAAATGTTAGTACATTACGCCATTGAGTTTCTTAGACCATGTCTTTAACTAAATTGGTATAAGACTCGTTGAATTTATCACAGCGCGTAGGTAAATGTTCTGTAATAACGCCTTTGCTATTTAGAGAAAGACATGGCCATAAACAATAATTGTAAGACAAAAAAACTATAACAATTCCGCACAATTACCATTCACAAAGCATCTAAACAATTTTAAAACTATTAAATTTATATTATTACATGTAAATATTAAAATCGCCAATTTATTCAGTAGTATTGGGGTACAGTGTGAATGTATTGTGTGTATTAAAATTGTGTAAACAAATCTAATAATAATAAAACACGTGCATACACCGTCGAGACGCGAGTATAGTAACTCGTAGTTAGAATTGCGTAACTTCAAAGAAATGGGTTCGAATATTGTAATCATATATTGTCGTGAACTCTCTCCTTGCTCCTCTCTTAAAATAGGTAACTGAATGTTACCATCTAAATAAGGTGACGTGCTTGTTTTATAATAAGTATTTAAATAAATTCAACTAATGCTAATTAAATGACTGCTATTTACTTTTGTCGTACCTTAGTTGCTGTTTGTATCGTACGTTAGTCCTTACTTCCGTCGTAATTTAGTCATTGGTTTTGTCTTACATTACTTAGTCTTTGCTTCTGTCGTACCTTAGCCTTTATCTCTGTCGTGCCTTAGTATTTACTTTTGTCGTACCTTAGTTGTTGTTTATGTCGTACTTTAGTCTTTACTTCTGCCTTACTTAGTCTTTACTCCTATCGTACCTTAGTCTGCTGCTGTTCACCGTTCTGCTCGGGCGAGCCGCTCACGCTTCCGTTCTCCTTCGGCTTCTCACTCTCTTGCGCGCTCGACGATTTATACTGCTGTAACTGATGGTAATACCATATATGGTAAATGACTACTGGTTCAACAATCATTTTATTACGGCGGTAATACAACAAATGTGTCAAGAAATAATAGTATAGTTATTATTAAAGTAAGACGCTTACTTCCTCTTTGGTTAAAGCTAGCTCTTCTTCTAACGCCGTGTTCCTCTCTAGCGCAACACGAAGCCTTTCCCGGACCTGCAATTCAAATTAACTTTTTATTATTTCTTAATTTCTTTCGCAACCAGAATTTATTTTTGAGTTTACCATTACGTAATTGTTAGGAATTGTGAACAAATCAATGATATTTGCAAAATTATTTTTTAATAGTAGAAATATAAATAAGTCATTTTGTGCTTGATGGTAAGAAGCCTTTTAGTTTATTAATATGGCCGTCGATGCAGAGGAGCTGTGGGTTATACCTTTTCGTCGAGGGCCTTGTGGTGCTCGAAGAGGCTCTTGAGGGCCTTGAGCACCTCGACCTCTGAGGAGACGCCAGACTGTGCGGCCGCCTGTCGCTTCACCACTGTCATGCGCAGCGACCGCTCGTGCCGCGACACCAGACATTCTAGGTGCTCCAATAGTAACTGCAAACAATACGAACTTTATAAAATATACCTACATTATGGATGACCCCTGATCCTCTCACATTAAAGGTCGGCAAACGCAGCTGCGACTTGCGATTTGCTTGTTGCGGATATCCATGGGTAAGGTTCACGTCAGGTGAAACGGTTGTTGCCCACCTTATTATCACCTTAAAAAAAAACTCATGTGCATTTTTTGTATCGACTTGGTCCTTTCTATTTCTATTTTTTTTGTACTTTTTTGTTGTTTTTTTATACCTTGAACAAATTGATCAGATACAGATGAGATCGTAAGATTGAAACTTATAAATATATAAGTGGAAAACTAAAAAGGCGCGGCGGTGTGATATAAGAAGCCAATATACTTTGAAAAACTGGAAATTACGTCGAAATATGAGCCGTAAATTTGGTGCACGAAATAAAAGTTCACGGCGAGGCCTATTGGCCTTATAAATAAAGTTTTATTGCGCGGCACGGTGGCACGCTTTACCAAATTGTTTGTTTTTCGCAGAGCACTTAATATTTAGACGAGACCTCGAAAAACTTAAGACCTTAACAACTCTGGGCATATGTTTTAAGTTGTTTGAAATGTGTAGGAATTTTCTTAAAGGACATGTTCCCATAAGAGTTAAATGAAACATGGTTACACACGCGCGTCTTCTCGATACATACACTTATGCTAAACAAGCAATGTTCCAAGGTAAACCCTGATTGAGGTCTTCTGGATCTCAGGAAGTCTTTGTTGTTGCATGAATGGTTAAATATATAATCATTACTTATAGTTCTTAGGTTCTATGCATTTTTACATATGCTATGTCTTCATAAAATAATGATGGAGGTTTCAGGAAAGCAAGTGGAGTTGCTATCGAGTGACTCACCTTGAGAAATGAAAAATCTTGCACCTACTCGTATAATGTCGTTGGAATTAATATATTTTAGACAATATACCAATAGCAAGACCAAGAGACGCCTAAAGGCATTCGAAATGTGATGCTATCGTCGTATGCTCCGTACTAGTGGAACACAGAAATTGAGAAACGACATCGTCCTCCAGCGCGTGGGTCTGACCCGGAGACTCGTGCACACCGTCAGGAAGCGCAAAGTAAAATACCTCGACCACGTGCTTCGGCATGATAGGTACAAGCCGCTGCAGCTAATAATGGACAAGATAGCAGGGAAGCGACGCGCTGGACTCAGGAACAAGTCGTGGCTACGAAGCATACGAGAATGGACGGGGATTATTCAGCCGAAGAATTGTTTCGCCTCGCAAATAATACGGACATTTGCAAGGTTAGCGGCCAACCTTCAGCACTAGAAGACAATATAAGAGCGGTATAAATACTAGGAATATTTACCGTGCAGTGGGCGTGGCGTTAAGAGGTTTCCACACAACGCAAATATTTGTAACGCTCTCGGGACGCGGAAATGTTTAGTCGCAAATGTTACGCGCGTGATTGCGCCGCGTGCGAGTGCATTAAGACGTTCGTGGACCAGCTTTAATTGAAATGCAACGAACATTTAGGAACACTTGAAACAACAACTTTAATACGCTCGAAATACTTTAACTGCAAATTTTTATTATTGTAGCAGTAAGCAGATTAATTACCTACCTACAAGTCTATTAATGGAAAAGATAAACTTGTAAATAAACATTTTTCTTCACCTAAAAATTCAATTGCTCAAATTTACTGACCCTTGTGAAACCGACTAAATGTTGAATTGACTGAAGTTTTTTGTTAGAAATCTGCTCATTATAAATTCATCTGTAGCCACCGAGGGTTCAGCTTCCAGTTTACGACTGCGTATTCACAATTCATGGCCTTGTGCATGGGTTATTTCCTATTCACAGTTTAACAGATTTTCATTAAATTTCAAGTTTGTTATTCGAAAATAGGGATTCGTGCGTACAAATAGGGATTCGTGCGTACAAATAGGGATTCGTGCGTACAAATAGATGTAAAAAAACTGATTTTTCAATCAAACATAATAGATGTTTCTCCAAGAGAAATGAGTTTCACGATGTCCATTAAATTATCTCGCTCTGTACGTATATTATACTACAAGAATTTTTTGAAACGACGAAATATTTACTTTAAACGTTAAGTTATTAAATAAACGCATTCTTAGTCCTAGAAGTCCACATTGGTATTGATTTTTGTTTATAATAGTGGATGCGTATCTCTTTCTTTTATGTTATAAGGTGGCAAACGATCTTGCGGATCACCTTAAGTGAACGCTAACCATAGACATCCGCAACAGGCAAATGTGTTGCAGATGCGTTGCCTACCTTTGATGGACGGAGGAGGGCATAGACAGGAAAAAGGATATTTCCTTTTCTCCATTAACCCCTCCCCGTCCAATCCTCTTCCTTTTCACATCCTATCCTTATGAGGAAAGGGTGGGAAGAGGTAGAGGACAGAAATTAGGCCTCCGGCACCTCACTCATCAGACGAAACGCAGAGTACTTCTACTTCACGCCTGTTTTCTATGAGGTCGTGGTATTTCACCGGTCGAGCCGGCCAATTCGTGCAACAGATGTTGTTGCGGGCTCTACCATTGTTAAAATCTCAGTGACGAAAATAAGGCAGAACCTCTTTTGTTATACCTTTAAGATGGTTGCAGGTATAAAGGATGTAACGCTGTCGGATGACGTTGTAAGAACCACCTACCCTTGTATTGTTTCTCTCCGCTTTGAGTTCGGAGATCTCTTCCTCTCTCTCCAGCAGCTGCTCGCGCGCCTGGTTCAACTCTTTCGTGAGAGTCGCAAATTCCTGCAGAGAAGAAAAACTCAATCAGTACTGTGATATATTTATAAAAAAAAATGCACCGAAAGATTGAAAAAAAAATATGGGGGTAATCCATAAATTACGTGTAGTGATTAGTAAGATTTCGATTCGTTCGATTTGCATTCCACAGCTCACCGGTCGGTGCCTGTGCCTATACAGTGCCAAACTGAACAATAAGTACTACAGAAGTAAGTAATTGCATTACTTTAAAAAAATCCTCTGCCCAATTACTGGACTACTGTACTTTGTTAAAAAAATATTGAATATACAGTGAGAAATAATTATTTCTATTTTTATCATGTCCCAGCTTCTGACACGTCTCTTGGGTAATCGCGAAGCACATCCGTTCTGATTTGACGGACAAGTGCACACATTTCGTTGAAACGAAGGTTTTTGTAACCAGGAAAAGGCTTACGCTGGTAATACTTTAAAAATCGTGGAGGCTGTGTGAAGTGCGATGAAAAAATGTATAATATAAAAAGCGAAGTATGTATGTACAGACCTATAGACTCTGAAACGGCTGGACCGATTTCGTTGAAATTTACAGGGATTGTCTAGATTGGCACACAGGAAGTGTTTGGTAGCGATCGGATCAACATAATTAGTGGTACCCGGGCGAAGTCGGGCGGGTCACTAGTATTATATATATGATATTGTTTTAATCGTCGAAACAACTTAAACGTAAGCCCTCAACAATCATTCATCATTTTTCAACAAAAAATCTAAGCAGCAAGGAAAACACAAAGCCAACGATTTACTAAAGTAGCAAAATAAAGATTGAAGGAAGGCTCTGCCCCGCTCTAGTCAGTGCTCACGCGACTCGAGTACACTCTGATGTGGCGCAGGCTTTATCTGATGCCTGCATACGTTCAGAGAACGTGTTGAAAGACACTTCCTTTGTCATCAGTTATTAGCAGGTCCAAGCTATTATTGGGCACTGTCCTCAGATCACTTTACCTAGTTTCAGAAAGTAAAATCTGTTTGTTTAATGCAAAGTGTATTTAAGGTTCCCTTTTTTCTATATCGCATTTAACTAATAAGGGAAGTGCGGCTTAAAAGTAGATGTGACTAGAATTGAGAAAGGTATGCTTCGGTGGTTCGGGCGTGTTGACAAGATGAACGAAGAGAGAGTAACGAAACAAATTTATGTTGCAAAAGTGAGTGGCAGCGTTGGCAGGGGACGTCCAAGGAGAACTTATATCGATCAGATCAAACCTCGTAGAAGAAGTAAGACAGGTGAGCCACACCTCAAATGGACATCTATGATCTCTGCTTACTCCTCTAGGTTACGGGCACGCATATTATCATATGGATATGTGGTTTGATGGAAGTAGACTGGCATGTGTGGCCTTCTTGGGTCTCTGATTAGCAAATTATATACATTTAACTTTCGTCTATTCTATAATTATAAGGCATTTTGATAGAAAATAATTAAGGTGACAATTTGCCGATGTGTCATTGAAAGCGTAAAGCAATCAAGTAACAGTGCTCGCGGGAATCTTAATAAGGTAGCTGGAACTTTGTTGGCAGGCGGTCGCCGGACGTGTCCCGCCTCCAGAACGGCCTGTCACAAAGCCTCAGTGAAAGTGTATGTGCGGGTTGGAACATACTACTTCAGTGACAGAAGTGGAATAAGTGATCATGAGCGGTGTACATGTTTAAATATCAATGTATGATCTTGTAAGACAAAAAAATCAGCTTCGGTCAATGTCGGAATATATGTTTTATAGATTAAATTAACTTAATCTAAACATACAGAGAAACTGTTACAAAAAACTCCTCATGTTATAAAAAAACATTTTTATTACTAATATAACTTAGTTAATTTTTTTTTAATATATTATATATGACTTTTTACATAAAAGACGGGAAAAAAGGAACTATCTTTTAAGTTGAACAAAATTACACATAGTGGCCAAATTTAAAAGTAACGAATATTTTAGGTAATATGCTTACACATCGGATTACATTTTTGGAGTGTTAGTAAGGATCCCTAATTTTTTTGAAAGCCTATGTCACCCGGGGATAGTGTAGCTTCGCAATAGTAAAATAATATTTCAAATCGGTTCAGTACTTTCGGATCCTATTCAATGCAAACAGACAATCCAATCTTTCATCATTACATTAGTATAGATTTAAAATATATTTTATCATTATCTGCCTATAGTTGTAAAATAACTCCAAACAAGTATTTAAGTGACGATGTATATAATATATATAATATACAAACAAATAACATATCATATACTGTACAATACATATCCCACTGTATATGTACCTGCAACTCTTTCTCAGTAACAACCTAGTTCCATTCATTGTCCGTCCTGGCACGTAACCTATTGACAGAACAAGAATGTGCGCTGGGCCGGAGGGCGGGACTTTGTTCTCACGGCACGAGCTCCTACGACACGGGAAATGTTAATATTTAACGCGAAGACTGAACAAGGAGGAATTCCAATGTGTCGATGTAACTTAGACAAAACTCGTCCAGTATTTAAAGTCTAGCTGAATGTAAGAATGAGATTATAAAACTACAAGTGTAGCGTTTACTTATGTCTAAGCGTTTAATAAAGGTTTAGAAGAAACCGGCAAGTGCGAGTCGGACTCGCGCACGAAGTGTTCCGTACCATTATCTATAGAAACGACAAAAAAATATGTCTGCTGTAGGGGAGCCCCCATAAATATTTATTTTATTGTTTTCTTGTATTTGTTGTTAAATCGGCAACAGAAATATAACATCTGTGAAAGTTACAACTGTCTATCACGGTTCATGAGATACAGCCTGGCGACAGACAAGGCAGACAGATGGACGGACAGCGAAGTCTTAGTAATAGGGTACCATTTTACCCTTTTGGGTACGGAACCCTAAAACTAAGAAATTATTGGGCTGTTTGTCTTGTGCTGATGTTTAAAATACCGTATTAGTAACAATACTAAAGGGACGTTAATTCAAAACTGCTATTCAAATATTGAAGTCATCCATCAGACCAACGCTACCAAAAAAGAGGCAAAGGTTTTGGCGTTACAGTATTGGAGTGGGAAAAGTCGCACAAAACGGGAAATACTTTCCGTCAATGGTAAGTCTATTCAATTCTAAGTCATCGTATATTTATGTCATGACTTTATCAGTCTAAATTATTTTAATATTAAAATCTCTAGCGCTGTTTATGTAATACACAAGGTTGAAATAAAAATAAAGCTACGTAACATCTAAGGGGCAATAGGTTTCTATTACGCTCCCGGCGGCGGGCGAGGCGTGTCTGCGCCGCAAGATGGCGCCCCACGGGGCGAGCTAACGTTGCATTGACAGAATTACGAGCGGCATTGTTCACGATATTTTGCCCTGTGTCCTGTATTGTCATGGACTTAGATGTTATATTGTTTATTGGTTGTCTTATTTCTATTCCGTTATTATGAATTGGTTACAAATTGGAATTTCCCTGGATCAATACACTTAATTCCTCATCATCCCCGTGCCCCGTCTCCATTTTATGTAGCGTCGCGTTATGTATCTCATCATGTTTTCTTCTTCTCAGAATGACTTCAGCAGTCACGCCATCTATCCATCTGTCGTCAGGCCTACCCCTATCGAATAATCCACTTTCATATCTAAATTTATCCGTAAATTTATTTTTTACAACTTCTAATATTAAACTAATAAATGTGTGTGAAGTCATTGTGCAATTAATTTGTTGACACGGCAGGTTGACTAAAAGATACTAGTGTATTGACAGTACTATGATTTTCTAAATATTGTTATTTAATTGTAATTGTGGTTAATAATAAAAATATAATATATATTGGTATGTTTCCCCACTGGACACATACCTCCTCTCCGAGAGAGGGTTGGGGCCGTAATTCACCACGCTGGCCCAGTGCGGGTTGGCGGATGTCACATGTATTCGATATGGTATTTCTAAGACAAGTCGGTTTCTTCACGATGTTTTTGGAGCAGTGGTGATGAAATAAATTAATGAAAGTTTATTTATAAAATGATCTTAAATTATTTATAACATTAACAATAATTAAAGTTACGATTTGCAAATAGAATTCCTTAATAAAAAACGTAACCTGAGTATTATTTATACATCTTAAATATCGATATACGAAAATAAATAAATGTAAAACACTATAGATCTTACACGCGCGTTGCACTTTTTCAATCGGTCTATTGATTTTGTGTTCGTACTGTGTCCATTAGAACGTAAATAACTTAATGAAATTAAGCTATGCCGCATGCAATTTGCACTCAAATTCACTTAATACAGCTGAGTTCTTGGCGCAAGCTTAGCGCAGACTCCGGTAATAATTTGACAGCGGTCAATCTGTCTTGTGGTGCAGAAATCTGTATCGCCAAGTTGGTTACTGGATTCTGAAACTAAATAATAATAGAACAGTCATTTTGTCCAACAACTTACGTGCTTTATAGGTTATAACAAATCAATTTTATAAGGTTTGTACGAGACGGGATTCTTACCACGATTAGCCTTTGTTTTGCGCAGGGAGAAATCGAACAGTAGTAGTGGTCGCAGAATTTGAAATAAGGTAGATCGATACCTATAATATTTTTTCGCACTACCGCATAACTCCAGTCAGCCCGTGATCATGGCGCTTGGAACTGTGCCGAAATAGGAGCTCAAAAAGTTAAATCGTGGTAAGAATCCCGTCTCTTACAAACCTTATAATTAGTAATTTTATATAAGACCTCTCACCGCAAACATTATTCTAAGGGACGCGTGATGAAATCGAACGGAATAAGTTTTCGCTTACCCCCCCTCCGCCGAGCCTTCACTTCATCCTCAGTCAATATCTTCAGAGAGGCTTCGCTCGGCGTCAACTTATCATGTTTTCATTCAATTACTTGACGCGATTATGTTTATTCAAAGGAAATCTATTACATTGTTTACTTTACACCGACTCGTCTTTCACTCGATAGATAATCGAAAGCTTTACGTAACAACTGTAACAAAAGTGTTCAGTTTAGAATCAAAATTTGTTACACTTTTCGTTTAACTTATCGAATTATCTCATTTTACGTAAGGAAATTGTAAATGTGAAGAGATGGGCTAAGTATTTTTATAAAAAATAAGTTAATTTTGAAGATTTATTTGTTAAGAGTTGTACTGTTCAACAACTTCATGGTACTACTGCCTTCCAGCAAGCTAGATAAATTGATCCCACGTGTACTGTTTTTACAGGACTTGTATGATACTGCGAATCGAATAAGCCAAGTATGTCTGTAATTTTATTTCAATGCGGGTTTAATTTACCTACTATACCTTTTACCCATATGATATGAAAGGTAAATCATAAATTTATAAATCTTGAAATCATTATGTAGACATGATAAGCTGCAATGATTTCTACATTTATAAATCTAGAAATCATTATATAGACATTTTAACCTGTAATGATTTCTACATTTATAAATCTAGAAATCATTATGTAGACATTTTAACCTGCAATGATTTCTACATTTATAAATCTAGAAATCATTATGTAGACATGATAAGCTGCAATGATTTCTACATTTATAAATCTAGAAATCATTATGTAGACATTTTAACCTGTAATGATTTCTACATTTATAAATCTAGAAATCATTATGTAGACATTTTAACCTGCAATGATTTCTACATTTATAAATCTAGAAATCATTATGTAGACATGATAAGCTGCAATGATTTCTAAATTTATAAATCTAGAAATCATTATGTAGACATTTTAACCTGCAATGATATCTACATTTATAAATCTAGAAATAATTATGTAGACATTTTAACCTGCAATGATTTCTAAATTTATAAATCTAGAAATCATTATGTAGACATTTTAACCTGCAATGATATCTACATTTATAAATCTAGAAATCATTATGTAGACATTTTAACCTGCAATGATTTCTACATTTATAAATCTAGAAATCATTATGTAGACGCGATAAGCTGCAATGATTTCTACATTTATAAATCTAGAAATCATTATGTAGACATTTTAACCTGCAATGATTTCTACATTTATAAATCTAGAAATCATTATGTAGACATTTTAACCTGCAATGATATCTACATTTATAAATCTAGAAATCATTATGTAGACATTTTAACCTGCAATGATTTCTACATTTATAAATCTAGAAATCATTATGTAGACGCGATAAGCTGCAATGATTTCTACATTTATAAATCTAGAAATCATTATGTAGACATTTTAACCTGCAATGATTTCTACATTTATAAATCTAGAAATCATTATGTAGACATTTTAACCTGCAATGATATCTACATTTATAAATCTAGAAATAATTATGTAGACATTTTAACCTGCAATGATTTCTAAATTTATAAATCTAGAAATCATTATGTAGACATTTTAACCTGCAATGATATCTACATTTATAAATCTAGAAATCATTATGTAGACATTTTAACCTGCAATGATTTCTACATTTATAAATCTAGAAATCATTATGTAGACGCGATAAGCTGCAATGATTTCTACATTTATAAATCTAGAAATCATTATGTAGACATTTTAACCTGCAATGATTTCTACATTTATAAATCTAGAAATCATTATGTAGACATTTTAACCTGCAATGATATCTACATTTATAAATCTAGAAATCATTATGTAGACATTTTAACCTGCAATGATTTCTACATTTATAAATCTAGAAATCATTATGTAGACGCGATAAGCTGCAATGATTTCTACATTTATAAATCTAGAAATCATTATGTAGACATTTTAACCTGCAATGATTTCTACATTTATAAATCTAGAAATCATTATGTAGACGCGATAAGCTGCAATGATTTCTACATTTATAAATCTAGAAATCATTATGTAGACGCGATAAGCTGCAATGATTTCTACATTTATAAATCTAGAAATCATTATGTAGACGCGATAAGCTGCAATGATTTCTAAATTTCTAAATCTAGAAATCATTTTGTAGACATTTTAACCTGCAACGATTTCAACATTTATAAATCTAGAAATCATTATGTAGACGCGATAAGCTGCAATGATTTCTAAATTTCTAAATCTAGAAATCATTTTGTAGACATTTTAACCTGCAACGATTTCAACATTTATAAATCTAGAAATCATTATGTAGACGCGATAAGCTGCAATGATTTCTACATTTATAAATCTAGAAATCATTATGTAGACATGATAAGCTGCAATGATTTCTAAATTTCTAAATCTAGAAATCATTTTGTAGACATTTTAACCTGCAACGATTTCAACATTTATAAATCTAGAAGCGATACAGATTCTTCTTTTTAATCCCCGTCTATTCTAATCAGGACAAAAGAAAATGAATTTTCTTCTATTGTACATAGAAGGTGTTGGGTAATAGTATTCTTGTGAAAACTCTTTCATATTTTGGCTTTTAGTGCAAATCTTCAGTTAATTAAGTCTCGCGGCCGACTCAATGGCAAGATGAAATCTCATGCCGAGCTAATATTTTTCGTCGGGTTCAGGAAATTGATTGGTTACATGGCTGTCCCAGTTTCATTTCCGCGTTAATTCGAACAGGTTCTTTGTTTGTTTTGATAGAGATGCCAATGCCTGTCGCTTCAAAATCATTTTTGTTTGTCTCACATTTTTAATATTAATTGATTCCGAAATTGTGAACCGTATAATTTTCGTCGACGTCTATATGTGTACGGACTCTTTATCAAGTGTATTTTTTAGTTGCTTTAACCAGCCCACGCATAACAGAAATTCTTCAGAAATGCGATTTTTACAGTGAAATATTTTTGTTTAACTTTTGTTACACGTGTTGTACGCTTCCACATTATTCGGTCCTCTGGTCGCTTAAGCCGTCGCGTTTCAGCCCACGGCGTCTCGCGCCCGTAGCTAACTACATTAACATCTCGTTTTACACACGTGTACAAATGTGTACAACATACTCTATGACAATAATCATAATATCTATATCCTAAATCAGGCTTAGAAATATATTCACACTAAATACAATATCTGATTTATTTAATTAAAACATTCTTTAACGCGACGACCAACGAGCAAGCCTGGTCAGAATCTGATCAGTAGAGTTACAGATGCGTTGTCAAATTTTTTCTAAGAAACGCCCGTACTCTATAAAGTCCTATCATACCTCTTGATAGAACCGGCCTAGTCGATAGCGGGGCATTGTGCGCAGTGTTGTCTGACGTACCACAGCCTGGCCAAGTACCTCTTGTTTTCAATTATTATTTCGGCTCAGATCTATACAAAATGAGCTTTCGAGATATTCCGTACGTATTATAAATTGTAGACACGTCAATTTGTGATTGATTCGTTCAGTTCACAATTTGCTGACAGTTTACAATATAACAGTTCACAAATTGTTAATAAATAAAACTAACACGAGTAGTATGGTGATTAATGTTTGGTTATTAAAACAGCGCTCGCGGTGTTAACGAGTACGATCCTGCAGGACGCTCATTATCCCGGCGCCAACAATGCACCGCGTAATTGCTGACTGCAACCAGCGCACGGATTAAAACATCCAGAAAAATAAACAGAGCCAAGCCTTAGTAATGCGTTTAACCCGATGGTTCAGTGAATAGGTTGCAATCTCGGCTAATTCTCATGGTAGTTATTATTTGTCTCTCATTTATTCATGAATGATCTAGAAGATTAATAGATTATAAGATACTATTTTGTTATCCTTACCGTGGGTTTCCACTGGCGCAAAATAGTGTTGCGATATAAGGTTTACCTCTTTTTTTCGTTTTGAAAAAAAAACTGAGATGACAATATGTTTTATGCAAATATTTTGGCAGTGAAAGCCCAGTTAAAATATGAAACACTACGATATTCACACAACGAAATTCATAAAATATTATCTATTAATATAATACGGTAATCTGAATGTCCTATAATTTTGAATGTCGTATTATAAAGCCAATCATATTAAAAAATGATTTAGATTAGATTCTCGATTAGGAATCGAGCACTCTACGATTAAATAACAAAAAAATACAGCTCTATGTCTAAAGAACGTGTCGTGTATATATATATATAATCCTAAAAGTACAATAAACGATGTATTACTGATTTTTAATTACAAAATATTTGACGCGTCTAGTTATCCCGACGGAAGCAACAAACTGCGCTGGTAAATGAGCTGCCGCCTCCCCCTGACGCCCGGGTGGCGCATTAACTCATTGGCCATCATCCACATCGATACGAATTCAACTTTTGTAGGATAGCCATAAAGGGCCATGGCCAATGAGTTCAAAAGTTATCCAGGGCATATAATCCGATTCGTTAAATGCTTATAATACCAGAATATTTTTAGCGCGTTACAAGGAAAGTACAGCGACATCTAGCGCCGAAGAAGCACAAAAATATTTAGTACAACGTTTTATTATTTTTAACGGTATATATCATACGGCTTTTTTATTATTAACGGCAGCATTTTAAAACTTATATTGAAATGAAACTAATTTTACGAATCTTATCGGTTATTTATTTATTTTTATTTAGTTAGTTTAATCTCAATGTATCTATGCGTGTTTAAGTGCTGTCGTTTATACTAGTTTAAAAAAAGTCATATTACATACATTACTTACGATCTAAATTAAGTTGGCTTTAAGTGATTATTTGGTCTACTACTGTGATTTGGAGTATCCCAATCTCAGCTAATGAGCATCATTATCATATCATTTCTATCAACTTACGTTACATGAAGGTTATCAGCCGACACGTAAATTCAATCAAATCTGATTTAGTTTTAACATAAAGTAACTAAAACGCTATCTGACGAGATTAATTGGAGCCTCTCATTTCTAGTTGAAAATCCTGGCAACTTCCACTCGCATCGGCTAATTGCGATTTATTTATCGCTTTTGAAATAGATAGGACATACTAACTATTCCCATCCGTGTTACAGATTTTGGTAATAGTAAGAAACCATATGACTTTAACGTTTTGTTGTTGTCACTTTTTTGTAATTAAAGTAATTAATTGTTATAATGGTGTTGACATTTGGATGTGTCGTGTGCAAGGGCCTTAACAATGCAAATCGGTATCGCTTTAAAAGAAGGAAATATACAATTGATAAGCTCCGCTTAGCAGGAAACGTAGCTTCGCAGCAACTTTTTGACACTTAATTTTATCTGTACACATACAGCCTGGCGACGCTTGTGATAGTGTATGTTCACTTCCGGAGACCATTTGTTCTGTTGCCCTACTCCCACACAAAAAGTAACATAATATATCAGCAACCACTGACGACCTCGTTCGTTCGTTCGTCTCAGCCAACGCTCGACCACTACTGTACGTTGGCCTCCCCTATGAATCGCAATCGAAAAACCGTGAACAGATTATTGGTCAATCTTGGGATGTTAACTT
This sequence comes from Papilio elwesi, assembly GCA_029849275.1. Classification (NCBI taxonomy): domain Eukaryota; kingdom Metazoa; phylum Arthropoda; class Insecta; order Lepidoptera; family Papilionidae; genus Papilio; species Papilio elwesi. Next base: position 5,857,105 of record CM056697.1, read on the forward strand.
GTAGTCAACGCAACATCACAGGCCTCACCTCTCAAGTTTGTCCGCCATTCCAGAACCTTCTTCCTTGTTGCTTTTGGCTCCATCGGCCATTCGTATATCAGCTAATCGTAATTATTCATACTTTATCTTGTTGTCTTTGGAATGTTTGGGGATAGTATACCTGCAGTAGTGCGGTGTGCACGCGGCACGAGCAGACGGCGCCGTTCTTGCGCGAGCACGGCGCGCCCAGCCACGCGCACGCGCCGCCGCGAAGCATCGCGCGCGCACATGCCGCCCCCGCCCCGCTCACCGCACCGCACCCACCGCCCGCCGACACATACCGCTCACGCAATTATCACATACACCGACAATTTATTCACTGTTCCCTACAATACCTCGTGGTTTATCACGGATACGAGTTAGTGAAGTTTCGTAACGTATCACTATTGTCTAGTCTATACAACGGATAGAAAATGTCGAATTAACACTTGCTAAAGCATTTTGATACGAATGTTATATCAGAAGTGGGATGCAAGTCACTGTGTTGAACATTAACATTAACTGTGGGCGTCGAAAACACATTCGTTCGTACATAAAATGCTATTGAAGGATCTCTATCATCAGCGTTAGCAATCTCGGTAAAGGCTATAATAAAAAGCGTAACATAACACGGCGAATCCATCACTGCTAATGCCTCGCGAAATCCCAGCGGCTTTGGTAGCTCTCCGCGCGAAATGTCCGCGGTAAAATTAGTGTTACAATGTAGGTCGCGCCGATAATAGCTGACTTGGCAAAATAAATCTCCTCGAACACGGTCCTATAAATACCAGGGTTGCCAACAAGTCAAATACTAACTTAATATAAATGAAATAACACATCGTCAATTGTTTGTATGTTAAATATAAAAAAGTTCAATAAACTCCAATTAGGCCCCAGGTAAACAATTTTTGTGAAGTAACAAACAGTCTTAAACTAGCCAACTACATGTGAGTCGTAAAGTACGCCAATTATTGGGCAGTGCTCCCGGGCAGGATAGGCTCACCACGCGACATGTTTATTATTTATGTACCCTGCCAACATCACATCATCGGTATTGACTTATATAACAATTTAGTGCCCATCAATATTGTTCCCATTCGGGCCTGTTGAAAGGTTGAATGAAGAGAGAATAACGTAACAAATTTATGTTGCAAAAGTGAGTGGCAGTGATGGTATGATGGTGACGCCCTAGGACGCCCCAATAGGGATACAAATTTCTATTTAACACGTTCCTATGATAACTCTCTCTTCCTTCGTTCGCATATTTGTACATGTACATACATGCACTTTTTTATAGCTCCCAAAGGTGTAGAATATTAAAAGTATCAACTCATTTAAATGCAGGTATGGATGTTATAGAAACGAAGGTGGCGTTCTCAGAGCGTGCAGTACAACTATGATTACCTCTCAGGGGAGAAGTAGGTAAATATAAGAAAAAGTCTGGCCTAGAAAGCTTTTAACTTTTTAATATCTTATTATTATGAGTAGAAGGTTACGTTTACTTAAAAGCTTAAGGTCAAGAGAATTTAATTGTGCTTTGAAAGCTTAAAAAGAAAGCAAGAGTGTAAAAGCTACATTACATTAAGAGCAACGTGTCTGTCGGCAAATGAATTTAGACAAATATACAGTTATAATTCATGTCACCTGCCTTCGGTATTACAAATAATTGTAAAGAAAGGCAAACACGACTAAGCTTTTAGTCGGCGCCGTGTTGACAAAAATAATTCCATGCAGCCCGCCATCGATTTTATGCCACTGTTAATTTTGAAAGCTTTATAGGCTACTAGTAATCCGCTCCGGCTTCGCCCGGGAAGCCTTTTCGGAATCTATACGGAACATCGTCTTTTATATATGTAGATATGCACCCGTAAAAAAACAAAACGTATCCCACAGGAACCATACATTTATCCAGGATAAAAAATAGCCTATGTACTACTCCAGATTATAATCCATCCCTGTACCAAATTTCATCCAGCTTAGTTCAGCCGTTTTTGAGTGAAAGAGTAACAAACATACAAACATCCACACATATGTATAAACATTCGCATTTATGTTATGGCGTTGAATTAGCTAGATTTTTATATTTTTGAACAATTTTTTTTTATTTTTCGAATTTTTGTATAAAAAGTATCCTGTAGTACTTCTAATACCTGCAAGAATATGTGTACAAAGTTTCATGATGATCGGTTGAGTAGTTTTCGCGTGAAAGCGTAACAAACAAACTTACATTCACATTTATAATATTGGGGATAAATTCAGAAACGACACAGTACTGAAATTAAGACCTTTAAATTCCTGTTAAACACATAACAATTACTATAAGTCTACAAGACCTAGAACAGATTGAAACTAGTAGCGTAATCGGGGAAATCTTATAAGAGAAGACTATTACGGTGCAACGATAGGTGGACATAGGTTCCGACGGGATATGGAAGATCTGGATATGGAAATGATTTCAACTAGTAACTGGTTTTACCACAATCTAGGGCCAGCAATTTATTCCCACGAAAAGAGTACATGAGGTCGTCATTTTGTTACAGTTGCCACAAAATAACGACATAAATCTAGTCCGTACGTAGTTGCTGAGCCTCGTTACTGTCTGAGGATATCAACTAGTGAAATAATGCGTTCAAAATGTTCTCCACTATTGAAAACGTTTGCTCAGCTGTTCAAGTGAACGAGTTGACGTCGTTACGACGCGAGATTTGTTCAGTTACCAGCGCCAATATCTTTTCTTTGAACGAAAAAATATCTGATGAGAAATCAAGTCTATGAATTGAGACTTTCGCCTCTATAATTGTGTAATAACTTTAATCTACTTTAGAAAAAACTAATTTGCATATGGATTTTATTAAAATTGATTGAATATGTAGTATATCAGTTATCTGGTTGGCATAGCACAAGCTCTGCTTAGTTTGGGATCAGATGGCCGTGTGTGAATATGTCCTTGGATATTAAATAAAAATCTTTTGTAATTTAAACTGAAATAAATTATTTTATTATATGCGACATAATATAGCGTGAATGACGCCCCACGTGTTTTTAACTCTGTAATTTACTAATATTTCCACTATTCCACCTAAGCTAAACATTATGCTAGAAAATATATTTCTACAATAGACGAATTGTGGATTCGAACCCATGATCGTATGTTTTGTAATCCATACCATACTGGAAACAATTTGGGTATTAGACATTAAATATTAATTATACGAGAGCCAACCCACCTGCCAAGTGTGGCGTTTACGGTACAATTTATTATGTATTTTTTTGTTTCGCTTTAGTGAAAACATACCCTAATAATAGAATTTGAGGGTAGACTAATATGTGAGATTGATCCGGAAGAAACGGTCGAGGCTTACCCAGCTCAAGGTGAAAAATGGATACCGCCTCGCTATCGGGGTACGCGTCAATTTCAAACACCAGAAGCAAACGCTTATCTCAGTTTAAAAGTAAAAAGGAATCGTATACTTGACAGATACAAAACTAAAAAGAATATAATGGATCTCTTTGGCATTATTTAAAAAAAAAATAAAGAACACAGACCATTCTAGAAGAAAATAGGTGATTCCCACTTTTCTTTATCTCTCGTTGTACATGTTTTTTCTAAATTCTTGCCAACACTAGTTGTACATTAAATCAATTGAAGTTGAGGCGATTGTTGTAATGACCGCCGAGACGCCTTAGAAACCTTGAAATTGGCCGATCAGTTTGGCTACAGACCGACATCTACGCATAACGAAAACACATTGGCAAAGGATTTAAAAAATATTCAAAAATCAACAGCCAGGATTTTTTATCACATGCTTTTAGTTCAATTTGGACGTACATTCACAATAACAAAGCTAAATAGTTCGTCTCTGTGATAAGTACAATGTACGTGACGTGTTCACAGTATAGACCGTCCAACATACTAAAGGAATTTAACTCGTTGACATGTAATGTAATTTAATTATGTTTCTCTAGTCCATACGTTCTAATGTGCATTGTTAAACTAACTAAAGGGCTATGATACCATCCTTATATTCCTAGTCACCTGGCACTAGCTCTAGCAACTAGCAGTTTGCATTCTAACAAAATTATGTCTTCCAAATTTGCAATCATCAACCGACGTAAGCTCTGTTTTCCAATTCTGGTAATTGTTTATGTTTGTTTCGAGTTGTTCTTCTATACGCGACTCAGCACTAGCTACAATAGCTTGGCCTGCGCCGTTCCGCCAGTCTCAAGATGGTCCCTTCCGGGCCGGCACAATGCATCCTCCGTCTCATTATGTCCTTGACGCATGCGACGCGTATTATTTACAACCACTGCTGTTGTCGTTATAACTAATTTTACTACAGACTTATTTTGTTCGCGTCTGTCAGTGTCCTCCTCCAGTACCCTTAACAGAAATCTAATGAAGCTTATAATCATGATCGTAGATGTACACCTTCTCTCAAACTTATTTGAGACTTTCTTACGCTCATGACTTCCATTCTAAAACTGAGGTCCTACAAGTCAATACTTGACAGGTATCGCAACTTATATAGCTCATTCAGTAAGTTAATATGCAAATTTAACACTTATTAAGTACCGTACTGGGTTATGCCTTGGAAGCCAGTGCAACTCGAAAAACAAAAAACATGTTTCTGTATGGAAATCCAGACAGACTGAAAGTAGTTTCTTTTTTATAACTAGTCACCGGGATGTGTTGACATTATTTATAACTAGTCACCGGGATGTGTTGACATTATTTATAACTAGTCACCGGGATGTGTTGACATTATTTATAACTAGTCACCGGGATGTATTGACATTATTTATAACTAGTCACCGGGATGTGTTGACATTATTTATAACTAGTCACCGGGATGTGTTGACATTATTTATAGCTAGTCACCGGGATGTGTTGACATTATTTATAACTAGTCACCGGGATGTGTTGACATTATTTATAACTAGTCACCGTGATGTGTTGACATTATTTATAACTAGTCACCGGGATGTATTGACATTATTTATAACTAGTCACCGGGATGTGTTGACATTATTTATAACTAGTCACCGGGATGTATTGACATTATTTATAACCAGTCACCGGGATGTATTGACATTATTTATAACTAGTCACCGGGATGTGTTGACATTATTTATAACTAGTCACCGGGATGTGTTGACATTATTTATAACTAGTCACCGGGATGTGTTGACATTATTTATAACTAGTCACCGGGATGTGTTGACATTATTTATAACTAGTCACCGGGATGTGTTGACATTATTTATAACTAGTCACCGGGATGTGTTGACATTATTTATAACTAGTCACCGGGATGTGTTGACATTATTTATAACTAGTCACCGGGATGTATTGACATTTATAACTAGTCACCGGGATGTGTTGACATTATTTATAACTAGTCACCGGGATGTGTTGACATTATTTATAACTAGTCACCGGGATGTGTTGACATTATCTATAAGCATTGTTTTTTAGATGATATTTCTTTAATTTGTTATGAGGTTTTATTTCATTTATTGACTACTAGTGATCCCCGGGTAGCCGTTTCGGCATCTATACGGAACATCGTCTTTTATGTATGTAGATATGAACCCGTAAAAAACAAAAACGTATCCCACGGGAACCGTATATTTATCTGGGATAAAAAATAGCCTATCTGCTATTCCAGATTATAATCTATCCCTGTACCAAATTTCATCCAGATCAGTCAGTCATTTTGAGTGAAAGAGTTACAAACATCCATACATCCACACATACAAACATTCTCATTAATATTATAGCGTTATAGTAGCAAGATTTTTTGACAAACATGTTTTTTATTTTTCGTAAAAAAAATTTATTCATAAAAAGTATCCTATGTTACTTCTAATACCTCCAAGAATATGTGTACAAAGTTTCATGGTGATCGGTTGAGTAGTTTTCGCGTGGAAGCGTAACAAACAAACTTATATTCACATTTATAATATTAGTAGTGATAATAGGTTCGCGTGAACAACATGCAACAGAATTTCTTATTTGAGTTTGGACAAGTTTCGAGTAGTTTTCAATCGGCAGTCTTTACTCACGCCTGAGTTTTTATTTTGAACCATTGAATTATTTACCGCCTCAAGCCCGTAACCCAGAGTGGTGGCAGAGATCATAGATTTCCATTTGGCGCGATCCTGGCACACCTCTGTCGCTTCTTCTACATTCATCTACGCATGCTTGCGGTTATGGGTATCAAAAAAGGGCATACAGAGTACCCGTAACCGACGACACACATTTTAATTAATCCTTTTAATAAGCCTGAAACACCGAAAGCGTATATTTCTTTTTGCAGCAACAATGTGTCTATTGGCATCCTGTAATTTAGGGTTCTATTTTAATAACCAGAATTAATAACTAAAAAGTGAGCCATTACATTAAAATAAAGATTGTAGGCTTTAAACAACTTCAGTTGCAAAATTTGCTTGCTCATATTTCCTTCAATTTCAAGACCTTTGCGGTTTAGCCGAGTGCTCAAAGACGTGAGAGATGAAAGGCGCTGCCAGTTGGCGAGGATCCGACAAGCTTAGCTCGTAGAGCGGAGTGATATTACAACTTAACAGGATTAAGGCTTTACTATTAAGTAAACATACACGAGAAGCTATGAAAAATTCTAAAGAAATATAACGTGACCTAATTAAATTAGAAAATAACTCACTGACTGATATATCAACGCCCAATCCCAACACTGAGAAAGGATTCCTCTAAATTCATCCCCTGAAATCTACCTAAAGTATCTACCAAAGAAGGGGATGAAAGTTTGTAAAGAGAACTTTTTTTATTCCAATATAAGTTGATTTCAACATATGAACAATCTTATAAATTGGGATAAGCTTAGGATGGACATGCATCGATTAAATTAAAACATACCGCGAGTGAAACCGCTGGGCAAAGCTTGTCAATAATAAAAACAAACAATAAAGTTTTCTGTGTTTGAATCTTATCATGCCAACCTTGCAGAATAAAGAGTCTTCCCTGAATTACTATTTCAGCTCTCACGAGTGCCCTTATTTTCCCCATTCCTAGGTGGCCTCACCGCCGATCGATCAGTATTCGTAATTAGTTGCAGCAGTAGATTGCGCGCGGTCACAGGTCACATGTCTCTAAGTAGATTGAACCTACATATTTACAAGTTTAGAATATCTATTTGCGTAATAATTCTCAAGTAAAGAGTGTTACAATTCGCTTCAATAACCTCCTGACGGGAAGATAGGTAAATCATGCGCAAGATTCTGGGCCCGACCCAGAGCGAAGATATGGGATGGAAAGCCCGAACCGCGAACCGAATGTCATGGGAGAAGCCAAAGCCCAGAGACTTCTCTGGATGGACCACCTGGTGAGGATGAGAGATCGTATCTCGGAACCCCGATTGAACCTGTCAGTCGACACAGATATCCCCGGAACGCCGTGGAACAGTACCTGCTCGTGCTTCAAACAGCTAAATGGCAGTAGATAGTGCGAGACCGGCGGCGATGGCGCTCTCTTGTGTCGGAGGCCAATACCTTTGGGTACAAGTAACGTTTTGACTAGGAGGTAATTTTAAGTGTGTTTTAGGACGACAAACACCCGACGCTAAGGTATGTTCAGATCACTAAGCCATCGTAACTCTATCTACTCACAATATATATTAACTAAATAACTAAGTTAATACGAACCGCACAGGCTCCGCAGCCGTCCTATCTCGGCTCGTATCTCCTAATCCTATATATGAAAGCTCGGGCAGAGCCATTAAGGCAATTTGCCGTCCAGTGCAGCGCGGGTACTCTTTCCTACGCGCAAATTGATTAATGCGAACAGATAGTGCGAGATACCCTCCCGTCCCACCCGACAAAACTTTAAGGTAACCACGAAATGTGATAATAAAACTTTGAATAAGTTAAGAAACGAATGTTGACTATGAAGGTTGGATAGTAACAATTATTTCCTATTTGAGTGACCCGAGTGCCTTTCAGTTCGCTTCGAGTTTCAACAAACAAATGGAGACAATACAGTTTGTTAGTAAAGATGCTCTTACGGGCCCTATAGTCTCAATAGGGTTGACAAATTCATAAAAATGTCTAATTATAGACCTTATTCCGTAGACTGAATAAATACTAACATTAAATTGAGAATTACAGAATTCCTACATTGCCAGTTAATAGAATAATATTACTGCTAGCATAGATGCCAATGCCAATGGACTGGACAGCAATCAACAACAGCAGATTTCACTAAGATTGTATTGTAATGAACTGAATGAATATTAGAAAGATGTTATAGAGAAAGGTCAATACGTGATCTTATACTGAATCCGGATGATACGCAGATGCAAGGTGCAGTGACTAAGGCATATATAGAAGTAAAATACACCACACCGCCTTAAAGTGGTAGTCATAAGTCAATATATTTTTATGCACTGACAACTAACAATTGAAATATTTTATAGACTTGCAGATACGCTGTACAAGATAAAGTTGCAACGAATTTTTCTGTAAATTTTCTTCGTAATCAACTGAACCTAAATAATACTGAGCAAATGGCTGGACGATTGAATCTCTCATGTTCAAATACTAGACTGGTCCTTTATAACTTGGTAGACACCACGACATCTTTATAACGATCTGGACGGCGACAGTTTACCTTCTCGAGCGGGAAATGTGCTGAACTACTTTCCATTCTGTGCCGGAGCGAGTTTAATTGGCGAGTGCGCGGCCGCCGGCGGAGTTTTGTCACAATTGTTACATCGCGCGCTTTGTTACGCGCAGTAGGAGACGTCCCTATCTGCCGCCTGCAATGAACTTTAATCAAAGGAATATCCTGCGCCTTCGTGGTTACCTCGAGACTACTAGTTCTTTTTATGCGAAAACAGAATTTTAATCATTTTACCAAATTGGTACCAAATAGGTCAAGTTTTATCATTCGTTATGGAGATAAACAATGCAAAGTTATTACTTAATCAGTGGAATTACTATTTCCTTCCTTAAAAATATTATATGTTGTTGTTTTATTCCGCGGTAGCCTTTCATTGAAAAGCCTATATGGTCACTAAAACTAGTAAAAACTCTAAAAGGTTTAATCATAATATGAAATGGGACAAAGCAAGTAAACCAGCTTTGTGTCAGGTCAAAGAAAAATGTATAAGAAAAATGAATGCTTGTCATTCGCTATCATTTATTCCATCTGAAGAGTTGTATGCGCTGGAGCCTTGGCCTGTTTGATGTGATGAAATGCGAAATACGGCACGACACATTCATCCCTTATACTCGAGTGGTCCATGTTTAAAGATTTCTATGCATGTCGGTCAATGCCGTCCAACGGTAGCACCTCCAGCTGTTTCCTTGGCACGGTATTTTCAATTTCGTTGACTTATTTGTTGCTCAAGGTAAAATAAACACGGCCTATTCAATAAAACTGTCAAATATTTACACGTGTATTCTGTTACGGCCAAGGCGACACATGAAGTCGACTAAACGATTAGAGTTGAAATGTAATGATTCGTAAAGGTATTGTAACGTTAATAAAATTTGAAAGTATGCAGCATACAAAGTTAGCGACCATTATATGCGATATAAGCTTTATGCCTATCTAATTAAATCCCTACTAATATTATAAAAGTGAATGTTAGTTTGTTTGTTACGCTTTCACGCGGAAACCGATCATCATGAAACTTTGTACCCATATTCTTGGAGGTATTAGAAGTAATATAGAACACTTTTTATGAAAAAAATATAAAAAGCGAAGTAGGTATATTCCCTATAGACCTATAGACTCCGAAACGGCTGGACCGATTTCGATGAAATTTACTGGGATTGTCCGGATTGGCACATACCTGTGTTTTGTAGCAGCGAGCGGATCAATATAATTAGTGGTATCCGGGCGAAGCCGGGGCGGGTCACTAGTTACTTATAACAGTGTTATATTTAAGTAGATTTCTATCAAGATATTAGGACCAGTCATTGACATAATCCGGGTGAGAATTGACAGACATCTAATGCTATCAAAATATTTCATCCCCACGTATTTTTAATCTATATTGGTTAAACGAACACTACTACTTTATAATCCTATATATGTATTTTAAAACCGCGACAAGCACAATAACAGAACAACGTCCCCTCAGCAATAGTTAGGATTCGAGGAAAGGGTTCCGTTCGTATAGTGCGTCGCGTTTAACCTTGTCGAATAATTAATAACAAAGTAACGTGTATAAAACACCGGTATCTGAATGGTTTGTCAAATTTTCAAGTTACATTTAATCGATAATTTACAGCAAGCTAGTTAACTTTTTCCATTGATCAGTATTTAAAAAACCGGCGAATGTCATGTCGATTTACTTATTACAATATATCAATTTCGAAAATTCGAACTGGAATTAATAAGAAATACTTTCTTGTCAACGAATACTAAAAAAATAGTACCTACTGGTAATTGAGTGTAGACAAAACCAGACAATGCTTTAATCGAATCTAAAAGCACCAGTAGCGTGGTTTAAGGTACAGTTTGCGATGTCAAGGTTAGAATTGCAGGTTGGAATTCTACTTTATTTCTGTCGTCTTGAATCTCTTAGCAGAAGTTACTTGGTTGGAACGATAAGTCTGTTAGTTTGTTCATAGTCTAAAGTTATTGGATTTTGCAAGTTAAAGCGCCGCCTAGCATTTTCGAGTAGTTCCTTACTAGTACAGTAAAAACACACACAAAACAATTTAGTGAGGAAAACATTGAGGCGGATGGGCACTCGTGACGGGGGTTTGTTTGGGACTCCTCAAGATGTGGGCCGAGTGAGACGCTAATACGCCGCCCTGAGCACGCTCACGCCGCGGCCGCTCTAAACTTTCCTACGGACATTTTAATGACCGTCTCCACGGCTCGTAATTTGTATTTGGGCCATAGGCATGCTTGTTTTTTTATGTAGTGTATGGTAATTTACTGATGGTTCTTACAATGTAATATTCTTAATGAAATGTTGTTTAGAAAAAGACAAATTAATTCTTTGTTTTAAATGTTTCGTTGTTATTGTCGCATACGTAGACACAAAACAAAAAAATCCCAGGGGAACCGTACATTTTTCCGGCCTATATCCTATTCCAGTTTGTAATCTATCTCTGTGCCAATTTTCACGCTGATAAGTTCAGCCGTATTGGTGTGAAAGTGTAACAAACATCCATTCTTATAATCTTTCGCATTTATAATATTAGTAGGATTGTACTGAGCATTCTGAACGCAAAGCCACGTGGCTACGATTACATAAGACAATACAAAATATTTTGCACTAAGAAACTTAAGAAATCAATTTAAATCAACCGGTATAACAAGGAGGAATGCAGCGGATTCAAGGATCAATTAACGGAAGCGGAAGGGCAAGTCGCGCACCGTAGCACTAATTGATTGAAAACATTGGTTCCGTCCACCTCGATTGAATGCTTTGAGACAATAATGGGAGGTAAAACTATAAAAGTAAGCTTAAAATACGACCAATTGTGACTCATACTGGCTCCGAGTGACGGGATCAGACTACCGCTATACACCACACTAAGCACAAGAGTAATTACTTCACAGACGACAACTCACGTCTATGAGCCATCTTAGTTGTACTTAGTACTTACTTCTGATTGAAAGAACTCACACATAAAAATAAAATTTGCAATCTATGTACAACGACACGGACATTGATGCCTTTGAACCGTTTTCCTACAACATCGTTAACAAACCAAAGTAAATCTTTAATAATTTTTCGCGCCCCTCACAAACCGTGCGCAGTGATTACGTGTACCTTGTGTCCACACAAAGGCACAAAACCGCACGTCACACGCAAAACCGCAGCATCGCATTCACAATCTTCACAGATAATATTCAAACCCGTAACGACTGAAATATTTCAGGAATTACAAACTTTACACATTAGCTGTATCACTTTTAAAAGGGTTGGTAAAACCAGTCTCTCTGCCAACTAATCAAATCTCCCCGATTCGGTAGCGGTTTTAAAACGTAATGTAATTTTGAAACAAAAAAACTGAACATGAAATGCAATGGAAAGGTTGTTCATTAAGCGGAAATACGAAAGAAGTTATACATGGAACAACTGTTGACGCCATGTACACTTTTTAGCCGGAATAGTAAAGTTGTTTCGAAATCTAGTTTAATTTTAAAAGCATTTATTCAAAATCATCTATTAAGTTTTGAAATTTATTCATTATCTAAGGAACATTCACTGACCATCAGTCTCCGCCGAGGACCGCCGCCACAAGCCCCGACCCTATGCGTCCACATCGAGTTCTCTGCAGCTTGGATTAAAATTGTTAAAAACTAAAATACAAGTTACATATATAAAAATCAATTTACTTTAATTAATTATTAAAGATTGGACTAACCAAAGTTATTATTCTGTTCGTAAAAGCACGAGACGTGAATTGGCTTACAATCTTTATAAAAAAGTTTTTGCAATCGTAAACACTATTCTGCAAACATTGCGTGTAGTCTTGTTTTTTGCAAGAAATAATAATTATTGTTTGTAGAGTTCAAGGAACAAGTCTCTGATGATACGCCATCAAATATTAGAATACCAAAAATAAAGTACAATTTCGCAAACAATGAGTCGCAAAACGAAATATCGATCTGAAAGCGCCATAAGAAGCGACCTTTAAAAAAAAGTTCTACACGAAAAGGTAATACAGAACGGAACACGCGTTCCAAATTGCGATCCAGTGACCACTCATCAATATTGTGGGTGATCCACAGTGATGGTTTAGTTTCATGTAAGTCCGACTTAACTTGCTTTTATCCCTACAAAGACGAGTCAAAGGTAATTTCCCCAGGTAAAAGATTAAAGCAAAAAAAAGGAGAATTTAGTAAATTATCTATTTAGTACTATTTACACAACATACTTATGTATATTATTATTACACTGAAATACATAATATCTAATCTTTTCCAAGTTTTTCTTTATTTATATTAGATTTCAATAAACGCTCCATAAATTATTCATGATTGAAATTCACATGGAGTTGGCTCAACTGTGCGGCTAACTAAACTTGCCTATGTAAAGATTGTCCCTTGGTGCGTGGAATAACTAAAATTAAATTTAGAACTCATCCAAAAGTAGGCAAGAAGGTTTAGTGGAACGGAACGGAATCACAATTCAAATTGGTTTGATAGAAAAGGGACTGGTATTGTAAAAGGAGTTGAAGATTGGACTGAAATAAGTGAAGCGTACGTCCCCTACGGCCGCAGGACAACGCGCACGGACAGCGCTATGCCCCAAAAGATATTGAATGTTTACAATAAATAAAAAAAACAATTGAATGTGACGAAAAACACAGTAACCAATATTTTGTTCTATACAAAACACCTCTGTTCTACCTTCTAATGTACATACCTACGTAGGTGTAGACATAGATACGGTACCATTTTTAGTAATACACCCTTTTTCTACAATCCATAAAGCAAAGGAGTGAATTAAATTGACGGTCATATTCCTGTCCGATTATACCTACATCAAAGCGGGCATACTAATTTTCACATCGCCTTTTAACTAACTAAAAAACTGGTGAAAATAATGCGTCACAAAGACAACGCGTCTTAGACGTTTAAGCAGAAATATTCAAAGATTTCTAAATATGTAACTTAGTTTTGAAACTATTGAGTAGTTCAGGTAAACGGTAGCTTGATGAAAACTAGGTTAAAAAATCTAATGTTCAAAGCAGTTACCGAATACCGGTTTAATAAGCGTATACGGCCGGCAGTTAGCCGATGCAATGAGCTCGACCAACTGGAAGTTGGAGCGGGAGGGCCGACCGGGAAATGTGTTTGTTGGCCACTTGCAGGGCGCGGCGGTGTCGCCGCACTTTTCGGATCACGTACACGCTTTTTCAAAACGCGATACAAATATGCAATAAAATAATGTAGTGAGCAGTCAGAATGTGTCTATGAAGGCTCGTCTGGAAATACACGATGCTGTATAGTCCCCACATAAATGGAAGTGAGAGCTGGGTTTGGCGGGAAAAGCTTGTTTGAGTTAATGCTGTTGAGATGCGATCCTTAAGAAGTATGTAAGGCGTGACGTTGAATGATAGCATTAAAAATAGGGAATTATAAGGGAAAAGTGTGGCTTAAAAGTGGATGTTAGAGGAAGAATTAAAAAAGGTTTGCTTCGGTGTACCTTTACGGACGGAAATACGGAATACTTTTAGAGTATTTCTTTCGGAATAATAATACTATATATAAATAATATATGTGGCTTAAAAAAAGATGTGACTAGAATTGAGAAAGGTATGCTTCGGTGGTTCGGGCATGTTGAAAGGATGAATGAAGAGAGAGTAACGAAACAAATTTATGTAGCGAAAGTGAGTGGCAGTGTTGGTAGGGGACGCCCTAGGAGAACTTATATCGATCAGATTAGTGGTTTACTAAAAAAGGGTGATATAAGGAGCACCAATAACCGTGTGTAGGAGAATAGAAGAATGAATGTAGGAGAGAGTTGTGCCAGGATTTGCTCCAAATGGAAATGTTGATGATAAAAAACAAGCACATTGAGGGGGTGTTTATTCACACGGGGTGTTTATTTTTTATTTCTTCGCAGGTGATTTTTTTATTTTGATAATGATAATCAAATGCGTCAGTCGGGTCTGATCCATGTCACTTTATTTCGGTACGAATATTGACTTTTGCAATATTTACAAATAAATTACTTCGATTTAATAAATCTAACGTCAATCTCGTAGTCAGCATACGGTTGTGTGAGGCTCTAAGCTAGATGAATGTGGGTCGGAAGGCTCGAGGTCGGAACAGAAACCAACTGAAGCGTTCGCAAGTGAAATAAGAATGTTCGCAGGGCTCTGACACGACCCGCCATTATTAATCTTATCTCTGGACTGTCCGTTTTGTCTGTGGAAAGGCAGAGGTACGCCGTGGCGGGAGGGGGAAGGAATGGTAAGGTTCGGAAATATATTACGAGTTCCAATCGATTAGAAAACTGTGTGGTCTCACGGTTGCTTTAAAAGGATTGTTTCAAATTAACAGTAAATTAGATTCAAACACTGACATCCACGGCCCAGATGTATCGAGATTACAGATTAGTATGGCAAGATAATATAATATATTATAGGAGAGCATAAGTAAGATTTACCTTAACTGATGAATGTGTATGGATTTACGTGTATGTAGATACTAGATACTATTGACTTTTGGTAAAAAAAAACCAATTCGTTTCGCTATCTTTTTAGGTATCTCTGCAAGCGCTTATGTGGTGAAAATCGATATTTATAGTTTCATCTGGAAAAGGTCAATTTTTGTCAAAATTAGAATATTCTGTCAATAACTCGTGGTCGGCTGGCTCCAGACGACCGCCATTCCGAATTTGATTTAAACGGTCCACAGTTAACGTTGAATAATTTAATGGATCGGAACGGAATACTAAAATCGAGTCTTCAATTTAACCGCAACATTATGTTTATCACTTCCAGTCAATGTTACGATTTTGAATAACTTTTGTTTAATTTATTTAATAATATCCATACAACAGTACAGACATAAAGACAAACAGATTAAAGAAAGAAAAGGTAAAAATAGCAAAATGAGAAAAAAAAGTTATACAAAAATAGATGCCTAATAACTAAGTGTTGCAATGCTGAACGAATGAGGTTCTTCAGCTTTGTGCTGGGTATCCACAGGAGTAACCAACCCTGGTTTTATGCAAAAACCCTTGGGTCGCCCTTGCGCTAGTTTCAGCAGTAGAAAATGATCCGAATATATAATTAAGTTCTGTTGTTTACATTATATATATATATATATATATATATATATATATATATATATATATATAAGATTAATGTGCTTCTATTTTCAGAGCAACACATTTAAGTTTTATTTGCAACAAAACTATAAGGAAGCACATTTATCTTATATATATATATAAATGGA
Organism: Papilio elwesi; assembly: GCA_029849275.1. Classification (NCBI taxonomy): domain Eukaryota; kingdom Metazoa; phylum Arthropoda; class Insecta; order Lepidoptera; family Papilionidae; genus Papilio; species Papilio elwesi. The sequence continues at coordinate 5,873,042 of CM056697.1, forward strand.
TTGCGGTAGGCATCATAACTAGGACCAGGCATTTGCTATATGCTTATCGAGTCATAAATATAAATAACTATAAAAACATTTTGTAAAACGTCCTTAATACATTCTACAATGAAAAAAATCCCTACTAATATTATAAATGAGAATGTAAGTTTGTTTGTCGCGAAAACTATTCAACCGATCATCATGAAACTTTGTACACATATTTTTGGAGGTATTACAAATAACATACATACTTTTTTCTTTAAATATTTTTTTCGAAAAGAAACAAATTGTCAAAAAAACATAAAAAAGTAAAAATCTAGCTCCTTCAACGCCATTTTTTATCCCGGAGAAATGTACGGTTCCCGTTTTGTATTTTTACGGGTGCATATCTACACATATAAAAGACGATGTTCCGTATAGATTCCGGAACGGGTACCTGGGCGAGGCCGGGGTGGATCACTAGTGTTATAATAAATTAAAGGTTTACTTATACTTAGGTAACAATTATCGATAATAGATATTCAATCAAATCAAGGACTGATATCCAATCATACATATCTTCAACAAATTCGACCCCATGAACCCTTAAAGATGTTAAAAATTCATCACGTAGACATTTTGCAGGTTTACTCGGACCGTAAAAATGGGAGAGCGGCACGAACCTTTAGCTACTGAAATAAAACGGCAATAGACGTTGCCAGAAATTGTTTTACGCAAACCTCTTATTCCCCCTTGTTTTCTCGGTTCTAGCTTGTTGCTTCATAAGTAGAAAATAAGTTAAAAATAAGTCTAATACACTTATTGGTAATTATTTACAGTAATAGTTTAACATTTGAAGCTTCTCCTAATTTTAAAAATTAAGCGTTTAATTCCCGACGGAGAGCTTCACAGTAGTTGAATTAACTTTGACTTTGTTAATCTTTATAATAAATTTATCTTGAGCTGTTAAATGTACTGGTAAAAGAAAGTTAGGCTCATTGGTATTATATAACTTTAAAACAATACAACATGGTACGTAATTCAGATGCGGCTGTTTGGGTACGAGGTTCATATTTATGGACTAAGTACTCATTCACTAGGGTATCGTGAATTTTGAAATGAGAGCAAAAGTAAATTTTATAAATATACGGCGACAAATAACATTTAAAAAAGAGTAAATAAATTAAAGGTAACACTTAACTTTATAGATCAGTTTATAATATATTATCTTAAATACAGTAACAATTTTTTTTAAATGAAAATAGGAAGATGATAAATGTGGGCAAGGGCGGCCTTATCGCTATAAGCGATCTCTTCCAGTACTACAACCTATACTACTTATATTTACTCGACACTTACAGCATATTCAACACACAAAGAAAGATAAAATAACTCAAGTGAATAAATTAAAACTTATTTTTTAACAGCACAAATAATTATTCACATTTCGACGCCCACAGATTAAAACTGGCAGGTGCGCTCGAAGCGTAACCGAAGGCGCACAGTAAAAAAAAAAAACAAAAGCTTAATTTATTCCATATTCGAAATCCAATTTCGAAATTCCGCATTGGAATGCCGCGTTTATTCCGACCCGGTGAGGACGCAACGGCCGTTCGGTGCTCACTTGCCGCGCGTCTGACGGCTACGGCGGCGCTACGGCGTAGCGGCGGGGCGTAGCAACCAGCGCTCACGGGCCTCACAGATGGCATATTAACAAAAATATTTGCGAAATGGCACTTTATCCGCTGGAGACATTTTAATAATATTTAAATTGTTAAACATTTTAAATTTTCCCGGAAATTTTGCATTTATCTAAACGTACACAATTTTTTTTGTGTAATCCTAGGAAGCACCGTTAATTAAAAATTATATAAGCAGTGAATTAAACCTAGACAGAAGTTACGCTTTCGTAATTTTTTTTTGAAAAAAAATGCTAAATTTCGTCCAATATTTGTATTACGCAGTAAAATAATTGTATTTTTTATGTAAATTTATGTAAAGCTAGCCATCTTTTACTGCTTTCACTTTTGTATGTTATAAAAGTTATGGGTTATAGATGTGACTCCCAACTCCGCTAACATAATCGTTTCACAGTGATCTTTCAATAGTTTCACAATTGTCGATTTGAATGTACTAATGACTATACCACAACAGTACCAATCATTACGATAATACTATTACACCAATAATAACAGAATCTGTTATCGAACCGTCATGACTGAACTAAGAAGGCAAATACGGTGTACAAATTTCTCAAGACAACCGCCAATGGTCATAACAACGTGACCATATAAGAAACAAATGTTGTCCGTGTAATGTGTTGCCAAACCATAGCCAGACTATCATATTTTCTGTAACATATGCCGTCAGAAACGACATAGAGGCCGTTCAGTAATACTTATAAAATGAATATCCTAGGACATATTCACACATGGCCATCTGATCCCAACCTAAGCAGAGCGTGTGCTATGGAAACCAGATAACTGACATACTACATATACTACTTTTCTTTTGTAAATACATACTTAAATAGCAAGCAGACTCAGGACAAACAGACATGTTCATGCACACAAATGTCTGTCCTGGGTTGGAATCGAACCCACGAGCTGCGGCGTGAAAACCAAGTATCTTACAAACCGCGCCAACCGGCCCGTCAAAAATTAATCAATTTAAGTTTACCTATAGATTGTTATATCTACAGTTTACTTTACCTATACTTGATGTTATAAAGAAGGCATTTGATTCTTTGTTCCGGATACACACAAACACTACTGAACTAATTTTTTTAACGATAGAAAGCTCTTAGCACCGGGTAGCCTAGGCTGTATTTTATTTTTTTTATTCCTCTATATCTACCTAAGTGAAGCTGGGGCGGGTAACTAGTTTAAATAAATAAATTTTAACCTAACTGAGATGTGTGGAGTTCAACTAGCTGTAAACATCACTGTCTTCGAGATGTCATTCAATTTCAAAAACAACCCTGCTTATATGGTAAGCATTTTTCGTCGGTATACCATAAGTTCGAATCTTTATCTAAGACTACTGCAGTTAATCAAATAGTTCGATAAATAGCCCGGCAAACCATTATCCACCTTTAAATGTCACCTAAAAGACCTTGAAATTAAATCAATATGTAATGTTCCCAACGTTTCGAGAACGGGATCCATGGTCACGGGCATATTTTTTATGTTAAAGGTGGAAAACAAGCAAGACCCACTTGATATGATATTAAGAGACCGCTACCCATAGCACTTGCAAGACACATAAGTCGCAGATGCGTTGCCAACCTTTAGTGGGCAGAGGAGAAGATAGACAGGAAAAAATATTTACTTTTCCCCGTTTATCCCCTCCCCACCCAATCCTCGTCTAATTCCCATCCTATTTCCTTTCCTTATTATAAAAGTATGGGAAAGGGAAGAGGACCAATTATCAGATGAAACGCAGAAACATACTTTTACTTGAGGCCTGTTTAATCGTGGTATATACTAAACCAATTGTAATGGCTATTTCCCAATAACATAATACTGCAGTTGTCGACCATTACTTTACCAAGTTTTCGACCTTTAGTATTAACACATTTAATTTGTGAGAAAAAAAATAACATTTCTATTTTATTACGATGTGACAACCCTAATCTTGTATTGCCTTGTAATGGGTAACGTAACGTAACGTATAAAATTATTAAGTGAACTTAGAGCTTTCCTAAGAAAGTTAATGGAGAACTTGAAAAGTTTCATGCATAAGTATTCATGTTTCATTAGCAAACCCGAAGAAGACGACTTAAAGAAACGAAAGTTTTACGCAAATCAATGCGATAGCGAGGCGAAATCCCTACTAATATTATAAATGTGAATGTAAGTTTGTTTGTTACGCTTTCACGCGAAAACTACTCAACCGATCATCATGAAACTTTGTACACATATTCTTGGAGGTATTAGAAGTAACATAGGATACTTTTTATGAATAAAAATATTATACAAAAAGCGAAGTATGTATGTTCCCTATAGACTTCGAAACAGCTTGACCGATTTCGATGAAATTTACAGTGATTGTCCACATTGGCACATTCCTGTGTTTGATAGCGATCGGATCCACATAATTAGTGGTACCCGGGCGAAGCCGGGGCGGGTCACTTGTAATAAATAATTGTGTAGTAGGTGCCTATGTAAAATTTAAATTATTTTTTTTATGTGAGAAGGTGGCAAACGAGCCAGCGGATCACCTGATGTCAAGTTAGCGCCGCCCATGAACATCCGCAACAGACAAATGCGTTGCAGATACGTTGCCTACATTTAAGGGACAAAGGAGGGCATAGACAGGAAAAAGGATAATTCCTTTCCCCCGTTAACCCCCTCCCCATCCTATCCTCTTCCCCTTCCCGTCCTATCCTTATGAGGAAAGGGTGGGAAGGGGAAGAGGACTAAAATTAGGCTTCCGGCACCTCACTCATCAGACGAAACGCAGAATACTTCTACTTCACGCCTGTTTTCTGTGAGGTCGTGGTATTTCACCGGTCGAGCCGGCCATTCAGCAACAGATGTTGTTGTTGCGGGCTCTACCACTGTTAAAAATTATTATTAAATTAATAAGCAACGTTGTAATATATTTCAATTACACCAGTGGAATTGTTAGTATGAATAGCTGGTATATTATAAAAAATTAATAACATAGACGGCTAATTCTCTAAGCGCTAAGAACTTCATTCGTTTTCAAGAAAGTAATTTACGCGATGGGAACGTTACATCAAAGGAGGAAGGAAGGTCTCAAACTCGTTTGCTACTTTGTAAAGAACTACTAGATACACATAACTACACGCACGTATAATCATATAGAATATGGCACGTGATACAAAAATCTACAATGTCCGTGTAGGATTTTCGATGGAGTTAAACTGGTGTTATCACCCCTCGCACTCTCGTTAACTCCACAATTGATATCACAAGCTTCGTCCACTATAATTAAGACAGGCGTCAGGATTATCATTAAGAACAATATAATACATGAGGGAATAGGTAACTTATAATCAAAATAGGGTTGCCACAAGTTAATATCTAATAATAATAATAATCTCAGCCTTTTCTAGTTCCCACTGCAGGGACACAGGCCTCCTCTCAGAGAGAGGGAATGAGCCGTAATCCACCGCGCTGGCCCAGTGCGGGTTGGTGGATGTCACATGTCTTCGAATTTGGTGGTTCTAAGAACATGCCGGTTTCATCACGATGCTTTCCTTCACCGTTTTGGAGCAGTAGTGATGAAATAAATTACACAAAGTAAAGCGCCTGCCTGGGTTCGAACCCGCGACCTACAGTGTACGTAAGTCGTGGCCTGAGTGCATTGCTCTGCAGTTAATATCTATTTACTTAAAAATGTTTAAAATAATTTTATTTCCCGCAAAACATAATTCTTTCATTACCCAAGACATTAGATGCAGAGGTCAAGTAAGCACAAAATGGCATTAGTTCGAAAGTTTGTGGCCGATGTCCTCGAGACGCGTACATACAAAACGAAGCTATCGCATATAATAGGACATAGATTTAATAAGCAACCCTTTGTGAGCAAAACGTGCATAGTCACGAAGTCAACGGAGCGTACCGGAGCGCCTCCTGCCGCTATAACCTACACCGCCGCCTGTTGCCTTCATAACTAAATACTTTGCCAACAAATCTATGCACTACCCTATAACACTCGGTATCTAAATTACAGCGTTTTTGTGATTAAACATAGCGTTTGTTGTATAGGAAGAGTATTAATTTCTCAAGTAGGATTACAGGAAAGAGTGGTTACGTGCAAGGGGGTCATATTACATTATAAGTGATTTTTTCGGTTCATTTACATTCTCTATATTTAAGGGTGCGTTCAGATCTGGCGACTGTGCAGCTCGTGAGCCATCATAGATCTAGACGCACCCTTAAATATAGCGAATGAGAATAAGCCGAAAAGATCACTTATAATGTAAGATGACCCCCACTTGCGCTTAAGGAATCGGATATGCATTGCTGTAGAAATACTTACAATGTACGAACCGAGCGATTCAGGTCAAAGCAAAATAGGAGAAGTTATTTGGGCAAGTTTAAAGTAACTAAAGAAATAAAGACGTTGTCTTGAAGCTACTAGCATGTACACAATTTAATACGCCGAGCCTCCCACCAACTTGCGCACAAGCCTCATACGCTAAGGACCTAACATTTAGACCTATATAAAATAAATAAAACATGTAACTTATCATTTTAGAAATGGTAGCTTGAATAATTTTCATGTCTACAGATTCTATTCAATTATTGTCCCCCCCCCCCCCCTTAAAGACTGTTCTGTTAACAGTATAAGTTTCAGAGGGTTACAATAAATAATTTCTGTATCAGAAAATGTCTCTCTGTTAACTATCATATAAATATTTTACGGGTAATATAAGGTACATACAATAGGTTTTAGTGTCAATGCAAATGCACAACGTTGTTCAGGCACACCGTAAAGTTGGTCCGCACACCGCGCAGTGTGAACAGTAACTATCGGTTGCCCGGGCGAACCTAGACCGGGCTACAATGGCCGTAGATTAATTAAATCTATCATAGAACTGCTAACAGTCGGAAGTGGCAGCTCGTATTGGTTTTCCGCTACATGACAATGCATACGTTGGCGCTTCTAGCTTCTAATCAATGTCAGCTAAATACATAATGAATATGCCTTCCGAGATTGCAGTGGCGGAATCATTTTATATTTTACTATATCAATAGATATAGACAATTAATAATAAATGAATGTCTGTAATTTAACTATTTTTTTAAAATAAAATACACAATTCTGTACTAGTCTACTCAATGTAAGGAAGTGAGAGCTGGGTTTGGCAGGAAACGCATGCTAGTAGAGTGAATGCCGTTGAGGTTCGATCCTTAAGAAGTATGTTAGGCGTGACATTAAATGAGAGGATTAAAAATAGCGTTATAAGAGCGAAGGTGGCTTAAAAATGGATGTTGTGACTAGAATTGAGATAGGTATGCTTCGGGGGTTCGGGCACGTTTAAAGGGTGAATGAAGAGAGAGTAACGAAACAAATTTATGTTGCAAAAATGAGTGGCAGCGTTGGCAGGGGACGTCCAAGGAGAACTTATATCGACCAGATTAGTGACATACTAAATAAGGGCTATATAAGGAGTACCCGTAACCAACGAGCATGCATGCGTAGATGTATGGACGTAGAAAAAGCGAGAGAGGTGTGGCAGGATCGCGCCAAATGGAAATCCATTCTCTGCCTACCCCTCTGGGTTACGGGTGTGAGGCGGTAAATAATTCAATGGTTCAAAATAAAAACACAGGCGTGAGTAAAGACTGCCGAATGAAAATATTTATTTATTCACAATTCGCTTTTGTTTTTTTAATTAAAAAAAGCTGGTACATCCCAAATTAAATTTAGGAATTCTAAGACTTAGAGCATAATATAATTAATTACTGATACGCTTAAGAAACTAGATATTTTTGAATGTATGTACCCTACATGCTGTCCTATTTTTTCATCATCTCATTGCACATGACAGTAGAGCGCATAAAGTTATTACGAACAACAGGAATATACATGAATCCTTAACGAGTTGTCTTCCAGGAAATCAAAGAACAGAGACAACAATGGACCGAGAAAAAATGTACATTTTAATAAGTTCCAATTAAACTAACGAATATGACATCAAATTTAATTTTAAAAATGAATTTTAGCTTTCTAAAGCAATCGATGTGCAATATTTCATGATGATCAGTTGAGTCGTTAAGGAGTTATGGCGTAACAAACAAACTCACATTCGAGTTTATAATGTTAAGTCCTGATGTGCTAGTGCCTCCTTTTCACTTTATTAAATTTATGCCAATCATCATCTCACAGTATGATCGCAGTCCATACTGTATATGTTTTGGTTACAGTTTTATGGCAGGGCCTACCTGACTGACGCCAACCCTCCTCAGGAATTAAATAATGAATTATTAAATTTATACTAATCTTTGCTATAAAGTTATTTACTGTTAAAAAAGTTCAAAACATATTATTTCCAATAGCTTTCACCACACTATATCAACAAAGTGTCCGGCAATAGATTCAGTCCAATCGAATCAAGTCCCCCGGCGCACACTTGGCGAGCTTCTCTCGAGATAGACCTAATGTCATCAACAAGCCACCGCGACACACCGCCCACCGCTTTCACTAAATTAAAACTGAGTTACTCTTATAGTCATTACTCTACATCCCCTTCATTTATTGTACCTATATTATTTATAAATAAATAAATATGTTCTCAAGCCCGTAACCCAGGGGGGTAGACAGATATTGGATTTCCATTTGGCACGATCCTGGCACACCTCTCGCTTCTTCTACATTCATACATCTATGCATACACGCTCGTCGGTTATGGGTGCTCCTTATATCGCCCTTATTTAGTAAACCACTAATCTGATCAATATAAGTTCTCCTAGGGCGTCCCCTACCAACACTGCCACTCACTTTCGCTACATAAATTTGTTTCGTTACTCTCTTTTCATTCATCCTTTCAACATGCTCGAACCACCGAAGCATACCTTTCTCAATTCTAGTCACATCTATTTTTAAGCCACATATATTATTTATATATAGTATATATTATTCCGGAAGAAATACTCTAAAGGTAAGTGCTCGAGCCACGCAGGAGTGCAGAGGGACAAGCGAAGCCAAATGCATCTCACCTACTGACCCACATTATGTTCAGGTAGGACGAGACAATCGAGGTAGCGAGAAACATTACTTGATTCCTATATTAAAACAATACATCATTTTAGTACACATATTTTACTGCATTATTATTATTAAAAATCTTGTAAAAACATAAAGAAAATCTTAGAAAATTTGTAATTCTTGTAGACAGATAGACCAAAAAAAACAAGGAGTTGTATAAATTGTACGATACATGAGCGACAATCCACGCTCAAACAAACCAATGGAAGGTTTAATAGTTTGTGATCACGCAATAATCACAGGCTTTGTGGAGGGGACGGTAGAATGATAACACTAAGTACAAAAGAGAGCATATAAAATCTAAAATTCATTGAAATAATGGGAACTAGGCTGCCAAATTTCCGTTACACCTATATGAGGTGCCGTGAATTTATTAAGTCTCGAGTTAGTGTTAGCAACCAGGCAAAGTTGTAGAATGAGGCTCGTGCGGTGCGCTCGTCAGATGAAGTCTGCAGGCGTCGCAATGCGGCCTCAGAAGCCTTCCCTCACTACTTGCCGTACGAATGCGCTGTGTGCTTACATATGGAAATTTGCACTAATGAGATTTCGATTTAAATGTGACTGTTTATGATCCAGCCGGTGGAGATAATATTAGAAATTGAATAATTACCACCGCTATAGATTGATTAAAGTAAAAACAACATTCTCCCCTCCCCTTTTTCCACTAAGTGGGCTCGGCACAACAGATAATCGACTTACAAATCAATCTGTCAATCTTCAGTACCTTTTTACTCATGTCACGTCATTTTGTCATTTCCATTTAACAGTGGTAGAGCCCGCAACAATATCAGTTGCACGAATGGGCCGTCTTGACCTGACTTGAAACGGCTACCAGGGCAAAGCCAGGTGGTTCACTAGTATAATAAAACTTTATCGCATTAAGTATAGGCTTGATAATTTCAATAAAGCAGCGGCACAGCGCAGTCTCATTAGTTAACCTCTCACTAGACTAGATTTACGTGCGGATGCCAGTTATTGCCGAGACCAATGAAATTCGAGGTCGAGTTAAATTTGAGTTTTAAATTAACGGGAATATTCTATTAGATAAATCCGTTGAGGAATATTCACGTGATTCGGTTAGAAATTTTCATTGAATTTAGAAATCAGAAAAGGAGAAGAAAACTTGACGGTGGAGGGGATGTATAGGAATAGGAAATAACCATTTTCTGTTCCACTGTCCATTACAGGTGGGCCACGCATCTGCAACTCATTAGTTAGGTGCAGATGTCTATGGGTAGCGATCACTTGACATCGGGTGAACCGCTTGCTCGTTTGACACTTAGTACAATAAATTTTTTAATAACGCTAATAAAGTTCTTTTTAGATTGGGGGATAACCCCGCTTTACAGTGATCAATGTCACAAACGGTCACAACTATTTATAGTCATTAGATATTTATAGATTATTTAATCACGTTACATCACAAGATTAAGAGGTTATAAACCGGCCAATTGCGAGTCGGACTCGCGCACGAAGGGTCCCGTATCATTCTATAAAAAAAACCCTTTTGATATGGCACTCTTAAATATTTATTTCATTTACTTTTTGTTGTTATAGTGACAACAGAAATACATCATCTATAATAATTTCAACTATCACGGTTCATGAGGTACAGCTTGGTGACATACGGACAGACAGCGGAGTGTTAGTAATAATGTCCCGTTTTACTCTATGGGTACGGAGCTCTAAAAAGAGGTTGCGATACCAACTTTTGATGTACAATCAAGATATACCAAATATTATTCGTAAAGCATATACGCATGTATGTTCCACTTATATACCTTAGTATTAGTAAACACGTCTTTTGCTTCATTATAGTAGTCAATATTTTAGGGGTTACTTATTTCTTGTTATAGAAATTCCACAGCCGTCCTCAAATGAATAAAGAATGAGTTAGATAATAAAAACATTACAACATTAAGATTAACAAGACAATAAATGGTCGTCTTCAATCCACAATCTGCAATATTTATCCCATATACAAAGTCCTTCCTTTACACATTTAACGAAGAATTAATTACACATTTAACAGATTTGTATGCGTTCATATTTACTTTTGAAATCCCGGCGTTTCAGAGTTTGCGTTCAACTCATGAACACGATGAGTGCAAAATAAAACTTATACGTTACCAAGTTATTTTATTAAATTATTCCTGAGAAGAGTTGGCGTCAGGCGAATGACCGACCGTATAAACTGTAGCCAGAACCTATATAGTATGCACTACAATCACACTCTGCCGACCCCACATAAACGGGAAAAGGGGAGGGAGATGATGATGTAGTTATTTTTATATAGAAACTTTATGTCAGTTACAAGACTTTAAGAAGACCCTTAAAGGAAGAGGGATTCCTCTTCCTCAGTCTTTAGGTTACCATCTATCTCGCCTAGACAACCTATCTAGACAGATAGAAATCTATATAAAACCGATACCGGTTATACATAATACAACTATGTTCATATTAATACTAATATTAACATAGTTGTATTATGTATACAATGTTGAAAGGATCCACGTCCTCATTAATTAATTAATGTCCTAAAAGTGACAAAGATCGAGTCAACGCTAAAGAAACTTTAACAAGTTGGTCGAGATTTTACAACTTCATATGGACCATCTTATTCTCAGTACGGAACAAGTATAGAACATGGCAATATACGCTCTACATCGAGAACATTTCCCAGACTATTCTATTTAATATGAAATGATTTTATACAGGCTATAATAGAGGCGCTAGCGGTTTCAGATTTCAGACACGAATCTGATAATGGCTTTCAGAAACTTAACGCATTATTACAACCGACTGCGATTTAAAATATTACGAGTGACGCGACAACCCCATGGAGTTAAAATTAAAATTATCGTTAAGCATTATTTATTTTGGAAGTCTGTGTTTTCATTTTGCGATAGGAATGCCGTTCGACTAATCATTATATATTTTGTCAATGAGGATACGATCATTCCTTAAGATGTTAAATTACTGCATCGTAATGTACGTCCACTTTCTAGGCAACCGACACAGAAGGGTAAGGTTATCATAGGTATGTTTGTTTGTATAAGTGTATGTTCATTCCATTACGACATGGAATGAACATCCTATTAATATTATAAATGCCAAAAAAGTGAAAGAATAACCAACATCCATACATACAAACGTACATATGTATGGATGTTTGTTATTCTTTCACGCAAAAACGGCTGAACGGATCTGGATGAAATTTGGCACAGAGGTAGATTACAGTCCGGAATAGTATATAGGTTGCTTTTTATCCCGGAATAATGTACGGTTCCCGTAGGATAACTTATTGTTGTTTTTTGTTTACTTATATAAAAGGCGATGTTCCCTATGGATTTCGAAACGGCTACCCGGATCATCAAGTCATTACATAACATGCAACAGGAGATTGTCTAAACAAAGTATTATAAGTCAGCGCTGAATGATGATTCGGCTAAATTGAAAAGTCAGGTGGGTTTTTACTTTTTTAAGTTGACACTTTTCGTTTCAGAATAGTGTATCGAGTTTATTTAAATACCTTCATTACATAGTCTAAATGCCATTGTAGTTAGCTAGCTCAACTTTTTAAATTATAATAAAAGTCCTCTCTGTATATTAGTTTCCGCCATCTTTCGGAAGAAATATATAACCACATTCGAGGTGCGACGTACAGCTGCATGGTAAACTTAAGCCTAACGCCAGATGGCGGTGTAGTTAAATGAAATTACAGCATGAAAAATAAGTAGAAAATTGCCTACGTGTAAGGAAATTGCTTAAGAAAAGGCACAAATAAATTACCTTAATTATACTGCTTTAGACTTTATCTTTCTAAGAATTACTTCTTTTTGCATTAAAATGTAGTTAAATGAACTGAATGTGAATGTGAATGAAAAAAAATGAACACAGGTCTTTTTGAAATAATAACCTTGCATTTAATTAGTTTTATTTTAATATTAGCTCTCACATATGAAATAAATAAATATGCGCTCACGCCCGTAACCCGGAGGGGTAGACAGAGATCATGGATTTCGTTGGTTATGGGTGCTCCTTATATTGCCCTTTTTCAGTAAACCACTAATCTGATCGATATAAGTTTGCCTAGGGCGTCCCCTACCAACACTGCCACTCACTTTCGCTACATAAATTTGTCTCGTTACTCCCCCTTCATTCATCTTTCAACATGCCCGAACCACCGATGCATACCTTTCTCAATTTTAGTCACAACATCCACTTTTCTCCTAACATATTTTTTAAGGATCGCATCTCAACGGTATTTACTTTACTAGTATGCTTATCCTGCTTTATCTCACATATATATTTATATTAATGGATAGACAGCGAGCAAATGAAATAAAAATAAGTCGCAGGTAATAAAAAGTATGCGTAATAATTTCTGCCACGAAATGGATTTTGCCCGCGACAAACCGATAGTCAATCCTATTTTAATTACATATCAAATTCATTTATTGTTTGTAAGCATCAATATGTGTAGTAACAGTGTTACTGGTTACCAAGCCAAAGTACAACACCAAAGTGTACAAATAAGTACACACAAATAACAGATACGAAAAACAATACAATAAATATATACTACGTGAAACCATCAGGACACATCCGTTAATGGAGGGTCAACATGAAACTAAATTTTAATTATAGACAATGTATCTACAACCGCATACGATTTGCGAGTTATCCGTCATTAGGCTTGCCGGTGTGAGCGCGTCACTGGGTCGCCGACATGTATCACAGGGGTATTGATTACTTTGTCCAATATGGGGAAATAGCATAAACGTTCTAGATGCCTTGTCGCTTTAGAAATTACAATAAGTTCCAAATTACCAGAGCTGGGACACAAGAATAATAATATGAAGTACTAAATATTTTATAGTACTAGGTGGCAAACGAGCAAGCGGTTCACCCGATATCAAGTGATCGCTACCCATAGACATCTGCGACAAGCTAATGAGTTGCAGATGCGTTGCCTACCATTCATTGGCAGATGATGGGATATGGGACCGGTCGAGCCGGCCAATTCGTGCAAAAGATGTTGTTGCGGGCTCTAAATATAAGCATTATAAATACGTCTACATAATCTCCTATATTGTCTAATTCCAGTCCTCTTCCCCTTCCGATTCTCTTTTAACATTGATTTGACGGATGTAGGGATGGATTGGAAGATAAAATATTATTTTTAAGGGTAGGCAATGTATCTGCAACGTGTTATCTTGCTGCAGATGCCTATAGGTAGGTCACTTACACTGACTTACTACAGAACTGCCGACAGAGTGAAAACTCCAAACAGGTAGGCAGAGCTAAGTCAACAAATATAACCTATGTGTCTTAAAAATTCAAAATTGAATAAAAGAAAAACAATGAAAAAAATATTTTTCGGAACTGTTCCAATTCAAACATGTTGCGCATGTTGTACACGTGAACCTATAAGATTCTCCCGCACCAAATATCGTATAACGCGGCTAAAGAAGTTTACACTTCAAAGATCTACACTTACACTTGTTGTTCTAGTAGTTTGCTGCTTTAGTTTTTATGCCCAAACAACTCGTTTATGTACCTGTAACAAAACAAACACAGAGTTCAGCGTTTGGTCAGCATCAGGAATAGTTTTTGCTTGTCGGACATTAGGCCGAGGCGCATGAAGCCTGGCATGTGATCCGGATCGATTGCAATATCTGAGTCGACAAATTGGTAGTCGGTCTCGGCGGTAGGGTTTCGTGCGTTTGATTGCAAACCGATGTAATGATCGCTCCAAAGAGAGAAACGCGTCTTTTGAAAGTTACTATATGTATTGGCAGACGGTTTTACCAACACAATATATGAAGTTTAAAAAATATTTATGTTGATTAGATAGTAACGTAGATAGATGTCAAGGTCAAATTGTTTATAACTTAATATCAATTCTCTTTTCCTACAGTCTAGTGCTAGACTACCATTCTATAATTGCATAATCCGTAACTAACTTGTTGAACCAAGATGAAAATCCCTCAACTGAAAAGTAAGGGATACTGTTTGTTTGTACATGTAAATTCCTATACTCGTGATATTAATACGTATACATAGTGGCATATAAAAGCAAACGGACCCGACGGAGAGGCCGTAATGATTGGTAGCCATTAGATCCCGGGGTTGAGGGTTGGATTGTACGCTCTGGTATGTCCACCGCGTCACCTCTCATGAAACGGGTTTAAATTAATTAAAAATAAAAATAACCTTACGATCATTTGAACTCTTAGTTTTTGTAAAATCTTTTACTTTCTTAAACAACTATGTAGTTCTATTGAAGAAGGGACAAACGGGAACGTGGGTTGTATGTAACCAATCGGTACGGTTCAGTTATACTAAAAGTGAGTTGAAAGAAGACTTTGAAAAGGGTTTTTCTTAATACGAAAGCCTAATTCCAAATGTACCTTGGAAGAAATTCTTTTACATAGGATACTAGTGATCCGCCCTGCCTTCGCCCGGGTACCCGTTTCGGAATCTATACGGAACATCGTCTTTTATATATGTAGATATGCACCACTAAAAAACAAAACGTATCCCACGGGAACCGTACATTTATCCGGGATAAAAAATAGGCTATTGGCTATTCCAGCAGATTATATCTATCTATTCTATCCCTGTACCAAAGTTCATCCAGATCCGTTCAGCTGTTTTTGAGTGAAAGAGTAACAAACATTCATACATCCGCACATAAACATTCGCATTTACTATATTATGGCGTTGAAGTAGCTAGATTTTTTGACGAATTTTTTTTATAAAAAGTTATCCTTTGTTACTTCTAATACCTGCAAGAATATGTGTACAAAGTTTCATGGTGATCGGCTGAGTAGTTTTCGCGTGAAAGCGTAACAAACAAACTTACATTCACATTTATAATATTAGTAGGGACTAGGCGTTGTCTCCTCCTCGCTGGACATTTTTGTAAATTGATTTCGCTTATAAATTGACATTTATAGATGAATGTCAAATTGTTGTTATGTTGCCATGGTAATGAACGTAACAAACTGTTGTTCTGTTGCCATGGTAATGAACGTAACAAACTGTCAAACAGTTACTGTCATGTCTTACCATTACGATCAATTGTATTTATCTATTACTAAGTTAAATATTTCTACCTTTCGGCAGAAAGGTACCCTTATGTAAGAGAAGGCTCTGTACCCCTGACAATGTGTGCGCAAGATTTCATGATGGTCTGTTGAGTCGTTAAGGAGTTAAAGCGTAACAAACAAACAATCTTACACTCGTATTTATAATATTTCATACATTATACTGGAAACTTGATATTTTAAACGTGAAGAGTTTTAAAATAACATTAATGAGTCTTAGTCACCAGCACTTGTAATACAGTTATAGGTGACAAGAATTAAACAATATTCAACTATTGCAAAAGCCCTCATACACAATTCATACAATGTTTCAAGTCGATCCATTATTGTTTCCAGCTAACCCAAAACAATGTTTGTCCATTTCAAATAGAATAAACGGCCGTCCATGTTTAGCAAATAAAAGTTGTAATTTATACTTTTAATTAGTACCGTGGGAACCACGCGTTATGTTAACACAGCCGTAAAGCTTGATTGGGTGAGCGGACGAGTGCCCGGAGGAAAGCTATTATCGCAGCGAGAGAAATCTCACAGGATGCCAATCGGAAGGAACTTCAGTGCGCACTTCGAAAACAATAAATTAATGCCCACTCAAATTTGTATGGATCTAAAATGTACCTATTATTATATTCCTTCTAACAAAATATGAAAAAACAATTTTCACGTCAACGCACTTCTGTCATTGGTTTCAACGGGACTCGGACGTGGCGGCGCGGCATATGATACCGATCAAACTCCGCCAGGTGGCGGTGACGTCTCGGTTTGGGGTGGGGGCATAAATCCCCGCATGTAAATTGTCTCATTGACCTGCCGGCGACCGGTCGTGTCGCTAGCGAGAAATGGGTACTGATGATTTGAATGTCGGTTTGAAGTATTGCACAGATTGACAAGGAACAAATAAAGTATGGTGCGTGACAAAATTCACGTTTTAGTTCAGACTGTATCCTTCAAACCGTTTTAAAACAGATTAAGACCGGAAAGAGTTTTAAGCGTTTCAAAGAAATACTAAAATCACGGGCGATACGCAAAAACACTAGTAGTAAGATCAATACATTGAATTTCTCAGGGCGATTTGTGAATGAATAATGAAAGTAGCACAACAACTATCCGCTGTGCTTCCGCTATCACGAGATTGGACTACAGTTTCTTTGAAAACCTAAGTTTATATTATAATACAGAAATGAACCCAAACAATTCAATCCAAGCGGTGAAGATCGGCGGAGTGAATTGAAACATTGCGTCTCTCCCGATCGGGATTCCAGAGAGCGCCCTCCGGAATGGTTATGTCTCTCTCCGACGGACCACCCAATCTAACCCAACGGCCACGTAACGGTTTCGAGAATCACCCGGGATTGTAAATGGAATTTACGCGTACCCTGTAAAAATGCCTAGCGTAAATACATCTATAGAAAGTTAGTAAAAAAACTTGCCACACAAATAAACGTATAGAAATAGAGGGTAGTATCTGAATATAGATTTATACAGAGAAAAGTAAAAATATAAGTAAGTTTTAGAGAGAAAGAGGCGGACGGAGATGCAGATTGAACAGTGGTAGAGCCCGCAACAACATCTGTTGCACGAATGGGCCGGCTCGACCGGTGAAATACCACGACCACTCAGAAGACAGGCGCGAAGTACAGTATCCTGCGTTTCGCCTGACGAGTGGGGTGCCGGAGGCCTAGTTCTAGTTCTCTCCCCCTTTCCACCCTTTTCTTATAAGGAAAGGATGGTAAGGGGCAGTGAACTTGAAGGTAGAGGGGATGTATAGGAATTGGAAATAACCATTTTCTGTTCGTCCCCTCCTCTATCCATTAAAGGTGAGCAACGTATCCGCGACTCATTAGTTAGTTGCGGATGTCTATGGGTAGCGATCACTTGACATCCGGTAAACCGCTTGCTCGTTTGCCACCTAGTAATATAAAATAAATGCATAAAATACATGCTTCACACCTGTCTTCTGGTAGGTCATTGTGTTCTGGCATTAGTTTAAAAACATACTAGAGACTGGGCTATGTAGCTCTTTATCATCAGCATTAATGCTACAAGTTCTGCAATTACTGGTCCGCTTCATGTAGCTATTTATTATTTAATAAAATGTAGTGTACAAGCCTAGGAGCCGCCAGACACGAGGTATAATGCATCATGCACTCAGCGAGTCGCCGCCCACCATTTCACTGGAGGACCGACCTTTTAGCTCGCTTTGATTCTCTCATAGAGTAGTGCACATATTTTTGGTATTAATACTATTTAAAAAAATACACAATTAAATAATATTTGTTTTGTATTCGTAACTTTCAAGGTGATTTATGAAGCTAAATGTATTATATTGAGGCTAGGAATTTAAAAAGATAATCTTAACTGCTTTGATGAAACTAACTGTTTATAAAAAGGATTTACTCACGTCCGAGATTACCGGTATTGGTACCGACAGTTTTAATAATTTCATTGATTTGTCCATGTTTTAAGCCTAAACTTTATGACAAGGAAACAATTATTGTGCAGGTCTAAGCAATATTTATTTCTAGCAGTTTAAATATAATATTACTTTAGTACATTATTTCATTTTTTTATGGTAGCAAACGATCAAGCGGGTCCCCTCCCCTGATGTTATATGACCGCTACCCATAGAGATCCGAAGCAAGCAAATAGGTTGCAGATGCGTTCCTACTTTTAATATACAGAGGAGGGGATAGACAAGAAAAAGCATTTTTATTTTCCTATCCTTATCATGTAAGGATGGGAGAGGACTTAAATTAGGCCTCCGGCGCCCTACTCATCAGACGAAACACAGAATACTTGACGACTTGCAGACACTGGTCTTCTGTAAGGTCGTGGTATTTTACCGGTCAAGCCGGGCCATTTGTGCAACAGATGTTGCAGGCTCTACTTTTCAATACATAAAATACATCAATCGAAGGTCTCTGGCATGGTCACCACAGCTCCTTCTTAGCGATGGATCGGATCCGCCCCGCCTCAGACTGGTGCATGCAATGATGTAGTTCATCTCAAATAAATAATTACATCATTTGCATGCGGATCAATCGTAAAAGGAAGGTCCTTGCTGGTTTTACTTTAAAGAACCTTTCTATATCCCACAGTCCTCAAGTATACGAGACTCTACCTCATGGAGCTTTTTCAATCTTGCAATTAAACTTTAAACGCAATAAGATGCTGAACCATAGACACACGTTGGAATTGCGGCAGGATCATTACCTGTCTCAATTGAGAACTTCGATGACAAGCCGAAAACGGTTTATATTTATCCTAGCAGGATAAAAAGAGGTGAAAACGTAATAACATTTCCGATTTTAAAAAACCAACTGAGTTAAAACCTTAATCCATCTTGTATAATAAAACCTTTTAAGAAGTAAATCAAAAGATTCAAAACTTCGTAAATCTTTGTACTTCAGTGGAAGAAAACCGTTTATCCGCGTTCCCTAAGAGCCCGGCCGCCATTACGCGGATTTTTTTGACAGGTGCAGATCTGTCCAGATCGGGATTACTGATTACGCAAAAGATAAAATACCCGACCTCTTGCCGCGCTAAGTCATCCTTCTAATCTAAAAAGGGAAACTAATAACTGTTCCACATAAATAATAAAAAATATACAGTCGAAAAAAATTGTTTTTCAAATAAAATAAATAAATTCTCATTTTTTTTACCCAACTTGGGTAGTGCTTTTTTCCTCTGTGTATACATTACACATCAAATGAACCGTAACTTTTACTAAATTCTTTTTTAAAAGTGCAAATGTACATACCGACCTGGGGAATGAATTCGGTAACCTTATCTCCGAGATTCTCAGTATGGACTAATGCGAATTCCGCAAAACACCGATCCATCAATACGCCATGATATATTGGCAAACATTAAATTGGCTGATGCGATAGACTTACCATCACCTAAGTGTCCCCCTCTTCCATATTGGACCGATGTTCACGGCACAAATGAAATATACTAGCATAGTATACTTAAAGAAAGAGAAGAAATCATACATCGTGAGAGGTGACCCAAATCGCTGCTGACAATTGACTTAAAGATTTATACCGAACTAGTGACCCGCCCCAGCGTTGCCTGGGTACCATTGTTGATCCGATGCTACCAAACACATGAATGTGCCAATCTGGACAATCCCTGTAAATTTCATCGAAATCGGTCCAGCCGTTTCGGAGTCTATAGGTAACATACTTAGCTTTTTATAAACTATTTTATTTTTTTCTTCATAAAAAGTATCCCATGTTACTTCTAATACCTCTAGGAATATGTGTACACAGTTTCATGGTGATCGGTTGAGTAGTTTTCACGTAAAAGCGCAACAAACAAACTTACATTCACATCTATAATATTAGTAGCGATATCTATAAGTTAGCATTTATAGCAACAAAGCCCAAAGGCCTTAGATTGTGCAACAACATAGTCTACCACTGGTAAATTGATAATAGCTACTAACTCTTGTTGGAATCGTACTGAAAATGTTCACAAAGCAAAAAGAAGGAGAGACAGGATCTTCTAGAGGCAGGCACCCAAGGCCCGACATTATACTCAGTATATTACAATTAGTTAACGACGTATTGAGAAACAACAAGGGATTAGAATAAAAATACAAAATCAAAAGTGGTATTGCTGATACGAGGCGGTAACAAAAGTCCAACGACCCAAAAATATGATAAAATACAAGAACTGTGTCGTTCATTGTCCGAATATGATAACATTGCAATCACCTCTCTGTCGAGGTTCATAGTCCCCTAGTGCTGAATATTACAACAGGATTTTTTTTTGCGTTTTTTTGCATTTCTATTTTAGCTGAGATTGCTTGCACTTGAAAAACAAACATAATGTTTGTTGCACACTTCATTTTTTTTTATCTACCCGCTTTTTACTCTACAAACTTTATAGACCGCAACGGTCTGGTTGTAACAATAGTGTTGTCGCTCACATTTCCGGTTTGCCAGAAATGTATTAGCACGGTAGTGAAACGTAAAGTTGTGTTGCTGACTTCAGACAGCAAGAGTCTTTATAAGCACTTGTCAAAGGAAGGAGACTCAGTTTGCGCTCCTGTCAACGGTGGTGACAACACCTCTTGAGGCCCGAGCCTTGACTGATTGTTATAAGTAGTCGTATAGTGTGTACAGTATACTGTGTAATGGATATATTAAGTTACAACCCGTGTGAAATATCAATACTTTGAATGAAACCATACTCAAATACGTATAAATGCTAAAAGAATCCTTTCGTGCTCTTCTGCTAACACCCAATATGACTTAAGGTCCGGTAAGAAATTAGGGTACTCGTTCGTTAAAGCTCGGCCAGAGCATCTACGTTTACTCTGGTGTGGCTGATGTTCATAGGCCACTGTGATCACTTAACATTAGGTTGTTACTTCATAACTTGACTCCAACTGAGTTGTACACACCGAACTCGTCAATGTGATGTCTTCCAGTGATAAACGAGTATCGAATAAACGGGAGTACGTAGTGACGGTTGTTTTAATTGCGTTCAGACACCACACTGACACTGAGGATTGACTTACCGACGGATAAAAAAAAACTTTAAGCTTCAACAAACATCTGTCAATAGCCGCCTGTCAGTTAAATATATAAGATTGTAGAACAAAATCTGAATCCTGTAAGAGTTCTGAAGCCACAACCTTCCTCGCCCTTTCAACGGAATCCATTAACGGACTTGAAACGATATCGAAATATGAAACGTGGACACGGATTATAAAAGGCTGTTCGTACTAAAGAAATGAAGGAATAAATAAAACCACAGAATACAAAATTCCTATTTATAAATGACTAAAATCTCGTATAAGCTTAAAATATACAATAAAATTGTCTGGGGTAAGTATACTATGGAACATATAGTTACAGTAAGGAATTTGATCATCTCAAATTCTGTGCCCAACACTTTTTTGGCTCGCTTAGTACTATAACAAAACTTGTCAAGAGACCGCATTTATTTTACACGAGAGTAGAAGACAGATTGCTACAGTCATGTCGAAATAAAATGTATGTACATAAAGTTAAAAAATTACATACAACAGAAGCTACAAAACCACAGAAATTGAATAAATCTATAAATAGTCTGTGAAATGTCTGATGCCGGTTGACTCCATTACATGCATCGTTCGTGTGTCATCTGACCTAGTAGCTAAAATCGGCGAAGCTTTTAGGGTATACGAGCATGACCTACAAGTCAGCGATGCTAGTGCTAATGTGAAAACATAACATCTAAATAGGAGTTGCTAGTACAGAAAATGTTCATGAATCATTGTTAAAATGTAACATCTTACGATTCATCATTCGCCCTCGTCCGGATAGAGATGACATAAGTGACAAATTCAAAAAAAAATTACTACATGCATAATAATGGTAGTATTAAACCAGATCAGGTATGTAATAATTTAGTAATAGCTTCGAAATAATTCGCTCCCTCGTCAACAGTTACACACGATAAATCTGAGATCGGTACACAATCTGGAAAATTTGGAAGCAATGCTAATTTTCAAGTATTTCAAAAATTATATGTGTATTAATATAATGTATGCATTTCACGGTCCATACAAAGTAATCATTGTATTGTATATAAAGCGTATACCTTTGATTTATTAACTAGCTGTGCCCGCAACTCCGTCCGCGAGGAATAGGGCAGCACTATTAATTTTATAGGCCTACCCTTTTATCGCATTGAAAGTTAGGTCATGTCCTTCCCCAGGTTCTAAACTATGTCTGTACTAAATTTCATTTAAATCGGTTTAGTAGTTTAAGCGTAAAAGCGTAACAGACAAACAGAGTTTCGCATTTATCCCAAAAACATCCCGTTTTAAAAATAATCAAATCGGAAAACCGAAAGAAGTACGTAAACAAAATGTAACGCTAGAATTTATGATCCGATTTACCAAAATTAAGTAAGAAATAAATCAAAATAAAACGGAATGAATCATTTGTGGACTGAACCGTGGTCGCATTATACGCGCGGCTGTTTTTCTCAGGCTCTGGATAAGCTCGCGATTTTCAGAACCGCCGAGTTTAGCGTCACGCGACTGGAAATTTTAGATATATTATTATACACTAGAGGTCGCTCTTTGAATACAACCACAAGTCTTCAATATCTTCTCTGCTTCTTGCTGTAAATATTTAGAAAATATTATATTCGCGAGGAGGGTTAAGTATTAAACCAGGATTGTAAAAGACCATACTCATAATTGTGAAAGTGGATATTTTAATCATCGGTTTCTCAATACGTGCCAGGAGAATACACCAGATCCTATTATGGTGGGCATTTTGTTGGTCAAGCGTGTAATAAAACAGGGTAGCTTTATGTACCACCATCGAAATAACATGGAAATAAAACTTGTTCCATTTAAAATGAAAACATATAAAATACTACAGCAGTACTACTGGTCGGCGTTAGGGATTTCATTAAGCGCCTTTCATTTAGACTGAAACTCTACCGGTAGTGCGGATTATTGAAAGGGTATTTGATTCCATTTATGGTAGGACCTTTAAGTCATATTTACTTAACATTAAAAATGTACAGATTAAAATAATAAAAAAATTAGTAAGCAGAAATATATTAAAAACGTGTCAAAAAGATTATAATGAATTATTTAAATATTGTAACATTTTACCGATAGAAAATAAAGTTAAATTAAAGATAATATTGGAAAATTATTTTAGTGAGGAATATAAATTGATAGCAAACAATAGATACAATACTAAACGGGTTGGAGAGGGGAAATATGTGTCAGTAACGGCTAACAACTACTATGGGGAAAGATGTACTAATTATTTGGTTCCAAAATTATATAATGATATTGAATGGTTAAGAACTGACGCTGGTATAAACTCAAAACACTTAATCAAAAAGAAATTAAAACAATATTTTTTGGGATGTTGATTTGCATGAAATGTATAATTTATCTGAAACAACTGTATTCACTATTTATACACTTAAAACTAACTGTAAGAGAAGTAATAGGAAATGTGTGTATAAGAATTAGAATAGCTTATGATAGAATAGTATTTTAGTATTGGATGTAAGTAGGATCAGTAAATAAAAGTATATAATGAGTGTTCTGTCGCCAATAAACTGCACTGCAGTTTGGCGACGAATTGATTTTTGTAACCATGTATCTTTAAGAATAAATAAATAAAAAAAAAGTGGATTCGAGGATGGTTTAGTAGTACTTTAGTTTAGTTACCCGTGCGAAGCCGGGGCGGATCACTAGTTATGTATAAATAAGAAATTTCCAGGTATCTATTGACTCATCTCGATATCTCTGGAACCATAAGGCTTGGAGACTTGAAATTTGGAAGAAATATACCTTTCACCGAGTAGAGGTCAGTTATGATGTATGATGAAATATGATTCTTACGTAATTCCACCCGCAAGGGGATTGCGGGGGTGTTAATTAATTATAAGGCGGAACGAAGTTTGCCGATCCAGCTAGTTATGTATATACCTGTAGGTAAACAATAGGTTTATCAATTAAATAAAATATATGTCACAAACTGTTCAATGTCCAAGAGATAAATGGAAACTAAATAATTCCCTCAGTACAACTTCGTTTAACGAGTCACAGAGACTTCATCATCGAATCATTTTAACAATTTACCCCATAAACCATGTCATGTTAACTTGTTTAGAGGGCAACTTTACACAAAGGGAAATCGCGAGCAATCTTGCAAAATTAAATATTGCACGAGTATCTCGCCTTCGCTTTTACCTTTATAATTTGTTTTTAATTCGAGACAGAAATTTAATGTTATATTCCATTATTTAAAGAAATACCTTGTACCCCGTGGCTTCAGATAGGAGGACAGTGACAATTCCTTAATCTTAAGTTATTAAAACTAACTATGTACTTGAAAGATAATGATTTGTTATATTTACGTGAAAACGTTTATTTTACGTTTTTTTTTATTCCCGACGTTTCGCTCATGTACACGGGGGGGAGGGGGGGGGGGGAAGTGTCAAAGGTCCTAACGTCAAAAGTTTCTGGCTGGTCAGTTACATTATCACAGACTCATGTTTTAAGCGGCCTATATAAGATTTTAAATAAATGGGTACTCCGCAAGTTTCGACATCGGGACGTAGCCCCCCCCCCCCCACCCGTGACCATGAGCGAAACGGGAATCAAAAAACGTAAAATAACCGCGATAAAATCTGTTAAATTATATTTATTCCAATAAAAATCTGTTTATATTTTCTATAGCTTCATAGTTGTAAAATTTCTGAATCTTAAATTCCTAATTAAAGAATATATTAATTGATACACTGCACTCGCTTATATAATCCCAAATTATATAGATAATAATCACAATGCAAAATCGCACAATAGAAATACAACCTCATTTAAAACATACACACATATCCACACAATTTAATTATTGTATTTCGTCTAATACTGTTTATTAAAGCCACGGGAATGACAATTGTTGAGTATAAAACGTATGAAAAACCTTTTAAGCTACAACCAAAATGTATTTTCTTTTCCCAACAATAACAACTTGGTCCTCCGCAGTGCTTTGAACACAAAGCGGCGCTATCTTTATTTACGAATAAATTTTAAATTTGATTCACAGAATTATATCCCCTGAAGTGTCGACATTTATGTCTGTACGCGATAAATCTTTATCTTATTTTTTTCATATGATATAGAAATATAAGCAAATATCCACAAAACAACGACCCCAGTCGTCAATTTGATCTGGTCATTGCGCTAATAAGATTAAGTGTGGAAATATAAATAATAATATTTGGACGTTATAATAATATAATAAATCAGCCAAATTTAATGTTCCCCACTGCAGGGACACAGGCCCCTCCGAGTGAGGGACTAAGGGGTCCAGTGCGGGTTGGTGGATGTCACATGTCTTCGAATTCGATGGTTCTAAGAACATGCCGGTTTACTCACGATGTTTTCCTTCACCGTTTTGGAGCAGTCGTGATGAAATAAATTACACCAAGTAAAGCGCCTGTGTGGCTTCGAAACCGGGACCTGCAGTACTTAAGTTGGAGCCGAAACCGCTGAGCCACCACTGCTCCTTTTTGGTTTTGGTAGTTCGGACGTTAATTATATGAAATTGTCAGCGTTATATTGCATTGGAAATTACGTAATCATTTTTGCTTTAATAAAAGATGTTTTATTTATTTTTTATAAATTTTTTATGAAATTACACATAGTGTCTAACATTAAAATTACCTTAAAATATTTTAGGTCATTTTTACACTTTGAGTTACATTCTTGAAGTTTTATTAAGGATTGCTAATTTTTTGTAAATATAATATAACCTATGTCACCCGGGGATAGTGTAGCTCGCCAATAGTGAAAGAATTTTTTAAATCGGTTCAGTAGTTTCAGAGCCTATTCAATGCAAACAAACAAACAAATTTTTCCTCTTTATAATATTAGTATAGGAAAATATATTACTATATAATAATTTCAATTTAATAATACTCTTAACCACAAAAATATTAACAAAAATCTAACTCTTAGCGAACAATTAACTCGTACTAGACACGGCCGTAGTCACCCTGTATCTTGCAATTGAGTTAGATTAAAATATTAAGATTTTTATGAAAATGGGCACGTAATTTTGTTGTATCGGTACCACGCAATTCATTTATATATTATCCATTGATTATATATATATATATATATATATATATATATATATATATATATATATATATATATATATATAACAATGTCATGTTTTCAAACTTTAAGAAAGGAGACTAACTTCCTCGTATAATGTATTCTTGAGCCATATGTAAACAATTTACTTAACTTACTTAACTGTAACATGTAACGAATAGTTAGTTGTGACACTACCGGGAGCTTAGTGCCGTCGTCGTTACCCCATGAAGCACAATTCGGCTCCAACTTTCAGTTTAATGCCATTTTCGAGCGGGAACGACGGATCAAATTCACCTCTGCACACAAACGAACCACATTCACATAGTGTGTGTGTCTGTATGCGATGTAGACCAGGGGTCGGCAACCTTTTTTGGCCGCGGTTCAAAATCAACCAATGATTATTAAGTTAAGAGTCAGAAATATTTGCATATTTTCTTATATATCTTTCAGTAAATGGTAACATATCTTCAACCCACATGTCGAACAACCCGAACTCTTGGTCTTAGTATATCTTTTCATCTTGTTTATTCTCAAAATATTTGTGCCTGAACTAATGTGCGTAACTTTGAATTATTAAATGGCTACAATTAGACATGGTATAGGTGGCCTTACATTTATCAGCTAGTTATTTTACCCGTATTTTTTTGTAACACCGATTTTATTGTATGGATAATCCGTACAACAGATTTAATTGGTAAATTGAGATTCGAATCAGATTAAAGTGGATTTTGTTTTTTACATAGTTTTGTTTATGCAAACACATACTTTATGTACGCTGTGCTTATCTGTAACTGAGATCACATGTTACTTCTTACATAGGTTTTATATAATGTATACTCTGAAACTGATTCATGTATTTTGTAGATGAACCACATTAAATAAATAAATCTTAAAGTAAGTAATTTTAAAGTTTTAAACACATAATTACGAACACGGAAAAAGTTTAATGAACAAAGTTTTATTCACGCTAAGTTTTGATGTAGTGTATTCAAATAAAGAAAAAAGGATTTAGAGTGTAGACATACTTTCAATTGTTGTTGAAGAAAATAATACATACAAAATTGTTGTAGGTACTATTAACCTTTCATTTAAATAAATACATATGTACAAATATGTACAGTACATGTACCAACCTAGAGTTGAACAGCCTAGCTGAGAGATTTGTGTTCATTTACACGTAAAATAGACATGGATGTTTATGTAAGTAAAACCTATGTGGTACAACGTGAAAGGCAACTCTCTTGTTTCTCCGCTACGTATCTCAACAGGCAATGGAGTAGAGATCACGTGAGTTTAAAAATAAATTTATAAATAAAATTGTGGGTGTGTTGTTTAACACTTCAAATTCGTTTTACATTCTAAGGGCTTACACACCGTATAGTTTATCTCATTACAAAAGTTAGTGTCAATAGACTTCTGTTTATTATATCCAGAAATAATAAACATTTTTTACGTTATGATCTATCGAAAGGCGTAAATTAAAAGTACATTTTTCTACGCATAAAACAAGTTTTTTTTTATAACAAAATTGATAATTGCAAGCGCTGCAAAGTATATAATAAATGTAACCCTAGCATTACAGCCTGAACTTATTTAGTCGTAAGTAATTTACGGCATTTATACACTAAGCTCGCGTGTTGAATGCTACCGGCAATGCAACCCGCTACAACTGTCACACAAAGCATGCATTACATGCAATCCAATAATTGCCGTCGTTTAACTCTACCGCCCAGAATATATATAATACTCAAACGTTTTTAAATTCAACTTTTATGCAATTTACATAATGTACATGTACAAAATAAAAAAGCTTTTATCGATCAGATTAGTAGCTTATTAAGAAAGGGCGATATAAGGAGTACCCATAACCGACGGACATTTGTGCGTAGATGTTTAAATGTAGAAGAAGCGAGAGAGATGTACCAGGATCGCGCCAAAGGGAAATCCATGATCTGTCTACCCCCTATGGGTTACGAGCGTGAGCGCATTTTTTTTATAAATGAAGAAAACGTACAGAACTAATAATTGTAGTAAACAATAGTAAATAGAATGAATTAACTTGTGGATAGCGTACAAAATTTTTCTTTACAATTCCTGAAAATATCCGTTTTATTGAAACATTACAAGTTAATTTTATATTGTAGAAGAAATAAACAGTTATTACCCTACGAGCGTTTATTTTAGTATAGAGGAGGGGGCAAAAGAGCAATGGGTAAACACTTTTGCATACACGGTAACCTGTCACGTATGAACATGGGTCACAACAAAACAAATCTTACGGGGTACATAGCAGCCTTGCATTGTGTGATATCCGTGTCACTCGGAGCCACATAGCTTCGCAGCGGGCAAGGCTCCGTGGCTACGTACTGCGTTGCTTAAGTTCACGTCGGATTTGTTTCTACGAGATGAAAGTGTACAGTGTACTACGGCGTAGCGTGGGCCCATTATGATTTGCTTTTCCCACGTTTTTCATACTCTGACATACACAATTGTTACATTAAGATATTTTAACTAATGTTATAAATATTAATGTGTGTTTGTTTGTTACGCTATCACGCGAAACTACACAACTAATCATGTTTTATACACATATTTTGAAGAGTAAAGAAAATAAATTATACACTAAATCCCGAAAAAAAAACCGTCTTCAGGGACTACTGTAGGTCGCAACAGTCAGTGTACTACAACAATAACAACTTCGTAACATTTTGTTATCGTCACATGCCAGTGACCATTACCATTGTGACCGATAGCAACATTTTGAAAGTTTTTACAGTTACCTGTAATACCAATATTATACGCGAAATCAAGTAGCAAAAAATTCCAAAGAGGAAAATAAGAAACGAATACGCGCAAAGCCGCGGGAAACTGCTAGTAGTTTTATAAGGGTTGTCTCAATAAGAGTGCACTTTTGTTTTTAAAATAAAAACACAAATTTTGAGCAAGTTTTAACTGAAATAAAATGTGTATAGTATTAAGGTATTTGTTTTTATTTAAATATAACACTGATTTTCAAAGGGGGGTATAAAAGGAGGTTTAGGAGGGGGAGCAAAATGGCATCCATGAAATATTTTATCATCGGCTGCAGATTTTAGATTTATTAAGACCACTCGTGACTTTATAAATGATAAATAGAACATAAATATAGGACGGAGCGTGTCGTATTCCGAGAAAATTAGGCAAAAAAAATCTGGAGCATTGTCGTGGGAATTACGTCATTCCTCACGAGCCTCATTTACGTCCAGTAACTATTACATGATGACAATATCTTTCCATTTTTATGCTTGTTACTTGCGAATACTTTGAATAAGATTCTGGGCAAACAGAAAAGCGTACAATGTGTCATGTAAAAAATATATGGTAAATTTGACTTTTAGCTTACCTGCATGAATTGCCTGACACAGTCGGCGCCATGCTCCCGCAGGAAGCTCTGGAGTGTCTGGACGCCGCGCGCCGAGAGGCGATACCCGTTCCCTTTGGCGCCCACGAAGAATACACCCGGGTTCGTTCCCTCACCCATTCTCACATTTTACGATTTTTTTTACATCTTAAACTTTTCCTCGTTTACATATGTTTGAAAAAAAATGCGAATTCCCGCACGACCTAAAACTTTACGTGTAGCCGGTCGATCAAGCTATTTGCTAAAATTATTATTGCGTAATACAGACCAATCCGTAAAGAAAGTAATACTCAATATAATTTATTTTTCTTTATAAAATTTATAGAAAGTTCAAAAACTACACTGTAGGCGACGTCTACGCGTTCACTGACGGCGTAGCGTACGGCCGGCGTCGCGCGTCCGTAGACACTACGCTACGCCGTAGCCCGTAGCGGCATCCGTAGCGCGATCTGACGTCACCGATAGAAGGTTTCTCCTTAACCGAGATTTCGAACATCTTATCGATGCTAAGGGATGATTAAACCATTCATCTAATAACGCAGCGTATGACATAATACACCGAGCTACGATTAAGTCGAATGAAAAAGCTAAAATGATTTTTGTATTGAATAAGGTAATTTTTTTCTGGTTTTTGTATATCGTAGCCTTGAGAATTCAGAATAATTTAACGTTAACAGATAAGATATTTAAGTAAAAAATAAATTAATAAGGTAAATTATAAAGCGTTTGTATTGAATTAAAATTTAATTAGAGGGTTTATTTATTTCTATTTCATTTACGTTTGTATTTAGAGTGTCATTTTTTGTTCAAGAGGTTGATGGATTTAAATTAATAAAGGTCGTGGTTTTCATTCGTCCTTTGTAGGTTAAATATGGCATTTAAAAAAAACATGGCCGCAATAACATACATATATAAAAAGGCCACATTACGTAAATGACAGAAAAACTTAGAAAAGACATCGACGGAAAAAGTATATTTGTATACGAATCTGGAATAAAGCCAATAGAAGGATCTTTGTTCATAACGGTATACAAAAACTAATATCATCGGTTTAGCTTCACCTCACTTGCAAGCTTTCTTATCTTATTTATTCTAATAAATAAAATGTAATGTAAATTTCAATATTGAATGGTGTTCAAACATAAAAGGAAACCTAGACGAGGCAGCTCCAGCAGCATCGGGCGAGAGCGCGCGTCGCGCCATCTAGAGCCATCGTAAAATAAATGTTTTCAATATAAGTTACTTTATAGGGTCATATAATTTTATTGGCATCGCGTCTCCTCGCAGCGACTGCTTACGAAAAATAAAGTCTTTTACTTAATCAGTTTGTAATATTGATTCTAAATAATAATTACTAAATAATATTGACAACGAATTAAAAAAAAAACATACAGACGAATTCAGAACCTCATTCTTTTACAAATCGATTAGAAATAAGTTATGGGCTTTATATAAATTAGGATTGGAAGAGTTTATACTTAAGGTCATCTTGGATGGACATTTTTGTCTATTATTTTATTCGTATTGTAAAGTGTTGCCGTATACTATGATAACAAAGCAGGCAATATCAATAGTTGATTAAACGCTGGCATGCACTCTGAGCCCACGACTGAGCACGAGGAGGCCGGCCGCTGTGGGTTTGCGGCTCGTTATTAAAACGTCAACATCAAGTGGTTTAATACAAAGCTAATTAATTTTCAGTCAAGGGATTCGTTGGCAATAGCCAAGTTAGCACGATGTTTCTAGTTATCTAAGTCTGGCTTTGCATCTACGATATAAAACTAGGTACACATATACGTAAACGACTTTGCTATAGAGATGAAGTTAAGGTCAATTAGTAAACAGATCAATTCTAGACTGCGTTGAAATACTAACCTCATTATGTTATTAAAATCCTAACAGATAGTGCGAACCTAACACAAGTTTCTGTCCTATTAACTATTGTCATATTAAAATGCCAAAATATTACAAATTTTAAACCGAAGTAAAAAAACTATATACAAAAGAACATCACTAATAAACAGCAATTGTACATTCCGTCTTTGCGTCTAGTCTTAATATACGCGATAGGCTTTTAGAAGTTTTTATAAAAAGAGCTGAACTGAATATGCAAATTTTAATTTACGTAATCCAATTCAGATATAAAATTTCGAGAATCAAGAGTACATAAAAGCGGGGTACAAAAGGTCTTACAATTCCGTCTTGGGTACGTAAGCTCGTAATAAATAATGGTCTCATAATTCGAATGGGCCCCAAAAACAGCGGCGCATGGAACAATGCCAGCGCCGCCTGCGAGCCTCACCGTCGATAACTTGGTAATTTAAATCCTAAACTTGTGTCCTAGATTGGCAGTAATCTTACGCTTTCTGTATTTTGATTTTTTTTTATGTGAGAAGGTGGCAAACGAGCAAGCGGATCACCTGATGTCAAGTGAGCGCCACCCATGAACATCCGCAACAGACAAATGCGTTGCAGATGCGTTGCCTACCTTAAAAGGACAAAGGAGGGCATAGACAGGAAAAAGGATAATTCCTTTCCCCCGTCAACCCCCTCCCCATCCTATCCTCTTCCCCTTCCCGTCCTATCCTTATGAGGAAAGGGTGGGAAGGGGAAGAGGACTAAAATTAGGCCTCCGGCACCTCACTCATCAGACGAAACGCAGAGTACTTCTACTTCACGCCTGTTTTCTGTGAGGTCGTGGTATTTCACCGGTCGAGCAGGCCATTCGGCAACAGATGTTGTTGTTGCAGGCTCTACCACTGTAGAAACAACGATAAGTCACAGAGAAAATCTTTTTATTTTGACTGTACGTCCATAGGCCGCTGGTTCATATCCGTCTCGAAGGACCAACTGCTCGTATTTAATAAAAATGCAAGCGTAAAAATATATTTATTTCACATTTTATTTAATTAAATCAAACACTGTGTAGACATACACGTGTCATATCTTATGGCATTGTTCTAAAAACAATAAATATATAATAAACAGTTACTAACTGAGTTGCTATTGAAATATCTAAATGTTTAATATTTATTAAACAATGTTATATACTTGTTTGTATTTAAGTATACTTATGCATTTTTCAGTTTTTCACTACCTGTTCCCTGCGGCTTTTCACGCATTCGTTTTGTTTGTAACTTAATTTCGCGCGTACTTGGAATAATAGGTAAATGTGAAAACGTGTTTTTGTCGTGTCATTATCACGTCATATATATATATATATATATATATATATATATACATATATCACGTAATATGGGTATATTAGATTTTAGTATTTATTAGAGTTTAGGTAGTTTTTTTACGAGATAAAAGGTACCAATATGCGTTTTTCTGTAGGCCTGACAATGTGCGTGAAGTAGTACTTCTACTTCTGAGTTTCGTCTGAGAAGTGAGGTCCCGGAGGCCTAATTGTCCTCTTCCCTTTCCCATCCATTTCTATTAAGGCAAGAACGAGAGGGGCAGGGGAGGATTTAACCGGAGAGGGGATGAAAAGGAAATATTTTTCTGTGTATCGTCTGTCTATTAAAGGTAGGCATTACATCTGCAATATCAATAATTATATATCAAAAATCTATACGTGTAAGGGATACGTATTTAGAGAAATTTTAAGACACTTTTAAATATGTATCCTTACTTATAATTATAAATGTGAATGTAAGTTTGTTACGCTTTCACGCGAAAACTACTCAACCGATCATCATAAAATTTTGTACACATATTCTTGGAGGTATTAGAAGTAAGAACATAGGATACATTTTAATAAAAAAAATTTTTTTATGAAAATTAAAACAATGTTTGTCAAAAAATCGTCTACTACTGCTTCACCGCCATTTTTTATCCCAGATAAATGTATGGTACCCGTGGGATACGTTTTATTTTTTTACGGCGCATATCTACATATATAAAAACCCGGGCGAAGCCGGGGCGGATCACTCGTATGTATATAAAATAAATTCAAAGAGTGTATCAATGTAGCCCTAATACTTTGTAAATTAAATACCGTGTGTTGTCAAAGCTAGTGGTATTAATAACGGCATAACATGGGCCTGTTTCCACGATAAAGCTGTGATTAGGTTGTGATTAGTACCCGGGAAATTTCGACAGCTAAAACTGCTTGGCAGTCACAGACCGGTGACCGAGCAAGCGCGAAAAACTAATATTTTAAAGACGTGCAACAAATTTTATATAACCGAGCCTTTTTTACAAGACGTTTTCCGTATGATACTAACCGCCAGACATAGAGGCCGTGAAGGGCGTTTGAAAACTAAACATTAACAAGCTATTAGCTTAACAAAAAGTAAACCACACTATGATTAGGATTAAACGTTTTATAACCCTCAGCTCTTTGAACTAAAAGGCTAGCTAAGGTAGTCTAGTGCCTCGGATAGTGTCCGGGGGCACTTTGGCAAATTTATCTAGAAAGCTCCGACGCCTGCAGCGGACGGCTGCGACGCGACTCAACGCGAAATGTAATTATAAAAGCGTCCTTGTCGCTGATTTATACAAGTCTCGCGTCTTTTAACCCTAGCTATTTTTAGAGCAATAGCGAGTTTAAAAAGCCGGCACAAATGAGCATATAGTTATACGAAACTGAGACCTGATCAATATAGAATCCATCCTTAACGGTTTTAAGGTACTTCTACTGCTTATTACACCTGAAACATCGACGAATACAGTCTAGCATGAAAACACAAGTTTCTAACAATTGAAACTAAGTCAATCAAATAAAGGATATTCATGGATCTTTCCTATGCTTATATAATATCTAAACGTTGACGATACGGCGACAAAAATGTAACATTAAATATGCCAATAGAACTGGAAGCCGCAAAACAAACGTCTGCGGGCGAAAGGAAAGCTGAATAAAATCAAGCAAAACAGCGCGCATTCGAACACACGTCGGTACCAAAGTTCAACAAAGACGACTTGCCTTCGTGGAATATACTGCCAAGTGGTGAATTCTAACATTATATATCAAATACACATCTACAAATATTTTAAACCACGCTGCGCCATCGGACGACCTTGTGTGGTAACTAACATACACACAAAATCTGTATTCAAAGTTCCATTTACACAGTAACATGACGATAGCCCAGTTATAGACCGGGCCTAATTCTACTCCTCGCCCCTTTCCCGTCTATTTCTAAATAACGGATGGCGAGGGGAGGAGTACCCGTCACATAAGCTTGTTGCAGATGCCTATGGGTAGCGGTCACTTCAAATCTTACTAATATCTCAAAAATAACGTCGCTAGATATAATTATTCGAATACAAAATATCTTCCCAAATAACACGATGTTACGGTGACAGAAGACAATCCACAGAATCTGTCCTCGTGTTTTCATGGCAGACAGGCAAAAATTAACGCAACCACATTCCTGAGGGATTGTGCGGGAAACGCCTGGCGGGTGACAGCTCGCCGCTTACGTTTGTCTCTTGTTAATGAGGTTGTTCTAAATGCGGCAAGACAATTAAAAAAGTCTTTGAATTTCTGACATTTGTCTTAGGTACAATAAGTATAATGGACTGTCCCAATTTTTTATTCTAATTAACGTGGTCATAAGAAGTTTGTATCGGTTTTTTTTTGTTTTATAGTACTAGGTGGCAAACGAGCAAGCGGTTCACCCGATGTCAAGGGATCGCTACCCATAGACATTTGCAACTAACTAATGAGTTGTATTCATCTGACATTGCCCACCTTTAATGGACAGAGGAGGAGTTAAATAGAAAATGGTTATTTACAATTCCTATGCATCTTCTTCTTTCCCTTTTCATCCTTTTTTTATAAGAAAGGGGTGGGAAGGGGGAGAGAACTAGAATTAGGTCTCCGGCACCTCACTCATCAAACGAAACGTAGAGTACTTCTACTTCACGCCTGTTTTCTATGAGGTCGTGGTATTTCACCGGTCGAGCCGGCCCATTCGTGCAACAGATGTTGTTGCGGGCTCTACCACTGTTAAAACAACGGTGCACAACGGACGAAAAATTAACTTATATTTTTTGTTTATATATTTACCAAAGCCTACAAAATAATATAAATAACAGCCCCAGCATCATACTGTATTATAAAGACTCATAAATCATACTGCGTGCGGAAACAACCTGAAAGACGAAATCAGCGACTCTTGGAATCAAATTGAACTGGAAGCTTCCAGAAGTAAGCGCCGAAGCAGTCCGTGATGAGATTTACAGGGCGCTCGGCTAAAACTCCAGCGTACTGTAGCAATTTTTTTTTATTGTGTTATTAAAACCTCACTATTTTCATTTTAAAAATGTATACCCAACATTTTTCATTTCCGTGCGCTAGTATTTTAGTTGAATACTGCTAATAATATTCGTAATATTAGAGCGTGGCGTCTCTATTGGCAGTTTATACTAGAAATAATACTTTCTATGTTCCACTAGTCTTTTTTAACACGTTGGAAATACTTTTCATCTTTATTGGTTTCAGAAATGTGATTCTAGTATAACCACGAGTAACTAATCGAAATATATTTAATCATATCTTTATAACAGGATTAAATATCCAATTTTATAGTCTAAGACGGCTGCGCAGACGGTCCAGTCTCCGGAGACCGTCTGGAGACAGGATATTGATCGCATGCTCTTTAAATTGTATCAGACCATCGATCTAACACCCCGTGGGTTTTTCTACATACTGCTACAGCCACTAAAAGTAGAGAATTCCCACGGGTTTATCATATTCATTGGTAACTAAATATCAGATGAAACTATAAAATAATATTTAGCTTACTTACGCAAATAATGGATCCTGCGGCACTCCAGTGACATTTCCAGCGGTCGGTGTTACCGCACCGTTTCTTTTCTAGTTCGCTTTGATTTATTCCTTGCTTTTGAACCTTGAATGGTTTCCCACTAGGGAAGGAAACGTATTATGAAGTGAAATAAAATTACGAATTCCTTTAGATGTTTTTATTCGTTAACGCTGTTACATCGAATTCCGTTTAGTGTACACGATTTTAGAATGTAATTTACAGAAGGGTTATTCAGTGTACCATAGTACAAAAAAGAAGAAAAATACAGTACTAATATCAGCACAGGGTGTGATTTTTTAAAATGCCTAACCGTCACCACTTGGACTATCACCCGTCGCCTTGACGTTGATTTATGGAACATCCTGTATATTCAGAAGGTTGCCCAACTTAAATCAAACAGCGTGAGAGGTATAGGTACTTACACCGATCCTTCGGGACTAAGATAGATATAATTAAACTACTTGTAGGAATCGGTACATCTCAGGAGAGTTTTTAGGAACATCATAGTGAGTGCGGTAGTTTCTGAGTGCTTACATATTATATTCAGTTGAACAGTGGATACGACCCTTGATCAAATCCAAAAATAAATTTATTTTCTTTTTAATTAATTGAAACGTAAAGAGCATACAATTATTTTTACATCGGATGTTTTAAAATATCCCGATATAATGGTCATCACATTATAAATAAAATAAAGCCATGTTATGCTATTTCACCTATCTCCTTTAGATCACGTTCATACATCTATGTATACACCATTCTGGACCATGAATTCTTTTAATACCACCCTTATTTATCGTGTGGATCATATAGACGATGTATTTGACAGGGATTTGAATTTCAATGGGGTCTTCAAATACTTAGTCTTTCGAGTTATATATTACAAGTGACCCGCCCCGGCTTCGCCCGGGTACCACTAATTATATTGATCCCATCGCTACCAAACACAGGAATGTGCCAATCTGGACTGTAAATTTCATCGAAATCGGTCCCGCCGTTTCGGAGTCTATAGGTCTATAGGGTCTTCTAATACCTACAAGAATATGTGTACAAAGTTTCATGACGATCGGTTGCGTAATTTTCGCGTGAAAGCGTAACAGACAAACTTACATTCACATTTATAATATTAGTAGGGATATACAAAAAACTATCTGTACAGTAATTTAATAGGTTAGTTGTTTGTTATGGAAGGCGAAAAAATAAGTTTAAATGACGTCAATTTATGACAAGTTAGTTAAATTTCGGTACACTTACGCTATTAAAGCAGTCGAAGATACAACATATATGTCGGGGACTGGCCGAATGGAGAGTGCATTCACGATTAAAAGGATTACCGATCGATCGGTCGCCGATTTACTGCTACGTTCAATTTAATTAAATAAACATTTTTAATCAAGATTAATTGTAGTTCCTTATAGAACTTCCCCGGGAAGATGTTTTCGTCAAGAGACTCAGTTAATTGGCCCTCGACTAATTCCAGCGCAGCGCCATCTGCGTTCAGGTGGACGCGTCGCAAGGAATTTATGTTATCGCCTTTCTAATTAAAAAAAAACTATTCAAACGGTTGCAAGTCGTATAAGATAATGCATAACGCAATTAATTAAATTAATTCACTCAAGAACCTATACTTATGTATTATATTTTAAAATGAGTTGGAACATTAAGACGTCTTAGGACGCCAATAGAATTGTTGACCGAACGATCGTCCAATGCCGAAATTCGGTTATATGGTACGGTATAGCCTCCCCCCCCCGTACCCCTGAGCGCTGTAAAGTACTCGAAACATCGGGAACCAACAGTTAAAATAAACGCGATAATATCCGTAAAATTAGTTTTAATCCAATTATATACTGTTTTCATTTTTCGTAATTTCATAACAAATAATGTATGAGAAAACGCATTTCATTGATATACTCTTTATTAGTTATTCTGCTATCAGGGAGGAGACAAATCTAACAAATCACAGATCAAAAAATCCTGTGTAGTTTTAACAAGTTTATCTCGTCTTAATATTTCTGAACTCAACGTTCATACAGACTTCATCTAACACTATTAATATAACAGCAACAGAACAAGGCAGTACGCGATCGAGGTCCCACTCTAGCGGCGGTGAACAAAAAACACACCCAGATCACACAGACCATCAATCAATGACACGATGACACGCAGCGTCAGCAAACGCCTTCCAGCGTTAGCGATATCCGATACGGTGTAACGCTTCAGCGAAAGCAAAAACTTTACCGTATTCTGGTGGCAATTAAAGATGAAAAAGGATCGTGAAATGTTGTATTTTGCTCGAGTATAGCGAATCAATTAAAAATGAATTACGACATATTAAGTCATCATTAAATTACAACGGTAGGAGTGCCCGCAACAACATCCGTTACACGAATATATCGGCTCAACTAGTGAAATACCACGACGTCGCAGAAGACAGGCGTCAAGCAGAAGTATTATGCGTTGCATTAGATAAGTGAGGTGCCCGAAGCCTAATTCTGGTCCTATTCCAATTCTCATCCTTGCCAATAAGGAAACAATAGGGATGGAACAGAAACCGACAGCGCAGGAGATAGGAAAATGTAATCCTTCTTTCTGTTCAAGCTTGCCTGTTTGTGTATATATACCCCTCTGTTCGCGAAAGATAGGCAATCCATCCGTAACTGAGTCGTTCGTTGTAGATGCCTATGGGTAGCGGTCACTTAAATCGGATGAACCGATCATTTAACTTTCAATATAAAGAAATAAATCGTGAATAACAATTTTCCTTGTAACACAGAGCTGTCGCATTAATTGATCGGATCAACGGAAATCCCTACTTAGGAATGCCTCCATTGCGATAGTGTGGATGGAAACAGAGCTATGTAATCAAATGGTATTGATATTTAACAGCAGGAATTGTATGAAATAGTTATTCGTAACATCCTGTATAGAAGGCGAAATTCAGTAATTCACGCATAACCAAGTAAACTGTTATTTACTTTTGTACATTATGAAAAATAGATGTCATGTCCGGTCCACTATCGAGCTAATTTAACCGACAGGAATCACGGCTGTTCTAAACATAGCCGGGGACAAAAATGAATGAACTCTAAATGCGCGCGGACGGGAATAGCCTCGTGACCGCCAGGCGCTCCGCCAGCGCCACGGTGACCGCACGTAATTTTGTATTAGTCCGGGAATTGGTGCAATCCGAAATCCAGGAATCCTAAATTTTACGAATCCAATTTTATAGATTAGTCTCGGGAAACATATGATCTGTCACAACACGAAGTTCCTTTTAGTAATTTCAACTAATAACTTCCAGATAATTTTTCAGTTAAGTTTACTTAACGTATTATGTTAGATCCTTGACTTTAATTAATACTTCTATTCGATTGAAACGATTTCATCAACATAAACACGGCTCCACTTGCCGGCGCTGTGGTCGTGTGCTAATGTGTACAATCAAAACGTTTTGTCCTATTTCTTTATAACACTACTGTCAAATGTTAAACATAACCTTGGGTTTTTTATTATCAAATACGGTTCACACAACCTTCATATAAAATACCGTAAATTCGAATTAGTGTAAATATATCATTGCGACAAAATTTAATAAAACCTCTTTTGTTGTTTACCTTTTTAACGTCGATAGCATATTAAAGTAATAAACAATCAAGTTGTAATATTTACATTACATTTTAAATTCAGGTCTACGGGCGACATCTACCTCCTGTCCCGTAAGATGACTACAGAAACGTAACTTCCACGCCATCTGTCGGAGGGCAACTATACTAGGCTATAACCACAGCCTTCAAAACCTCGGAAATTCCACAGGAAACATTTAGCTAGAACTGATTACACACAACAGAGGGCGCTTTTATAAAGTGATATATAAAGGATTACCCGATACAAAATCTGTATCTGTATCTGTCAGTATTACGGAAAAAAGAAGCGTGTGCAATCGACTTTTATGAATCAATGACGTCAAATGTAGAAAGAGATATGCAAAAAAGCAAATGAGAGCTCCCATTAGAAATACCATGACTATTTAATGTCAATCATATTAAAAATAAAATAAATAAATATGCGCTCACGCCCGTGACCCAGAGGGGTAGGCAGATATCATGGATTTTCATTTGGCGCGATCCTGGCACACCTCTCTCGCTTCTACATTCATACATTTACGCATGCATGCTCGTCGGTTATGGGTGCTCCGTATATCGCCCTTTTTTGTAATATCATATTAGTGTCAAATAATAGAGGCAATAATAATAAAAATGTATAGACAAAGAAGAAACTTCTGCGTAAATTGAAAATTCCTAACCACCTGGCCGTCTGGATTCTTGAAAATGAATTCGTCATCTTATTACAAATCTAAACAAATAAACGATGTGTGAAAAGTACACGTAGGGCAATAGATAAAGTCGTAAATATATATTTATTTATATTGACCAACAGTCCCCATAAGATATTCATAAGTGAACGACCTCGAGTTGGTAATCTCCTCGAGCGGCTAACAAGAACACTTGACGGAGATCAGATCTCGGCTGGGAAATTACGACCGGCTACCGGGGAAATAGCTCGGGACCCTCATTATACGAGTTCACTCAACGCATAGAAGCATCTGATAGAAGTATTACACGTAAAATATTTATTACAAGGCAACGCAAGAAATAAGCGGATCATTTGCTCAGTTATAGCCGCTCATGATATGTAATATAACATAACATGAATTTTATTAACTTGGGTCAGCGACAACAAAAAGCCATGGAGGCTTCCTAAGCCCTGAGCCTCTTTAATAGCCTGTTACCTCAAACCTCACCTCTCAAGCTTCAGATTTGTCTAGACAAAAGAGTTTTCATACAGCACGGTACTCTTGCGGTGTCAATCTTGTTAATTATTGGCTCACAACTTAATTATAATTTAAAAGTACGTACTGACTAACGTACGTACGTTAATACTCAGGGTTATTCATACGCTAACTTGTTATACGCTGAAATAAAACTAGACGCCACATAGTGTATGTCAAAGCCATTAAACTCACGCCAGCTTTATGCTAAAGAGATTTCAATATAAAATTAACATGCCATATTGAATTCTTCGTACATTGTAATAGAGCGTTATCAAAGCTCGCCAATACTTAACGGCGTCAACCCTTAGTGTTATATCAAGTAAATAAAATTAAGGAAAAAATAATGTACTGTTACTATACTACGGATACTTGGCCCATTCAGCTTTGGTCGCGATCGATGTCACGGGTTCGAGACACAATACATTTATATAATTAACTCCGAAATATGGTTTGAATAATCTTTTTTAGCAAAGGGAAGTCAGGACTTGTGATCACCGCCTGACCAGTACGACTCTTTGGAACAAGGTGGAACAACCCAATGAGTTGCAGATGCGTTGCCTTATTTTCAATGGTCAGAGCAGGAGATAAACATGAAAAAGGATATTTCCTTTACCTATCGATCCCCTCCTCCGTCAAATTTTCTTCTCCCTCCCATCCCATCATTATTAGAAATAGAAATATAGATATATAAATATAGGGGAAAGAGGACTAGAATCAGACCTGTACCCAACTCATCAGACGAAACGTAGAATACTTCTACATCACGCCTGTCTTGAGCGAGGTCGTTGTATTACACCTGTCTTGAGCGAGGTCGTAGTGTTACGCCTGTTTTGAGCGAGGTCGTGGTATTAGGCCAGTCGAACCAGCCCATTCATGGAACAGTTGTTGTTACTGGTTCTACCGTTAGAAAAAAGTTATGGACGTGTTCTTACTTAATGCAAAATATCATGAGATATTCAGATATATAGCCGATCTGTACACAGAATAGTGTATAGTGTAAACATAAAAATAATTTAAAAAACATAAAGTAAGCACAAAAAACATAACGATTCTCAGCAATCAAAGTTCCATCGCATAATATACACACCAAGTGAAAAAAAACGTCGTTAACGCACTATACTATGCAAAAAGTTAGCAATTGAAGATTTATCATGATGATTCAAGTAAATTACTTGTTCTTGACTACTTATTTAATAACGCAAACATAATAACAGTTTCAGACAAGGACGCCAATTTTACGAGTATTTTGTACTACGTAGTACAAAGAGCGCAATATTTTTATTTGTCATTTGGTCCCTGTGCGTTGGAGGTTTATTGAAAAGGCTTAATTATACAACCTCATCCAATAATATCACGCATTTGTTATAATACTTCAAGCCGTACGTAGCAATGACTCGCGATAATTAACATATGTGATCTAATCAGTTACCGTCGCGTCCTAGCCTAACGCCGACCGTTATGGCCCCAGATCACCGGTCAACCTTGACAAGGCCGCATGGGCGCGGTTACCGGTTCCCATTGACCTAGTAACCACATGGACGCGAGTTTAATAAGACTGTCCTGGCCAATCAAACTTTCGGATATTTACAATGTATAACTTAGTTTTACAAGTAACACAAACTTGATAAAAGATTTTACAATAAGCGCGAAAATATCTTAAACCAATATAAGAGAAATAAAACATACAACAAAACGTTATATTTAACATTTCATTCAACACAAATAACCAAATAACTTAATGTACATAAATTAATATTTAACA
This sequence comes from Papilio elwesi, assembly GCA_029849275.1. Classification (NCBI taxonomy): domain Eukaryota; kingdom Metazoa; phylum Arthropoda; class Insecta; order Lepidoptera; family Papilionidae; genus Papilio; species Papilio elwesi. Next base: position 5,916,283 of record CM056697.1, read on the forward strand.
CGAAAAAATAAGTTATTTAAAAAAAAAAATCCTAGTCGACAGGATTGAGTTATCCTAACAATTTAATTGAAACGTGGTCACCCTACTTCATCAGTATACGCTCCCATTCATGATTTTCTTTTCGAGACGTCGCATTTTGTGCGGTCACAAATCACAAATGAAGTCATGTTCTATTTAGGAAACCATTTTATTAAAAAAAATCGCAGTATTTTACTTACTTACAAGCATACTACAAAACAAAAAAAAATAAAAATTACTTTGGTAAAAAGGTGTAAGGCAATGTATTCTAATTTGTTAAGTCATAGCAATATCAACTTATTTATGTATATACAGATAAGTATACATTAAAAACACATGCCTAACATACCTATGTATACATAAGTCACGAGGTGTATAGATATATTACAGTATGTCAGTGAGGCGCCCAAAGTTATTATTAAGTTGACAATTGTACCAACGTAACGAACTTTCCAGACGGTGAGTATGCAACGCTAAGTTTAGATTTACGAGCCACATTTTATATTGAAACGCCAGTAAAATGTTAAGTGCATTTACAAATCGAAAAGATAAAGTTATTTTAAATACGGAGTACACACATATTTAATGTAAACGGAATTAGTTGGTTTTGGGATTTATTTTTAACTAGCTGTTTCCTGCGGTTTCGTCCGCGTGGAAATAAATTCGAGAAAACAATTTCGAGAGTTTTTCCCTTTTTGCGCGGAACCCTAAATAATTTGCTTAAATTAAGTTAGCCTATTTGAATCCCGACAATATTAGCTATCTTCCAGTAAAAGTCCCATCCGAATCGATTCAGTCGTTTCGGAGATTACCCGGAATAAACAGACACACAAGCAGACAAAAATTTAAAAAATTGTATATTCGTTATAAGTACCGTATATACATCATTTGTATTGAGTATGGACATGGTATTTTGATATTATATACGGACTCGACAATTTTTTTTTTAATTTATCAGCATAGATTAAAAAAAGAATAAACCAAAGGCTAAGATGTTAATAGAAAAAAAAGAAATGAAATACATTTATTTCGATTATTCTGAATAAAAAAATGAAGTTTTGTATAATATACTCAAGTCAAGGTGGAATAATGTGATAAATTAATTTCGATATAGAAGCTTTTCGTGCATCAAATGTCAAACGATACACCGGATACAAAATTTATTGATAAATATACTTGCAATAATACATATACATAGTTTTAGTTGTTGTGTTGTACCACGGTTTTTACACTAATCTCTCACGCAAACTACAGGACGTACTAAATAAAATGGACAAAAAAGAGCAAGCCGTGCAACAACGTCCCACATAAAAAGTGGCGCTTTTTGGCATTGTCCTCTCCGCGCTGGGGAGCGGCCGCGCCGTTTGTTCCGCACATTTGGTGGAATTAAAAGTGGTACATTGTATAATGTCCTATTTTGCTTTTCTATGCAAGGATGGGAAATATTGTCAATTTTACTACATTGTCAGGATAATTTGACAAACGAACAAACAGTTCATTGACCTAAGTCTAATGGCTAAGAATAGATCTAATTTTACACTGGAAAGCCAAGTAAAAAATCCTCCAGTCACATCGTTCGCCGGGCGAAATGCAAAAAGTCACTGTTCAACTGCACTGAAAAAATCTGGTGTTCACTTGTTTTGGTGTTGTTCAAATTAAACACTCACTTACGCCTAATAATCACTTTAATGGCACACACTGGTAATAAAACAAGAACTTTTATTAACAATTCGATCCGAGACTATATCATTATCCGTAAAATTTTAGACAGCGTGTTTTGATTACTTGCACTTTTGGTACAACGCCATCTAGTATATAATAGTTGAACTAAAGTTACTTAACAAGATACATACATACAAACTAATACTTAAACAGGTGTAATCGTAGTGTCTATGGAGCCGCGAAAGAGACAAACGCTGTACACTTGTCAAAATTACTATGGTCCAGTCTAAAGCGTCATAGAATAATGAAATTAGTGGGATATAAGGCCCTACTAGAAGTAATATCATGGTTGCACACTCATATTTTTATGGAATAAACAGGTAAATAAAATAGTGTAGTAGATTCCTGAGCTTTAGAAAAATTGCCATGGCCATTCTTCCTAGCAACCCATCAAAAAGCAAGGCCTACTCCCATATTATCTTACTTCTGACGGGAGCGCCCTCCTCCCCCACCGACAAAACGACAAACGTTCACGCTCGGTGATTAATAATAGTCATAAGCGTGCTACGAGCGGGACAAATAAACACGGCGCAGTGGGATCGGGGCAGTAATAGCTTCAGGTAAAACGGGCTATCTGAGGTAGTATGATAAATGATTGCAGGTTCAGTTAATTCAATTTGTAACATGCCACTAAATTACTGTTCACAATACAATGTTGCGATTCAATGTGGCGGGTGTGTTGCTGATGAGGTCTGAGCCATACGATACGATAGGACAAATAGCATGCATTAGTGATCCATCCAGGCTTCACCCGGGTAGCCGTTTCGGAATCAGTGCCGTGCCGGAATATTGCCGATGTTTAAGCGATGGCTGCTCGGTCAACCAAAAATATTCGATCTTATGAAGTTCTTGTACTTAACGTCACGAGAGCGTATTTGCGGAACCCTCAATGTCCGCCGACCCGCTGGAAAGATACCCTGTAACTTGACCTACACGAGCTCCAAACAATTAACTGGCAGGAGACAGGTGAGGTTGGCACTCTCTTTTGCAGGAGACCAAGACCCACTTTAGATCACTGCGAGACAGGAGTAAATGAGTAATGGAAACTTCTTTAATACTTACTACCCGGCGGACGACGCGGCTACACACCTTGGACATCGCTGTCTGTCTGTCCCTATGTATACTCAGATCTTTAAAACTATGCCACGGATTTTGATGCTGTTCTTTTAATAGATAGAGTAATTCGAGTGTAAGGTTTATATAGCTTAGGTACATTAGGTTAGAAAAGGAGAATCATTGTAATGAAAATAAATAACGCGGGACGATGTTTACCGGGTCAGCTAGAAGCAATTAAATTGTAAAACTAGGAAACTAGGATCCGCGGCGCAAAATCAAACTACACACTAAGACTTTACCGATCAACCAACAAGGTGTAGTAATATATATGTCACCGTCAGATTGTGAACTTTGTTAATTTACAGTCCCGTCGTCCCGGCTGGCGCGCTATCGACCGCCGCTATTTATATCCCGCGGCGGCCTGGCCTTCTGAACTACAAACAGGATCACACATCTCAACAAATCCTTTGCACTACTTAAAAATAACATGGTAAAAATTAGATGATTAACGTTTAAATCAATAAGATTAGGAACCTTTATTTCTATCTTAATTTGTTTTGGACCCAAGCACAGCGACCTCTTTCTATCTCCTCTCTCTTCTATTGGGCTGTAGCCTACAAAAACCGAATTGTGTTAGGGGAGGGAGGTAAAGTATATCGTGTTTGCACAATAGATGTCACTATCGTCATTTTAACGGTGACAACGGTACAAAAAATACTTCATTATCACTCGTCTCCTCTTAAAATTATTTTCATAGTATGATGAATTGCATGGAATGCCGGTTCGCGTGGATTGTAAGAAATAAGGTATTTTCACGCCGCAGGTCGTGGGTTCGATTCCCACCCAGGACCGACATTTGTGTGGCATGAACATGTCTGTTTGTCCTGAGTCTGGGTGTTATTATATATTTAAATATGTGTTTTATAACTAATTAATTAAACTGCACGGGTTAATTACTCAAGGTTGTGTTAATCTTTCACAAGCAGAACAAAGAGTTTCTGCGCAGGCGCAAGGTTGAGTACAGATAAAAAGTAACCAAGGCTTGAGCTTCCGGCATATTACATTCGAATATTTGTTTAACTTTAATTGTATGTTATGAACTTAACGGAGACAAGTTATAAAATATTCAACACGGACTGCAAAAAAATTTTTTGTATCCGTGGAAGTAACATCCATTGTTCTAGGTTTTAAACTGGGCGCCAAATCTCAACGTATTCTCTATAAAATAACCTCATCTTAAGAATAACTGCTGGTCTGTTGGTCTGTATCCAGGAGTCCAGGAGTTCCTATATCTTGGAGCCATCATGAGCTATACAATGTTAGGTCATCCTTGAAAGAATGCGTACATGCAAAGTACAATCCTAGATAGCAATCGTCGCCCTAGTCCAGGATCTTATAATTCCGTCGATACGGACTGTCTACGGATGTCCACAAAAGCGGTGCAGATCGCCCATTTGTCGTCGCTTCATGATACGAAAAACAATACATAAATGATGCGTCAATAAACTTTTTATGAAACGGCTTACTCACGTTCTAGCACCAGTGCCAGGCGGCCCGCGACCGCGAATTAATACCGCTCACCCTGAAGAAGGACCTCCGACAGGTCCGAAACTTGTCGGTACAAAACACCGAGAAAAACGCGAACGTGAGTAAAGCCGTTTCATAAAAAGTTTATTAATAATGGTTCACGATAGTTTTAATAATTATAAATGATGCGTCACTTGCAATTTGATGTTCCTATTTTTTTTATTATCATTTTAGCCAGTATTAGCCAATATCTTGATTGAAGCTTTATTAAACTTTGGACTCTTGCCAACTATCTTGTATTAGTATATTTACCTGCAAGTGTCTGAGATGAGTGACACGAGCAATTGATATGACATCTCATTTTATAGTTTGTAAATCTTTACCAAACCACTCTTGATGCATAAACACATGCTGTACTTTTTTAAATTGAATAAGGTGGCAATCGAGCTGATATCTAGTGATCGCTGCCCATAGACATTTGCAACAAGCTTATGATTTGCAGACGCGATGCGATGCCCACCTTTTATGGACAGAAGAGGGGATAAACAGAAAATATAATATTTCTATTTCCTATCCTCATCAGTCAAATCCTCTTCCCCATCCCATCTTTTCCTAATCAGAAAAGGTTGGGAACGGGAAGAGGATTACAATCAGGTATCCGGCACTTCACTCATCAGATGAAACGTAGAATATTTCTACGTCGTCTTCTGTGAGGTCGTGGTATTTCAGAGCAGACCTATTCGTGCAACAGATGTTGCGGGCTCTACCGCTGTTACAAAATTTAACACAAAACTAATGTAGCAAGTACATTAGACTAGATTAATGTCCCACGATACATCTACATGTATCCGGAACAATGTACACACGTATTGTCACATAATTAAACTGCGGCTCACCGCAAATGTCAATAACATTTTGTAGTTTAGCTAATAGCTGACTGGTCGCTAGTACCGAACAAGGTTGTTCAGATTCTTGCTGGAAAAGTTGAAACTGATACCAGCATCCTCCATATCACATTGTACAATAGAAAACTTATCGGCCTAAGTTTTTTCGGGCGAATATTAAAGTTCCTTCAAGGTAAAGGCAAATAACTTAAGAATAACCTTTTTTTCTTGAGGAAATGCCTACGCATACGCACCCCGCAGGGTAGCAGGGTGGTTATGTCGGACTTGCACTGACTAAACCCCACGGTTTTCCTCGTGCCGAAAGTCAGTTTCGCTTTTGCATACTTCCGTGGTCCTGATCGCGTTGACTCTGAGTCTTCTCTCAGCCGAATCTACCATTCCATCACTATGCGCGCACAGAAGCACCATCCATCACTTCTCTATGCGGCGAGGATTACAAATCACCTTCCAGGTAAACTTAATAATTACCTACTTTAACATCTAGCTGGATAAATACACCTAGGAATATAAAGGTGTAATATCATGATCCTCAACCTGAAATCACCTTTCTCATCATGGTAAGGTGTTGTGATGAAAGGAGTAAATAAGTTACAACTTAAAAAAATCACACGTGACGTCACGTGGAATCAAATAAATTATATACATTATGATTTTTAAGAAGTAATACCTGGTATTTGCATTCTTAATTAAAAAATACTCCATGTATTCAAAATAATGCCGAGTTCTAAGGGGTAAGAGTAATTGGCATGCATTTACAGTGCTAGAGCCCGCAACATCTGCTGCACGAATGGGCCGGCCGTATGACCGGTGTAATACCACGACCTGACTTCCCACTCTTTCCTCATATGGATAGGATGGGAACGGGTTGTCGGGGTAAAGGAAATATCTTTTTTCCTGTCTATGTCCTCTGTCCATTAAGGTAGGCAACGCATCTGCAACACATTCGCTTGTTGCGGATGTCTATGGGTAACGGTCACTTAAAATCAGGTGATCCGCTTGCTCAATTGCCACATTCTGCCTTAAAAAAAATGGATAGCAAAAACGAAGCGAAAAGCCTAGAGCGGCTCTTTTAAATATGTACAATGGTTTCGCACAAACTGCCCTTTGGCTAAACGCCGAGCGCTTTGCGAAACGATAACGCGTTTAACCTCCGTTTTGAGGATTCAGGTTACCTTATGTTTTATGCAAAGCCCTTTTTATACAAACGTGGAACACGAATCAAATAATTTACTACACACTTTTAACTCTCACGGTTTTTTTTGGAACAAGAGACCGGTACCCATAGCATCTGCAACAGATAAAGAGTTGCAGATGCTTTACCAACCTTTAATGGACAGAGGGGATAGACAGAGATTTGCTTTCCCCATTCATCCCCTCTCCTTCCAATAAATCCTCTGCCCTCTTCCATCCTAACCTGTTTAGGAAAGGATAGCAAAAGGTCTGAAATTGGTCCTTCGGCACCTCACTTATCAGACGAAACGCTGAATACTTCTACTTCACGCCTGTCTTCTGTGAGGTCGTGGTATTTGAGCGGTCGAGTAGTCCATGCAACAGATGTTGTTTTGGGCTCTACCACTTTAAGAAAAATTTGAAAAAATCCGTTTGACATGAATATGACAGCGTCAAATTATCAATGATTCGTCAGTTCACAATTTGCTGATAGTTCATAATATATCTAGTCCAATTATGGAGTTCATAATCGGTCGATGATTTATACAATGCGACGGTCGGTACGAATCGTTCAAATGCGTTGTTACATAGCGAGTAGGTTGTAATTAATCGTAGGGTCCCGTAGATTCATCAATCAAACTCTTTGTGTAACGCAGCACGATAATTAGGGATCCTTCTAGCCATCAAGCGTTGTGCGAGGGTTTCTTTGAAAGCCTCTCGGTTTTTGTTCAAGCCTATCGATTTTTGTTCCCAATAGGGCGCTTAACAGCTTTTAAACCATAATAAATTTGTGAAAAAATTATAAAATAATTAAACCAACACCGTCAATCTAGAAACTGAATACAAAAGGGTATAAATTTTCTTGTTATAAATAAGAAATGTTCCCATCGAAACGCATTATGTTATTGTAGTTGTACAAGATTCCCGCAGGTAACGATTGAAATAAATGCGACTAAATTTTAAGTTGAATTCGGCAAAACTTTATGTACTATTAAGCTTACCCTTGTGGTACAAGATTCGGCATAAGAAGTATATACCGTCATGTGTTATTATGTACATTGATAAATCACAAGTTGGTTTCCGACCTAAATCTGGGGCCAACACTGTTAATTCGTAAAAGTCAAATCAGGTTGAGTTGTTGCGTAGCTCGCCATTGCCGATACTAGGAGTCACGTTTATGTGAACGTACAAGGGAATGTTTGACTAGAACTCGATTGGAAATCCACATAAACTTGACACCTACAATCGCCTAATGCGAATTACACGAGAATTCAAACTAATTTGGTTTTTACCTTACAGTGGTAGCCCCAGATTTACCTCGGCAACCTACTTGTGATATAACAATGGCCATATTATCTAACAATCTAGGCCCTTATTAAATAACAGATAAGTATATAAATTGCTTATACCGGATCGTACACTATTTTTTCTGACGAGTTTTAGTAGTTGGCGCATTACCTGAAACAAAAAACAAAATATACATTTTAATTAATTACACGTATCTGTCAAATCTAAAATGTCAACTACTAGTCATAGAAGCCATCCCTACTTAATATTATAAATGTAAGTTTGTTTGTTACGCTTTCACGCGAAAACTACTCAACCGATCATCATGAAACTTTGTACACATATTCTTGAAGGTATTAGAAGTAACATAGGATGAAAAAAAATAGTATATAAAAAGCGAAGTATGTATGTTCCCTATAGACCTATAGACTCCGAAACGGCTGGACCGATTTCGTTGAAATTTACAGGGATTATCCGGATTGACATTCCTGAGTTTGGTAGCGATCGGATCAACATAATTAGTAGTACCCGGTCACTAGTAATAATATAAAAACTTACAAATATGCAGACGCTGCTAAAATGAAATGAAAGAGATAGTGAGTAAGAGAAGGACAGACAGATTTTAATATTTAACAACCTGATAAAATAATTTCTTAATTAAAAACAATATTAGTTATTGGAAGCTGTCCTGGAACTGAAAACTAGAAATCAGATTGAAGTTGGTATGCTTACCTGGCTAACAGAAAACGACAGGTTTATAAAACCTTTGATATAACCTTTCAGTGATTTGTACCAATTACCGGAATTTGGGTAGAAGACACTGTATCTGTTTTTAAAATATTTATAACAATCATGCCATGATAGAAGCAACTTCATTCCCGAATCCTCTTTACTGGATAACTTCACACCATCCCTAGACAGACACTTGAAGGTAAGTCCTCTATTATAACTTAGCGATATAATAGCGTTACTTAGCGGAACAAGTAAGTATGCTTGTTAAGTGATTTCAAACTCCATATCATGTTCACGTTTAGCCTTAAAAGCGCCAATATATATAGGAACTTTATACTCCAAGTGCTTAAATCGCAACAGAATGGGTAGTCCGGAGTAAGTTTACAATTATTTAACTCGGGTAATTGTTAATTGTAATTTAACATAGCTTTTTATTACAAAGTGCCAAGGTTCGTGAACTAAACAATTGAGTTAAAACTTAACCACCAAGAGGCATATAATCTAAACTAATCTGAATTAATATTATAAAGAGGAAAGATTTGTTTGTTTGAGCCGATTTGAAAAATTCTTTTAACGTTAGAGTTGTATAATTATTCCCGATGAAGATAGAAGATATAATATTATATACAGGAAAAAATTGTATTGTAGTATGTTTGTACGAATAAACACAAAAACTATTGGAAAACTTCAAAATTTATTTCACAGACTGCAATTAAAGATAGAAATTCTTTCAGTTGCAGATGCCCCCAGGTAGCGATCGCTAAATATCAGGGTACACCTGCGTGCTAGTCCGCCACCTTCTTCCATAAAATAACCCAGCGAATTATTTAGTTATTTCTCGTTAGCTAGTTCTAACTTTTATAGTATAGTAAATGCACAATTCACTGGAGCATACATCTAACCATACATACAAATTCTCAACGTCGTTTTGCAAATTAGAATGAATCGCCTAATGCGGCGACATCCGCCCTCCTACGTAATCAACGCATGCGCGTGTTGCAATCTAATGCACATATATTCATTACAGTGAATGCAGTGAAATCAAGTCTGACAACTCACAAACTTTTCACAGCTTAGGTTGGATTGCGCCGGCTCGACCGGTGAAATACCACGACCTAACAAAAGACAGGCGTAATGTGACAAGAGAGGGGATGGTTAGGAAAGGAAATATCCTTTTTCTATTCTCTCTGTCTCTGTCTATTAAAGATAAGCGGCACATTAGCTTGTTGCGTAGTTATTGGTAGCGGTCACTGAACATTAAGTGGTACGCTTGCCCCACCTTGTTCACGTTTAATATATATATACCTAAAGTAAACCTACAGTTTAAAATATAAACGACCGATATCCATGCTTGATATATTTCAAAGGAAGGTTGGATGGCGGATGTCACTCGCACAGCATCCGGCCCGCTCAAGAGACAGCGATCGAGTGGCCGCCGAGGTCGCGCGAGGCAATAGGCGAAGGAGTGTCCCCGACCACTTTCGCCCCCACATCATTACATGCTCGCTGATATATATACCATGTCCTACACCACACCTATACTATGACCTCGTGACTCCAAGCCCTTGGTTAATAATCTATATATGGTACATAAAAGTAGACACTAACTGACTGTATATCAACGCACAGCTAAAACTACTGAGCCTAGAGAGAGACTTGAAAGTTTGTAGTCTGTTATCTGATAGTCTATTATCGTAGGCGAGAAATACAAATGATTTTTCCAAGTTGATATAATATAATCCAATGTAAGTTGACCTCAGATCTATATGATCAATTCTATAGAAAAGAGTTCAGCTTAGGCTGGATAAATGTCGGTTAAATTTGTAATTTGTACCAGTTTTTATAGTTGTGTGTTTAATAAAGATTATTATTATTAAACAAAATAATTAATATAATAATTTAATTACCTTACTTTTACAAAGGTTTCTAGCTATTATTTGGAGACAACAAAGCAGTCAATGAATGTACCTACCTTTGTGATCCGTTCACAAAGAAACGTGGAAATTAATTATGTCGGTTGCGATATGACTATTGTCCCGTGTAGAGTTCGTCTCCATTGTACCGATACGGCACGATATGTATACTAAACTAGTATGACGAAATCTAAGTGCAAGTTTAATACAACTTAAATAATATAGTACTAGTGACCCGCCCCGGCTTCGCCCGGGTACCACTAATTATGTTGATCCGATCGCTACCAAACACATGAACACCCGCTGTGCCACTCTGGACAATCCCTGTAAATTTCATCGAAATCGGTCCAGTCGTTTCGGAGTCTATAGGTCTATAGGGAACATACATACTTCGCTTTTTATATGCTATTTTTTATATAAAAAGTATCCTTTGTTACTTCAAATACCTCCAAGAATATGTGTACAAAGTTTCATGATGATCGGTTGAGTAGTTTTCGCGTGAAAGCGTAACAAACAAACTTACATTCACATTTATAATATTTAGGGATATACTAATTAAATAAATCTACATTAGATTGAACGAATCTTTACCTCCACAATGTTGTAATCTAATTCGTTATGATTATCGTATACGCCCTTATAAAAAACACCGGCCTAAATGATTCGTGTCGTATGTAACAATGAATTCGAACTCTTTCCTAAGCCAAGAATCCAGTCACGACCCAATGGCGCCGTAGCTTCCGCACGTATAAAAATCATCATGCGATCAAAACTTTATTAGTTCGTAATGACGAGGCTCGGAAATAAATTGTAATGCATCGATTCACTTAATAATCTAAAGAAATTACGTGTTACGGGTTTACACTGCCGAAATTCACACAAAACATATTGCGTCTCAGTTTTTTAAGAGCAAAAGATAGAAAGAAAGAAAATAGTTTATTGTTGCCAGTACACTCCACTACACTATATTAGCTACATAAAGTAAATACAACAAGATACTTTTGAGACTATAGCGGCGACGAATACGTCCATAACTCAGCCTATAGCTACAGAAGAGGCGTTGTTTTTCAGTTAAGGCCTCGCCCGTAATTTAATATATATATTACCCAACGATATATCTAATAATAAATGAACGCTACACATATGCATCTGCTACGAGGTAGAGTTACAGATGCGCTGCTTACGTTTATTGGAGAGAGCATCACCTCCCCCTCAAATCCTCTTCCTTCTCCCACCCTATTTTACGAAAAGGATCGGAGGTGGTAGAGGACTAGACTTGATCCTACGGCACCTCATTAATGTGATGCAACGCAGAATACTTCAGACCTGTCTTCTGTGAGGTTACATTGCACCGGTCGAGCCGACCCATTCGTGCAGCAGATTTTATTGCCTTAAAGCATCTGAAATGACGTGCCGTGGTCCTTCGTGCAATAGCTAATGACGGTGAAATTTTTAGAAGATACCTGGTTCAAAGTAGCAAAGATATTGGAACTAAACTATCACATCAGCTTGGAACCTGACTGAACTGAGCTTAAGATACCACCGGATCTCTTCGCAACATTTTTTATACAATTTGCTCTACGAGTGAAAGAGCAATCGCATTATTTCCATATACGTCGTTTCATCTCCACGGCGACCTGAATGCGTAATGTGCTAAATAAATTTCACAAAACTCAATTACTCTCAGTAAAAGAGAAAACGAACTTAGAGGCACTCTACACTCCCCGGGCGTGGGGGATTTCCGCGAAACACTCAACCTCCGCCAGGTAACGAGGATCATGCAAAGGTCACAGTAGATCGACCGCCTCACGCCCACCACGCTCCCCACGATTATGATTCATATTCTTGTAATATAAATCAGCTTCAGATGAAATCTCAATTATAATAAGCAAGGTAGAGATATAAAAACCAACAAATGGTTTTTTAAAGATATATTTACGACTAGAAACCCGCCCCGGCTTAGCACAGGTAGTTCCTCCATACAAAATTTCACCCCCCACTTCAGAACTTTAAGTAGACAAGCCCTAATAATGATCTTTAGCACCCCGCCTACATATTAACAGAAATCCGTGCAATTATTCAAGTCTCTAGGTGCGTGTCCTATTATTTTTTTTTTATTAAATATAAACTAGCGCTTGACAAATATCCCACCTAGTGTTAAGTGGTGATGTGGTCTAAAGATGGAACGCACTAGTTTAGAAACAGCCTATTCACTCTTCTCTTGAAGGTACCCACGTTGTAATCGGACGGAAAAACTGACGCTGGCAACTTATTCCAATCCTTTGCCGTACGTACAATGAACGATGATTCGAAACGCTTCGTTCGAACGCGGGGTATCTCTCCTATGAAAGGATGGAGACCTGCCGTATGTCTAGATGTCGGATGGTAGAATGGAGATGGGGGAATTAAATCGTGTAATTCCTGCGCGCACTCCCCAAAATGCAATCTGTAAAACACCGAGCTAGCCACTTTACGTCTGAGCTCAAGACTAGTCAAGTTAAGGTCTTGGTCACCGATCAGCCTCTTGGCCCGCCTCTCCACCGAATCTAGTGCCGCGAGTTGCCGCGCGTTCATATATCAGTCAGTCATATCTACTTTTATATATGTATACATTTAAATAAATAAATTTACAAACATGTCCAAAATATTATTTATAATAACTACACATACAATACTATCTTCGAGTACACACGAATCATAACATTAAACCGAACATCTAATTTAATCTAACTATAGTTATGTATATTTGACCGGGAAACAGCACGTGCCGCCTTTACATTGATTTACGGAGGGGTCGCCGCTGGTTAATACTTAAAGACTCCCCTGTGAACGTATTAGCCCACATTTGAACTTGTTCCGTTCAAATCATCAATATTTAAAATACTCCCACAGAATAAAACACTTTTATAAACACAGATTTATTTATAAATCAAATTAGTAAGCAATCCTTTTTATTAAAAATGATCTGTTAACTTTTAGTGCAATATATCGTAGAAAAATAAATCAAGGGCCTATCACAATGTCCAAGTAAAGTCCTGAATAAGCAACTTGCAACTTGTCTGACGAACAGTCATCGTTGCGTTTCACAATCTCCAAATAAGCTGGTTAATAAAATGAGAAGTAAATTATAGGTTGGATCATCCGTCAGCTAAGGATATTATTGGGTGGTTACGGTTATTTGACAGATTATCTCTTTCTTTGACATTTGCCTTACGTTTCGTTTCAGATAAAAATAATTGACTAATTACAAAAAAATTGGATCATTATATTTTTTGCAGACTATGAATTTAAAGTATATCAGTACGGGACACAGAATAATTCATATAATACGCATTTTAAATGCTTATGAGAGTGATTAATTTAAACAAATATCAATGCTCTCACATGTTTCGTAACTCGAAACGTCAAAATGCGACGTTGCCATCTCGAACTTACAAGTCTATCTATACACATCGTGTGACACAAACGTAAGGAATTATATTAATTGATAAAAATACAACAATAATACGTTGCAAATACAACGGAGCGAATTCAAATGACGTCGAACGGCCGGGCGGTTACCGCACGTGGACCGCTTACAATCGGTCTAGTAACAAACCCAACGCCATCAGGTTGAGACCTGCTTTGTAATGACATGGACAATGTCCTCCTGACCTCCCTGCCACGTTTCGCAACTCCTAGTAGAACAACTATATTAAAGATAGCAATCCTAATATAATAAAGTGTTTCGGAATCTACATAAGATAATATAAACATTAGCTGTAAAATCTGAAAAAATGCAGTCCCTATTTCCTTACCAACGTGAGAAATAATAGTATATATGTTTATACCGACGACTGGAATTCCGGGTTCATCTTCCCCTATTGATGACCTCGTTATTATTCAATTCATTTAGCCGGCAAATCAACTGTTGGGGGTTTCTGAAAGATCGATAGCGCCGCTTCGTCTTTCAATCAATTTGCTCTCTGTTATTCATCAATTTATTTATTAAAAAAAACAGCATGCAAAGACATTCTGTGGCTTCACCACCTCATTTACTCGAGATCCGCGTATAGCAAGTCAAATTACGGACATGTTCATTGAACTGGCATTCGGTAGACCGAAAGGATTAGTTGCCTCCGGCTTCACACGAATTCCTTTCCTATTTACATCGCTGGACATTTTTGTAAGATGATTCCGTGTATAATAACTTAAATACATAACATTTGTCAAAGCATGTAACGTTGCCATGGCAACCGATATTTTAAATCAAGGTTTACGCATTTTTCTATCCCTTATCCCATGTCATTTTCCCTCATTATGTGTGTGCAAAATTCCATGATGATCGATTGAGTCGTTTTGGAGTTAAAGCGTAACAGACAAACTCACATTCACATTTATGTTATATATTTTAGGCTATCATTCTACACTTGTATATTACCACACAACGGATATACTGGTCTCTGTATCGATGTCATCGGAAGGCATACAGCAAAGCGACACGTCGGCGCTGTGAACGGGAAGCTGTCGTGCCCTGATTACTCGGTTCCTGGTCTATCGTCGTCGGGTTTAAGTCACGAACGCAACGGATCCAAATATTGCGGTATACACATACACTGTCGGCCAAAAGTTTGAGACCACCTTGAAAAAATTACAATATTGAATAAAACTCCAAGAGTTAGTGCTCTACAAATTATTTATTTACCTTATTAAATAGGGAACTTTTTATGTAACATAAAATAATCTAAAAACTACAATAATTGCCATTATTATTAATAAAACAAAATATATTATTTAAACTAACTTTTCGTAGAAAAATCTTCCCTTACTTTTTATAACTTTTTTGACCAATCTTGGTAACCGGGCTATTAGTTTATTGATAGTTTCTTGTGAAACATTGTGCCAACTCTCTTGTAAAGTCCTCCAGAGGTCTTCTTTTGACGTCGGACATTGACTACGGACGTTTCTGTCCATCTCCTCCCACAGAAGCTCTATCGGATTGAGATCCGGACTCTGAGGGGGCCACTCCATGTTTTTCAAAACTCCTTCCGTCTCTTTGTGCTCTAAATATCCCCTGCATAGTTTAGAACTATGTTTTGGATCATTATCTTGTTGGAAAATGAATCGATCTCCAATCAAACAGCGTTTCGCTCCAGTATCTCTTTGTACTGCTCCTTTTTCATTATTCCTTCAATTTTAACCAAATCTCCGGTCCCATAGCCAGAGAAACATCCCCAGACCATAATAGAGCCTCCACCATGTTTGACTGTTGGCACTACACAGTCTGGCAACATCTTTTCTTCGGCACTACGACGTACAAAATCTCTTCTTTTCGAACCGAATATTTCGAACTTTGATTCATCAGTCCAAAGAACTTTTTTAAAGTCTTCTTCAGTCCAATATCAATGAGTAAGAGCCCACTGCAGACGTTTCTTTTTGTTTTGTGTCCGTAACAGTGGTTTACGAACAGCTACGCGACCAAACAAATTGGCATCTCCAAGTCTTCTCTTTACTGTTGTCAATGATACAGGTTCCGGTCGAGTTTTATTGAGTTCAGCTCGAATTTCTGGTGCTGTTAAACGTCTATTACGCTTGCTTGTTACAACAATGAAGTTGTCTTCGCTAGAAGTGGTTGCTCTCGGCCTCCCCGAGCGCGGTAGGTCTTGATGACTGCCGGTTGTCTTGTATCGAGTTATTGCGTTATGAACACAAGTCTTCGATAACTTCAGCTTAGCGGCAATTTCTCGTTCAGACTTGCCTTCGTCTTATAGAGTAACGATGGCGGAACGAGTTTCACTGGAGATTTCACGGACTTTTCCCATTTTTGGAGATCTTCACTTGACAAAACAGTAGCTCAGACTGAATAGATTTAACCAAGACTAACTTCTTAAGTAGCCATGCTATGAATAGGATTTATGGCTTAAAATATTCCTAAATACTTATCAACGCAAAACAATAACCAAACAAGTACAAGGGAGCCGCCATATAATATAATGACAATTGCAACACCTGGTCCTTACGCGGCACTCATCTGTGGTAAATAAACTATGCCCATTTATGGCATAGTCATTGTGTAAAAGATAAGAGAAATGGTGTTTAGACATTCAAAATGATTAGTAGATTACACAGGTGTTATTATATTGTTATGTTATCATACGCAGATTTAAAATATTTTGCAAATTATAACCTGTGTACAAAGTGGTCTCAAACTTTTGGCCGACAGTGTAAGGTCTGAATTCGTTAAATTAATAAATAGCTCAAGAATTGCTTGGCCACAATCCCACCTGGTGGTAAGATTCCGTGCGTTAAACAAATTAGAATAATAGGGTTCAGTTTAGGCTGGACAACGGTCGGTTAAATCGCGGGGCCGGCTCGTTAATAAACGATACGCCTTAAAGTTGCGTTATAACGGAGACGCGATGTTTGAAAACTTTACACCGACGTGTCAGCGTGCGCACAAACCTATAATATTTGGATAACAATCCACTTAGGGGTCATTTTTTGTCAACATCAGAACAGATCCCATTTTCCATGCACTAAAAGCGAAAATAATGTTATAATTGTAACAGACCCTTTTCACGTAAAAAAAAGAAAATTGTTCATGTTCACGACACAAACACACAGTTCTATACTATGCGTAGCAATTAATTGAGATAAGAATGATTTGCGTGTTCGTTAGGTAATTGCATATTACGTACAAATAACATGTTAGACGGGTCCTCAACCATCCGTACATTTTCATAACCAGTCACAGCGAGAGGTCCGAGTACAAAACGATTAGTGGAAACCCAAATAGGAATGTTAAGGTGATAACACACTGCACAGGTGTGATATTTATTTAATACATTTTTTTTGAGAATCATTAATATTAATTTTATTTCCAACTTAAGTAATCGTTAGAGTGAAAAATAATAATAAAATAATGACAATTGAATACGTTAAGTTGTATCTATACAATACCCACGCCAAGCCAGTTGAGTTCGTGTTTCTATCGACGTAGTTTGTCGCACGTAATTTTCGAAATGATGGACTCGTACCGCAATTGTTGTGGGCAATTATATTTTATACTATACATATGGTATACTGTATGAAAAGGATAGCGTAATTAAAATAATAAGAAAAAAGAGGACAGCTATTGTTTGTCACTTACGCGTAAATCTAAACACAAGTCGTAACAATTAGAAAAAGAGTCTTAATGAGGGAGTGAAGGCGCTGAGTCTTCGACCGCTAATGGCATATCTGGCACGTTTTGTATATAACATCATTGACCGAGGGTTTCCACTGGCGTAAAATCGTATCGCGAAACATGCTTTCTCTCTCTTTCTTTCTAAAACAAACTGAGATGACATTATGTTTTATGTCAATATTTCGGTAATTTCAACCCACGGTTAGGAAGACGTAAACAGAAACTTCTAAGTCAATCCCTCTCAATCCTTTTATATCTAAATCGATTAACGCGATACAAGATAACAGATAAATTCAGTAAATTTTGGAAAGTTTAATTTTTGCCTTAGTCATTTACTTCCAAGCAAAAAGGCATAGTATAAACAATAAAAAAAAACATTTTTCGTATAATATGTCACACCTTTTAGGTGACAACGGAGTTATCACTAGCCCTAGTGAGTACAAGGCCTAAGATTGGAGTGGACTAGACTTGGTAGGCAGTGAAGCGCTGCCTGCCGGCCTCGGTGCTGAGCACGTGTCGCAAGCTGCAAGCTTCGCCACTCCATACACACACCCATCCGGGATTGTTGACAGTTATGACCTTATACTGTCGACTTACAAATACACTGCCGACTATGAGCTGAAGATGTTAGAAAACGCAGGTCATAATTACACCCAGACTCAGGACAAACAGACATGTTCATGCGCACAAATGTCTGTGTCTTACAAACCATGCCAACCGGCCCGGCATGATGTAGATGAATTAAAAATATTATATATATACATATATATATATATATATATATATATATATATATATATATATATATATATATATATATATATCATTTTGATGTAACCTGAAATCTACCTACTTAGGTCGTGGGTGTGGGGCTCATTTATATAACAAGCAATTAAGGATCCCTAATTCTATTTTTCTTCTATGTTATTATTCTTGGTAAGAATGGGAAAATTGTAATATGGAATTCAATTCACGATTTGGACGAGAAA
This sequence comes from Papilio elwesi, assembly GCA_029849275.1. Lineage (NCBI taxonomy): Eukaryota > Metazoa > Arthropoda > Insecta > Lepidoptera > Papilionidae > Papilio > Papilio elwesi. Next base: position 5,934,767 of record CM056697.1, read on the forward strand.
TTGTTAGAGCAGTGGAGTAAGCAGTATCCCTACTAATATTATAAATGTGAATGTAAGTTTGTTTGTTACGCTTTCACGCGAAAACTACTCAACCGATCATCATGAACACATATTCTTGGAAGTATTAGAAGTAACATAGGATACTTTTATGAAAAAAAAATTGTATATAAAAACCGAAGTATGTATGTTCCCTAGACTTCGTAACGGCTGGACCGATTTCGATTAAATTTACAGGGATCGTCAAGATTGGCACATTCCTGTGTTTGGTAGTGATCGGATCAACATAATTAGTGGTACCCGGGCGAAGCCAGGGCGGGTTACTAGTATTGAATAAATTTGTCTTCACAGTGCACAAAGGCCGTATAAGCTTCGTACGTCAAGTTATCCCAAGCTAAAGTTATGATTGAATACATTGAAATCATTCGTAACAAGAAATAACAAGCTTACGGTTCAGAGATCAATATCTAAGTAAAGTCGCCTGAGCCTCGTATTTACATGGCATATTTTAATATAGTACTAAATATTATTAAAATGGTATAAATTACCTTTACACACTTTACGGATCTGGATGAAATTTAGCACAGAGATAGATTACAGTCTGGATTAGCATATAGGCTACTTTTTATCCTGGAAAAATGTACCGTTCCCTTGGGATATTTTTTTTGTGTGGATCACTAGTGACATTATAAAACAGTATCGATACCCGCCCTCTGGACATCGTTAAGGAATTAAGAAAAATCTATTTTCCTAGATAAATCTAAATCTGTGTGTAAAATTTCAAATCTATATGCCCAGTGGTTCGGGTTCTGTTCTTATCGTATCGTATCGTACAAATTGCTTCAAATCCTAATGATTTAATCAACATAGAGGAAGATTATAGTAAATGCTCCCACACTTCGGTTCAAATACAAGACCTGACATAATATGACCAAAGATAAACAAAGAACAAGCAAATAATGCAGGAATAATTGTCTTTTATTCGTAATAAATGCACACACACAATGAGGAGGCTTGGCGTCGCTCCAAAATACACGTTTTAATAATGGCGAACTGGTGTTTAAAGTTTGCCTACTTCCTCCGAGTTATTCTCGGTCACAGCGAAGGCTTCCGCTCTCCATAAAATATTCGCTTGCACATTGATATATATATATAAATAACTAAATAATAAGTTACATTATTTTGTAGCTACACAACTTTGCTACAAGACGTGCGGGCTAATAGCTCAGTTGTAATTGAATTAGCTCTGCAGTGAGCTGCGCGTGGCTCACTGCACCTCCGTCCCCAATAGATCATGGTCTGGACGGATGCTGACATGGTTTTATCTACTCTAGATAACATTATCTTTTAATTGACAATTATTATTATATAATAAAATTAGATGAAATATATAAAGTTATAATACCTACCTATAAGAACCACACCTAAGACCACCCTCGAAGCTACGAAACGCCGGATTCTATTTCCGTAACGTGACCGCACAAAACTTTTAACAGCTACACAAAGTTATAAAGTTTTGTGATGTTCAGTCGGGTAGCAATTCACGTGCAAATTTAGAATTCGAAAGGGTGGCCGGGTGTGCGTGGGGCTTACGCAACGGACCTCCTTTTATTACATTTTCTTTGTTTTTACGATGAGTTGAAATCCGAAGTAAGCATTAATTATCATTTGTTATTTTTTATATTGTACCAAAACAAATAGCCCACGGGAACCGTACATTTTTCCAGGATAAAACGTAGCCTATATACTATTCAAGACTGTATTCTATCTCTGTGCCAAATTTTATCTAGATCCGTTTTTGCGTGATAGAATAACAAACATCCATACTTACAAACTTTCACATTTAAAGCATTAGTGATGACTTTAGTGATGCTTAACAAATGTCTATTTATGTGCATGTATTGGCTAAGCCATTGCTTAGTAACGTTTATTCATGTGCATGTATTGGCTAAGCCATTGCTTAGTAACGTTTATTCATGTGCATGTATTGGCTAAGCCATTGCTTAGTAACGTTTATTCATGTGCATGTATTGGCTAAGCCATTGCTTAGTAACGTTTATTCATGTGCATGTATTGGCTAAGCCATTGCTTAGTAACGTTTATTCATGTGCATGTATTGGCTAAGCCATTGCTTAGTAACGTCTATGTATCTCGGCCTAACACATTAAACATTCAAAGAGTCAGTTATTTAATCGTTTGTATACCAATGTCTATGGTTCGAAATGATAACAAACAAATGATAACCCATATTTATTATACCATTAATTGATAAACATGTTCAAGCCTAAAAGTAATTATCGATAGAGGTTCGTACAAGATGTTCTACTGCTTAAAAAGTCGACCTCTCAAATCGGCCTGTCCCCGCTGCGACTCGATGCTATGCTATCGTCGCATCGCTTTACGGATCCTGTTACGGATATACTAAAAGGCAAAGCTTGAATAGTACTATATATATGTCCAAGTAGGCACTAAATACATGTGGGTTATTTAGAAATCACAAATGACAGAATTGGGTCTATACAAACGCATGAAAAGAATCGTCAAAATTGAATATGTATGTCCACATAAGAATTATTGGTACCTTTGTTCCATTAAAGCATATACAAGATGTTTCATGGCAAGATATGATTTTTGTAAACAAACAAACGTACCATACATTGCGGCAATTGCACTTTTTATAATTTCATCGGTGTGTTTTTGTGGAAGTCGTGAGATAAAGTGAATTGTAATTAGCTTATGTTATAAGGTGAGAAAAAGTGGTTTTTCGAAAACATTTTGGAATAAACAAAACGATTTTTTAAAATTTAAACAACTTCTTCAACTTTACAAAAATTTCATCTTGCTGTGAAACAAAGTATATACAATTAGTATTATTAAGTAATTAAAACAATTGCGGTGTAGGCAGAGATTACGGATTTCCATTTGTCACAGTCCTGGCACACCTCTCTCGCCTCTTCCACATTCATACATCTACGCATACATGCTCGTTGGTTATGGTATAGGTACGCCTAGGCCGACCCGGGCCTACACTGCCACTCACTTTCGCAACATAAATTTCAGTTACAGAATAACAAAAAAAACTGTCGATAACACATAATTAATGGTAAGTTATCTTCCGGAAACATAGCCAGTGTTTTGATAATCCTAAAAACCCTACTAATATTATAAATGTGAATGTAAGTTTGTTTGTTACGCTTTCACGCGAAAACTACTCAACCGATCATCATCAAACTTTGTACACATATTCTTGGAAGTACTAGAAGTAACATAGAATACTTTATTTTGATAAAAAAATAGTATATAAAAAGCGAAGTATGTATGTTCCTATAGAACTATAGACTCCGTAACGGCTGGACCGATTACGATGAAATTTACAGGGATTGTGTCCAGATTGGCACATTTCTGTGTTTGGTAGCGATCGGATGAACATAATTAATGGTACCCGGGCGAAGCCGGTGGACACTAGTAATATCATATTTTCAGTTAACTAATACTCAGGTCAAACCTTACCAGTATCTAATTGAAAAAGTAATTCGGTTTCCGAACGTAAAACGTCACATATTGGCGGGAAAAAAATCATGTGTTAAATATAAACTATACGTCAAACGTTCCCCGTTCACACGGCCGCCTCAATCGAGGCCAAACGTAAACAAACGTTCCCAATATGAATTAATTATTGTAAACATCACATAACTCATTCGACACGTTTGATTATTCGATAAAATATTACATAGCGCCTATAATGCATTCGACTTTCACAAGCAATTTTTAAATAAAAACTAGTGGTATAAGCTATTATACATCTATGAACATGCTAGTTACACCCTTCAACACATTTTCTTGTAGATTTCTCTTAATGCATCAGAATCCCATACGAACACTTATACTTTCTATACCACTGGATAATTATCATGAACCACATTAAATACATACTAAAAATCTATTAACCGCACAGAACAATTATCCTAAAACAAGTCCTTATAACTACTTCAAGTAGTATGTTTCGCCTGATGACAAGGTACTGAAGGCCTAATTCTAGTCCTCTTCCCCTTCTTATCCATCTCTAATAAGAGGACGAAAATGTGAAAAGGCTTTAAGGCAACAAGTTCAAACATCTATTAAAAATGTTTGATACCCGGTATTTACACTAATAGCATCCTAATGTAACCAATACACTGAACTATCAGTTTAAATAAATTAAAATATAATTCCCCGACAAAGTTCACAATAACTAGAGATGACTCAGTTGTACAATTGACATACTGACCTCTAACATGCTATACTAATCAAAACAGATTGCATTATCAGCATTACTGATGTCCATTCATAAGTCTCTTATATCAATACTAGGTAGTATTATAAACATTGAAGGCTATAATGTCAAGGTTTTTGCATACGGTTATAGGTCAAGTTAGCAGCCAAGTTGTAGATTGAAGACAGTGAAATGATTTTCATTGATTTTAACATCTGCAATTATAGAAAAGTATGTATCAGGTCTAGAAAACGTCTTATTTTTTTGTCAGAGAAATGTTTTTATATATATTATATACTAGTGACCCGCCCCGGCTTCGCCCGGGTACCACTTATTATGTTGATCCGATAGCTACCAAACACAGGAACACCTGCTGCACCAATCTGAACAATCCCTGTAAATTTCATCGAAATCGGTCCAGCCGTTTCGGAGTCTATAGGTCTATAGGGAACATACATACTTCGCTTTTTATATAAGTAATTCCCTTTTATAAAAAGCTATGTTAGTTCTAATACCTCCAAGAATATGTGTACAAAGTTTCATGATGATCAGTTTAGCAGTTTTCGTGTGAAAGCGTAACAAATAAACTTACATTCACATTTATAATATTAGTAGGGATTAGAAGAGGAGCAAACAAGCAACAGGTCGCCTAAAGCTCATCATCACCCATGACAACGCAACACCAAAAATGATAACCAAATAAAACGAGATGTAAGTTAGATCTTCATTTCTCCTACATTCAATTTAATTTATATTAATTTTTAAATCCTACTTAAGTAATTTATTAATAGCTTATTGTGTAAGCAAAGACAGTTACACTTATGTGTGTCCAGAGGACATAAGTGCCATCAAAATTAGAAAGTGTGAAAGACATTATTTACTAAATATTTATAAAACGACTTTACTCATGTTTGCATATATTGATATTGGTACTGACAAGTTACAGACCTGCTGGGGGATCTTTCATGAGCGGGATTAATTCACCGTCACGCTTCCCTTGCACTGAGTGGCTTGTCGGAACCAATACAGACGTACACAAATGTGAACAAAACCATTTTATGAACATTTAGTAAATGTCTATTAACATAAGTACCATAACACCGGTGTATGATATTACATTGTAAGACACATGAATTGTGTCTGACTCCAACAAAATGCAAATTAAGCCTTGTGTTTACAGACTTTTTTATTGCCCACAGTTCCAATGGCTGAGCACAGTCTCAGCAAAGCCATCCTTGACCTAATCATTAATCAAACAATTTGTTATTTATGCAGTAAATTATGCTGAGAAATATTCAGGTAACATACTTTAAACTATTACTTGAATGCATGCATGCAATGCTCTTAGAACAACAACTAAATACATAAAAAAACACATCAGTCTGGTGTATTTTTGTACATTATTTTTGCAGAATGTCTTAAAGAGATGATTGATTTTTTTTGCAAAATCTTGGTTTGGTGCCTGTGACAATCTTATTTTAACAGTTTCATTTTGTTTACATTCTGTTCACTTACACTTCTGTAATCTACAAGCATGTATTTATAGATGTAAAAGAATCCATATAAGAGTGCCTGGATCAGTCCAAATGGACATCTCTTGTAGTTAGGGGCGTGAGTGAGAGCATACTGAATTTTTATATCCTTGCCATGCCTTCTTTGATTGATAAGTGATAAAAAATACTAAGCAAAATATAACATCGCTTGATGTCAATGCAAAGGAGCCAAAACTGTCTGATGGTTTTTTAAGCTGAGCAAACTAAACTTTTCAAGTTTTCACTGGACCAGATTTCAGCTACTCCCACCTAAGATTTTGTTGTTACATAATATTATCTGCATGAGCATCTGCATGAAATAAGTTAAATACTTGAACACTATGTAAATTATATGAGGCGAACAAAGTTACAAAAATATATAAAATCTGTACATTGTGTGTTTTATGTAAAATATAGTAATTTTTTTGATTGATGTCAAAAATATTAAATTAAAGGTGAAATTCAGTGAAATTCTAAACTATTAGCAACTATATAAACATGATACTCATGTTTTTAACTTAAATAGTCAATTATCAGAATTAAAATCATAGTATTGAGAAGTATTTGTATATAAAAGTTACACAAGCAAAAATAAAGTACTTTTTTTAGTAATATTTGTGCCCAAGGCATAGAAATATTCTGTTGAGACAATATTGTAACCAATCTCCGTTAATTTAAAGCCCTTTCAAAAAGAACATACTTATTTGACTGCAATCATTTATTATAATGTGTTAAACCAAAAAAGTTTTTCTTCTTTTTAAACCATTATAGCTGCATCTATATAAAGTGATAACACCGAAAAACTAGACACCCCACCAAGATGACATTTTGGTAAACATTTATATGCATACTTTGAATATGAATACATTAAGAACATATTAATAACATAAGCAATGCACATGGCACACTTCAAGTAAAATAAGAGATACATTGATGTCCCTATCAAAAGTAAATGCAACAAAAATTTCTAAATAGAGCATTGCTTACATCTATTATAATTTATGTTATTCAAATTAAGATCAAGGCACAACAATAAGATTCAGAAATTAATTTACTTTTTATATCAATAAACTAGCAAAGTGAATTTCGTGCGTCGGTTGAAAATTACGGTCCAACTACAATTCTCTCATAATAAATTATAATGACACTGACCTGAGGTAAGTTTGCAGCGATCTGCCTATGCAGCGAGTCACGTTCCTTCTCCACATCCTTCAGTCGAAGCTCTGAATCATTAAGACGCTCCTGTGTTTCTCGTAAGCTCTCCACCAGCTTGTCTCTCTCATCTAACATCGATACCATTAACTGTTCGAAATTCGCATCCTCCCCGGAGAACTGCGAACTCCGCTGGCTGATACTATCTTCAGATATCGTGGGCATCACGTCGCACATCATATTCCACATTTTAATTTAACATCAAACCAGAATATTTATCGTACACGGTACACCGAACAACACAAAAAATTGTCCACCGTATTACATATGTTTCCACACTAACGTTACCTAAATCTAGCACATAGAACGCGTGAGCGTTGCTTCACATTGTCGAAATATTCGTTCAAGACATTAGTCAAAATTTCGGGGGACATTATAGTTCGATATTTCAAAAGACACACCTAAAACTTATACTCCTATGATTCCATACTATCTCGGCTCAAGCGGCATGTCTGCCATCTTGGATTGAAACGTCAATCATATCAAAGATAGGAAGGTTTGACACAGAGAAGATATATTTCTGATAAATTAAATCCCATAAGAATTAAAATATAAAGTATATTGCAAGTTATTCAATAATATTTTCCAATCATTACAAAAGCAATACAATAATTTTGCTAATTTAAAATTAGAACAAAGTATAGTAAAAAATAAAGTAAAAAAAGTACATCAAACTGCGAAGATAAAAGAAGTTCATTTGAATTAAATAAGCAATCATTGCTTTTATAACGAATTCGATCGTAATTATTTATTAAAATCAATTTCTTCAACTTATCTTTAAACTTTCAATGAAATGCAATACATAGACCTCGTCGACTAAAGAAAACTGGTCCTGTATTAGTCTGATCCATTGTGTACTAGTTATCTTGCCTTAATGTTATCAAAAACTTATAGATAGGCCAAGATACGCCCACGTACATTTTCTTTTGTTATTATTGTACATTATTTTTTTGGAGGAATATTGTTGCTATTCAGCTAATATCAACCGTCCAGGAGTTGAACTAATAATTTGTGATTTGCTCTGTGATTATAAACAAAGACAAAAAAAACAGCACACAAATTTTAAGCACTTTTTTACATCCTTACCTCCTTAAATAAATTAAAGTTTATTTTAAACTCAAAAACTTAATGACTATGACGCAAATTGCTGAAAATAATTCTTATTTTTTTGACGTTTTATTGTTTAGTTCTTGTTGCAATTTGCAACTTTGCAGTTGCAATAAGTCTCGATCTTAGATTATATGAGTACAGTATTTCTATAATCTTAGGTCGATACCTCTTCGCTCGTTAAGTCGTTACACCAGGCAACCCCGGGCCATAAAATCCTCAATAATAAGTGTGACCAAGTATACCTATAACAACGCTGACAACACTAATCACCAAAACCAAATGTCACCAAATGTTTGTTCTTTTTAATTTATATTTTTATTATATAGCAACTTGTACTTGCTTGTAGCAACACTATGTAGAAGTTTTGTTTTTATTTCTATCAATAAGTAAATTAGTAGCATACTTTTACTATAAGTAATATTTCTGAGTATATTACTGATAACTTTATTGTAAAACTGTACTTTCAATTAAAAAAATAATTGATTGTTGAATACAAACTTTAAGAATAGGTGTCATTTAAATAAACAAAAAAACTTAGCTACATGTTTTACTATTATCGTACACATCAATTTGGTTAAATGCCTAAGAAAGGCCAAACTAAAAAAAAAATCAATCAAGGTTTGGATATTATTTGTATATAAAATACAATGTTATCAGATTAAGTGACTCCCTTACAATAGTAGCCTCTTAACCAGCCTATGGGATTTTTCCTAGAGATTAAGTAGCCCTTATTACGTATGATATATTACTAGTTTTATGTATAATAAAATAAGTCGATGAGTAGAGCCTTGCCAATTGTATATTATAGGGTGTCTCATGGGGGTAGGTTTATCATCTACTATCATGGGTTTTGTTTGTTAAAAAATCAAATTATAGACTTGGTAGTAAAAAGGTATTACTTAGCTGTTTGATATCTTAATAATATCAAATATGTTTTAGTACTTTCAGATTTTACATTAAATGATTGTGCCAATGCACCAAAACCAGTATCAAGAGTTAAAAAAAAGGTAACAGATGCAGAACTGTCTTGGGACCAGATTGATGAAGATGATCTGGATATATTAGAGGAAACAGATGCTGACGGTGCCAAAAGCTTAGTGTTTAAAAAGAAACGGAACCATTCCAGGAATGAGAATGAGGACCTATCAAATCGTCCTGGCAATGTCTACCCTGAGATCACATGGCATTTAATATCTTGGTACATAAAACCTGAGGATGTTGGCAATTTTGCAAGAATAAATAAAGCTACATACGCAATAACTAGACGAGAGTCTTTTTGGCGAAGTTTTTATAAACGTTATTGTCAGTACCATCTTAATTTGCCTGAACGGCTCTGCTTGGAAAACAATAATAAGTTGTATGGTCTCCGTCAGAGGGTTATAAGAGCACTATACTACACTTACAATGTTTTTATCATGAGGGTCATACAAAAGGCTGTTCATGACAGCCAACCACATCAGTTGATTAAAAGGTGTTGTATCAATGTCTGGTATTGTAAAGGGTCTACACATTGGTCGGTTTATTTTAAGTTTAAAAAGCTGCAACCTTTGGAACGGATAGAAATGAATAAAGCAGTTGATTTTATTGAAGAGTTGGGTAGAATTGATGCCAATCCTGATGAGGATACTCAAGTATTACAGGTAAGACAAATGTAAATAGAAACAATACTCAGGCATGTCTGTAGTGATAACATCTTGTTTACCTTTATAACCCCCGCAAATTGCTAATGCGCCTAGCTTCCATTTTGGTGATGTAATTTCTTCATCACTGCATGGAAATTAACATCTGATGTTAAAAAGACACCAATTTAACTAACAGACTTGAATGAGATGAAAATAGATTATTAATTATATAGATTAATAATAATAATTGTTTTTTTAACTATACTTTTTAGTTATGGCTGATGTCACATGGATGTAAATGTGTCAAGGATCCAGTGCATTATCAACTCGCAGGGGTTATACTGTAACAATTTTATGTAAAATTAATTTTGTTAACGGTTAAACATTTTATAGAGGTATTAATGAACTCTCTTATTATTTCATTAAAGAAATAACTGTTGGCATCTCAGTACATTGTATACCTGCTGATCAGATTGGTAATTTATATTTAATGTAAGCGAGAAATATTTGTAAATTTATGATGTTTAAATACAAATAAAGATAAAATAACAGTAAAATTGAATGTGAAATAAAACACTGTCTCTTTTAACACTTAAATATCTTTCTGTATATCTCTGTATATCTTTTTTATATTTCAGGTGATCTGCCAAAACTTTTACCAGATACCCCCACTAATGGGTATGACTTTGTCATCAGCCAAAGTGGTGTTATCACAAGGTTTCCGGCACCGCAGACTCCATCTGGGTTTCAACTCTGGATATCACAATGTGTCTAAAGATATTCTACCGGAATGTTCTGTGGTTTTAGACACAGTTATTAACATATATGTTTTTGATTGGTGGCATCCAAAGTATCCTTTCTTCGATAATCGTCTTCCACAAAATCTAATGGATGATAAGTCGGTTCCTGTGCTGAAGCAGGATTTCTTCTCATTGTAGTGTGGGTTATTGTGAAGTGTAAATAATGTGACAAATATATGAATATTTGACGTTGTAACTGTTGTTTTAATTGTTAGGTTCTTATGTGATCCCTGGAATTTTTTGGTCATCAACAATCATAAAATGCACTTTATCAATCGAGGTTGGTATACACCAATAAGACGAAAGCAGATCAGAGGGAATCCCTAGGTCTATTGCTTTAATACATCCATGGTATCTGTAATTCGATGTCTATGGTATCATGACACTATCTTATGACAATACCATAGACAATTGAAGTTTTTTATTTTGTGGTACATTAAAATTTATTGTACTCATCAGAATAGCATGTAAATTGTCTCCACCTGCATCATCTGCCAATGAGATTGAGTCCAAAACATCGAGTTGATATTTGGCAGCGCCTGTCGAAATAAAAGTTGTTCAACACAACTCTAACTCTCTTCAATTAATCGTCCACTGTTCGACGTAGGCCTTTTATATCCTCTTTGGTGGTCGCAATACCAGGACTTTTCGAACCCCATCTCATCACACAACATTATTGGATTGGATGGAAAAATAAAAATGACCACACACACATACTGTTGTGTACATTACTAATAACCGCAATGATAGCTTTAATGACTTTATAGTCCCGAAGCCACAGTCTCATTGGCTAATGTTGACCTATGGCCGTGATATGACCCCATCAATCTGCAGTAATAATCAGTACAGTCTGTGTTGATTAGACGCGACCACTGTTCTGTTAAAAATATGTTTAAAATTGTTTTCTTCCTAATATTTTACGCGGCGGTAAGAAAATTTTTATTTAATTCAACAAAAAAATACGATAAAAAGTACACTAAAGTGAAAAAATACGTGGCGAAAAATGGCAATTGATGTGTGAAATACTGCATTTCTAATTTTTAATGAATTCTTTTATGTGTTGAAGTAGGTAAAAATGTTTTATCGTTATTTAGAGTACAGGTAGAGCACCCAGTGTGCTGGTCCAATCCGGTAATAATAATAAAGTGTGCTGGTTTCGCTCGCATCATTGGTCAAGTTAAATTACAGATGCGTTATTGATTTAATGCGACAATTTTTTCAAACAAATAAGATGTGATGGTACGATTGTAACACGTTTACAAGTCAATTGCTTTGCTAAGGTATCTTTTATGGAACCCGGTTTATTCCAAAATCCATCTAATGTGGGAGAAGGAAAGATTTGAACGGCAGATGTGACATCATAGTGAATATTTTAATTTCTAATAAATAAAACTGTTAAAAAATGAAGTAAAACAATAAAACTGCTCGTTTTTACTGCCAAGGCGCGCCAACAGATGTGTCACATCAAGCCAAGATTGTCATTGACAGTAATTCGTATTCCTTAGCTGTGGAAGACTAGCATCAGCTTTTTAGTTAGTAACTTGCTTTTAATCTCAAGAAAAGACAAGTGTTGTCTTGATAATCCCATGAATATAGGTAAAAACTACGCGTTGTATTATAGTAATTAAAGTTAAAGAAATGCTTTGAATATGTAATATAATTGTATACAGAAATACACACACTTTTGACCTAATTTATATTTATTTTATAATAACTTATAGGTGTGCTTTGCCGAGGAGGCGCCAATAAGATGTGGATTCATACCAAATGAAGTAAGTGATGGTCCTGGGACATGATCAGTTAAGAGAACAGTAAACAGTGGTAGGGCCCCAATAACAACATCTGTTGCACGAATGGGCGGGCTCGACCGGTGAAATAACACGACCTCATAGAAGACAGGCGTGAAGTAGAGTATTCTGCGTTTCGTCCGATGAGTGAGGTGGTGGAGGCCCAATTCTGGTTCTCTCCCCAATCGCACCGTTTTCTTATAAGGAAAGGATGGGAAGGGGAAGAAAACTTGACGGTGGAGGGGACGCATAGGAATTGGAAATAACAATTTTCTGTTTCTCCCCTCCTCTGTCCATTAAAAATGGGCAACGAATCTGCAAGTCATTAGTTAGTTGCAGATGTCTATGGGTAGCGATCACTTAATATCGAGTAAACCGCTTGCTTAATTGCCACCTAGTACTATAAAAACAAAATTATCGCGTCCGTAGCACACACAAGATGACAAGACACACACGCTTACACTGAGTTGTGCTAGACGAGTTACATTATGTGAGTGAGTGAGATCAATGGGATTTACAGAATGTAGCTCAGTTTTACGTATGTATGATGTTGTCATACGTAACCAGCTTGAAGTAGAGATTTACTTAGCAGTGAATTAGGGGAACTCGAAGTGTTATCTCCTTTCCATGTGGTTCTTCTTTATGTTACCTAAACCTTTACGTTCCTATGTCTACAGACATGCGGGCAACAGAACTTTTCTATTTCGTAACGGATGTTTGTTGGTAACGGTCGTTACCTTATGACAAAGGTATCGCGTGAGTACTTCTTCTATAAGACTCCACTTAACAGACGAAACTTCTGCGTTCCTTTCTTCTTCCTTTCGTCTGTTAAGTACGATCGTTAATATCTGCACATTAGTATCATAATACCGCTAATAGAGGTTGCTGTCCTTCCCCGGTCGAGCACGCTGAATCACGCTATTGCCGCTTCGTAGCCATAATTGAGATAAAATTTTGGCATGTTGAATTCTAAATAAATAAAAAACGTTTCGTCTCCATTAATTAAGTCAACTAACTGTTCTTTATTGGTCGTATTGTGTCTTTTCAGATCTATTCGTGCACAGGTTTCCCAACAGTGGTGAAGCCTGAAGTATCAGCCAAATGTAACATAGCCGTCAATCAGGTAACTGGTTATATTTATTAAAAATTTAACCTAACTAATATTATAAATCCAAATGTGAGTTTGTTACGCTTTTATGTGTAAGCTACCCAACGGATCGTCATGATTTTTGTACACATTTTCAAGTATAGATAATAACATAGGGTGCCTTTATATCCGAAAAAAAAACCTTCCCGAAGGATACTAAAATATAACTACTAGTAAAATATTTTTTTGTATAAATTGGTTGATATATCACGAATAAATATTAGGCTGGTAAGTTTGCCGTGAAAAGCCAGGGCGAGTCGCTAATAATGAATCACGTTAGAAAGTATAACCTGTGTATTTTCCAGTGCAACCAAATGACATGTATATTCAGAGAGTCGGGATGGATGAATGGCGACAAAGTGGATAAGAAAAAGTTGACGGAGCACTTCAACGATTTCAAGAAGGAATTCCCCGAGTGGAGCGCCGCCGTGGACAAGTTGAAGACTTCGTGCATCAACAGCGACCTATTGCCGCAAGGCGTCTACTTGAACTGTCCAGCTTACGACATCATGCATTGTTCGGCGACTAGTTTTATTCAGGTGCTTTTATATAACACAAACTTAACTTGCACATTTATATCATTAAGTATATATGTTTTCAATTTCAAATTTGAGTAGTGGCGGCCTGTGGCTTAGGCCCAGCTGGCGCCTAACTTTGTGTAACTTATTTCATCACCGCTGCTTCAAAAACGGTGAAGGAAAACATCGTGAGGAAACCGGCATGTCTTAGAACTATCAAATTCGAAGACACGTGACATCCACTGACCCGCACCAGGCCAGCGTGGTGTATTACATTCCTTTCCCTCTCTCAGAGCAAAGGCCTGTCCTTGCAGTGGGGAAACACTAACAAAATTTGGACTTTTACAAATCAGTTTCAGCATTTGCAAATTAAATTTTGACGTTTACCTAAGAAACTGGCAACAAAACATCCGAATTTGTTTTTTAAAGGTTGAATTTGATATGCCAAAGTCTGTATTTGATTTGAAAAATATCACCATTATTCGGACTCTCAGTATGTTGTTTGGTATCTTTTGGTATACCTCTGTACTAAAACTACCACAAACTTGTGAAATTTATATTAAATTATATCTTCGGTCGAATCGTTGATTGTTGTCATCCAGCTTGTCGGTCGCTTTGTCCTTTCTCCAGGGCGGATCTGCGCCCCTGACGACGAAAAAAAGAAGTTATCAGTCACACGTCACACGTTGATGGAATTTTGGCGCCATCAATTTCCGCGCCGCGTGCCCTTTATTATCTTGCGCCCAAGGCCTACTTTGTCTTATAATCCGCCTCTGCCTTACTGTCTACCTCAACAGATGTAGTCCTGATCCTCATTAAGAAAAGATTAATCTTTTCGTAAATTACAGCAATGCAACTAGTTTCTTGTTGTATAAGATCACATAAGGGCTATCAAATGCAAAAAGATTTTAGAAAATCCGATTGGTAGTTTCGGATATTAGCGCGAAAGAGCAAACTTTTCAGCTTGTATATATGATTTAATTCCAGAACACGCCACCCAGCAAGTGGGACCAGGATTCAGGCTGCGCGTACTCCCGGCAGTACGCGGCGGCGTGCCCCGTTTGCCCTGGCGACTGCTTCGCGCTGCTCGTGCCCACTGGCTCCTGCACCGCCTGCCTGCTGCTGCCTCGCTCGTCTTGATAATTTCATTACAAATCAATGATAAATATAAATTATATTTCTGTATAATTACACTGCCTGCTAGGTTCCCAACTCCTTATGTTGTAATAATAGGCCGATAGTGCGATGTTAATTTTTAGATAGATAAATTGACCTCAGATGTTTATGAGTAATCATTAAATCGGGTACAGCCTACGCTGGAATTACACAGCGGGTGAAGCTGTTTAAATAAATCTGTTTAATAAAAATAATTTTAATCCGATGTAAGTTGACCTCAAATCTATATAATCAGTCATACTAGGGTTTCGCTTAAGCTGGACATTATATATATGGACTTAAATAACACGGCGGACGAAACCACGGTGCTCAGCTAGTCATTTATGAAAGTGGCTTTCGGTATCTTGAGATGTCCACTGCTAGACGTAGAACATTGTTGAAATAAAGACACTAACTTATCAATATACATCGTTATGCCTACCATTATTTAAGGAGAATAATTATTCTTAGTAAGCGACACAGGAATCGCTGGGATATAAGGACGAAAGAGGTCTTAATACATATTTTATGCAAAGGCAAACACTAGTACGATTACTTGTTTTGGAAATTAAACATTGAAAAGTGTCGCAAAGTATCGTACGCTAATGTATAACCAAACTCGCTATTTTTTTGAACAATTCAATACGGCGAGTAGAATTAAACGTCCAGACGAAGTCACATCACAAAACAAGTCGTTTTTATCATTATTGAACGCCGCCCCCGGTTTTCCCGAGCTATTCTTTCCGCGATGTACGCATGCGCCCCTGGCTGACATGCGCCTTCATTGACACCTGTCAGAAGCAGCCAGTTCTATTCTCCGGTACTGACGTCATTTGGAAAAACCATCCTGGGGAATTTACTCGGCTGTTAGGTGTGAAGACCATGTAAAGCAAAGGTAAGAAACCTTATTTTTTAAATACATATATTCCATATTTATTACAAGATCTTAAAACCTCTTTCGTTAAATTAAATATAAAAAAAGAACGCTAAAACAACACAATTTATTTTTTTCATTCGATTTGAATTTAGAATCTCTCTCAAATCCTATATGAGAAAAGGTAATCCCTTTATTCGTTTTCTTTTGTCTGTTTATTTTTATTGAAGTAATTTTAACTCGGAGACGGTGTCCACTTTATCAATTATTTCGTATTGCGCTTGCCTGGTGACCTTTAAGGTGGATAGAACGTTATTGGCATTGGATTTATCCCCCTGTAGTTACACATCGATATTATTGACATGTTTTCTACTGGAGCAATCAAGGTCATTAGAAAGACGGATTAATACCTACTGCTTAAAACAAATCACATTATGTCAAAGGTTATTATCATATTTACATTTTGTTATTATGTTTTTCGCTTTATTTTTCTTTACGTACACAAACCAATGCGTATTTAGCGATGTAAACGTTTAGGTGTCTGTATCACATTCATGAATGATGTAATGCAAAAGTGATTAATTTAGCAACACAATTTTATATTTGTTTTTTTAATCGTCGTCCATTGATTATAAATAAATAAGGTAATTTTTGAATGATTGTAATTGTCTTAATGTAAAAAATACATTTTTAAACCGCGAATTCCATAATAATAATATTGAAATTTATTTTAATTAGTATGTGTAGGAATAATAGTAATAACGACAGCAAGAATTAAGTTATGTCGACCATAAAATTAAATTAAAAAAAGAAAGTACATATTTTTTTAATTAAAACTTCATAACAAATAGTGTTGGTAGGGGACGCCCTAGAAGAACTTATATCAATCAAATTAGTGGCTTATTAAAAATGGTCGATATAAGGAGCACCCATAACCCTTACTTTCTTTTTGTGAGGTGCCGGAGGACTAATCCTTGTAGTTTTCCTCTTCCTATACTTTACTAATAAGGAAAGAATGGGAAAGGGAAGAGGATAGGAAAAGGAAATATCATTTTTAGGGTTCCGTACCCAAAGAGTAAAACGGGGCCCTATTACTAAGGTTCCGCAGTCCGTCAGGACGTCTGTCACCAGGCTGTATCTCATGAACCGTGACAGTTAAAATTATCACAGATGATGTATTTCTGTTGCTGCTATAAAAGCAAATACTACAAAACAGAATAAAATAAATTGAAGGGGGCTCCCATACAACTAAAGTGATTCTGTATAGATATTGGTGCGGAACCCTTGATATCTTGTTGCTAATGCCTATGGGTAGCGATCACTTAATGCTGGGTGAGATGCTTGCACGTTTGCCGCTCTTTCATAAAAAATGTTGTTATAAATAAAAATAAATTCGAGAAAGGACATTAGCACGTATATTAATTCCATTTAAATTAATTCGCATTCGTAATTATGACATTTGTATGCAGGGAATGATCTCTTAGTGTCGCTGCACGCCACCAGGATTCCAAAATGAGATCGTCGTCTCTTTAATTATACCGGCAATTAACCTGATTCTTGAATTGACGAAAATTTCACATCTACTAAAAGAATAAAAGAAATACAAAAAGCAGTCGTCACCATATAACGTCATTGAAGTGATCGGTGCAAACATTGACTAAGTAATTAAAAACACTTTATTTATCTTTAAAATACTATATAACTATTTATTATTATCTTTAAAATGATGATGATTGAAAGTTTACATAAAGTTCAAAACACGTCAGTGTCGGAGGTTTTGCAAGCTCCAACTAGATACACTGTGCATTGAGATATTCATAGCACACACACTTCTTTCGGAGACGCATGGCTCTCCCTGGTAATTACAGTGTTTACACGTATGTAGAAGATTTTAGGAATGATGTGTGTATTTTTTTTTTTAAAGGTTTTGTTAGTAGCTTATTATGTAGTCGATGTGCGGGAAAAGGGTGATGATGAGGTTAGCTTGGTATTTAAGTAGGTAATAAGTAATATCATTTCGTTTAGGTAAAATTGCAGGGCGGATGAAACCGCGTGCACAGCTAGTTTAAATATAAATATCTTAACAAAATACTGCTCCCGTCAAACTTGCCTCACATTGTAGTCACGCCCTAGACAGCTTAATTAAGCTAAATACGCCCTGCATTGGTGGCACCTAGTGAAGTAATAATTATTAGTTTTAAAACTAACACTCTAAGGTCCATTACATGTAGTATCTATTGTTATTTAAATTTTAAAAACTAGATGGCGTTGTTCTCAATTTAAAAAATCGCAAGATCCTCGTAAGGATATTGCGACATACTATTGAAAGTATGCAGTCATGCAGAGTTTTAAATTAATCCGACGTTTTGAAGTGGTTCAAAATCACGTATATAGATTCTGTTAAATGTAAACAGACACTACATAGCCAGTAAAAGTATGTTAAAAGTGACATTGTTACTTTTGTGTGTTTTGTTATCAATGATGGCGTTGTTATCGCGGCCGCTGATACCCGGGCTCTTATCTTCACTAAACATAAATACCGATGTTAATTTGTCTGTCTTTTCAACGTACAACCGATGCAGTGACGGAACTTTCCGATACAGACTTATCTACTTTCTGATTGGGAAAGTAACGTGTCGCATAGTTTTTATACGCTTGTGTCTAACAGATGGTTATTTAATGAAGTGCGCTTATTGTTGCCATATTGAAAATACAGGGCACAGTTATTCAAGGTCAAAATTGTAAAACAATAGATTTTTTTTAACACTGAAGTCTTATAAGAAGGATAGTTAATGGTATTTAAACGGAAAACAATAAATAGGTACATTCAATTTTAAGTGAAACAATATAAACTTACAAATGAAGACTAGAAAATAAAAAGATGTATTATTGTAAGGGTAATTACTATAAAATCGTAAGTTTAAGTGAAACGCAAGTAATTTTTATTGAATAAAAACAGTTGAGCTATCTGAGACATCTCCAATCGGGCAAATATTCCAGAAAATGAATCTAAGAGCCGGTCTAAACAAGTCAGGTGAGCTTTAAGGCTTTCAATTATTTCAAAGACACCTTCAAGAAGATATAAGAGTGAAAAGAGATAGTCTATGACTAAAATATGTAGCGCCATATTGTTGTTTTATGTCAAAAAGATATTTCATCTCTAGGCAAAACTTGTATAGTAAATGATATAGGAATTTGCTTTAATACATCGTACGATGATTTAGTAGTATAGAATTAATCAGATTCATACGTGTTCAGTTTTAATTTTGTAGTTTCTTCGCACTAGTGTTGTGTGTGTATTTACAGTCTTAATTTTACAAAAATAAAATTTACAGTCTCTTTGTATACGAGAGAAGTGTGAATTGCCGGGGCGTTGAGTAACTAGTGTTATATAAAAAAATGCGGCACTTGTCGACGAATATTTTTTGACAATATTGATGTTGTCGCTCACATTTCCGGTTTGCCAGAAAAGTATGAGTACGGTACTGAAACGTGAAGTTGCGTAGCTGACTTTGGACAGCAAGAGTCTTTATAAGCACATGTCAAAGGAAGGAGACTCACCAATCCGGTATTAATATTAAAGTAACGGCCCGAGCCGAGGTTCCCTCTACGGAGGGAGCCCTCGAGCTTAGTTACTCTTAAAAGAGGCTTAGGCTAGGCGCCCTCTGCGCCCTGCCGCTTCGTGCCCGGTGTAGCTGTAAATGCCTCCAAAAGGCAAACAGTGACCTTTCAGTCACAAAAAAAAAAGAAAAGAAGGAGACTCAGTTTGTGCTCCTGCCAACGGCCGTGACAACACCTCTTGAGGCCCGAGCCTTGACTGATTGTTATAAGCAGTCGTATATAGTGTGTACAGTATATTGTGTAATGGAAATATTGAGCTACAACCAGCGATATCATGTATGTGTTTAAATCATTGTGAGGCATAATGTGCATTTACAACGTTAAATTGGGTAGGATTTACGTGTTCATACTATTTGTGCAAATAAAAAATTTGTTAGTCTACCTTAAAACCAACAAACCAACCTTGCAATTCGATAGAATTGGGAGGTTGGTAACGCGATTGTATCAATTGTTAGACAATTTTTAATTTAACATCTTACTAATCACCTGTAGTATAATGATTTGTTAGTGGTGAGCTAATAAAGTTGCATTATTGAGGGCCTAAATTGATTCTAACACACGTTATTACCTACTAACTCATTCCTTGCCGATCGGATCGCTCATAACTGTATCAATTGCTGTCACCGGTAAAGTTATAAATAACATTTTTTTATACTATCCAGAAGGTCAACATTAATCAGTCACCATGTTCGAGGGCGCTGTCGCCGGCATCCTGAACCGGTTACTCGGCAAGTATGTCCAGGATCTGGACACTGAGAACCTGAACGTGGGCATCTTTTCCGGGAACGTTAATCTCACAGATCTGAAACTCAAGCCCGAAGCTCTGGTGAGTTGTACATATAATACGATGAATTGTCTTATGACTAAGTAACTAATCGAGTTTCGTCATCGGACGACACGACAGACCGCCATGTACCATTCACACCACCTGGATGGTTGGCATTCCTCAACAGTGCGGTTCTTTCGAAATTTCCTGCCACGCACAGCCGCGTTGTGAAATGGTCTGTGCTCGACGGTATTTCCAAACCAGTACGACTTAGGGTCCTTCAAGAAGTTAGCCTAACTCCTTCTTAAAGGCCGGCAACGCATCGGCAGTTCCTCTGGTGTTGCAGGTGTCCATGGGAGTCGTTGATCACCTCGGTGTTCCAGCCGCTCGTTTGCCCCCTTCTCTTATAAAAATAATTTGAACTTCATATATTCTATAAAGTTTGAGGTTACGCCCTCTTTAAGTTAAAATTTATATCAAAAGTAAATTCCTCATATTAATTAAGCAACCAATTTTAATGTACATTACAAGGGATTGACTTCTTCGTACATTCAAAACCTATTTCTATATTTGTTTTTATTTTTAATTTACAGTACGAACTAGACCTTCCAATTGATGTGAAAATCGGTACAATAGGCCGTATAAGTCTCCAAATACCATGGTCTGGTCTGTACACCAACCCTGTCGTTGTCAACATCGAAGATGTATTGCTATTGGTTGGACCAGCCATCTCCAACAGTTACTTCGACCCTGAAAGGGAGAGAAGACTCACCAGAGCCGCAAAGAGAAAGATTCTGCAGGACTTGGAAGCCGAGAGTGAGATATTAAAAGGACCTCAAAATTTCTTCGAGAGTCTTTTCACGGCGATTGTGAACAATATTCAGATTTACGTGAGAAACGTTCACGTGAGATATGAGGACTCCATCAGCTCGAAGGATGGACCACTGGCGTGTGGTCTATGCTTGCAGAGCCTCTCTATAGAAACTACTAACAGGTAAACAAGCTTAACTATACTTAATTAAATCGGTATCAAAGGCACCGCACTCAATATCTTATCGTACCGGTCTCGTTTGGAGTAAATTGATGGAGAAACCAGCGTCAGTCAGAAGTACTCGCCGCAACAGGTCCAAACCTTCATCGATCGAATCAGCCAAAATAAGCACGTCATCGATGTAGCTGAGGACTCTACCGGTGGCTATCAGTGGCTTAAGTGTCTTAGTGATTATCCTCTGATAGACGACGGGTGCATTAGCCAAACCATAAGGCATTTTTGTATACTCATAATGTCCTTCTGGTGTAACGAACGCGGTTCTACTGATGGACCCGTCGTCCTTTAAAGGGACTTGGTGAAAGCCGGTGGCCATATCAAGGTTCGTAAGAAACTTGCTAGTACCGAGCCTGTCAATATGGTCATCTATCAGGGGCAAAGGAAATCTATCCTTGATAGTGATTGCATTTAAGGCGCGATAGTCGACGCACATCCTGTCAGAACCGTCTTTCTTCGTGACGAGAATGACAGGACTAGCGTACTCCGATTGGGATTCTCTAATTATCCCTTTGTTTAGTAAAACATCGATGATGCCACGGGCCCGCGCTTTCTCATCGGCGGACAATTTATAAGGCCTATAGAACACGGGAACATCACTTTTTAATTTGATTTCCATACTACCAGTGGTAACTGTGGATGTTGCAGTACCACTTACGAATGAATCAGCAAATTGATTTAACAAAAATAATAATTGATCTGGTTCCTCATTTTTTAAAGAGGTTTTAATGAGCTCTTTGTCAAGGATCAAGTGATATACCCTAGTCAGCTTCTGAGCCTCTCCAGTACGTATATAAGCTAAGCCCTTTTGGTTCAGTACGTCCGTTCCTATTAATATAGATGCGCTAATAGTATCCGCGGGTACCACAAAAAGATTGACCTCTAGGGAAATATCAGGAAACTTAATGACTGTCGTGACGCATGAGGTGGATTCTATCACTTGACTACCGATTCCGCGCGTCGAACGGTACGTCGGCAGCCTTTTGCATTTAAGGCGTTGTAACACAGAGTTCGAGATTAATGAAACGTCGGAACCGCTATCTATTAAAACATCTACCGAGATATCATCTATGTACGCAGTCACGATGTTACCGTATGAGGCAAATCTTGACAAAAATTTACTTGATTCGATGCCTTTGGTTCTAAACGTTGTTTGGCAAAACATCTATCATTGGTGTGTCCGGTTTTATCCGCTCCTATCCTCCGCTGACTCGCGGAGGATAGGGAGAGTGGCGTACCGAAATACCAACACTCCTCCTCCTCCGCGACTCACCACCACAACTACTGCGGGGACCCCATAATCCCCGCAGTTCGCTATAAAGGGCGGACTCACAGAGTCCACCCCCAGCGACCTCCCTGGGGCCAGCCCTTAATCAAGGGCCGGCCGACTCCAGCCAGCCCACAAGTGGGCCCGCCAGAACGGGTCGCCCGCAACCGAGGTCGCAGGCTCCCCTTGGTGTTTGGTCCGCGGGGCTTTCGCCCTACTCCAGCCCGCACCAGGCCGGAGCGTTCCCCTATCCGCCATCTGGGGACGCGCCACGTCGGAGTTCACCTCTCCGCCTACTGAAACAACCCAGCAGGTCCGTGGATATTCATCAAAGGTTGGGCCAACCCATTTCATTTCATTTAAGGATGAGCAATGCTAAAAATGACGTTAGTGTTGCTCTACCACCACTGACGTAATTTTTTGTGTTTTTTAAACACTTCGGGCGACGCTCACCCGACATATATTTAAAAATTAAATGACAGGAACAAAGATCAAAGAACAGAAAACAAGAAAAAAGAATACATTTTGCGGACACAAACGTATTTATGACGACTTTTTGGTATTACAAATGTAATTTTCTCATGTAAATGACGTATGTCTTTATGAGAATAAATTCTTAAAACCGAAGTAAATTAAGTAACTAAAATCCACTTTGCGTTGAAAATGTATTTCGGTCGAGGGGACACGAAATGTATCCAAAATGTGTACGACATATTTGGATATACGTATCTCTAAGACAACACAAAGTAATTTTTTAGCTATCCTTTAATGCGTGGCACAACTATCGTAATTTTATTTTGCATTGGAAGTAAGCATCCGCAATACAACTATTAATTTCACTACTACCCCACTTTAATGTATGGAAGTGAAGATATGGCAGGAAAAGCATGCTAGTAGAGTCAATGCCGTTGAGATGCGATCCTTAAGAAGTATGTTAGGCGTGACATTGAATTTTGAGCGCAAATTTATTTATTTATTTTATTAAATTGAATATAATAGACCTGTTCGTGTTCGGCATTGCTCGAATTAACTTCAATATTGCACATTGTATCTGTCCATTCATCTCGTACATCAGCAAATGGAAGCCAGCAGTGACGCCGGTGAACGCGTCGACCGTGTACCAACTGCTGCGCCTGGAGTCGCTCTCACTGTACTGGAACCCCGCGGCCACCGCGCTGGATGACGCCGAGACCGCCCACATCACGCCCATGCAATACTACAACTGGAAGCACTACATGCTCACCGGACTCAACAAGTTCTCAATGCACCATGAGGATTTCGAGTTTCGTGAGTATTCTGCTCATAGTCGCAAGTAAGTTGTTGAATACATCACCATAAAATATCGTTGAGCGATAAAAATAAAGTTAACATAGCTCTAAAAGCTAGTAAACTGAGGAGGTAATAAATTAGCCTCGAAGAAAAGAAGTAGTCATAGAGTAATATAGAACGTTTTAGTTTAAAACTAACTCGAATTCTAGGACGTCTAGAAGAAGCTGGAGCTGGACACATCGTACATTCGTTGGAAGGTAGACTTACATTTTTACTGCTTTGTTGAGCGTTGTAGCGAAGAACCCAAAAATTGTATAATTCATTGAGCATTGTCAAGAATTATTGATTGATGTAAGATATTGATCAGTTGTAGATACATATTTCTATATATCCTTTCATTTTACAGTGCTCAAGCCAGTGACGTGCAAGGTGAAGGTGTTAATAAATAGATCCGGTGAGGCCAGAGTACCGCGCCTGCTGCTGGATGCGGTACTGCAGGACAGCGCTCTGCAGCTGTCGCGCCGGCAGTATCTCTCCATTGACAACCTTCTGTCTTCATTTCAACGCATTACATTAAATAGGTTCGTGCTCAACTGTTTTACCACATTTTCCCCCACCTTTCCCTCTTTCCTTTTCAATTTTAAGTCAAAATTTATTTTGTCCTTAACGACTAACGAAATTGTTGGTTGTCTCCTTTGAATCTTAATAGAAAGGCTACAATGTAATTCAATTTTATAGAAAATATCGTCACCTACATCCCGGGGTCCCGTTATCAAAGGACATCAAAAAGTGGTGGCGCTATGCTTACAACGTAGTGGTGGAACAACGCGTCAGACCCTACACGTGGGCTGCAATAAAGAAGCACAGAGAAAACTATCACATATACAAACAGACATACAAGAGCACTCTACGAAGCCCCAACGATATAGAATTGAAGTTGGACTTGCAGAAATGCGAAGATAACCTGCCGATCGTATCCGTGGTGATTGCGAGGGAGCAGGCTAAGTTCGAAGTAAGAATCTTATTTTTTTACCTTTTTAAATATTTTATTAGACCGCTATAGAAAAAGTTAAATCTCCTCTCTTAATGTGATTGGTCATTAGGGAATTATTTCAATTGTGGTTTTGTGCTTAATGCTTATTAAGCTTGTAAAGCTGAGAAATCCCAGTCTATTCCATCAGAGTTAATAAAATAGCCTTTATAACCTGAGAGCTTATTTATGTACTTATTAATTTATTGATGCGTCATCCCATCTCATACCTAGGTTCTGACTAAAATTTCTGTTAAACCAAATTGTGTTATTAAGTAGTACTGAGTAAATAACCAAACACGGCGTATTTGGGTTGGGTTAAAAAAACATGTACTTTCATTTGATTTCTGGGGCTATTCATAGCAAAAATTCTATTACAGTTGCTGTCCAAAGAACCAGATCATATCGAAGTAGTCGAAAGTGAATTCGACTGGTGGAAACCTGCTAGTACTGACGTGGAGAGTGATTCAGAGGTGGAAGGCAAAACGCATGTGGAGCTGTGTGTGAAGACAGAGAGGAGCCGCAGTCTGTGGAGTCACCTGTCCAGTCCGGAGAAGAAGAGAGTTTGCGAACTGATAGGTTACGTTGAGGGCGCTCCGAAGCAGGATAAATCCAAGCAGTACATCGGTAAGTGAGGGTTCAAAACGATTCCGGTGAAAGTTACTTAACTATTTTTCACCGTTTTCGTTGAAAAAGTCACTTTCATTGATCTGATAAATCGTTTTGATTAAATTTTAACACGAATTACGTTATTTGGTGTTGATTCCAGAACACAAGTTAAATTTGACCTTGGCCAACTGCTCCTTAACGCTGATGAATAGAAGCAAAGAAGTGCTGGTGGTGACTCTCACGCAGTTCCTCGCTTCCCTGGAGACCAGACCCTCGGCAAAAGCATACAAGGTAACAAATTATAAGTTCTTGTCAAGTTAATTTGTGAAAGAAATTATTGTCGAGTAAGTCTGAAAGTATGCTTGTCTGATGACAGAGCTTTTTGCAAGCACTCCTCTACTTTTTTCATGAAGGAATAATGTGCAGAAAAGCTTTATGCGAAGTTCTGTATTTTACCATTTTAGTTACACCAATTACACTCGAAAAGTGTATTAAGTACTTATTATATAAATTCATAAAAGTAAACAAACAACATTATAAAATTAAGGTTCCAGTCAAACTTAATTCAAAGTCGGAGTCATAGTTTTACGCTTTATGTGGTATCTCGATTAACAAATATTTTTTTTAATTGAGTCAATAGAGGATTTTTTGTAATTCACCAGCTGTCAGCCCGTGCTGAAAGCATGGTGATAGAGGGCGCCACTTCTGATGGGGATCTCGTTCCACTTCTGACCACCGAGAAGGCGGCGGCGCTGGCCGGCGCTAACTTATTGTCGGTAGACTTTGAGCGCAACCCCTGCAACAGCGAGGCGGACTACGGTCTTTGCTGGCTGATGGAACCAGTAGAGCTGCTGTATGTTGAAGTAAGTTCTGACGTTATAAGATTCTAAAGTTGCAAGAAACGATCTAATAAAGTGAAATACAAATATCAGCTATCCCACAAGCCAGATACCGCAAAATTCCATACATCGTAGCTGTAGACCTTCCGTTTAAGTAGATAAAGAATTTGAACAGGTTCTTGACCGATTATCACGTGTAGTGTATGTTCAAGAGAATACTGAGTGGTTTAATTATAAATCTATATTCAATATTGGACGAAATTACGCTCAAGCTTAATTCCAGTATTCATTAAAAGACTTTTTCCTAAATACTATGGTGACCGAAACTTGGGGAGATGTTTATATTTAGAAGAAACTAGCAGAAACTACCGCGTAGTGCGTAAACACGTATTGCAAAACCGTGCGCATATTTTTATTATCGAAAAGTGGTAAAGAGTCATTATACTTATCGTAACTAAAGTTTTAAGTGTTGTGTGTGTCCCGTGGAAAGTGTAAATATCCGGTGCTGAACACAAGTAATTGTTGTGCGACATTATATGATGTATTTTATACGACTCGACACGCCGACTATTTTTTTTTTGTTTACCCGAAGAGCCAGTAGAAATTCATGAAGTACTGCTACATGTCAAGATAAAGTAATATTTTATGTTTGGGTGATTCCGTTAAAAGAGTGCCTATTAAATTTCATAAAAATTATCCAATCATAATTTATTCGAGTCACAGATTGGTTGAAACAAAGCGCCTGCGACTTAAATATGCGCAATTTTATTTGACCGCGTTTTAAGTGTTATTTGTGCTTCAGTGTCTCCTCCAATAACAATTGAAAAGAAACAGTCGTTTAATTTATATAATGAGTGCCAAGGGTCTAAATACTAAAAAATGCGCTGGATGTGCGCGAGATATATTCACTCCGGAACAACTCAAATGTAATAATTGCTTCTTGAAATATCACTTTGATTGTGTTAGTACTACAGCTAAAAAGTACAAAAGTGTCTCGTCAGACTACAAAAACTCTTGGGTTTGTCCCACATGTCGTTCAAAGCCGCCGAAATCTGACAGTTCGATCTCTGTAGTACGAACTGCCTTCATGACAGACGAAGAAGACAGCACCACTTCAAATGTTACCCTACGGCGTAACAATAATGATGCGTCTTCGACAAGTACACATAGTCTAACGTTAGAGAATGTTAAGGCATTGATTCAAGAAGCGATGGAGGGCCTTCTAAACAATATGGAAATAAAGATGACAAAAATAATTGATGAAAAGTACAAAGAAATATTTAATGAAGTTGGAGATATGAAAGAATCAATTATCCAATTAAAAACAGAATATGAAGACTTGGAAAAGGAAAACCATATGCTGAGGACCACAGTCAAAGACTTAAGCAATCGCTTAAGTATTATCGAACAACACTCCCGTAAGAGTAATTTAGAGATTCAATGCATACCGGAACATAAGACTGAAAACCTGATGAACGTCGTAACCCAAATAGCAAAAGCGGTTGGTAACAAACTGACTGAGAGCGATATCAACAAGTGCACAAGGATAGCCAAGATTAATCCTGAAAGCAAACGTCCGCGCTCTGTGGTAGTTACCTTTTCGAGCCCTCGGACTCGTGATACGTTCCTGGCAGGCGTGATGCAATTCAACAAGAAACACCGTGACGACAAGTTAAACACCAGTCACATCGGAATTGGGGGCGACAAAAAACCAATTTACATATTAGAGCACCTTGCTCCCGAGGTAAAGAAATTACATGCCCTAGCCCGGGAAGCTGCAAAGAAATTCAATTATAAATACGTGTGGGTTAAAAATGGTCGCATATTCATGAGGAAAATGGAGACATCTGAGCACTTAATTATCCGGGAAGCTAACCAGTTAAAGTTTTTGTCATAATATTTTAGTTTTATTTAATATTATTTCTTGTAGCTTAAATTTAGGTGTAGGACTTTACTAGCTAAAATACGAGTGGAATGAATTTATTAAAAATTTACTATCAGAATGTTAGAGGTCTGCGCAGCAAATGTCGGGATGTCAAACTTAATGTTGTAAACAATAATTATGATATTTATATACTGACAGAAAGTTGGCTTAATGATAGTATTTTCGACGGAGAAATTTTTGATAGTCGCTACACGGTTTACAGGAGAGATAGGATAGCGAAAAATGGAGGAGGTGTCATATTAGCAGTTAAAAATGATATAGGATCTCGCCGTATGATGATGTGGGAAAGTAGCTGTGAAGATCTATGGGTAACTATTGACGTCAATAACTCGGGTAAATCCGGCCATATTGCAGTATGTGCGGTCTACCTACCGCCCCCCCTTTCCAAAGATAAATTAGAAGATTTTATGTCCCACGCGAATATGGTCATTAATCAGAATGATCATATATTAATAGCCGGAGATTTTAATCTTGGAAATCTTACATGGTCAGAACAAACAGGAGTTTCATATCTGCGACCCACTAGCAACCCTAGTAGTAGTCTCGATGCAATGTTTGTCGATTTTATCGAGGAAAATGCCCTCAACCAGTTTAATCACGTTGCTAATGCCAATCAACGAATGTTAGATCTGATTTTATCTAATACCACCGAAATTATTATTAATAAGAATATTACCCCCATTAGTATCGTGGATAGCTACCATCCACCTTTAAATATAACAGTGAACTCGGCAAGGAAACAAGTAGTCAAGGAATTATACAATGAAAGATTCAATTTTTACAAAGCTGATTACAACGCAATAGTTTCTGAGTTGAATGATACATCATGGATAGATCTTTTGTCGAAGTGTGATAATGTAAATATTATGGTAACAAAATTTTATAAAATATTGAATGATATAATTAAGAAACACGTACCTACATCTAAACCTAAAAACAAAAATTATCCACCCTGGTTTAATAAAAAACTCATAAATTTGTTAAAAGAAAAAAACAAAATCAGATTGAAGTATAAAATATTTAAAAACCCTCTTGACCGTGAAAACTTTATTGATTTACGGGACGCCTGCAACAAATTAATTAAAAAACAATATAAAAACTACATTGAAAATATTGAGTTATGTATATCGAAAAATCCAAAATATTTTTGGACTCATCTCAAAAACTTAAAGAAATCGCCAAACACTTATCCCTCCAGAATGATATTGGATGACCAAGTAGCCTCAGACGGTTCAAGCATCTGTAACTTATTTGCTAGACATTTTTCATCGGTGTACGACAATAATTATTTGGCGGGAAACGTTGCATCGAGAACGGTTTCTAGTATTTCTCTATGTTCGATTCAATTTACTCGACTCGAAGTTTTCAAGAAACTAAAAAGACTTGATCTGACCAAAAGCACCGGCCCCGACAATTTACCTCCAATATTCTTAGTAAGGTGTGCAGAACCACTCTCATTACCGGTTAGCATTATATACAACACATCCTTAAAATCTGGAATCTATCCTAACATCTGGAAACAAGCAAGAATAGTGCCGATCTATAAAAAAGGGGACCGAAGTAATATAATCAATTATCGACCAATTTCAATGATTTCAGTGTTACCAAAAATGTTGGAGACCCTCTTACGTCCAATTTTTGTTCGTCATGTTCAGCGCTTAATATCTGATGTACAACACGGGTTTACTAAATCTAGATCTACTGTCACCAATTTAACTAACTTTGTAACCTTCCTGTCAGAATCAGTAGACTCACGTATACAAGTTGACACAGTTTACATGGATTTCTCCAAGGCCTTCGACAAAGTTAACCACTCTATACTTTTGGAAAAACTCTCCCATTTTGGTTTTGGAGGGTCTGTACTGTCGTGGCTTGCATCGTATATTGTAGGTAGATCATCATTTGTTGTAGTAAAGGGATACGCATCGTCACAATACCAATCCATATCAGGAGTACCTCAGGGATCTGTTTTGGGTCCAACGTTATTTAATATATACATAAATGATGTATCAGAAAGCATCCATAACTCAAAATGTTTTATCTTTGCCGACGACCTTAAAATTGCGAAAGAAATAAGAACGCCTAGTGATAGCATGGAACTTCAAGAGGACGTAAATAGATTATTTGAATGGTCCCAACATAATGGAATGGCTCTAAATCCATTGAAATGCTCATTTATAAGATTTACACGTAATCATAAAACTGTCCAAAGAGCATACAACATTAACGGCATTGTACTTAATGAACAAAATGTAGTTCGAGATCTAGGTGTAACCTTCGACGCTAAATTAAACTTTAATCAGCATATCGATAATATTTGTAAATCTGCAAGGTGCATGTTAGGTTTTGTGTTCAGAAATTCTAAGGACTTCAAAAACGTTAGCACTCGAAAACTTCTTTACACATCGCTGGTCAGAAGCAAGCTCGAGTATTGCTCGGTTATATGGAACCCAAGCTATCAGGTCCACAAAGACCGCATAGAATCCATACAGAGACGCTTCACTTATTTCTTCAATGGATTCGGTAAACGAGTGCCCTACTCTGAGCGACTTGAGACCTTTAACCTCATGAAGTTATCCGACAGACGCACGTTGCAGGACATGTTATTCTTATACAAGATGTTGAATAATTTATTTGATAATCCAGAACTACTAAGTCGTTTCTCCTTTGATGTTCCACGTCAATTGCCGCGCCGCCCAAAGTCTATCCTCACTCATAGAACGTACAAATCAAACTTAGGACACTATTCTCTTATTCCGAGATTGTGTAGATTATTAAAAGAATTTATAATTAAAGACAGTACTATTGATATATTCCATGACAAACTATCAGCATATAAATCCAAAATCGTTAGGATCTTGAATCCTAGTACCGTCGCAGATGTCTAATATTCTGAATGTCATACTGTGTCACATGTATAAATTAGTCGTTTCCCTATCGAGTTTTACGTTATCTTGTAGTTTTATAGCTAATATTGTTCCATAGTAGTTATTTTCCCCTTCATTTTGTTTTATATATAGTTTTGTTTATGCAAACACATACTTTATGTACGCTGTGTTTATCTGTAACTGAGATTACATGTTACTTCTTACATAGGTTTTATATAATGTATACTCTGAAACTAATTCATGTAATTTTGTAGATGAACCATAATAAATAAATAAATAAATAAATAAATAAATTTAGAAGAAAAAAAAAACAATGAATGAATACCAATGATATATAGTATATATTTTTTCTCTGCAGCATTCGTTCACTGAACTGATCAACTTCTTCCAAACGCACTCGATGACACCGGAAGACCTGGCGGAGGAGCTCTCGGTGGCAGTAGACCGCGCGGGCGGCGTGGGGCGCTCGGTGCTCGCCTACGCCGTCAGTCGCCGCAAGGTCTTCCAAGTCAACGTGGACCTGAAGGGCCCCTGTATCGTCATTCCTGAACATGGCTGTGTGCATAAGTTAGTTGAACTTTATTAACATAATTTTTTATAAATATCGGTACTAAAGTATATTTTCATCTGGCAAATTATGAACCTCATGCTTGCAACGTCGATATAATAAATGATATTATTTTATTAAAGTATTTCGGTTATGGTAAAGAAGGTAGATATTTCAACGCCGTGGTCTAAGTAACCCGGTGTTAAGGATAACAAACCGTCAAGAATTTTATCAGTTTTTCCAATGGAACTTTTGTAAAGTGAATTGTCGCTTTCGTGACGACTGCGATAGAAAAGTGTCATAAAAACATTCTGTCATCTATCTATATATATATAAAAGAAACTGACTGACTTATATACCAACGCACAGCCCCAACCACTGCGACCCAGAGACTTGTTTTGCACAGAGATCTGGTATTACGTAGGCGAGCACTAAGAAACTATTTTCCTATGTTCATAAAGTAGGCGATGAAAGTTTGTATATATTTGTACCAACGCCTATATCATTAACCATATTAAATACGGCTCAGCTTAGGTTACAACAAATTTGTCAGTATAGCTTTTAACTTGTTCCAGGTCTGGTCGTGTGTTGATCGTGGACGTGAGCCGCGTGGTGGTGCGCTCGGACTTGCAGCCGGCGGACCTGGCGCTGGAGGACGCCACATGCATGGAGCTCGAGGAGAAACTGTATGACCGCCTACACGCCGAGTGCTCGTATCAAGTGAGAGTTCTTTATAAAAGCTATGGTAGAGGTAACTATATCAGATACAAGAGAGATAAGAGACATAGATCGTTAGATACACACATCAGCATACCTAATAAGCTGTGCCATTCAAGAAATCGAAAGACTGGCTTTAGATTACTTCATGGCGTCAGATAGTTGCGTCGCCGTGGAATAGAAGATATTTTCCTTATAACGTGTTAACTTGTTGCAGGTACTATTCTGTGAGTGGAATGAGACTTGGCGCGAGTCGCGCAAGTACGGCGATTCCGAACTGCACCTCGTGCCGAAGATCAAGGCACAGCTGGTCTTCTCCAGCAGCATCAAAAAAGATTATAAGTTATTACCAAGGTAGGCTACGTCAAGTTTTATAGCAAAAAAATATACTACATAAAATAACTTGAAATCCACAAAAAATATTTGAACATGTAATCAAGAGACATCGTAATGAATGTGAAACAAATACCTCATTATCTTATTAAATCAATTGCGTGAGGTATTTTCCTTCTGTTTCAGATACAAGCTGAATATTTCTCTGACAAGTCTGAAACTGAACCTATCAGATCGAATCATTGGCTATCTTTTGGATTTCTGTGACAACCTTCCCATACCCGTACCGAACACGGTGCCAGTGTCGTTTATGGACTCCGGAGACTACGTCGAGGAGTTGGAGGACCCTGCGCTGGCGGAAGCATTGGAGCAGGACCGCGTGTCTGCAGACCCTGGCTACAATGACCTCGTGAAGCTGAGGCAAAAGATTGTTGCTGCTTACTTGGGTAGAAATAGGTAACCTGCAAAATTATTTTTTACTTTTTAGTTTGATTATCATCTTCTGTGAAGTCGTGGTATTTCAGGTGTTGTGGCCTCTACATATGTAGTTTTAAGAAATACACTCATATTTAATCTTATTTAGTCTTAAAGACAATTAGATTAAGGAATATAAGATTGATTTGTTGTACAGGGCCGCAGAAACCAAGCACGACCACGTGAAGGTGATGGCGCCACCGCCGCTGGAGCCGGCCATCAGCGAGCTGAGCGACGACGACGTGGAGGAGTACGCGCGCTCTGTCGACCTTCCCGGCTTCGACGACAACGTGTCCCCTAGCAACACCATCGGCACCCTCATGCGCTTTGTCATAGGTCAGTTAAACTAGAAAATTTTGAATTGAATTCTTAAAACACCAACCTGATAATAATCTTTAGCTTAGTTAACTCACGGCTTCGATCGTAAATTTTTTTATGCCTCGGGATAATGTAAGCCTATTATATAATAATGTGTAATTTCATGATATTTTGAATCGTTATGGCGTAAAGGCGTATCAAAAAAAGAAATTTAATTTTGTAAGCAAGCCAGTTAGAACTGTTACTAGGTGGTAATATTAAACCTACCTACCTACTACTTGGTAAGATACTCATACCAGCAATCTGTTCCTACAGGTGAGATAGTGATAAATCTGAGCCGGTCCAGCGAGCAAGTGGACCGACCTTACATCATGCTGAGTGTGACAAAGGTGTGCCTGGACGTGGCTCTGATGGAGTACGGGCCGGCCGTGCAGCTGGCTGTGGACCAGGCTCTGCTCACGGACAAGCAACACCACAGTAGCACCGGACAGTATCTAGAGCTGCTCACCAGTTCTGGAGACTTGTTCAATCTGCTGTATAGAAAGGTACTGCTGTTCTGATACTCTGAAAAAAGAGTAAAATCCATACTGGTTTTACCAATATGGATTTTACTGGTTGCTTGAGTTTTAAAGATTTATTTACTGCTATGTATAGGTACGAGCCAACTGCCCGGAGTTCCGGTCGCATTTCCACAGTGTGGAGCAGGCGCTGGTGGCCGATGCGGGCCCCGTGTCCCTGCTGCTGCACGCCACAGCGCTGCGCACGCTCTGCAAGTACCTCACCTACCTGCACGACAAGTGAGTACCCCGCAGCGTTGCAAGAACTGGCTGGCACGACGGTAGAAGTCAATTTTCCGAGCAAATATGCGTGTTGTGTTGTTGTGCCGCAAGCCCATTCCATTTCCTTTCCTACCTCCTCCCCTGCTCTTCTTTTTCCTATCTACTCCCCATGTTCTTCCTGCATATAGGTTGCCAATTAACTTCTTCCAGCTAGTACAACATAATTAATATAACATCTAATAACCTTGCTTATTCATCGTTTTATGCTTTAACGAAGATCATTACATAAACAATTATTGCAAGGGCTCCGATTTTAAATTTTAAGAGACTAACAGTTGTTACATTTTTAGGATACAGAGTAGACATGCCTTGAACTGGAAGAAGACCGTGCTGCCGAAGACTGAGACTCTGTTTGACTACCTAATGAAACCGGAAGCTGATCCACCGGTACCACCAGGAGCAACCAAATTTAGCTATTCCGTCAGGTATTAAGTAATTTGACTTAAAATTTCTTAACATTTTATTGGATCATTATTGACACAATGAAGGTCATTAGAGCATTGTGATTTATTCTTCCAAAAATAAATTTCTTTTCGTTCCATTATCCGCCATCCTCGGACACGTGCCTGCAATCTTCCGGTTGTTGCATGTGACTGTGAAAAGCGTTGGTCACTTATTTAAAATTATTAAGAATCAAAAAATCTAACAATCGCTTGTTCATTAGCCTTGTCCTACGAAACACTAGTGGACTTTGACAGTATTATTTGAGTTACATCCGACTTACATACATAAAAATACTAGCTTCACCGGATTCTGTTATCTAGTCCCCATTAACTTACAATGTGTTCTTTTATGACCAGAGCGACCTCTGTGACTGTGCGGCTGTGCCACCTGGACTGC
This sequence comes from Papilio elwesi, assembly GCA_029849275.1. Classification (NCBI taxonomy): domain Eukaryota; kingdom Metazoa; phylum Arthropoda; class Insecta; order Lepidoptera; family Papilionidae; genus Papilio; species Papilio elwesi. The sequence continues at coordinate 5,970,120 of CM056697.1, forward strand.
CCGCTGGTAGAGATCCGGCTGGCGGCGCTGGAGAGTGACTGCGTCTTCCGCGCCAATGACCGCATGATCTTCAAGCTGTACCTGCAATCTCTGCATATTGATGACTTATCAGAGAATACTCTTTATCCGAAGGCATGTATTTATAATTTTAAATCTTTTACATTACAAAAACAGATGGCGCTAGTACTATATTATATATATATATATATATATATATATATATATATATATATATATATATATATATATATATATATATATATTAAATCTGTTATTTGTTTCGACGACATTGCTATCTAAACGGCTACAACCCGTATATCGAAAAGTATTGTCCTCATGCAACAAGAGTACAAACTCCCACACCAAACTCAACATGTTGAATTGTTTTTATTTTCCTTTTAAAATATTATAGCTATATTTATATAATAAACCGTCGTTACACGTTACGAGCAGCTTGTGTGGCCGGACGAGGACAAGGTGGTGGAGGTGAAGTACGTGCGCGCGGCGACGCGGCTGCGTGCGCACGCGCACGCCGAGCTTCGCGTGTACCTCGGCAGGCTGCACGTCGTGCTGCTGTGCGCGCTGCTGCACCAGCTGCAGGTGAGTGCTTATACTGAGGCACCAGATACAAATTAATATGACAAATTGATTACTAAAATCCTAAATTGTGAATGCATTGTGAGACCATCCTGAAACGATTGTATTTACAGAATTAAAGGATTGAGATGAGATGCGATTCTTAAGAAGTATGTTAGGCGTGACTCTGTATGACAGGGTTAAAAATAGCGTTATAAGGGAAAAGTGTGGCTTAAAAGTGGACGTTGTGACTAGAATTGAGAAAGGTATGCTTCGGTGGTTCGGGCATGTTGAAAGGATGAATGAAGAGAGAATAACAAAACAAATTTATGTTGCAAAAGTGAGTGGCAGTGTTGGTAGGGGACGCCCTAGAAGAACTTATATCGATCAGATTAATGACTTACTAAAAAAGGGTGATATAAGGAGCACCCATAACCGACGAGCATGCATGCGTAGATGTATGAATGTGGAAGAAGCGAGAGAGGTGTGCCAGGATCGCGCCAAATGGAGATCCATGATTTCTGCCTACCCCTCTGGGTTACGGGCTTGAGCGCATATTCAATTAAAGGACTAAGCGAAGTCGACACTTATTACACACAGCATTGAGTGATAAGTTTAGTAAATAAATAATCATTAGATATAAAAAATTGTAATAATAAATTGTCTGTAAATAATTATTGAAATATGTATGAAATACTTATTAAAGCACCCAAAGACCCTTTCCCACAAAATAGGGGAACAAGAGGGCGACAATGAGCCGCAAAAACAAAACGTGGTTAGTGGTAACACCATACAAGCCTAGTATAGTTACAACCACACAACTTTCCCATGGTTCATTCGTGCGACATCATTTAATTCAATAAATAATAAATCGTAACATCAAAAATAGATGGGTATTTAGCGTTACTTGCGCTACAAGTATTTGTAAGTATCCATAGTGTTCATTCAACATCAGATGCGCCGCTCGTTTCTTTCCAGTTGACTGACAGGAACTATGAATAATATGTTGTTTTATGTCTAATTAGCAATTCGCGGAGCCGCTGGTGGCGGGGTCCGCGGCGGCGGAGGCGGCGGCGGCGGCCGAGCGCGAGGCCCGACGCCGTGCGGAGCGCCTGCGGGCTTGCGCCTCAAGACTCAGCCTTGCTATAGAAGTATATTTCATTCTTTATAACAAGTGACAACAAACTTCGTTAAGTTCACACTTTGAATAAGCCCAATATCACAATATAGTGAACTTATTTTACCATTTAATGGTATCTATCGTAATTTTACAGCTCCATGCGCCTGTGCTGCTTCTTCCACAAAAGCCGTCATCGCCGGACTTATTAGTTCTAAATATGGGTAATTATTTAATTAAAATAACATCTCAAATATAACTTTATGGTTATATACTACATTTCCCTGCTTTTTTTAATGTAAGACATTTTTAAGAGAAAGCATATGCAAAGGACTAGGATCTAACAGAATCGCGGCAAGTAAAACCTGTAATGTTGTCTGTCTGCCAACCCCTGTGGGTTACAGGCGTGAGGCGTCCTTTTAGATTTTACTTAATAAAGATCAAGTAGTAATAACAAACTTATCTCGTGCAGGTGACTTACTGATAGAAAACTTCTTTAAGCCAATGAACGTCAGCCAGGAGGCCAGCAGCCCGGTTGTAAATCCGATCATAGACAATGTTCTCATCAAGTTGGAGAACATTACCTTATCTAGAGCTGTGATGACCCTGGCTGGGACCCTGGAAGTTCAGGTGGGGACCTTATACCTGCTGTATGAATGTGGGGGACCTTTTATTATATTCATTTTTAATAACCTTCCTAAGGAGCCTATCCTAGAACAACTAGCGGTGCGTTGTGACCTGAAGCGCGCGGTGAGCTACCAGCAGGCGGTTGGCGCGCACCGCGATCTTCTGCTGTGCGCGGCTGACGTGGTCATGGACACCGCGGTAGTCAACCTCGGCCAGAACGACCTCGCCACCGTGCTCGCCGTATGGACCGGCAACCTCAGCGAGGCGCACTACATTGGTCAGTAGAATAGACAACACTCATTCAACATGATCAGCTAAAAACTTACACTACTAGAAGTAGTATTAATTTGCACAAAGTACGTTCTCTTGTCCTCGTCATCCAGTGGGTTCCAATAACTCCAGATTTTTGGTCCATCTTGTGGAAGGCTTAATCACGCTCCATCGCTCCGTACGGAGATGACATCATGGATGTAAAATAAACACTAATACCCTTTCCGGTGGAATTTAGTTATCCAGTATATTTACTTGAGCTTAAATCCAAGAAATGTGCCTATGGGTGTCCTATCCATTCCAATGAACATAATCAAATAACTGTTGACTTCTGTTGAACAGGTAATGTGGTGCCGGGATCTCCGGTCGAGACGGCGCCATCAGACGTCGCTGTCAAGAAGCTGCAGGCGTTCTTCGCGCAGAGTGAGCCGATACGGAAGGAGGTTACCGTGAGGTAAACGAATCTAGTAAAGGAGGCCTCTGGTCTCTCAAGTTGTATTCGAAAAGTGAAAGACTGGTTTCAAGCGAAAATACATTATCTTTATTGCCTAAGGGCCTTCGCGCACAACATTTTTGAACGCACAGGCGACGCGCATTGAAGTAGATTAGGACGCCGAGCGAACGCGGTCGACGAGTTGTGACTTCGTATCGCTACAAACGCGTAGAGGACGCGCGCGTCGTCTGCACGCACAACATATCGTGAGCCGAGGCTCTAAATTCCATTGGTTAGTAATCACTAAATACTTGTTTTGCAGATTTACTCTGGAAGGAGTCGAACTAAAACTATTCTCTGACATGGACGAGATCCTAAGCTCGCCGGTACGCGACCTGAGCTGCGGCCTAGCCAAGCTGACCGCGGGCGAGGCCACGATGACGCTGGACTGCTTCTCTGATGGCAGCGCCGAGCTCAGTGCCAGCCTGCAGAGCCTGTTGGTGGAGGACATACGACCGGATACCAACGTTATTATTAGACGGTACGTGGACTCCTGTGCTGTACTCTACAAAGCAAAACCTTACTCCTTTTTTGTACCAAAGAAGACAAACAAATGGTACAATTTATGTTAAGTAGTCTTTCATAGACATCCGCAACAATCAGATGGGTTGCAGATGCATTGCCCTTCTTCTGCCATCTCTATGTAGAACACAGAAGACATTTAGAAGGAAAAGCAAAGGAAGAGAAATGAAAAAGCCTCTTGTGTATCGGGTAGACATAGTTACAATGACACTGAGCATGCTTACAATGATATTGTGTGTGCAGGATATTTCAGTCACAAGGCGGCGGGTCGCGCGCGTCCGCGGGCATCTCTGTGCTGCGACCGCCGCTGCTGGACGCCAGCGTACGTCGGTCCGCGCGCGCTGCCACCTGCGATGTGCGGGTCGACCGCACCCGCCTCAATCTCGCACTGCCCTTCCTGCTGCAGCTCGCCAAGACGCTACTGGACGCCATGCCCGGTTAGTGGTATATGGTCCTTAAAAGCCAATAATTGGCCAATCAAAAACAAACATTTTAAGACCCACTTTGATAGTGATAACACATACATTTTATTCCTAATAAAGTCAAGTTGTGCTTATGTCGGTAGTAAATTTTATTATGGATAAAGGGGGTGAACAAACTAGGGGCCGCCTGTTATTATCTGACCAGATTTGCCAGTTTTTCCACTGAACACTTGAACTTTGAGAGTAAAATAGAACATGAGGCAGGAATTTTCCGTTAACAATATATCAAGATATGTTCATTTTGTTATATCAGGTGAGAAGACTATGGAGGGCGGATTGGTGAACCACGGGTACGTGGGTGACATGGACCCGTCACGCTCCGGGAACAACAACTGCAGTGCCCGTTTCCCGAGCTCCAGCGACTCCACTAGCGGATACTATTCTACTTGTATGTTCGCTAGAATGATTTCGTCATCATCATTGGCTAGTTATAGTCCATTGGCCATTGAGTTACCCCCATCCGTGATCCATCGCTTTATAGTCCACATAAGTGCAAAGATCTTTGTAAAAAGCTCATAGAATCCTGATGATTTCGAGCCATTTCGAGGATTTTGAAATTATTAACTACAACCTGACACCAAACCTAACACCTTTAACTCGGAGGTGTCACCAGAAATTAGGGATTTCCATTTAACACGGTCCTGGCACACCTCTCTTGCTTTCTTCAATTCATACATCTACGCATATGTACATGCTCATCGGTAACGGACACTATGAATACCGCCTTTCTTTAGTTCGTCATAAAGTATTAATTAGTTTCCAAAAATAAATTAATTAATACAAAAGCGACTACATCTTAGTGTATTGAGTCAATTAATGAAGATTATGAAATCTGGATAGTTTCAATTGAATTGTAATTAACCGCTTACTGTATTCTCGATTTACACAGCGGCTTCTGTACCAGAAGAGAGTCCCAGCCTGTCGATATCCATCCAGTGCCGGCAGCCCGAGGTGATGTTCTTCACGGAGCTGACGAGGAGCGAGGGCCACGCGCTGCTGCTCCGCACGGAGCTGCTGCTCGACTACTCCCGCCACTCCAACACCGAGAGCCTGGTTGTCTCTCTGGCTGGATTGCAGGTACACACGCTCTTAAAGATTTCTTTTAGAATCAAAGTGAACTACTCTTTGGGGCGGAACTTAATTTGTACATAAAAAATTTTCATAGTACTGTTCCTGTATTCTTCACAGATCATGTCTAAGCTACAATCGAAACTTAAAAACTTGCCGCCGCAGTCGGTTCTGAAGCCTTGCGACGTGGAGTTCTCAAAGTCATTTAAGAACGTCGAGGAGGGAGTTAAAGTTCGTATGTCTGTGTCTGAAATAGAGCTTCACCTTGCGGCCACCACAGTGCATACGGTCATGGGTCAGTAGTTTCTTCTAATAATATAAATTTATTGTTTTGTAAAGTGGAGTAGCTAAAGATGATGCGAGAGAGGAGGTCCAGGTTTATCTGGTACAGCATAGAGGAGTACTAATTTCTCTCTTTTCAGAAAGTAACTTTAAAGTTTGGCGCAATCTGTCTTGTTTTCGATTTATTTAAATATTTCGTACTTACAGATATTGTAGAAGAAGTGACCAACGAATTGACGATACCGGAAGAGAAGGAACCATTTAATTTCGTCTCATACAACCCGAGATCGGAGCGATCTGACGAAGATCTGTGGGTGCCCAAGAAGATCACCAACCCTCCTACCGCACAGTACAGCTTGGAGAATAGTTACGCTCAGCCGAAGTACCCTAGCATCAAACCCACTGAGTCTTTCGAGATCATGGTCCCCAGTGTCAAGATCTTGTTTGAAATCGAGCAGACTGTCAGGATACCCGTACTTGTGATCAAGGTAATAAGTATGCTAGTTGTAAACCGTTTTAATAAATTTAACGAAGTATCTGTAATACGGAAAGGGTTAAACTATAACTGTCTTCAAGACACTGTTTACGGTTTACTGTTTTCTGCGCATGAGAAGTTAAGTTACCGAAACACAATTTGTGTAATGTTTCTCAATAACATTTCTGTTTGTTATTGGTTCATGTACTGGTTCGGTCCTAATGTGATATAATTAGGATGGGCTTGGTAAAATGGGAAAGCTAATATCCGACTGCTCTAGTAGAATCAAAATACGTGGAAACGTCGGGCGTTGAGACTACATGTTTGACAATACCGGAGACAACTGCGATTATTCCAGATGTCAGCGGAGGTGGCGCTGCACGACTGGTCTCGGCAGCTGCACGGCAGCGGGTCGTTGAGCCTGCAGGCGGACTGCCATAATGAGCGGATGCGCGCCTGGGAGCCCCTGCTCGAGCCCATCCTGGAAGACAATCGGCAGAAGCCCTGGGAGCTTACGGCAAGCGTCTTCCAGGTAATAATCACTTACTTACCGTGTAGTATCTATTCGCCCATTAATTTTGATTCATACAAGACAAGAAATTATTTTTGTCTTTACTACCCCCAAAGAACTAGTACGGGTGTCGAATTTGTCAGTCGAAATGTGTGGTTTAATATTTCAAAAAATAATAACCTGTTCTAGGATCTTATCGGTTTCTGCCGTATGGCTTCTGCTCACCCCTTGTAACATTCGGGATGTAACAGCTCGGTGCAAAGTATATAGCGATTATCCCCGTTAAAACATAGGTTATGTCACATAAACTCTGTAACAGGGCAAGAAGCGTGAAATATGATATCCCTTGAGCGATTACTTTTCAGGCAAAAGCTTATCCAATGTCCTCTCGGCTGGACACCAACGTCACGCAAGTGGAAACAGAATCAGACCAAGCATCCCAGCCTCTCAAGAAAAAGAAGAAGCGCAACGGGTTCGAATCAGAGACGTCAGCAGACGAGGCCGACACCGACAACGAGATGACGTACATCAGGAACCCCACCGGGAAGGAGAGCAAGAGCTACGGAACGGGATACAGCGTCGCAAGCATGGCCTTCTTGAGGGCTCTGGATATAGAGGAGTCAGACTCCGAGAACGAAATCGGAGCTAAAGATAGAATGTCCACAGCTGTTGGACATTTGTTTACTGAGTAAGTTATTACCGTCTTTTAATGATTATTTCTATTGGTGGAAATTCATCCAATTGACAAGCAACACTGTCCCCCCTCTCTTCAGCCAAGAGGACATAAATCTCCCCTATTGATCGTCCCAAAGATCGGTGACCTGCAGCCCTCATACCGCCAACTCCCGCAACCTTGACCAAGTCATCGGTTCATCTTGTGGGAGGCCTATGATACCAACGTCTTAGCAAGCAGAAATAAAATCCAGAATTAAAGTCATATCATGAAATTTATAGATAAAGTATAATCTGTAGTTGACTTGTTTTTTAAACTAATCTATTTTTGACTTATATCAACTTCGTAGCGATTCCAGCGGAGATGAAATTAGCAATGACGACTCATCGGCACCAGAGCAGAGTGAAGCAGATGTGTTGAGCGAAAGGGAAGAGGACGAAGAAAAACACGAAACTTACATCGACGGTGAGGAAAAGGTAAAGAAGGAGCCTGAACAGAAGAGTGTAACGTTACAGGTATGCATTTATGTTAATATTTTTATAACTAAAGGTACCTTTAAGTAACAGCAATAATTAGATGACGTTGTAGGAAAATATCATAAGGAAACTGGTATATCCTATATCCACCAAATTCGAAGACATGTGATATCACCAACCCGCACAGGGCCAGCGTAGTATTACGGCTCATTCCCTCTCTCGGAGGAGCCTGTGTCCCTACGGTGAGGGATATTATAAAAAAAGGCTTATTAATAACAATTAGATGAGGCGTAGATGTCTCGGATGGGATTGATAAGGAAAAGAGGGAAGAGTTGGGACTTTTTCAATTCATCCATCGCATTGATATACTGTAGTGAACTCCGCAGCGACTTCATCCTACCACATTATTTTATTAAGTTGGTGGTAAGTTAAGTGTATGCGTCTTGCGTAGGAAGGCGTAATACTGAATTATAAATTGTCTTTTATTGTTCACACCTACAAAGATCTGTAACGGTCGTGGTTAAATAACTGCTTTTTATTTAATGTATATCATATCAGTCATACATTTTATTAGGAGCCTAGCCGCGAGAGCAGCGTGGACTCAGGACTTGAACTGGACGGTCGACTCTGCACGTACGTGGTGCTGGAGTCGCGGGCGGCGCTAGACGTGACGCTGTCTCCCGCCGCGCTGCGCACGCTGCACTCGCTGCTGACGGCCCTGCACGACCGAACCGCTGTGGTCACAGCTATAGTCGCTGCAGAGAATGGACTCCAGCTCATCAATGATATCGGTAATTTTAATGAGTGACTTCAGCTGTGGCATAGGCATTTCTTACCGAGAGTAATTTTTCCCAATGGAAAAAGGTACGAAAAGGCACCCTATAATAAGAAAAATGTATATAAATATATACCTCCAGCATTTAACCTTATTGGTATGTGAGACCAGAGGTCGAGCAAGTACTTGGTTCATAACTGAGCCAGCCTGTCTGGGCAGGTCACGGTCTTCAATAATACTAGCACAAAATAAAAGTACTTACACTTTTGCGTCTATCTGATAAGTGATGTGCCACAGGCTCCATCCCCTTTCCACACCTCCCCTTCCCCTTTTTCTAATTTGTCACCCTCTTCGCACAAAGGATCTGCAACGCATCAATAACTGATGTGAGAGCTGCGGACGTTGAATATACATTAGTATGAAAGAAAGTTACTCTTCCCGTATCTATGTTTATCCGCAACCCCTAAACCACACAAGGGATTCCCAAGCAATTCTCACCGCCATTTACATATTTTTGCGAAACACACTGGGCACGTTGCTGTTATTACCTTATTACGAAATTACCTTTTAAGCAAATCTCTCAAGGAATCAAATTCCAGGTCCCGGTTCCACTGTGCACTTAAGGACTCGTGCAGAAACAGACCTGGCAGGGAACGACAGAGTGCTCGCGATCGCAGACTATGACGTCGACACTAGCCGTCCCAGCACACCGGGTATGACGCTTCATTTGAATTAAAGATACCCCGAAACGTGTGGGGTCATGATCAAATCAGAGCTGGGCGCTGTAGGGTCGCAGCCAGATTTAGTTATTCGGCTTTAACAATGATTACTCAATATAAATCATGAAATGTTATTTTTTACTTAATTATTAATTTTTACTCAAGATTTGTTAAAATAAATATTAATATTTGGTTTTAGGTTGCGACACCTCGGAAGCGGACTTGTTGGACGAGGCCGAGATCACAGCAAAGCAGGAGGCCGAAGTCGGTGACGAATGGGATTGGTAAATAAATCAAAATATTGTAACTAAAAAATCAAAAGGAAGGCGTCATTCAGAAAAAGTAACAAGGTAAGCAAGTAATAGTAAATTTTAAAAATCCTATCGACTGTGAGATCACTCGATCGGCGTCGGTAATAAGCCTATTACCGAGGTAACTCGAGGCACTTCGAGGCACTCATCTCGTGCCCCGTCACCAATCTTCAAAATCGGTGAAACCGTTTAGCAGGTTACGATGAAAGGGATATAATAATAAATCAGCCTTATTTAATATTTTTTTACATAATTTAATAAAACGACGAAAAATGCGAATAACCTGGTTATATTTACTTCGCATATCTGTTCAGTGTTGTTTTCTATCACTTGTAGTATATATTTTGTTATATAATCGATTAAACTGCGCTTACGTTCTCGTTATATTAAGCGCCTATTGTTGTTTCACCACTCAAACCCATTAATGCCTAGTTGGCGGCAATTAACTGCTAGGCGTTATTCTCAATCTAAAAATGAATCAAATAAAAAATATGAGATAGAAACACACACACATAAGGCGGTGAAGTGGAAGGTGCGTAACGCCATTAGAGCGTCACTCCGTTTGCCGTCACGGCATACTGTTCGATTTTACTGCCAAGGCGCGAGTAGAATACATGAAAAACTGTAAAAATTCATTGAATAAATACTTTCAAAGTATTTTGTATTTGTAGCCAAATGTAGAAGTAATATTGTGCATGTGCGGTACAGTTTCGAGGGCGGGTTCGGTGGCGCGGAAGGCACGGCGTGCGGGGGCGCCGGGGGCTCGCTGCACACGTCCCCCGCCGCGCCACCCGCCGCCGCTGACTTGCAGCGCCGCCTCACTGACCTGACGCTTTCCATACGGCTGCATGATATGGACCCCCTCAATGTACGCAATTAACATAAGTCCCTTACATTCTGTTAGTGCCAACAGAGGCTCACTGCTAGGCCTCCTCCATAAATCGACACAAAGATCCTTGCAACCTACACAAGTTTATCGAACTATCTTGAGGTAGGCCTACCTTTGACCTGTACACGGTCGGTATTCTAGGACGTTTTGCCCACATCGGTCATCCGCCCCCGAGCAATGTATTGTCGGTTGCCATGGTTTTGCCGCAGAGAGAGATCATTTCTGTTCTGTTCATTTTATATTAAAATAAAATAATTGTTTTCAAAAGCAATACGCAAGAAGCAATACGCCAATAAAACTCCAATAATTATAATTCAACAGCTGCAGATCTATGGGTAACGGTCACTTAACATCAGATGAACCTTGCTCGTTTGCCACCCTACAAGTCAGTTGATTTACAAGTCAAAAAGATTTACTTAACATGACTGGACAGCTTGAAATATACGTTTTGTGCTAGATTCTGTGTCCTCAACGGTCGGTGTCCAAGCTGCACGTGCTGCACCCCGGCCGGCACGGCACGCGGTACTACGTGCTGGTGGAGCGCACCGCGCACTACAACGCCAAGAAGATCGTCGTCAGATCGCCCCTGCAGGTATTATAGCCATTACTTTTAAAAGCTATCCACAGCTCGAGTCTATTTTACAAGTAAACTTAAGCCTTAAATAAACACTTGTCAGATCAGGTTTATGGTAATTGAGAAATCCATTCTGGCACTCGTTTAGGAAACAAAACATCTTCTTTGCCATTGTGTTTAATAATAAGCACAGGTTGGTTCAATCTTCTCCTCTACTTGTCGGCCGTCCCTGACATCAGACAAACCAGATAAAACATTTGCTGGTTTTCCTTCTGCCACGAATAGAGAATAAAATAATCAAACAATCAGGTCCGCAACGAGACGTCCTACACGCTGGAGGTGCTGTACCGTCAGTCTGAGCTGGAGGCAGCCGGGGTGGAGCCGGTGGGCGCCGTGCGGAATCCGTTTCGAGGCCTGCTGCGCCTAGCCATGCTCGCCCCCCACGACACGTACAATGTGCCGCTCTACATAGCGTACCACTGCAAGCTTTACCTGCTGCCTACAAACTTTGAGTCAGTATTCAGTCTTACCAAGCGTTCGTTAAATACTACCATTGCTCGCTAAGGTGCTGATTTCTCGGTACACTTCTTCGATTAACTATTAGTCCGCTTACTGTCTATAATACTTTATTCTTTAAAACATGTCAAAACAATAAACAACCATTCGTTTTTTTCTTATAGAACTTACCAGGCAACAACTCAAGGCATCTGGTGGATGGAGCTGGTGAAGGACCTGGGCTCTTCGAGAGATATAATATGCCCAGCCAAGGCGGACGACGACCCAAGTATATTCGCCATGAAGGTTGTGCCCGTTGAAGGTACGACATATATAGTGCATTACATTTAGGTCAACTTACGATGATGTTCGACTTGAATTCAGTCAATCTAATACCCCGCTCGATTTCACTACAGGGTGCCAATCTCAGAAGATCTCCCGCGCCATCCCCAACTTGCTGGTGCGTGTGGTGCCTCCTCTTGGCGTGCACAATTGCCTACCGCACGCGCTGTTGTTGGCGGAGGTGGGGGGTAAAGGGCTGAAGCTGCGCATCGAGCCAGGAGAGCGAGCTCACGTATACACCCTGGATTTATCCAAGCCCCATCGACTGACCCTAGACATCCATTATCTTGGATTACCCTGGACCGGTAGCTTCACTTTGTCACCAGGTAAATGATGCATCTTGTTTGATTGAAGTCCCAACTATTCATTATATCACTGTGATAAGGGTATGTGAGCCGGATGAATAATATATCGGTTTGCTTGTAGACATGACGGAGAAGACGGTTCAGATGACAACGGAGTGCGATACGGAGGGCGGCAATAAGCAGCTCGGCGTGAGCGCACGGCTGCTGCGCGGCCCCGCCTGGCGCCTGCAGCTGTACTCGCACTGCTGGCTAATCAACAAGACCGGCCTGCCGCTGCAGATCAAGGTATTCTTCAATCTACACTACCAATATCATATATAAGACATCCTCTGCTGCAGTGAACTCCCGCATAATTATATTAACAGTGGTAGAGCCCGTAGCTACATCTGTTGCACGAACATTGTATTTTAGTTTGTTTATTTATGTTTAAAAATGTAACGTAGATATTGTAAATGTTGTGTGTACCTTTTATCGATATGTTCATCTGTTTGTTCTTATTAATTGTACGTTATTGTTATTTAAACTATTTTGAACATGTTATTGGTATACCTTTTATAAACGTTTCGTACGATTAGTGAGGTATCAGAGGCCTGATTGTCCCTTAACTCTTCCAATCCTTTCTTAATAAGGAAAGGATGGGAAAGGGAGGAGGATTTTACAAGGGATGGGATGGAGAGATAAAGGTTCTTCTTTGTTTCTATTTATCCCCTGTTCTTTCCGTTAAAGGTAGTCAACGCATTGTAACTATTTTTTTATTTTTATTTGCTCGTTGCAGATATGGTTGCCTATGGGTGACGGTCACTTAATATCTGGTGAACCGTTTGCTTGTTTGTAAAAAATGACTAGATCGCTTAGTCATCATGCGGTGCGGTGCTACTTATGCTTTCCCGTAACATCGTTCCAGCTGACGACAAATTTCACGATAAGTCGTCTTGTGGTAGTAAAGTTAGAGTATGTTTCCAGGGAGGTCGCGGCGAGGCGGCTCAGGAGGTGTGCGAAGAGGCGGTGCTGTGGGCGGGGCGAGGTGAACGGTTGCGCGTGCGCGCGCATCAGTCGGGCTGGTCGCGACCTGCGCGCGCGCGGCCTCACGCACCCGGTCTGCTCGTCTGCACGCACGCCGAGCGCCGCATACACTACCGAATGCTGTTACACGTCAGTACCGATTACCGATAATATTATGGGCACTAATTAATATACAAGAGTATTGTCTGAAGGGGTTTCATGATGAAGGTATCAACGTGTTCCCTTTAGAGGAGAGTAATTCTGAACATCAGGTAACTGACGACTGACTGAAACAACTTGCAGATAAATGAACAATTATTAGATCTTATCCCATTTAAGCTGAAGCTTGGGGTAGAGAGAGAGAGAGTCCGTGGGGCCATTCTACCTTCTACCTACCTTCCCACAAGCTAGATATTTGCCAATAAACTTTTTGTAATTTCAATTCCATTTCCAGGTAACCCTTTCGGAACTTTGCCCTCAACTAACGAAAATTGTGACTCTCCTACCATATTTCCTAGTCTACAACGACACGAAGAAATATTTACGTTTCATGGAGGAGAATGAAGCAGCGGACCTTTGGATCGATTTGGCGCCGCAGCAATGTACGCCGTTCTGGCCGCAAACCGACTCGATGTCCATGCACTGCAAGTACAGAGATTCTAACGTCGTGTCTCAACATTTCCCTATAACGAAGAATCATTTCACCGTTCTGAGGATGGATAAAGGGGTGAGTGCTGGGTTTTTTTATAAATAAAGGTAAATTATCCTATTACCGTTACAAAACAGTTACTCAGACGTACGATCGCTGTAAGGTCCAATATGGTTACAAAATATATAAAGTTAATAAACATTTATTTGTATATTTTACTTAACAAACAACTAATAAAGATCTAGAAAATATTTACAAAACACTTAATTTTAAAAATAAATAATCTACTTTAAGCATAAAACCAACAATTACTTATCCGTACTTAGGATATGGCCGTTGTGGCCTCTCCAAAGACAAGGTACCGTCTTTATGCAGGTAGTAGGCAGTGCCAGTGGATTTGTGGGTCCAAATCTTGGTGGCCTTGAGATGGGCGTCGCTTTGGTCTGGATATTTTGTCTCACGGTAGCTGGATTGCACGCGTGAGGTACCAGTTTGTGGTGATTGTGAAGGAGTTGCTGGCTGGTTGAGGTTAGATGTTGTCACCTGATGGTCAATTATTTAAAATGTGGTTAGTAGAATTTTCAATACATTTATTTCAATGCAAATGATTTAAGCTAATGCAGTAGACGTCTTTAAGAAGTATTCTACGCGTGATGAATGCGGACTTGGCGGTCCACTTCCCTGGTTCGGGTATGTTGATGAATGAAATTGCGTTGGATTGTATTTAAATTTTCTTTTACAATTCAATCGAAAATTTGCCGAGACGCTCGTAAGAGGTTCCCTTTAATACACTTCATTTCTGAGTTATGAAATTGTTTACGGTAAAGTTAATTATAACACGGTGGTATATTCTAATTGTTACCAGACCATGTCCGCCGTGAATATATTATCCAATGTGTTGCATAAAACCGGAAATAATGACTTTAATTACTTTAAAAGTAATATTTATACAATACATTAATGTCATAATCGTATAACTCTCGCTTTAAACTTGTAGTAACCTTTCAATATCTTGTAATATCTGTTGATATACTCTAGTTTTTTCCTTGTTCTCTCTGATCTTTGCCTCGTCATAGTATGGCCGTAATCCATAGGTTTTAATCCATAGTTTTTTTACGCCTGCCTGACACCAACCCCCCTCGGGTACATACTCTAATTTTCATCTTTCAAAATAGCTGGTGGTCTGATAAACAAATTAAATCGTATTTAACTTCTACTACTAACTATCACAAAATACTTAAGCGATATTTTGAGTTAATAATTAGTTTGTTTGGAATGACACCTGAAGTAATGCCTATCGCTTTCACCGATTGTAAGTGAACACAAAACCTCACATTCGTCAGATATAAAACCAATACTCACAGTGTAATGAGGTACGTTGTAAGAGCTAACTGTGTGCAGCTTTGAGTCATAGTTCATAAGCGGTAGGTTGCCGAAACTTTCGACCCTGTAGGCACTAGCATCGGCCTTTACGGCTGCTGGTTCATTGTTCGTAAACGACGCGTAATGGTCCTCATACCTCAAATTTGAGGGAATCGGTAGCTGTTCCTCTTCCATGACCTTACTATCAGTGAAAATATTCAAACCTGACTGTGACCCCAGACCATTGATTGCTTGTTGCATGTATGCATCGACAACTGCAAATTGCGGGTTGGAATCCGGCACTTCACTTGGTATTGGAGAGTAAATGTGTATATTGCCAGGTAAACTTTGTACTGTATCTGGTACTACGATCGGCCTAGATTCTGAAATGTAGTTTTCGTTGAAACTAGGGTCTTCTGTAGTCTGTGTGTAATCTCCATTCGGCTTAATGTATGGACCGCTGAGGGAAAATCTCTTTCCATGATCGAAATCTTCGTTGCTAACATCGTTGTTGTCATATGCGACTTTAGGGCTGTCATCGTGGAATCCTTTTTTTAATTTATCATTCGCTAATGTGTATTCCACAATTTTATCTAAATCTTTTTTGGACAAATATTTGAGAAGATTGCTTATGTCTTCGTCACCGAGGCCCTCATTGGACGGGCGTCTACTGTATCTGTGCGGTCTTTGGTTTGACGGATGTTCTTCATCGTCGACCATGTGGTTCGGAGGTGGTGTGTATGAAAACGCACCTCGAGTCGGGTAACTCATCGGAGGTCTTTTGTAGAATCTCTGTGGTGGACTTGAGTAGTATTTGGCGCGTTTGACCCTAACATTTGGCATCGATGGGCTCGTATCACGAGAACTATCACATAAAGTTCCGATAACGCACGTTAAAATGAACAAAATAATTAGTCGCATCGTTGCGGCCGCGCGTCGCGTCGTCTGAAAACTGAGAGGAAGTGAAATTTACGTGTAAATTTTATAAGTGCCGTTTTGAAAGTGGTGTGAATTGAGTTAGAGCGGGGTCCGCTGTGACGTAAGGGTCATGGCGGATTTTGTTGTCAATGGACCACCGTTCGTCAGTTCGTGTTTTATAATTATTTACAATCTATTTTGTGATTTGAAATATTGCTATTCATCCTTAAATGAATTAGGTAAATTTACATTTTTATTCAAGGCAAAATAAACTGCAAGTTTAATACAATAACTTTAACTTCCTTGTTAGTCGTGGTGGTGGTAGTGGTAGAAATAAATAATTTTTGTATGAAATTAAAAAAAAATGTATGACAAAGATCATTGATGTCGTCAATTGGCTGTTGGAGCATTTGTTTCACTTTCATACGGAACTTAATATTATGCCATGTAAATAATGGCTTGTGGTATTACGAATTATGTATTTACAGTCTTGATATTGTTGTGTACTTAAACAATTTTCATATAAACTTTGTCGGACGACATCAATATTTAGCGACTTCCTGGACGGGACGTAATAGAAGAACGGCACAAAAATGTAAACATTATTTTATAACGATAGTTGCGTAATTTCACAGCCTTACGGAGAGCGTACGTAACGGACGATCTGTTACATCTTGTGTTCTGGGAGTGATTCTGGGAGTGATCGGACGTCCCTAGATATGTCAAAGATTTGATGTTCAAGCAAAAGAAAGGCTGAAATAAAAAAGGTAGTCAAATTAACAAAAAATAGGGGTCAATTTAGGAATGAGTGTCCATAGCTACGCGGACATGTTACTCTATGGCTTTTGAGACAACAATTGGACGCCAAAATAAAGATATACACGTGTGTTTAGCTTCTGTTCTGTGCTTAACTTTGTTTTCGTTTAATTTAAATACTTGTAATTGGTATATGGGAAGTATCTTGACGCTATTTCTTTCTACATCACGAGGGTTACAAGACACGTGATATTATCTCTGTTCCCCTACAGTCGGCTATATGCGTGGATGTAACCGGAGGCACGGATCGTCCCTTCATCATCACGTTCAAGGCGTACTCCCCTGGCGACGCTCCGGTGCGCATCGACAACCTCTGCGATGACCTGTTCCTCAAGCTCCATCAGGGCGAATGCGGCCAGGTTGCACTGCTCAGCCCCCACCAGTCCATGCTTTACACCTGGGACGATCCAGCTAAGGAGAGGAAGCTCATGTGGAACATTTATAACAACAAAGGGAAAGGATTCGTTGCAGACTTTTCACAGGACGGGTGTGTTTTAATTTACCTATTTGTAATTTAATCTGGACATATTTGATTAAACTAGCTCGAATTCAAATCTTATCCTTGACTACTTGTATGTTAACCTGGATAAAGTGCTTTGTTTGATAGAGTTTGTTCAAGAAATGAGTGGGAAATGAGGCAATTGTTAAACATTTGGGAAACTGGGTAAGTGAACAGCTTCTACAAGCCAGGTTTTACTGTATTACTGTTGTTTTTATTGCTGCATATCTTTTATTAGTACGTTTACATTATATTTATTATTTCGGTTTCACAGTTACGGCGAGGAAAAAGTGAGTTTCCAGTCGGTGAAACACTCCACCCTGGTGGCGACCAGCAGCGTGACGTCAAAGCTGTCTTCCACGCTTAAACGTCTGACTCCCAAATCCCCTGAACCTTGCTCCTCCAGCAGCGATGACTCTGACAGTTTTGAACTAGCTGACAACTTGGTGAAAACTAAAAAGATGAGCAAAGCCAAAGTCATCGTCTACTGGGTATCTTTCATGAATGGTTACCAAAGAGTTTTCGCATTAGCTCAAGACGAGAGAATAGCACAGCAGTATAGAATGATGATTGATTCAGAGCGAAGCAATTATGAAGTGTATTTGTCTCTTTCGAGCGTTAGCTTGTCAGTTTGCGTTCAGTCTGGCGTTGGTGTTAAGGAATTAGCGTATGTCAGCATCACCGATTCCTTACCACGCTGGGAGGTGAACGTCAGTAACAAATGGAAGCAGCTGGCACCAGATCTGACCGCATGGATCGAAGATAAATATCAAACGGAACAGAAGAAATGCAACCTGAAAGACTACATTCACATAGACTTGGAGAAAATGCAAATGACAAAACCGTTTTTCTCTGAACTACGAAGGACATACAATCCTGCCGTTTGGTTGCAACTACGCAAATCTGACACATACTCATACTGTCACCTGAAACTACAGAGATTTCAAATCGATAATCAATTGTATGAAGCTGTGTTCCCCTGTGTACTCTACCCGGCTCCTTTACCTTCGCACCTAAAATCTAAGGATGTCAAACCGTGCATTGAGGTAGTCGCTTTGAAACAGTATCTGCCTAATTTAAACCAAGATATTTATAAATACGTGAAGGTATTAGCTCAAGAGTTTTGTGTTAACTTGGACAGAGGATTCGTTAATTATATTTTCGATATCTTGAATCATTGGAAGGTGGAAGAGAAGCCAGCTGTGAGGTTGCGCGCAGACTTGGCTCTAGTTCATATGCCGTTAACAATATTGGCAATCAAGAGCCAGACTAGTGGACAAAGAAATGTGTTCTTCGAATTTGTACATCTGTCCCCGATGAAACTGGTCCTCAGCCTGTCGTCTCGAGGGTACGCGGACAGTGCTAGCAGCCCGAGCCGGTCGCATTACGGCATCCAGAAAGAGAATCAACCCAAATTATTCAACAGTGACTTGCTGGAGTATTTGTTTAACTCTTGGGGTTCGTCTCTCTGCGATATGAAAGATGTGGTGATTAAGTAAGCTTGGTTTAATCTTTTATTATATCAATTTCATAGCTATCTTTTACTATGTCCTGTCGCTTTGTACTGGGTTGTAAAGTGTACTAGTTTAAGAAAAAATCAATGAAGAACTAATTATTCTTAAACCGAGAGGCAGGGGATCGTTCTAGACGATATTTCGTTGACCAGATTTGACATATAGTATTAAAGAAAGACATTAAGAATACTTGTAATCGACGAGTATGTATGTCTAGATGTATGTATGTAGAGACGCGAGGGAGGTATGCCAGGACTGTGTCCCATGATATCCGTAACCAACGTCTTTATGTCTAGGTCTCGCACGATTATTTATATAATTTTCAAGGATGTCATACCTGGAATTGAGGCACGCGCCGATCACGTGGACTGGTCTGACGGACGCGGCGTCACGGCACTACTGGCTGCAGCTGGTGCAGCAGTTCTACGTGCTGGTGCTGGGCCTGGACATCCTCGGCAACCCCTACAGCTACATCGGCGACTTTTCCAGAAGCCTCAAGCAGTATTATGAACCTTGTCTGGTGGGTCAGGTTGTTTACTCACTTAGCAACTGTGCTAGTTGAATCTTGACTTTTTTGTTTTTAATTGCTGGTTAAAAAACAAGTGAATATTTACACACACTTCGACAATGACTGCTTTGAAACTGATTGGTGCGGATTTTTTTGAGTTGTTGTTTTTATTTTGTCTATGGCTAAACATCAGGCGAATTTTTGGTCTTCTATAAATAAATGTAAAATGACCGTTATCTGGTCTTGAGTACTTCAACAATCACTTCATTCATGTATGTATACAGGGTGGTGCATGCTCGCGTCGACTGTCGAGCATGTCACGAGGGGTCCGCAACGGTGTAGCGCGGCTGGCGTGCTGCCTGGGCGACAGTAGCGCCGCGTTGGTAGAGAGCACGCCTCGGGTTCGCCCGCAGCGGAAGAGACCTGGTGAGGATATTTAGGAAGCCTTAGATTGAAAGCCTAAGATTACCTAGGACTAGCATAACATATCCATAATAAACTGAGACATCCTTCTGAAATATGGCTACACCTTATATCGCTTTTCTTTACTATGTCTAGTATGCGCCGTTCTTCCATCGCATAGCCGTGTTCTTTATGTTTAGGTGAAGAAGGGTCAATAACCGACAACGTACCGGAGGCGGTGTTTGATGCCAACCGGCGCAACCCGTGCAGCGTGGCGCTCGCTGTCACCGGCCTCATCGCCAGACCCACTCTCGGTGCGCTCATCTAAATATATATAAATATATATTCAAGATGCATGGATCACTTTAATTAACACCAACTCACTTCAAATATTTTATGATAGATGGAGCTTGTATTAATCTAATGTAAAAAGAAAGATTTCAGACAAAAATTCTAACAAATTGCTAGCTTAATTATGGTTGAAGATGTTGAAATTTAAAATATCCTGGTTTCTATGACAACGATTCTTGAATTATTATCCCCATTTTGAATTCGGGACGGTTGAGCGTACTGCACGATGGTGGCTTCATAACGTTGTGAATATTTTTTCACATTCCTTTACTGATATCCTTAGCATGTTGTATGTTTGTAGTGAGTTGTTTATAATTGCGACTTCTGCACCAAAATAACCATTTGTGTATAGCCACGTAACAGTGTGAACAAAACTAAAAACCACACTAACCTAACCTAAAAAATGACACGTCAATTTGTTTGTTCGTTCACTTTATAATATACCTAGACCGATTATAAATTAACGAAGTTTACAATCGGTCGGTGACATATACAAATAAGCATACTCTTACTATAGACAGTCGTTTTTCTTTTTAATTCATGCATGATACACTTTTCTACGGTTACAATAAATTAGTTTAACATGCACCCTATGAACTCATGAACATTTTTCTCATTTCCTTCTCCGTGTGCGCTTGGTGTGGACGAGTAGATGAGGACTGTGCTATTGTGAAACGTAAGTAATTTAGAGCATGCCTAGTATAATGAATACACTAATATTGTGTCTACGAAAATACCCTTTTTTATGTAAGGAAATGACTACACATACCCGTCTTTGCGGGATCATGTGCGGAGTGTGTCAAACTAGCAGCGACTAAAACTCACAGTTCCTTCCATACATGTAGGCGAGGTTACGAGAACGCCCTAGCACACATCCGCGGACCCGCTTACGCAAGCCGCTGAAGGAGCTGATAAATTTTGTGCTCTTGTGATGTTTCCAGAGACATATAACTAAACTATCCTTATTCCAACTTTAACTGAAGCATACGTAAATGAATGTAGGTGGTATAAAGCATATAAATGCTATATGGGTTCTGATTTGTTTCTCTGATAGGATAGCTCGTATGAGTGAAAAGTTTGGTGCTGGTTACAATTTGCTTTGAAATCTTTGTTGACATATAAGTGTCAAATTTATGAGTGCCATTTAAATTAATTTTGCATTGTACCGCTCCTGTCATAACCCAAAATTAGTTTGCATGTTGTGTCATCTGTTTGCTCAATTTCTGTTCACTGCACGATTTTCACATTTGAATAAAGTTTTTACGTAACAATTATTCAAGACTTATCAAGCTAATAAGGTAAATTTTATCAACTTTAAATAAATAGAATACTTTTGCCATTTAGCAAAACTGTTTTTAAATGGTTTTACAACTTTACTTTATTTAAAATGTTTAGCTACTGAGCTGATACGATAGAGCTACTCTATGAATTAAATGATGGTTTAGTTGTACATAATACAGATATACTGAGAAAAGATTTTTCTTTGTAATTTTTCGGAAAAGTTCGTATTTATCGAGCTCTCTCAAATAGCTTCAGTGCCCATTATTTTATTTTTTATTTATTTATTTTATCATTTGACATTTGACACTAAACAATAAAGTTCCATATTAATGGATATGACAACGTCACTCATTTAATACGATCATTCACTGACAGTTCGGGTGTCATCGTGTTCCGATAAAGATACGAGTTTTCCCGAAGGAAAATAATTTCTCACTACATCTGTACACCTTGTTGACTGAAGAGTGACAATTTGTTTTGACTTTTGTATCTCCAATTTAATTCGTTGGTAAAAATATGTATTACTATATATACTATTGCGAACATCCTGTATACAGATATATGTCGTGAGGCGTCGCGCGCAGCGCTGTGCTCGCAGTTGGGCCCGCGTGGCGCGGAAGCGGTGGTGCGCGCGGCGGCGGAGCGCGGCGCCCGCCTGCCCGCACGCCGCCGCCTTCCCCGGCACTGCCCCGTCACTGAGGTCAGATTCGTAACTAGTCTGCTATTAAAATCTTAATCCATAAACATGTGTAAAACAAAATTGAATTAATACATAAGGAAGGTTAGAATTGTTCAGGCGGAGCAGTTACGTCGCGAGTTTGCTTTCATTTGTCTTACAGTATACGTACTGGTACATTTTATAAAACAGCAACAGTTGCAGAGATAAGTTGGCTCAGGCCCTGGTCAGCCAGGGAACACTTGTAGCAAATCGGCTACAATACAATTATTTATTCATACTTCTTTATAAAGGATGATACATTTCAGAATATTGCTGATGTTTAGACATTATTCGTTTCATTTTTATAGTAGAAGGTGGCAAAAAAGCCAATCACCAATTCACCAAATATCAAGTGACCGTAAATGTCCTGTCTCTTTCTTTCACAATAAGAATGAGACCTGAGTGTCATTAAGTCTAATCAAATAACTATCATTCTGCTCATTATTTTTACATTTACATATATTATAAAGAATTGTCGTCTGCAGGGTTTGAGAGCGTACGACGCGTGTGCGGCGCGCGGGGCGGCGCTACTGGCGCAGCTGTCGCGCGGCCATTACGCCGCCTCAGACGGCTACGTGGCGCACGTGCACCTCGCACACACCTCGCTCGCGACAATACTAGTCACCACACAGTTAGTGTCATATTACTTATTTTGTAATCCAATAATAGCTACCGATCTCAGGCACCCTCGAATCGGAACTGAGCGCGTAATGAGTGACAGACCAACCCGAGGTTGAAAGGACTCCTTTCGGAGCCCCTCGAGCCGTCACACGTTGGAGCGTTCGCCCAAGCGACCTAAGACCTCGACGGCCTCCCAATCCGGTAATAATAATAAATTAACCGATCCCTCGAGCTAACTAACTCTTAAAGAGGTTTAGGATAGGCCTTCTGTGCTCTGTCACCAACCTAGTGTAGCTGTAGATGTGTCTTCCAGGTAAATAGTGACAAGTCAAGTAGGTTCTTTCACATTGAGAAGAATTCTTAATAGAGAAGAAACTGTTGCCGTGAGTTAATATGTAAGTAAACGTATTTATAATTCGCAGACACATATTCTTCGTGCGAGGCGGCGGCGGCGGCGACTCTTGGCACATCGAGTGGGTGGTGAAACTGGATGATCTCATCGGAGTTCCCGTGATTGAGGGGGACAAACTTATTCTGAACATTAAACAGGTAAATTATTGTTCTCACTTTTTTGTTATAGTACTAGGTGGCAAACCAGCAAGCGGTTCACCCGATGTCAAGTGATCGCTACCCATAGACATCTGCAACTAACTAATGAGTTGCAGATGCGTTGCCCTCCTTTAATGGACAGAGGAGGGGACAAACAGAAAATGGTTATTTCCAATTCCTATATATCCCCTCCACCGTCATGTTCTCTTCCCCTTCCCATCCTTTCCTTACAAGAAAATGGTGGGAAGGGGGATAGAACTAGAATTGGGCCTCCGGCACCTCACTCATCAGACGAAACGCAGAATACTCTACTTCACGCCTGTCTTCTGTGAGGTCGTGGTATTTCACCGGTCGAGCCGGTCCATTCGTGCAACAGATGTTGTTGTTGCGGGCTCTACCACTGTTGATTAACGTGTAATTAGTACCTACTTAATTATTTTATATTGATTTTGTACCTATTTTCGATTCGCTAGCATTTGTTAGTATATACACATCTTGAGCCCAATCAATCCATAGAGCGTCCGCCGAAGCGATCTAAGACCGCGGCGGCCTCCCAATCCGGTTTTATAATATTAAAGTAACGGCGGGAGCCTAGATCCCAAGCTAAGTTACTCATAAATAGCTAAGTTACTCATAGATTTAGGCGAGGCGCCTTCTGCGCCCCGCCGTCTCAAGTTCAGCGCAGATATACATAGATGCATCCAGTTACAAGTCAGTCGCAAAAAACAATTAAAACGCGAGGCAAAGTAGGTCACATCACACTTTCTAAGGCGCGGTTTTCCCGAGTATAGTTTATGCCCCGTTTGCAATAAAATAAACTAAAAACGCGTACATTTACGTTATTAACACAGTTCGTGCCTTGTGTGTAATTTGTAATGAAATAGATTTACGCGCGCATTTACATTAATGTATAAAGAGCGAAATTTAAAAAGTTTCGTATATTAATGTATCGCATATCTATAATGAAATCATTATTCCAGGACGAAATGGTTAGTTACTTTTCAACTGATGAAAAAGTGATTGAGATTGCGGATACTGAAGTGCTGCTGTGGCTGCAGTCGAAGATAGAATGCGCGGTCATACACGCGCTGGAAGACAAGCGCTGTCCTGCTGAATGAACACCGACGTGTTAAATTATCTTTTACACATTCATTTTAATTTATTTCTGAGAAGGAATCGAATTAAGAGATTCTCTTGCTTTATTAACGAAACTAGGTCGTACAAGCCAATTATTTTTAAGTTAAAAAAATGTACTGACACATTTTTTATTTGCTTTTTTAATTATCCTAATATCTGTTACTTATAAAGCAAAAAACTTGAAAAATATCATAGTTCATTAAGGTACATAATAAGTGACTAATTATTCTAGACTATATTCACAGTATGTTAATTTTTTCCTGCGATTTAAGGCAGCCATAAAATGGAGTCTTATTGGCGCAGTGAAACAGTAAAGTTATAGGAAGAAAAAAAAGATAAACCACGTTTCAACAAGGGATTGGTATTTACGAAAGTCGCTAAAATTGAATCTCCGCTAAAACGAACTTGGTAAGTAGTAAGTATATTCAATGGCTGAATAAAGTTTTCGTTTTGTATTGCGTAAACTAAAATAAAAGTGTCATACTGGTTTCACAATTTGACAATGCACGTCATTGTAACGAAGTAATAATTGTTGACAATTTTTAAAAACTGTAACGAAAAAAACAAAATACCCAATGTATTTAAAAAAAATGACTGATAGCGCATTAATATAAACAATTTAAGAATAACACTAGCATTTATGCACGAATACTTTTTCTATAATAAAGTAAGCATTAAATAGGTTATGTTATTTTGGGTAATTTCTAATTCCTCATAACAAGCAGTTTTGCATTCAGAAAACTTACTAAATGCCTTTTAAATAAAAGATACGACTTTTATGCCTCGGGTACTGGTTTTGATGGGGTAGGTGGGTAGAGTTTGGGGGGGGTATTCCCGCTTCCTCCCAATAGAGGGATATTGAAAGGAATTCGATTTATTGGTACACATAATTAGTACGCACGTAGTTTGCATAAAAAGGTGGCAAATTACCTCTATTATTTATTTAAATTAAACTAATTATATCTGTTGCTTTATAAAAATCACTGACCTCTGTCACTATTGATGTAACGGAACGGAGATTTTTTATTGTAATTTACAATAAATTGCATTACCAAAACTTATTTCAATCATGCATATTTATTGCTTGTGATACAATTGTTTTCTATTTATATTTTGCTTTTAAATAACTATACCTTTAATTGAATGTAGTTTTAATGGCGTATTAATAAAGAACTCTGCTACTACTTTAATTAATAAAGAAACCAGATCATTATGGATGTTTAATATTTATAAATGTAACTTTAAATAAATGTCATTACTCATATATTTGCTGACCAGACGTATTGAATGTCCTGCAGTTGTTGTTTGTGGTGTAATATTTGCTGTTCAGTTTTTTATAATCTGTGGAAATAAACTAAACTTTTTTACTATACAGTTCTCCGTGTATGAAGCTTCGATGTTGGTGTTTTAAATGTCATTAGATGTTGTTCTGTACGAAGTTGCCATGTAGAATATTATAATTGTACGGAAATAAATGTGTAAACTTTTACATTGAAAAACACTGTTTTCTAAAATTGAAACCAAAATTAAACTAAATTCTGAATAATTTGCAGTTTTTTATTTAAGTTAAAATCACAGGATAAGTTGACGTAACTTAAAATTGTGAAATGGGTGTGCTTGGTAGAATACAGCAAACCACTATTTCATGATGGGCCATCGCTTACTGTATAAGGCGCAGATTCGGCCTCATATGGAATACTGCTCGCAACTATATGCTGGAGACAGCTTCCAAACACCAGCTTTTTCCATTTGACTGAGTACAAGCTACTGCTCTGGAAACCCTACAGGAAGTCGCACCCATTGCAGTAGCCAAGCTAAACCTGATCCCCAAACAATATGTTTTCGACAAGAAATATAGAATTCACCTCTATGAGGAACACATTAAAGGAAGCGAACAGCTCGATCTGAGGATCTACACAGACGGATCCAAGACGAAGCTAGGCACAGGCTCGGGCGTATTCTCCGAGGAATTAAACATCAAAATCTACAAGCTTTTAGGAATTTACAACACTGTCTTCCAAGCTGAATGCATGGGAGTTATAGATGCAGCGCTAGCCATTACTGCGACGGAAGTCAAAGATGAAAACATGCGCATTCTCATTCGCAATCGGTCCAGAGCCTATTGCCCCGCTACCACCAGCATACCTCAGGTCGAAGGTAATGGAAAGAAAGCAGATCCGAATAGCAGTGGCAGTGTTCACAGCACACGGCCTATTTAACCTGCCAAACAACCAAACACCTGTATAATTTAGGGACCACTGACAGCCCTCTTTGCAGAGCATGTATGGAGGTAGAGGAAACGGCGTCACACGTCATGCTGCACTGTTCTGCAGTGTCCCAGTACAGGGTTAAGTATCTTGGTTCACCGGGATCGCTCCCGGAGATTAACGGCAACTTTAAGGGGTTGCTGGGATTCTTCGGGGAGTTGGGCGGGCTTGAGTGAGCCATGTCCCGCCCACACGCAAAATACGCGCTAGTCGTGGAGTTGCGGTAAAGTAGCCCCCTACTACTAAGTAACTATTTGACTGAGTACAACGAAGAGCGACTCGAATCATCATGACCGAGCTCCTATTGATCAGCATCACCCGCTGGCATTGCAAAGGGCCGTCAAGCCCCTTTGCATCTTTTACAATCTACCATAGGAAGTGTTCCAATTCCATTGACACCATCTTGATGGTTGGCATTCCACTACAGCGCTGATTTCGCATATAATATCATCATATACACAACATTGAAAACGCTTTTAAAAAAAGGCCAGTCCTCCCTCTACAGGTCCAAACACAAGATACCATCTTGAGTAGAGTATTTCCCATTTACGTCTTTCAAATAGCTCTAATTGTCATATGACATTTTTATCAAGTAACATTTTTATCAGTACCTTTTGTTGTCATTTTAGTTATACAACCACAGACTTTTATAACATTTTGGAACTTATTGCGATTGGGTTATCACTCTGAACTATCACCACTTGATCCGTAATCCCCAACTAAAGATATTGCTTTATTAATTTTCAATGTTTCTGAACCACTTTTTTCACCATTAATCGCTTCACTGTTATTACTTTCAATTGTATTTTTAAATTTCAGTTCTTTATTGGAATTTCCATTATACCCTTTTTTATCTGTAGAAAAGTAATCTATTGTACTATTTTCTTTGGAACCCGATTTATATCTTTTTACAGTGATACCCAGTATGTTTCTTGTAAGCATAGAACTCTTACTCAGCGATTCCTCTTTTTTTAAACCACCAAAGCTGGTTATAAGACCACTAGAGCTTGGTAAAGCTGGACTATTAAGGATCTTAGTTCGCACATCTCTATGACTCTCTTCTAGACTGCATGACGGTCTTAGAGCAAGAAGTGATGCAAGATTTCTATCATCCTCACTTTCAGGCAGTAAGTTTATGTCAAGTGATGATTTAGTTAGCAGGAGACCATCGGTAACTGCTGCTTCCTCTAGTTCCTTTCTCCTTTTCTAAAAATAAAGTTAATTTTTGTACATTATTGGTCCCTTGGTAGTTTTTAATATTTTTGTAGGAGAAATCTTAGTCATTTATTGGTGGTCCTACTATTTATGTGAAAAGGAAATATTAGGTTAATAATCAATCAGTATAAAATACCTTTTTAACCTCAGATGGAGTTCCAGAAGTAAATAAAATTACATAGTTTTTTTTGTCTTGGGATTGAGATGTTAAGATAAGAATGAACTAAATTGAAAAATACATACCCTGAAATTTCTACGCAAAGAGCAATTTGCTTCATAATCATCTTTCCAAACTGTTTCATTCCTTCCAACCAGTCTACCGAGCCTGGGCTTATCCTGTTTACTGGCACCCTCATCACCAGTTTTATGTTCCAACTTGAACATAGCATCATCAAAGAGCCTTTTCTGAGTTTCTTTAGTTTCAGGAACAATTTGGCCATTCTCAGTTGGATCCCACCGATTTTCCTGCCGCCTTGCACCAGACACAATAACATAGTCTAAATTCTGGAAGTAAGAGACAATATAATAAAATATTAAACAAGAAATAAAGCCTAGTAGTTTCTTTTGGTAGGTATTAAAAAGATTAAATTCTGTACAAATACAAATATGCAATTGAATTTCTTATTAGACTACAATCCTCTTTACAATAGAATCTGTTTACAATTTTTTTCAACCAAGCCATGGTGCATAAAAGAGGAGGTAAGTTAATAAGAGAAAAGAGAGAAGCAGAAAGGGTTAGGAAGGTGCCTCTGACACCTGAGCAGTAAGAGGAAAGAGTCCACCCATTTGTGCAACAGGATCAACCACAGCCAAATATGTTAGTTTTTCAAAAATTACAGGATATTTATGTTTGCAGATTGGATGCAAGCTTATGAGTCATCATTTATATATAAGAATATATTTTGAACAAAAAAATTGAAAACTTACACCTGGATCGGTCTTGATTTCAAAATGATTGTCACACAAGTGACACTTCATTCGAAATTGATAAACCGGAGTACTGTAGTACATTCCAATCTTTTTTTTCTCAGCATTGTACCGTACTCCCATACCGATATGGTTATTACATCCCTCGCACCATATGTTGTACGGCATCTCAAATCTTATTATTAAGATACCCATGTGAAGCTTTCTTGCTCTTTCTCGTAATGCATGAGTTCCTTGGAATTTATTCAACCCCCCGACTTTAGGATCATAGTCAGGGGGATAATATAGATTTTGACCCTTGCGTTCTCCCATTTCGATGCGATTACAAAGAAATTGTTAAATAGTGTCCTGAAAATAGTGTATATATACCACGTTAACGACCGTTAACGACACGTTACCGATAAATTAGAAAAAAGTACATTAATCTCAGCAGAGC
This sequence comes from Papilio elwesi, assembly GCA_029849275.1. Taxonomy (NCBI): domain Eukaryota; kingdom Metazoa; phylum Arthropoda; class Insecta; order Lepidoptera; family Papilionidae; genus Papilio; species Papilio elwesi. The sequence continues at coordinate 5,999,274 of CM056697.1, forward strand.
TTATTATTTTGTTTCGTTATTTAGTAGTAATATTACAAATTACAATCATTTTATCCACAAAATGTCACTAACACAACATCAATCAATTGTCAATGTCACATGTGTGTGTTGTGCGTGCAACAGTGCAGATTGCAAATGATGAACTGGACGGAGTTGGAATGGACACATAAAGATACCGTATAAATGTAAAATAACAGCTTTTATCAATTTGCAATTTTATTCACATGTAACATATTATTTTTACCTAAATCTAATATCATTGTAAAATGTTGCAAGAACAAGTATTTTGAAGAAAACAATTCCAGATTTCTGGTGATTTCTGGCAACAACTACAGCTGTTTGACATTTGCTTATTTTCGAAAGAAAATCGCATAATAATTTGTTAGATTTTTGTACGTTAGTTGATGGTTCTTATTGTATTTCATCGTCGATTATTATTCGCAAATCAGTGCCTCAATTGACGAATTTAATGTGGGGTGTTATTAACTATAAATAGATTAATCACAACTTAGTTATAGTTGGCAGTCGAGTCCGATAGTGATGATATTTTAGCTCAGATATTTATTTAGGGTATCCGCAGTCATGGGTAGGAGCGAAGATCCTGCATGGACCAAAAGTGCGGTCGCCCTGACTGCGGCCCGAGAACGTGGAGATATCGACCGAAAATTTCAGAATCATTTGACAGTAACCAATAGTATGATAGAGCGATTAGGTCTCGAGAAAGAACTTCATGGACACATGGGATGCGTGAATTGTCTCGAATGGAATTACGACGGCTCGTAAGTTCATAAGCTTATTGTATATTCTATCATGTACTTATGTGATTGCGCTAATTCGTTTTTACGTCACAGTATATTGGCGTCGGCTTCGGATGATCTACACGTCATTTTGTGGGATCCCTACCGTTACAAAGAGCTGCACAAAATTGCCACAGGCCACACGGGAAATATTTTCTCTGTGAAGGTGAGACTATCTTGACTACCATAGCTTAATTGTTGTAAAAGTATAAAATGTACAATTCATATCTGATTAGTATATGCAACATTGTTATTCCTTTGTTTACTACACACTAATGTCACATTATCTTATTCTTGGTAAACTCTTAACTTTATTGTTAACTTGTAATTAGCAACATTATTAATTATATTAACTTGTGTAGTGGGTGATAAGATTATTGGAGAAAAATGTTGCAAACCTATATAGGCTAGTTTATACTATATTTCCTTATCTCTTTAGTTTATATATATAGTTATGATATATATTGAGTTGTTTGAAAATCAATACATATGTTGATTTTTTAGACCTTTCTAGAAATAATGATAATAATGTAATTTTATGCCTATTACTATTAATGAGCAGCTTTTAAAACTACCGTAATTCCTTCTCTAAAAAAACAAGGATGGAAAGGGGACGAGGATTTGGTGGGGGAGAGTTGGATAGGAAAATGAAACATCCCTTTTTCTACGTATTCCCTCTCTTGTCCATTAAAGGTAGGCAATGCAGCTGCAACGCATTAAATGCCTATGTGTAATGGTCATATGGTAAACAGCTGGCTCATTTGCCACCTTTTGACATAAAAAAAAGTAAATACATTTACATTATCCCATTTTATTGAAAGCATGAAGTGTGGTGTTCATGTACAATTACTATCTCCTCTTATTAGTTGCCCTTCTTTTGTAAGAAAATAATGACAATGCATAGACCACATAAGGTTATCCATTCTCCAAGCTCCCCATCCAATCCTCTTCCTTTTCCCATCCTATCCTTATGTGGAAAGGGTGGGAAGGGGAAGAGGACTGAAATTGGGCCTCCTTACTCATTAGACGAAATGCAGAGTACTTCTACTTCACGCCTGTTTTCTGTGAGTATTTCACCGGTCAAGCTGGCTAATTCGTGCAACAGATGTTGTTGTTGCAGGCTCTACCACTGTTATTAGAGAATAACTATGATTGATCATTTAAGGTAGGCAACGCATCTGCAACTCTTGTTGCAGATGTCTATGGGTAGCGATCACTTGATACCAGGTGAACCGCGTGCTCGTTTGCCACCTTCTACTATAAAAAAAAAAAAAAAAAAAAAAAAAAAAAATATTGGCTTAATAATTTTCTAATACAGTTCTGGAACTTTGATATTATGATTTTATTTCTATGTTTATAGGATACACAAAAATGTACTGTTGAGATTTGAAAAAGTTTATTTTGGCTAGATACTGTTGCAGTTGGGTTAAATAATATGTGGGCTATATCTCTTTTGTCTAATTATGGACATGTGATACTGTTTTAGTTTTTGTCTAATGACACGTTGGCGACTTGCGCTGCGGATGGTACTGTCCGGGTGCGCAGCACCGCTGGCTCATCACTGCTGGAGTGTTCCTGCCACTGTGGCAGGGTGAAGCGTCTCGCTGCGCCACCAGACAACCCCAACCTGATATGGTCTGCTGGAGAAGATGGAGTTGTCATGTTAGTTTAAAGATAACAGTTTTAAAATCATACTTAACAATCCTTAACAATTTAATTACTTTATTGTTGTTTTTCACACACAAATTAAAATGGTAATGGGCCATGTAGCAAGATATATTATATTATTTTATTGTATATTAGAAGTTACATATTACCAAGGAAGTAGGGTAAGTAAATGAAATGGGGGAATGTTAAGAGACCTAGAGTTCACAAGACTAAACACGAAAGTATGAGCAGCCGCCACTTCACACATATTTCTCCTACAGTTTCTTTCACTACATATCTATATAACCGTCATATTCGTAATAAAGAATAAATCTTTTGTTTCCAGACAACATGACCTCCGCATAAGTCACCACTGCAACTCTGTGAACACCAATGTACTGGTGAATCTAATCAAGCACTTGGGTCGGTATGCTGAGGCGAAATGCGTGGCAGTCAACCCGCGCCGGCCCTATCAGCTCGCAGTCGGCGCCAACGACTTCTATGCCCGCCTCTATGATACAAGGATGATCAAATTATCGCGCGGACATGTGAGATTTTAATTAATCTATTCCATACATTTACATGTGAAGTTCAATGAAACTGGGTGTCTGAGTGTTCTTGCGTTATGTCATCTGGCCCCATTGTTGGGAAATGAACACTGCAATCCATAAACCATCCTCATTACCCTTAAGCAACAACCATCAACTACATCAGCCATAAATATACGCATCAATCATTTACATCCACATTGACCATAAGCAATCACATAAACCATAAAAATTGAGAGGAACCATAAACATTCGTAGCAATCATAAACAACTGCGGAAACCATAGACATCCACAGTAACCAAAATCATCCGCATCAAAGTTAAATCAACTAGAGCAGATGTATTGATAGTCCAGGAGAGAGGATTAGAAAAAGAAGTCAAGGTTGAAGAACTAGTATCTCATAGCAAGTGTCATAATTCTACTTCTCTCTTCTGTCTTCTGTTGTGGACATATCCAGGATGAATGGGTAACGTACCAAAAAAAATCACCCCATGTAAAACAAATTTCAGCAAACCCGAGTGCCAACATCGCAGATGCTTTTCGAGCGACAGAACGTGCTGTGCTCGCGCGCCGGCCACGGTGACCCCGACAACGACGTGCCCAAAGCGGCCGTACAATATTATGCACCAGGTGATTACATATAGATAGATTACCTGCTGTTTGTCTGAGTGCCGGAGGCCTAATTCTAGTCTTCTTCCCCTTCCCATCCTTTTAAATAAGGAAATTATAAGAGGAGAAAGAGGATGTACTGGGGAGGGGATGGATAAAAAAAAGGTGTTTTTTTATTTTTTTAAGCCTTCCTGCACGTTAGTCCAAATATGTCAGACATATGAAGAGCAGTGGTATAGGACCCCGATTAACGCGGTCGATGGTTCGAACCCAGGCAGGGCTTTACTTTGTGTAATTTATTTCATCATCACAGCTCCAGAAATAGTGAAGAAACCGGCATGTCTTAGAGCCACCAAATTCAAACACATGTGACATCAACCCATACAGGGCCATCGTGGTGGAAGCCTATCCCTCTCTCGGAGAGGAGGCTGCTGTCCCTGCAGTAGAACTCATAAAAAGGCTGAATATTGTTTATATGTATGATATAATGATTGTTTTAGGTCACCTTTCAATGGACCCAAACGAGCATACCTTCCCGAAGAAAGCGACCACCTATGTGGCCTTCAGCAAGGACGGGAATGAACTCCTCGTCAATTTAGGATCCGAACATGTATGAATATTGTTTTACTAGGAAATTACTTCAGCACTTTTCTGTATTCATAGAATTCTGGCTGGCTGACCACCAAGGGTACACAATCAGTCCTTTGAATGAAAACCATAGGACAAAAGCTGTAATTCTATAAATAGACCGTTGTGAAGTCTTTGTCCACGAGGTGCTTATGCATAGAACTTCCATGAGCACTTCAAATCAGAGTTTTATATCTTAAAAGCATTATATGTCGCCTCAACACAAATCATGTCATCATCGGGTTCAGCTCGGTGTCATTTAGAATATATAATATAAAAAAAAATTAAGTATTAACCGTATTATAATAAGTATGAATGTAAGTTTGTTTGTCATGGTTTAACTCCTTAACAGCTCAACTAATCATCATGAAATTTCTTACACACATTGTCAGGGGTACAGAAAATAACATTGGGTGCATAAAACCTTCATTACAATATCGGTTGCCATGGTAACTTTTAATATGTTGACAGAAACTTTTCGCCACATTTGTTTTACATGGAATACGTGTGAAGCCGCGGGCAACAGCTATGTTCCATATTAAGAGGTGAATGTAAACAGGTGTACCTATTTGACATAAACTCCGGTCGGAGGCCGACCCTAGTTGAGAGCTTCATAATCCAGCACAACCACGGCAACCGCGAGGGCGAAGGCAAACACACGGCTAAGAACGGCACTACCGGCGCCGCTAACGGCACTACCAGCGGCAACGGCACGGTAGACACCCAGCCCCCACTTCCAGAGAGAATACTTCAGTTGAAGGAAGCGGTGAGATTTTTTTAAAGCGATTACTTTTAAGACTCCATCGAAGAAATGTTTTAATACAACTGCAATATGCAGGGTAACGAGCTCGTGAACAAAGGTGAATACATTGCGGCTGTGGACTACTACAACAGCGCGATATCGGAGTGCCCCGAACACGCCGTGCTCTACTCCAACCGCGCCGCCACGCTCATGCGCCGTGGCTGGTGAGTACCGACCTCACATCCGGCTCGAAGGACCAAAATTTGTAACGTATTTTATGTCACGGTAAATAAAATCATTGTCTTACGGATGACAATAAATGTTTTCAAAAATACCCTACACAATTAATATTTCTTCAAGAATAACTATAATTGTTTCCCGACGTCCAGGTCGGGAGACACGTACGCCGCGATCAGGGACTGCTACAGGGCTATAAAGCTGGATCCCAACAACGTGAAGTCTCACTTCCGTCTGGCCAAGGGTCTGATGGACCTCAAGCGGCCGCGCGAGGCGCACGAGTGCTTGCTGTACTTCAAGGACAAGTTTCAGCGCCATTCCGCCAGCCACGCCGTCTTCTTGCTACAGAAGGACATCAACGTCGCCCTCGAGACCACAGAGACATTGCCAGATGAAGGTGAGCCTTGCATTTTGATAATGGTCTTCAAATATCGTATGGGTTACCCATTATTCTCAAATTAGTTTTATGAAAATGCACATGTATGCTTTTAAAATATATGATTCCTTAATTATTCGAATGGCTGACGCTTTCGCCGATTACGAGATTTGGATTGGTCCTGTCTCTGGAAAATCCTGTTATTTTGAGATGGATGTGTGGAGTAACACGAACGGATAAGGTACGAAACGAGTATATTGTATATTAGAGGAAGCCTGAAAGTAGCACCGATAGTGGAAAAGTTAAGGAGCAAAAGGTTAGCATGGTACGGGCATGTTATGAGGAGGGAAGAATGGCATGTGACAAAGAAAGTTTTAGAAATGAATGTAGAGGGATATGTCGGTAGGGCTAGGCCTAAGAAGGGAATGACGGATGATAGATTGACATGGAAGTCGAAAACTAATTATGCCGACCCCACATGAAGCGGGAAAAGGGCGGGATGATGAGTAGGCCAGTGATCTCGTAGCTATCAGTACCAGGACAAAGGATAGACTTGCTACTTCTAAGGGGCCATCATTTACAATTTGCAAGTACGGCCGACCGTTGGCAACTCCGCAGCAGACGAGAACGAAGAGACCCTGACCACGTCGCTGATGGAGCGCCAGCTGCGCGCCGCCGCGCTCGACTTCAGCTCGCGCTACATCGGACACTGCAACACCACCACCGACATCAAGGAGGCCAACTTCCTCGGGCCCGAGTCCAACTATATAGCGGCCGGGTGAGTCTTACATATACGTAGTACAACAGCAGTACAACATGGAATATAGTGCCGTTTTTCACTCGCTGCACACTGGGTCGTGGTATCGGTGCAGAGAGTATTTGCTCTTCTTCTTCCCACTTATAGGTCTTTTGTGATGGTGCAGTGTTGCGTTGTGTTTCTATTAATTTGCTACCCTAAAGGCCTTCCACCCGCGCAACATGTTCCACACTGCCCTACTTATTGCACCCAGCGTGCAGCGAGTGTAAAACAGTACTATAATCATGTAATACACAAGTCACCTACCAATTGTGAACCTCGTCAATTTATAATCAAGCTGGGGCTATATTAAACTAATCATTGACAATTTAATATATCATGTTAGAAACCATTTTTTTTGGATAAACATATTTTTAAGTTAGTAAGGGGGCTACTTTTCCGAAAATCCACAACTAGCGCGTATATTGCGTGTGGACTTGGCTTTCTTCAGCCAGCTCCCCGAAGAATCCAAGCAACCCTTTAATGTTGCGGTCTCCGGGAGTGATCCCGGCTAGCCGAGGGTTAAATAACCCTGTAATCACCGCGGGGCTGTGTAGTAAGACGTGGGTTATGTGTTTGTAAGGTTTTATTATTTTGTAACCTAACGAACCTAAACTTAAATTAAAACCTGTAATAACACAAGCAAAATATCGGTTCATAATTTGACGATTTCACTTCGTTAGTTTATACACAGAAATGACACTTCCAATTGTGATCGATTCGTTCAGTTCACAACTCGCTGACCGTTCATAGTGAGTCGGTGATATTTATAAAGCAAACAAGTGTCCCGCCCCGGCTTCGCCCGGGTACCACTAATTATGTTGATCCGATCGCTACCAAACACAGGAATGTGCCAATCTGGACAATCCCTGTAAATTACATCGAAATCGGTCCAGCCGTTTCGGAGTCTATAGATCTATAGGGCACATATATACTTCGCTTTTTATCCTATGTTACTTCTAATACCTCCAAGAATATGTGTACAAAGTTTCATGATGATCGGTTGAGTAGTTTTCGCGTGAAAGCGTAACAAACAAACTTACACTTATAATATTATAGATAGATAGAATCTATTCTCAGAGCTACCGAATGTATATGCAAAATTTCACTGAAATCGGTTCAGCCGTTTCGGAGGAGCATGGCGACTAACACTGTCACAGGAGAATTATATATATATATACAGGGTGTCCCAAAAGGTTACGTACATAGGAAGGGGGATGATAGGGGTGGTCTCAAGGGTCACCAGAAAAATAAAATAAAATTCCCCTCTGGGTATTATAAAAAATAAAGGGCATTTTTTAAAAACTTAAAAATTTTACACCTTCTGGGGCAATTTTGTAACCAATGACCTACAAATATTGCTACATTTAAAAAAAAAGGCTATTATGTTATCGTCAATAACCCTTTATCAATATGAAATAAAAAAAACGATACAACTAACAAAGATTTTAAAGAAAATTAAGTTCTTGTCCAGTCAAGAACTAAGTAATTACGATTTCAATCAACTTCCTCCAAGTGTACTGAAAAAAAAAAGTACTATGCAACTCCGGCGAGTAACTTAAAAAGATATGTAATTTTATTACAATTCCAAAATGGTATAATACTTGCTTAAAAAAAATCATACTAGGACATTTAAAAATATTTTTGCGAACAATACCCCTTCAAAACAAAACATACCAATAAAACAACAGTCTCAAATTCGTACGCAAAAAAGTTTGGTGGTGAGTGAGAGAGACAGGGCGATACACTAAGAAAGAGACAAAAGTAGGTGTGCTATCTTTGGTTAGTCAAATAGTTGGTCAGTACATTAAGCTCTCTCGTTTACCGCGCATCCTTTGTATTCGTTTGTGTTCATTTTGTACTAACAACTTTGCATCGCTTTCTGGACTTGATTATTATCTTTGTTTGTGATTTCTTCCAACGACCCGGCTTTTTAAGGACTAAAGTGTGTGACACAGTACCACCATGCCACCTACGTACACTCCACAAGAATATGCGAACATGCATCTCATTTACGGCGAATGTAGATGTAATGCCCGTGCTGCAGCAAGACTCTACCGAGAACGATATACGAACGCCGCTCGTCACCCGGATAGCCGTGTTTTCGTCAATGTCCACCGACTATTGTCTGAGGGTCGATTTCCTCACCAAGCGGTTAATGAAGGCAGACCTCGGTTCGATGTCGAAGATGAAGTGCTTCAAGCCGTCGCAGATGATCCGAGTACATCAGTTCGGGCAATTGAAGCAGGTACAGGTGTACCGAAAAGTACTGCTCATCGCATATTACAAGCTGAGAAGTTTCACCCGTACCACGTGCAACGCGTACAGGCTCTGTTACCACGCGATTATCCTGCGAGACTTGCATTTTGTCGTAGGATGTTGCGCATGCAAAGGGAGGACCCTCAATTTTTCAATAAAATATTGTGGTCTGACGAGTCCACTTTTAAAAAGGACGGATACACGAACCTACACAATTTACACAAGTGGCACGTAGAAAATCCTCACCTACTTAGAGAAGATCGGTCCCAATATCGTTTTAAAGTGAACATGTGGACCGGAATACTGAATGGTATAATAATTGGACCCTTTGAGCTACCTGAGGCACTGTCTGGCGAAGCGTACTTACACTTCTTACGAAACGAACTACCAAATCTGTTGGAAGATGTGCCGCTAGAAACAGTCTGGAATATGTGGTTCCAGCATGATGGGTGCCCAGCACATTATGCACGGCCTGTAAGGGATTTCCTAGACGAAGAATACCCTGGTAGGTGGATGGGAAGGGCCGGTGCTATAGCGTGGCCAGCTCGTTCACCCGATTTAAACCCGTTAGACTTCTTTTACTGGGGTGCTATAAAAGAAAAAGTTTATGGAAAACCCATCAGGGACTTGGCTGACTTGAGGGCGAGGATCACAGAGGCAGCGGAATCAATTAATAATAGAAGATTTGCTCGCCATATCTCCCGTTCATTTTTGAAACGATGCAGGGCGTGTATTTATGTTGGTGGTAGACATTTCGAACATTTTATTTGAATAAATAATTGCAATATTGTTTATTTTTTAGTTGCATTTAAAACGATTGCAATACAATTACCTGTCTTTTTAAGTTTTAGAGAGAATAGACATTTAAAAATGTATTTGCGTACGAATTTGAGACTGTTGTTTTATTGGTATGTTTTGTTTTGAAGGGGTATTGTTCGAAAAAAATATTTTTAAATGTCCTAGTATGTTTTTTTTAAGCAAGTATTATACCATTTTGGAATCGTAATAAAATTACATATCTTTTTAAGTTACTCGCCGGAGTTGCATAGTACTTTTTTTCAGTACACTTGGAGGAAGTTGATTGAAATCGTAATTACTTAGTTCTTGACTGGACAAGAACTTAATTTTCTTTAAAATATTTGTTAGTTGTATTGTTTTTTTTATTTCATATTGATAAAGGGTTATTGACGATAACATAATAGCTTTTTTTTAAATGTAGCAATATTTGTAGGTCATTGGTTACATAATTTCCCCAGAAGGTGTAAAATTTTTAAGTTTTTAAAAAATGCTCTTTATTTTTTTTAATACCCAGAGGGGAATTTTTATTTTATTTTTCTGGTGACCCTTGTGACCACCCCTATCATCCCCCTTCCTATGTACGTAACCTTTTGGGACACCCTGTATAGGTTCACTATATGAACTATTCCAATAAAAGTCACTTTGAAATCTATGTCGGCAAAATGCCTGTTTTGTGAGATGCGACGGTAAGCTTGTAATTAAATATATAATGTAATAAATAATTTGTCACGGTACATTTCAGTTCGGACGATGGCAGCTTGTTCATCTGGTGTAGGCAGTCTGGCAACGTGGCGCGGTGCCTGCACGCCGACGAGTCCATACTGAACTGCGTCCAGATGCACCCCACGATGTGCCTGCTGGCCACCAGCGGAATCGAAGCCGTCGTGCGCCTCTGGAGCCCGGGCCCGGAGGTAACGCATTTTGCCAATCTTTAATTGAATAAACTAATGCTTGATTACATTGATAACAAGTTTAGAGTAATGTTCTCGTAGGACGGCAGCGAAGACGAGCGCGTGGTGTCTGACCTGGAGGGGACGACGTACGCGAACCAGCAGCGCATGCGCAGCGATCCGTTCGAGGCCATGCTGTTCAATATCAGCTTCGCAGGCGGCGGCGGCGAGCGCGACCTGCACCCGCCCGCCTGCCGCACCACGTACGTACACGACCATACATACACATACACCTCTCGTACACACGCAATTTAAAACGTTACACACCCTGATCTCTTAGCTCGTTGACAATGTCCACTAGTTTTACATATATAGAAGCATTAAGTATCTGGGTTTCTTTCACTTTTTTATGAAGGAAGTTGGATAACGAGCAAGTGGTCCACTTGATGTTAAGTGACAGCTACTTACCTACACATGCATTGCCTACCTTTAATGGACAGAGGAGGGGGTAGATAGGAAAAAGGATATGTCCTATCCTAATTGTTCCCTTCCTATTTTATCCTTAAAAGGAAAAGATGGGAAGAGTAGCCTACTGATTAAAGCGTTTCCTTTTGTCTAAAAGGATGACTGTACCTGTAGGTCGTGTCTCAGGATGTTCATAGCTTGAGTGATAAGTTAATAATATAATATCCTAGCACATATTCACACACGGCCATCTGATCCCAAACCAAGCAGAGCTTGTGCTATGGCAACCAGATAACTGATATACTACATGTACTACTTTTCTTTTGTACATACATACTTAAATAGATTCCATCCAGACTCAGGACAGACAGACATCATGTAAACAAATGTCTGCCTGCGTGGGAATCGAACTCGCGACCTGTGGCGTGTAAAGCAAACAAACGGCCCGTTATAAATAGCAGTCATTTTGTTGTATGAGTGAGTTGCCTTCACCTAACTTTTGAATTCGTGAATGTAAGTTTGTTTGTTCCGCTTTCACGCGAAAACTACTCAACCGATCATCATGAAACTTTGTACACATATTCTTGGAGGTATTAGGAGTAACATAGGAGGCTTTTTATGAAAAAAAATTACTTACATAAAAAGCGAAGTATGTATGTTCCCTATAGACCTATAGACTCCGAAACGGCTGGACCGATTTCGTTGAAATTTACAGGGATTATCTAGATTGGCACATTCCTGTGTTCGGTAGCGATCGGATCAACATAATTGGTGGTACCCGGGCGAAGCCGGGGCGGGTCACTAGTGTTATATAATTTGTGTCTTATGGTTTTTTAATTCCAGATAAAACGAGGCGAATGTTCTCTGTAAGAGGTCAGCGTTGTCTCGGTGACGACCAGACGCCAGTCGCACTTGTAAATACAAATTATAAAGTATGTAGTAATAGAAATACTAATACTTTATATATATATAAATGGGTTCCGTATGATTCTATATTATTATTGCTAGATTAACATTTTGTTTGTTTGATGTACTACATTTTTACCCCAAGTTTATACTCTACGGTGCCAATATTAATATTTTTTATGTGAACAAATTACACGTGTGTAGTGGGTAGTGTTTCTGTTTATACTTTAATTTTAAACTAGTTTGATGATTGTATTTATGTGTTGGTTAAATTTGAACCCGGTAAAGTTATTTACCGAATGGTAGAGTTGATATTTAATTAGTTTTAGCAAGTGAAGTCCACTATCAAGAGATGAGTGAATGAATGAACAGCTTTGAAGCGTTCACTCACTCTGAGTCATTCGGTAGTGTTGTTTCATGTACTACCGTTGGCTGGAGCAGGTCATGTCCGATTCCTAGATACAGTTTTGATATTATAATTGCAATGTGTGCAAAAAATATCTAACGGACTGCCTCTGGTGTGGTTCATTATACCACTGCAACAAGTAAACCATACAATCTATTAGTTCTTAGAATTAAATGTATTGTTAAAATATTATTTTGCGATGTGTGATATCTTCCATCTCGTTTTCCTGCCATCTGTGGGATTGATTTCGAGAAATGGAACGGAAGTGTGTAACAGGAAGTCGGGGTGGCGCGCCCTATTTGATTTGACCAATGAACTTGCGCTATTTTATTTGACCAATGAACGCGCGCTATTTGATACTCTAGAACTCTAGAATACGCCGCCAGATGGCACCCATCCATTTTCCGATTTTCAATGTTAATGTTGGTGAAACCAAGGTGAGATGTCAGACGCTACACATCATATGACCAAGGCTAGTTTTTTTACTGTTATGTCCTTACAAGAACCTGACACCGTAGTCTAGTTGTTAATTTACCGGCCGAATAACATAAAGGAAAGAAAAAAGTTCTTAGTGCTATTTCAGTAGTAACATAACTGATTTCGGAGCTTTGGGATAAAAATCTTTAGAAGTTATAAAGGATGAAGTGATATTTAAGATAGAACACGTGCACAATAACATAGCCTGTGGAATGCGCCTCCTCATGTTTCGCCTCACGTGTGCCTTTATTTCTACCGATAGTGAAGAAGCTATGCTCATTGAAAACAGTTTAAACATGCCGTTGTGACGTCATAGGACTAACGTCACGTGTTACGTGTAGTATATACTAGTATTGCATTTGCAAAGTTCTCTCTGTACACTTTTATAATATTGTAATCTATAAAGTTATTTAATGTAAAAAAATTGTATTTTTTGGTTGTTAGCTTGATATTCCACAGGTCCTTTATGTAGTCTAGGTAAATGACAATGCTCAGTTTCGGCTCCTCAACTATGAAGGTGAAGTTAAATACTAACAAGGAGATAGCGATGTCTATCTGTTACCGAATAGAGCTGAAATACTCGAAAGCTTATTTATAAGCTATCATAATACTTGCAGTTATACATACTGTTACGAATTACATTCGTTTGAAATGAGTTCTGTTTCCATGCTGTAGTTCTGTGGCGCTAGTGTTGCACCTTGTTATTTATTCTTTGTCCATAGACAATACAAGGAGACTGACAAGAGTTCGATGAGATGCAGCTTTCGTTTCTTTAATTTTTTTTATATTGCTTAAACATTCTATTAATTTTGACTTAATACATTATATTGTTTATGGAAATTATCTGTCATAGACTAGTTTTGAGATAGTTTAGGTTTACTTTTTGTTTTTAATTGATTTAAACACACGTAACGTGTGGAGCCATTACATATAAGTACTTAGACGTAACACTAAACTATATCTCTGCACTATTAAAATGAGTTTAAATTAAAAAAAGAGTAAGTTCACACGCGGTAAGAGCTTGATCCGTACTTTGTATTAGAATGAGAACATAAATTTAGGAGGTAAACAGAAAGACCAATTGATCGACAGTTTCTTTCATTGAAGTAGGAAGTAATTAAAGAGAGAAAAATTAATTGAAACACCTTAAAGCGAAATTTTATTAATTATATTTCGAATCGACTAATGATTACTTAATATTTAATGGAATTTTTATCGGCGTTTACTTACTGTACTATTCCCCGTGACTTGGAATACTTTACCATTACTCATGGTCTGGGACTGAGGACTCTGACGTGCCAATGTCAAAGTTGTTGGCGAAGTACCCACTTATTTTCAATTGTTGTTTCGCCGACCTATGCAGAATGAGCTCTTATAGTTTCACTTGATTTGGGATTTAATTTTATTAATCCCGGGATCCCAAGCCGGTGCCACTCAGCCATCTGAACCGTAAAGGTGTATAGTATTTTAGTAAAAAAATATCCATGAATACCTATTTCATATAGCTATGAATATGTAAATATTTTTCTAGTTTCTTATATTATTTATAATAAATAACTTGTAAAAGTCTATGAATTTTTGTCTTATTTAAATTGAAAAATCAATTAACTGCCTGGAAGTGACGTCATCAAACATCTTGTCCGCCATTGATTGAGTCACATGTTTTGTTGGTGGCCATTTTTTGGTGGCGAACAACTATGACCACTTAAATACAAAAGAGAGGAAATACGAAAAGTATTAAACAACTAAAAATACCCTGAGAAGTCAACCGAGGTATGAAAACTTTGAAACAATGAGTGCGGATGTTCGTAATATGTGTTGTTCCTTTATGGGAATTATCTTAGCCTGAGTTCACACTGCCATTTACATAAAACGTGTTATCTCGCTCTTTTTCTCTGGAAAAACTGAGATAACATGTTTGATGTGATTATATTCGGCAGTGTGTACACGGTTGAAAAGGGACGACGATTTAGAGTTAACACATTCAAGTAAGCACCTTGTCATAGAATATAGATTTATGTAAACTTGCTTAAAAAAACATACGATAGCTTTGGTTTATAAGGGTGTATATATTTAAATCGTATATGTAAAATGAGGTTTTGTATTTTTAGATATCCCGCTTTTTTGTTATGTCACAGATAAAATAAATAAAGTATCAAGTCGAGCTGCGCCGCGTCACTAGTTGACAATTAAAACGTGTTAATAAACGCTCTAAACATTTGATAAGGCTTCGTTTTATTTCTAACCTAACCCTACATTTGACAATTATGAGTGACTAGCTGACCCGGCAAACTTCGTTCCTCCCTATAATTAATAGATGGTTCACTATTTTGGTGATAATGGCGTACACAAAGGATAGATATATGCTTTCGCGGGCTTTTTTGTAGGACTATTTAAGGTAACATTTCCATTAATCATTATATACGTGTAACTCTAACGGTTTATGCAGCGCACACCAGAAAAGCTCGCATATGGCGCAGCTTTTTCCTCCTTACTTGATACTTATCGTTATATTTTGTACAATTCACACAATATCTTTATAAATTATAACCTAGCTGTTATTCTGATGTATAAGCTATATTATTGTAAAGTTTCATTAAAATCCATTCATTAGTTTTTGCGTGAAAGAGTAACAAACATCCATACTTACAAACATTTCGCATTTATAATAATTAGTAGGATAAAATCTCAGTAGAGCCCGTAACAAAATTTCTGGTCATCTGTTGCACGAGTTCGCCGGCTCGATCGGTGAAATAGCACGACCTTACAGAAGATGGCGTGAAGCAGAAGTATTCTGTATTTCGTCTGATGAGTAAGGCCTTATGCTACTCTTTATCCTTGTTCTAATAGGGAATGGACGGGAAGAAGAGGATTTTACGAGAGAGGGAATAGATAGGAAAAGGAAATATCTTTTTCTCTGTCTATTAAAGTAGGCAACGCATCTTTTACTCTTTACTTTGTTGCCGATGCCCATAGGTAGAGGTCACTTAATATCCGGTGAAGCTACTAAATCAAACATGATAAAATTTGGCAAAATGTGTACAATGAATCAACTTAAGATAATAAAAATATTTAGTCCAACACTTTCACAAAATACAATGAACCTTTTGATTGCAAATTAATACAAATGGGGCACAGACATTGGTACAGAAACTTACATTAAGTACATATGAGTTTAAACATAAAAAGTAAAAGAAAATCAACATAATACATGCATATTAATGTAGGTTGTATGTTCTCCAAGATGTGAGGTGCTGGAAGGGACCGTCTCAGCATATGTACCAAGATGACTTGGCGCTGGGGCGGCTGAAAAACAACAAACAAACAACGATAAGATATGTTTTATCGTGCCCTCACCTATTTTTTTTAATTAAAAGTTATTTTAATAATTCGGAAAACTACTTTTTCTGACATCACCTTGTACACTCACACACACTTAACATTAGCTATCCATATTACATAATTACTCTTCACTTTAATCTCACGATTTCCACAAAATTACAACATTTCCGATGAAAATATTAAAATGGTAATGGCCGCCATGTACGGTACATGACGTTTATTAAAAAAAACATCTTGCAATGAAACTGGTATACCGTGTGTTAGTAAAATGGCGGTTGGTTTGGGACTGATTTTATTTTAATAAAATAAGTCTAATTACGTTTAGATTTGAATTAATCAATTAAAATCTAAACGTTAGACTTATTTTATTATAGAATCATTGCATGGCATCCACCTATTTTTGGATAAACTTCGTTTTAAGATAATATTTTCATATAACTAACTATCCTAACCTAAAATTCTTTTATTCTTACGCTAACCTAAATTAAAATTGACAGTTTTTAAACTATGAAATGACATTCTAAATTCTGAATGAATCGTTCGGTTCACACTTTGCTGACAGTCATAATTGGTCAGTGACAAGTTTCAAGCAATATTATTAAGTTATATTAATCAAGTTCATCAAGAAGTCTTCAGTGTAGTCATCTTTTTGTTATTCTAGCATCTTCTATCAGCCGGCGAGCCCCGCAACTAGGAGCAGGAACTCTGCCCCCGTTGGCTCAGAACATTACGCCAACGGTGGTGGAGTTACCAGGCCCAGTTACGTTCCGAAGTCTTGATACTGCGTGCGACTTCCACAGATGTATTAAAAAGCAAAATATCGGTATAAATTTTTAATCTTTAAGAAAATCTAGGAACAGTGCACGAGGTCATCGGTCTCCATTCCTATATTTTCCGCCTCTTCTTGTTGCTAGCTCGACAGATGATCTAAGAACGACGTCATTTAGTTTAGTTCTAGGTTAGTACAAGCCGACGATGGTGACTCTGGTGTAAGGAACACGATTACATAAACAAATAAGGTACTTCCATATGACAACATCATTTTTTCCAATATCATATGTGTTGAGCTTCCATGTTGAGTTGAGTCGAATGGGAGTTGACTACATTTTGTTGACAAGGCGTACAAATAAATAAATTTATATTTTATACATTCACACATGTCTAATGGTGTGAAAAGGATATTACGTTACGTAAAGGTATTACGTAATTAAAATAATAATAAGAAGAAAGAGGACAGCTAGTATTTGTCACTTACGCGTAAATGTAAACACTAAAGCGTGACATTTGGGTCGCTTTCTAGTCTTCACTTATCGACCGCTAGTAGCATAACCGCTACTTTCTGTGTTATATACCTTGCAAAAATATGTTCACATATTTCGTTGACAACAAAGATCCAACATACTAGACCAGATAATACGTACTAATTAGAACATCAACAGGGAAGACATCACCACACCTCCTCTCCCTCCGGGACTCCTCACGTTGTATTAAGGATGTTATTCGATTCAAAACAGGAATAAGTATTTTTGGAACGACTACAGTTTCCCCCTGAAACTTGATACACTATCTTGAGACGAGTTCCATTTAGTCCTGTGTTATTCTGCCAGATGCTTAATGGATTCGATGGATTCGTCTGAAACATAGAAGAACATATTGTATTTTTTTTAATAACAAAAATAGCAAGATAGTAGTTTTATGTCCAGTCCATTGCCATTCAAGTTTAACAATTATCTAATGGATGAATGGTTGCTGGGATTCTAGAATGACAGAGTACAATGGGATCTGGACACGGTTATGGAAGTCTACTGAATCAAGGCGGGAAAACACCAGATTTATTTATATGGAAGAAGATGGAAAACGAACAAGCGGTTCACCTGATGTTAAGTGACTGCTACCCATAGACATCTATAACAAACAAAAGATTCGCAGATTTGTTGCCTACCTTAAATGGACAGGAGATAGACAGGGAAAAAGATATTTCCTTCCATGTTTTCATCCCCTCCAATCCAATTCCCCTCCCTAATCTATCCTTTATAGGAAACAATGTGAAGGGAAAGAGAACTGATACCGGGCCAGCACCTGACTCATCAAACGAAACGAAGAATCCTGTCTTCTGTAAAGTCGTGGTATTTCACCAGCGAGTCGACCCATTCGCGCAACAGATCTTGATGTTGTTCAAAGATCTTCGTCACCGATCAATCTCTTGGCCCACCTTTTCACTGAACCCAAGATCGCCTGTTGGTATTTGGCTGCGTCTGTCTAGATATGACTGCAATACTTCATAAATGGTTTTTGTGCTTTATAATAGGTCAAAATATCGCCATTGTCTCATGTATATTTTAACGTATGCATTAAATTTTTTTATTCAATATTAAATACATATTGAACAATTATCTTTTGTGTTTGTTCCAACAGAGTTTTACGCTAACCTTTAAATTAAAGTTTATGAACTCCCACGGAAAAACGGAACGTCTGGAACATCGCATATTGTCTCGCTCACACGCCTGTATTTAGTGAATATAGTTGCCCTGTTCACACATTCCCGCTCGCCCAATGGAACCGAGCGCGGGAATGTCGGCTGAGAATTTCAAAATTCGGAAAAGGAACGAAAAGGATGCGACGCGCTAGCGGCTGCTTTGTGTCGTTCCAAAACACAAGAAGCTGTTTTATAACCTGAAGATAAGGTTCAAATTTGTGTACGCATTGTTAATTATTGTATTGCAAGCTTTAGAATAAGAATTGGGAAACGTCGACTTTATTTAAATCGAATTAAACTTGAAATTAATATAAAGTGTGTATTTTGTAATAAATATGCTTCTGTTCCATTTAACCGTGGGTTTCCACTGACGTTTTTACGTGTCGTATAAACGTCAGTGCAAACCTACTGTAAGATTGTAGGGATATTTTGGAACCAGTGCAAAAGAGCCTTAACAATTTTATATTTTCTCTTTTGTTAGTTTCTTTCTTTCCAATCGTCCTGATACCAGCATCAGTAAACGATTGTATCTACCGGAAACAAATAATTTAAGATATAATAAAGTGAATAGTAGTAACTGAAGATTAACTACTAAGGAATTATAATTTCCTTATTTTATTACAACACATCTTGTATAGTACCTTATTTTGATAAGTTCTTATAAAACAATACGAGTTTTTGGAGTTGCGCAACGCCATCTGTAAAAAAAACAGTCCATAAATTGATGTACTCTATGCAATGCCTTAATTAGTTATAAACATATAGTGGCTTATATGAAAAAAAAAATATAAAAGCAGTGAATTTCTATTTATTAGGAAGTTATTCTTTTAAATTATTTATTATTTCTGTGTCGGAGGGAATAATTCGTTATACGGTCAGTTGAATATCGACAGTACTATATTTAGAAAGCTCCAATATATAGAATGCAATATATTGATCACCATACATATTGTATACCTTGTTTCATCGCAAGATATAATTGTAGTAAACAAACGTCATTTACCATACATGGCGGCCATTACACTTTTTATACTTTCATCGGAAATTTTATTGAAATCGTGTGATAAAGTGAAGTGAAATTGTGTAATTAGGATAGCTAATATTATAATGTGATGTGAGAAATATTTTGTAATTTACGAATTTTAACGCTTAAATATATGTGTTTACAAAATTCACATCTCGCTGTGAAATAAGGTATGCTTAAGTTCAAAGAAAATTAATTATTGAATAAAAAATACGTTAATCGATTACCACTAGATGGCGCTGTAGATTCATTCAATCGATACATCGCTGTGGTAATGTTGGCTCGTCAAATGTACCATAAACAAGATAGTGTGTTGTGCTTTAGAATGAAATTCTCACAGTGAATCATCAGGATTACTCGCGTAGGCGCACCCACGCGTTTTCAGACAATACAGTTATATTGTATTATAGCTCTTGCTTCCTATACAACAAGGTCGAATTTCCCAAAGTTATACTAAAGCAGTTGTTTTCAAAAAAGTTCTATTGTAGTAGGATTTAAATTACACTTGTTTTTTATGCCTTATTCTATTTATGTAATCCAAGAAAGCTGCTTACAATGCTCATTCAGCAAAACACGCTTGAAAAAGGTTCTGCATTATTTTCAATTAATTGTTCCTTTCAGGGTGGACAGTAACAACACATAATATAGCATTTACGGCAAATTTGTATATATATATATATTACCTAGCTAAAGCTAGTTAGGTTATTTTGTATAACCTGTCACTGTCAGATAGAATTATTAATATCTTTGTAAATATATACACTTATATATTCCATTAGATGTTATTACGTACATATATGCCACCTTTGACTTCATTTCCAGTAATGTTTTAACGCCATTGCTTTTATGAGTAATTTAACAATCGATCTGTTAAATAACTAGATGCAAACGAAGTCGCTGGCGTTGGTTTGTCGTCGGTACACAGACGGAGCCGTGAGGCGAGCGGCGCCGCGGGCGTGCACTTGTGTAAATATGTAACCCAAAGGCTCCTATTACCATTTTAAATATACGCTAGGCAACATTCCGAACGCTTCCGTGTAACCAAAAGATCAATGTCCCCACATATCATTTACTTAAATTAAAAATGATAATTTTTTCTAGTACCCAAGCCAACAAACATTATTTTTACTAAAAAAAATATCAAAAGCTTTTTTTAATTTCTTAATGATGACGTAAGCATCGTTGGAGAGAGATTGCAGTATTTAATGATAATTTCTTGTCATTTATGTGATCCCATATGGCAAGGGGTAGGCACGAATTTGAGCAGTTTTCGTACGAAATCGAAAGTATAACAAGTAAACCAGGGGTCGGCAAGTGGTTGGGGTCCGGAAATTGTGGAAAATGTTTAATCGAGGTCCAGAAAAAAAACTAAGGGACTTTTAAATTTAAAATAATATACTGGGAGACAATAAGATGAATG
The DNA here is from genome assembly GCA_029849275.1 of Papilio elwesi. Taxonomy (NCBI): domain Eukaryota; kingdom Metazoa; phylum Arthropoda; class Insecta; order Lepidoptera; family Papilionidae; genus Papilio; species Papilio elwesi. Next base: position 6,020,117 of record CM056697.1, read on the forward strand.
TTTAACTGTGTTCCGCGGTCCGCCTGTTGCCCCCCCATTCACTTACCAAGCCAATCATTTATCACACGTAGATAAACGTAAAATTAGGTTGGACCTTTTATACCAAGTCGAAGTTTTTTTGTAGTAATATTTCTCCCGCCTTTTCTCAAAACTGTAGATATGTTTACATTGTACACAGGAAGATAAAAATTAGTATACCGTAGGTTAGCTACGCCGGGGTGCGGCCAGTATGTACTTTTTATGGTAAGGTTCGAACCTTTATGACTGAGTGGTCGCTAAAAATTCTGGGACCACGAATAAATTTCAAAATAATCTTAGTAAATGGATTAAGTGGTGTTTAAATATTAATGTGAGTCCAGTGAAATGATGTACATTTAAAATGACGTCTGTAGAACTTTATGAACAAAATTGAACACGAAAGTTTGTAAGCATGAATGTTTGTTATTCTTTCACGCAAAAACGGCTGAACGGATCTGGATAAAACTTGGAACAGAGATAGATAGAGCCTGCAATAGAATATACACTGCTTTTTATCCTCGAAAAATGTGCAGTTCCCGTGGGATACGTTTTTTTAACCAGGTTCCACACGCTTACAATATCTTCACCACACACTGGTATGCTACGGGCTTACTTGATACCAGCATGATTGCCCCCCACTTCAAAACGTGAGATTAAATGGAAATATTTATTTAAAGCTTGACAACGCCACCTAGTTACTAATTAATGTAACAAATTATGCTACGAGATATTTGATAATATTCTTTCTTCTAAGACCGTAAGTATACCAGCATAGCGTAAGCGATAGCATGTAAAAATAGAGAAAAGATATTAAAGAATAAATCAAAAATAGACCAAAAGAATACACCGGAAAACAAGTTAACAGACAAATCAACAGCGTTGAACTATAAAACATTCTAAATGCGTTTTATGATTCCCGGTAGCCCTAACCTATCCCAAGTCGTAAAACGCCACCAACGCGCGACGTGGCGGTAGATAATGTTTTTTTCCCCCCATGTTTATTTTGACGTGATAACGAGTTCAGGCCTAATCTTTGGGGTTAACGTAACTTTATCGGCGTCATGGTGTACGCACTTTTTAACATATTCTTGGCAGACTAATGCGGCGCTTGTATTGTCATGAATATGGCAATACACTTCATTTAGACATAATTATATTAATGTATAGTCCCGGTTCTGGGCTCCATTTATACGGCAATGTTTTTATTCTTTCAACGGAGTTTCATTCCAAACATTTTAAATACCTAATTAATTATCTTATAATTTACCCCATCTATTGGTGAAAACCGTAATTAAATCGATACAATATTGTTTGTAGTCATCGCGTGATAGAAACACGAGGCGGACGAGGAGTTTGGTTTTTGTGTAATGTCACCGACAGATTGTGAACTTCAGGTTATAATTGTCAATTCTTTATAGTTTGTAAAGCGTTGAAGACAAATTGTGAACTGATATTTTAATTGCGTTATTGCGTTAATCTTTAAGTTGGGAATGTAACGTAGTTACTTTGAGCAATATTATTGTATATAAAAATAATATCTTAAAAAGATATTTATTGTTGCGTTTGACATGATACTATAAATTGTGAAAGGTTCCATTCACGATTCGCTGGCATTTTATAAACTGACGAAGTACAAAATAGATTGTGCGCTCACCGGTACCAACTTTTATTTTTAATTTGCTATTTATAGCTTGGTATGTTTATTTTTTTTGCATTATGAATCTGTAATTGATTTGACATGACTGTTAACTTGACAGGAGTGTTAGTTGAATACAATTACAAAACCTTTCAGAAACCATGTACACACCCGCCACTTCGATAATCTTCGATCTTTTTGTGTGGCTTCTGTTAAAGTCCAAGGTTCGCTTCATTTTGATAAAAACGTCTATTCTATTAACAAAATAATTGGGACTGATACTAGGGGATAACAGATATAAATTAAAATCTTATCTCTGCATACTACTGTGTACAACAGACGAGATTGTTTTTTTCAGATAGAAATTCGTACATTTTCCAAAGACAAGATAGATCGAACTCTCGAAATGGATATAGTTTATACAGGTATAAATGATTCAAATATGCAACGCGTGCACTTACGTCAGATGACCTCAAAAGAAAGTGTTGAAGGTCATTTCGACCAACATTACGATGACAAAAAAAGGTTACTTGTCCATGGCCTTGGACGGAGTCAACGATCGGGAACCCTCGAATACGATCGTTGTTCCCATCTCTTTCCCGTGCGAGGGACAGGTCAGCTGTACCGCTCTCACAGGCACTCGGCTCGGCCAATGGGGGCCGGTGCAGCGGTGCGGAGCGGGGCGTTTGCTCAAACGTATCCAGGGATGACATGGTCGGCCTTTTTACCAAAGCTTTCACGTGTGGTTTTGTCTTTTTTGTCCTCTCCCCTATCGGATTGTTTAATTAAGTGTCGGCGCATAGCCGTATTAACGCAGTCATGTTAACATTTAAACTTAATTAACAATTTTATTTTAAGTCTAGTACACCTAATAGCTTATGCAGATTTTCATCCTGTTTTAAGTCAAGAAACTAGAAGTATGAATAAAATAGAATCATGTCAAATTTGTATAGATAACTTTAGTGGATTGATACTTAAGTGAAACAGCGTACCTTATATAATTTCCAGTTTAAATATTATTAATAAAATGTCTGATACAATATATCTGATTCTTCCATCACGCATTCTATTTCAAAGTAAAATAATTCCAATTATTTCATTAAAGCAGTAAAATTACTGGATAGATTTGAATGTGAAACACTATTTTAATATAAAATTGTTATGAAACTTTACAATAATCAATTAATTTTTATAATGACAGAGCCCGCAACGCGTACGTTTTCGACCGTTCAATCAGATCATTAGACAACGCGGTTGTGAGCGGCTAAAAATTCTGCGTTGCGTCTGAAGAGTGAGGTGCCGGGGTGGAAGCCTACTTCTCGTCTTCCTCTTCCCATCCTATTCCAAACAAATTTTCATCTCCTATGTATTGAAACAGAAGTCTGCAAAATTTCAAGTATCCATGCCCAGCAGTTTGGGGTGTGTTTTCTTGTTTAATGTTTACAGATTGTATATTAAAATATTCCAACCGCCAGAATGACTTAATACTATATTATATGTAATGTTAGACACGCAACAATGTATTAGTGGCAGACCTAGTACATCCCTGGATACTACGGACCCATTATCGGCTGGCGTCGTGTGGCGAATACGTAACGATTTGGTCTGAGCGCTCCGCACTCGAGGCCATCTCATTTCCATTCCTCTCTCGCATCGGCTCCTTTGTTTTCTACATTTCTGTATTATTTTCTTTTCCTTTCCGAACTCTTTTGTTTACTATTTGCTTTTTGACAAGTGCATCGGGTCTCGGAGCAAACATGGCCGGTACGGCGTCCAGTTTTTTGTTCCGCTAAGAGCTTCGTTTGGCATCGTCGCTTTAGGAATTCGGTTGGGCTACCTGTTTTAGTTGCGCTATATTCGGTCTGGTTGTTTAGGGATCAAGAAATTTTCAGATTTAGAGACGCGATGGTTTGTCGGGATTGAACAAAACTTTACATTACGTTACTTTCATTGTTGGAAACTTGTTTAAACCATAGATGTACATAGAACAGTGGTAGAGCCCGCAACAACATCTGTTGCACGAATTGGCCGGCTCGACCGGTGAAATACCACGACCTCACAGAGAACAGGCGTGAAGTAGAAATACTCTGCGTTTCAGCCTAATTTCAGTTCTCTTCCCCTTCCCATCCTTTCCTTACAGGGATATATAGGGAATAGGAAGAGGATTGGTCGGGGAGGGGGTTAACGGGGAAAAGGAAATGTCCTTTTTCCTGTCTATGCACTCCTCTGTCCATTAAAGGTTGGCAACGCATCTGCAACACATTTGCTCGTTGCGGATGTCTATGGGTAGCGCTCACTTTAAGTCAGGTGATGCGCTTGCTCGTTTGCCACTTTTTCACATAAAAAAAGATAATTAATTAAATCAAAACTCTTTTGTTTATATCATTTAATGCTAGTGGTCATTGATTTAAAAGTTATTTAGTATCTTACTCGAAAACAACAATGGTTATTCCTCATTAACTACCCCGTTTATGCCATAAACCCCTTCAGCAGTAATAAATACAGTCTAGTAATTTGTCCGGCTTTATTACGACTGTGATCAGATTTGGTTTTTGATTCACCACCGGGTCAATGGAAAAATTATCATCCCTTGATTTTGATCCAACATCGCTCAAAATGTTGTTACAAGCTATATATAGCAGAGGTAGTAGGTCGCGGATTCAAACCCAGGCAGGTGCTTTACTTTGTGTAACTTATTTCATCACCACTGCTCCAGAAACGGTGAAGAAAAACATCGTGAGGAAACCGGCATGTCTTAGAACCATCAAATTCGAAGACATGTGATATCCAACCCGCTTTGGGCCAGCGTGGTGGATTATGGCTCATTCCCTCTCTCGAAGAGGAGGCGTGTCCCTGCAGTGGGAACATTCTAAAAAGGCTGATTATTTTATATAAGCATATTAATTAACCCGAAAATAGCCGGGAACCAACAGACGGTTATTTTAATTTACACGCGAGCATTTACGTTAGGCGTAATGAGAAGATAAGATTCTCTATAAGGCTTCAAGCTAAAATTAATGTTACTACACACGATATATTGTTGATAATTGTGTGTATTATACCATATAGCAAACGGTAGCACCAACGTATTATTTTAATGGCACTAGATTAGCATAGTGCACTCTCTCACGATTGTCTCGAGTTCCCAGCGATGGCGGCGGCGGGCGAAGCGGAAGGGACTTGGTTTGCAGAATTTGATACGTTACCTGTACTATATCTGCTCAACAATTCTTAGGAAGCGCAATGTTTTTCTGTTGGGTCAGCGCGCTAATTTACATGTTACGCTTCGTCATGTTTGTTCATTGTAAGTTTATATTGCTTTATAGTATGTAAGTATATTAGTCGCCCGCCCGTTACGAGATCGAATTACTATACCATTTTAGATAGTTAGATGTAATTTTTGAATAAAGGGTTTTACGTTAAAATTCGTAAATACCAAAATGTTTTCGGAAAACAATTTTTTCTCAAATATACTTATAACATTAGCTATCTATATTACACAATTTCATTTCACTTTATCTTACGATTTTCCGATGAAAGTACAAAACGTGTAATGGCCGCCGTATGGTAAATAATGTTTATTTACAATAATTATATCTTGCAATGAAACAAACCATAGATTTACATACATTACACTTAAAATATTATTTTTCCTTTGATTTTATTAAACTTGTAACCTTAATAATTGTTTAATTTGTACTTTTATATTAATTTAAATATAATATCTTTGTTTTGTTCATGTACAGTGTAAAAGCTATTTATTGAAAGGTAATTTTTTTCTTTTACGTATTTCTCAATTCAAAATAGTTTTTATATATTACAACACTGTTTTATATCGTACTAGGTCTTTAGGTTATTTTAGTCTTCGTAAAGGCCTCTACACACCAAACCCGCCGTTTGCGTTTATGTGTTCCGACTAACATTTTTTTACAGGAAAGACACGTATATGGATAAATTAAATAATAAAAAAAATAGCTTAACATGAATAAAAACCCTTAAATATTGTTCCACTAATTAATGCGTGAAGTGGGTGCGCGGTGCACACTGAACTTGGTTGTTCAAACCACCTGCCGTCATCACTTGACGTGGCCGTGGTAAGTGAGGCGTGAGTGCGAACGGCGCGGGATACCCTTCGTATGCACACAGGAACCAATCCTGAGCTGCCGTTGACTTTAATTAAAAAAAATTTGGGGTGGATTTAGGAATTAATGATGTCAAAAAGCCATATTGTTTAGTTTAGTGTACATGTAAGTCGTAATTTAGAGAAAATCGGTACGCGCAATGTTCTTAAAAATGTGCCCAAAGTTTCTAGCTTTTATTAAGCGCTTATTGGTGGTCGTTTAAAAAAGTCAACTAGTAAGTGTTGCACGTCACAAAATTATTACATGTAATCCTAAAGAAATAGAAATGCAATACAAAACGTCAAGCAAAGTTTAACGCGCTGTAATCTAGCTTTGCAAGGAAATTATTTTTTTATTAAAAGAAAAATTAAAAAAAATGTACATACAAATTTGCATTTGTTTGTTTTACACTTTATAACGCAATTAATATGAATTTGGTGACATAGGACTTTTATAGTGCAGATAATATCACCCCGGGTTGGTGTTTGCTTATAATTTACAGTTAAGTAAACTGCATACCAAGGTACGTCACTTGTTACCGGCTTGATCTAAGTTTGTGTCGTCCATGTGGCGACTCGCGTTCGCTCGCATGGGAACGGGGTACAAAAACCAACCGACCCCGCCTCGCTCCCTGATATCAGACCTGGTGCTCCGAGCGCTTCTATTTTTAGTGAATACTCGACTACATCGTGGCATTTATAAACTGTATCTAGTTAATGTACCGGATTATCGAATCTGGTTGATTTAATCTCGATTATGGTATTTAGTTGTTGGTGTCAAAATGGTGCATCATCAACAGTTCATTATAATTAATATAGACGGTTTGTATGCCAAATGAACGAATATAAAACCATTAAATGGAACTGGGAATTGATTCTTCTTTATCCCCCAGTCCTCTTCCCACTTTTTTATGTGGGGTCGGCACAGTACGACTGTAGTCAATAATGCAATAGGTTTTAGCTGTAGTTTTTTAGTCAATCCTTCTCGGGCATGTAAATGATAAATTAGTAGATTGTAGAAATAAGTATACTTATATTTCTTTTAACCATTCTCAACCAAACTGAAGTTTAGTTGGAAATGGTTCACCGTAGTAGACACGACGGATTCGAACCCACTAGCATGTTATGCATGTTTCCCAGTCAAATTTACACAGGGAAAATGAAATAGTAATTTTAAAACATACCATACATATTTTGTATGACTTGGATTTAGAATCGAGAATACTTGACAATTTAATACTTCAACCGAGAAGCAACGAGGTTACTTAATTTAAAAAGTATTGTAAAAAGCCTTCCCAAGAAAAACAGGCTGGATCTAAACCTAAAATGTATGCTAAGCAAATCTATATTCTAATTTAATTGCAACGTTGACTGAATGGTTCGGTGGCCTGAATCCACCACATCATCTAGGTACTCATGTTCAATCAGATAGGGTACAGGAAATTTATAAAAGTAGCTTTTCTATTAGTAATGACAGATACCCTGTAGAAAGCAATGGGTGCTCCCACTGTTACGTATATTAGTGGCTTACTAAAAAAGGGGCACCCATAACCGACGAGCATGTATGCGTAAATGTATTAATGTAGAAGAAGAGAGGTGTGCCAAGATCGCGCCAAATGGAAATCCATGATCTCTCCCTGCCCATCTGGGTTACGGACGTGAGTGCATATTTATTTATTTTATTTATTTCAAGTAAAGTTAAATGGAAATACTATTTAATACTTTTATGTGTGTTAATATCTAGGTCGATGTAGCCACGTCCCCTCCCTAGCCGCACCATTCTGAATTCCATTCAAGTGACCGGTTTACACAAAGGGCACATCCCTATTCATGTGCCGAGGCGACGTCTTTTAATGGCCTTATCTTTTTAAAACTATGAATTGTTACTTTTTACTTAGACAGGCGTATCTTGAAAGGGGTTATAGCTTTGTGGATAAAAGAGGTTGAGATATTATAGGCCCGACCTCGACTGACCGGGGCGAGGTTGTATGGACGTTGACGTATGTAGGTACAATTTATTATACAAACCTCAACTATAAATTAATATATTCTTTTGTAAATGAAGACCTAGAATCTGCCAACTAAACAATTTACCGTTTCACTTTGAAATTGACGGTAAATTCATAAAGTAACAACGCACAGTCCCAACTACTCGGCTTAGAGTCTTGAAATTCTTCACAGAGATTTTTGTTATTACATAGGCGGGCAAAGATTATTTTTCTAGGAGATGACTGTCTGTATGTCCCTAGTTATTATGTATGTATACTAGTGACCCGCCCCGGTTTCGCCCGGGTACCACTACTTATGTTAATCCGATCGCTACCAAACACAGGAATGTGCCAATCAGGACAATCCCTGTAAATTTCATCGAAATCGGTCCAACCGTTTCAGAGTCTGTAGGGAACATACATACTTCGCTTTTTATATACTATTTTTTCATAAAAAGTATGCTATGTTACTTCTAATACCTCCAAGAATATGTGTTCAAAGTTTCATGATGATCGGTTGAGCAGTTTTCGCGTGAAAGCGCAACAAACAAATTTACATTCACATTTATGATATTGATATAGATATTATTTGAATTAAAACACTATATTTTCAATGAGGCAGTTCTCGACTTACCTACTGTAGGTCACGGGTTCGAACCCAGGCAGGCGCTTTACTTTGTGTAATTTATTTCATCACCACTGCTCCAGAAACAGTGAAGGGAAACATCGTGAGGAAACCGGGATGTTCTTAGAACCATTAAATTCGAAGATATGTGACATCCACCAACCCGCACTGGGCCAGCGTGGTGGATTACGGCTCATTCTCTCTCTCAGAGGAGACCTGTGTCCCTGCAGTGGGGAATATTTTAAAAAATGGCTGATTCATTATTATTATTATTATTTTACATGTACATATATCAATTCCTTTTGTATATGTATGTAATTTTAAAGTATATTATCTTTGTGGGTGTTCTAGAGAGTACCAGGGATACATAAAGGATAAAAAAAGGGATAGAACATTGTAGTTGTGTTCTGTATCGGATGTGGTTTATTAATGAGCTTGCGATAAACAGGTCCTAACCTAAAATATATCCTGACATGTTAAAAAATTCGAAACGATAACACAGACGCGCAAGCCGTCGATACATCATGGCGCACACGAATCAAGTTCCCAAGATAACGAATAACTTTATAAAATTTAAGGTTAAATTATCCAATTATTATCTTTCTAATATTAATTATGCGTTAATATATAATTCTTTTTTATGTATACAAATGTACTGTTGACATTATAGCTAATAAAAAAATAATTTAAAATCAATTTTAAACACATTTTATTTTAATCTGTAGTCCTTTTGATATTATGTTTTCTTTATTTAAAACTTTAGAAATAACTAATTTGAATATGCATTTTATTACAATTGAATCGTATCTTTTAATCTGAAATAAATTATTTATTATTCAGTTAATTTGGCCTTTGATGAGGTTATGTCAAACTTTATGAACTTAAACTAAAATAAATCTATCATATCTGTGTAATAGTGTTGAAGGTAATAAGAATAATTAAACTACATAATTATAGGTTATTTTTAAATAGTTGTGGAGGCCGACGACGTACGTTGCACTGCAGGGCCGGATCGGCCGGCGAATTACCATGACCTCACAGACAGGCGTGAAGTAGTATGCTTCTTTCTCTCCCCCTTTCAATCCTTACATTTTTTTATTGTACACGGTGGTAAACTAGCAAGTGGTTCAATCGAAGTCAAGTGATCGCTACCCGTAGACATCTGCAACTAACTAATGAGTTGCGGATGCGTTGCCTACCTTTAATGGACATAGGAAGGGACAAACAGAAAATGGTTATTGCCAATTCCTATACATTTCCTCCCACTGTCAAGTTATCTTCCCCTTCCCATCCTTTCCTTATAAGAAAAGGGTGGGAAGGGGGCGTGAATCAGAATTGGGTCTTCGGACATTATAAGGGTAGGATGGTGAAGGAAAAGAGGATTGGACAGGGATCCTTTTTTCCAGTTTTCCTTTGTTTAATGGTAACCAACGCATCTTCAACACATTCGTGTGTGGTAGATATCAATAGATAGCAATCGCTTAAGTAATAAAACACAGTACAACAGCTGCAGACTATATTTTTGGTAAAGCCAAATTGAATAATGCACAGATTATAATGATTGAATAGTACACGTTGTGATTACTAGATGGCGCGAGTAGTATTTAATATGCTTTATTGTAATTATTTTGTTGTACCTATTTTTAACATTAACATCAGGTGAACCGCTTGTTCGTTTGCCACACAAAATGCCGAAATAAATGCGATTTTATTGTTAAAAACAGATCAGCTTTCTTTAGCGATTTGTAAATTAAATTCGTTTTTTGTCTTAAAACAGAGAACGGCCCAAGACAAAATAGTACATTTTAAATGTGAAAATATATTTGCCAAGGTTTTAAATTTTAATAATCATTTTATTGGAATATTAAAGAATTGATATAGTAACACAGCCATATTCAAGGTTATTACAATATTTTTATATTGTTTCCATTGAAGTATAGGGTTAAATAATAGAACGGGTTCGAGTTGTTGGTACAGTCGCGTGGAGCGGTCGGGGTGGCTTGTAGGCCTTGGCCGTGGAAAGTCAAGTTGGCCGCAACCCGCCGCGAGGGGGATAGGGCTGTCAGTATAAGATTCGATATTTATTTAATTTATGAATATTTTACATTCAACTAACACGTATTAGAAAATTAATTATATATTTAAATAAATTTGCTCCGTTGATTTGAATCTACTATGTTTTATCAAGAACTTTCATGCTTTTAGTATTATTTTTTATTATTACCTTTAAAATTATTCGGGTCTGTGTTCAATAATAAATTATTTCTACGATTAATTAATATCATAATTATTTTTGGATGAAATTTAAATAAAATAATTTATTCTCAAACGTTTCACTTTTACGCGGGAAATAGATATGGGTTATGTATTTTGATCGGTTTTGCTTGTTTGGTAATAGACTTAAAATGAAAAAAAACATTACCCAGGATCGTATAAAATGGAACACACATACAATTCAATTTTATGGGTATATCGAATTAAAGTGGAAATAATTTATTTCTTATGTAAAAAAACACTATGTCGATAACTGACAAATGTCGCAAGTCACGTCGCGTCACTAAGAAGTGAGAAAGAAAAAAAACCTGTCTGCGGGTCATCGATGACCTCTCCCAGGTAGGGTCCAACAGCCGCGTCCCGCTTGGGACAAATTGTTTTAACGGCCCCGTGCCCTGTAACCCGCATGCTCCGCTGCCCTTTAGGGATCAAGGGGGATTTTTATTGGTCTGTCCGTCGGTTACAGCTGTGTACCGGAATAGTTTACGCTATATAATGTTATGAGTTTTATTTTATGGTATGGACAAAGGAAGCGTGGTTGCCGGGACAACACACATTTTAATGTTTTCCGTTAAAACATTGTCAAGATAATGGACAAAGTTGGAACCTATCGATAATCGATACTACACTGCCTAGACCGTTAGGAAGATCTGAATTCTATTCATATTCGAGCTTATTCTATTGATTTTATCGAGCTGGGGTAGTCAGAATAGTCGGAAAACAACCTAAGAAATATGCTTCTTCAGAAACAAATCGCGCGATCCTGCCATACCTACTATTACTACCTGTTACTAATCTGATCGATACATGTTCCCCTTGGACGTCCCCTGCCAACGCTGCCACTCACTTTTACAACATAAATTTGTCTCGTTACTCCCCCTTCATTCATCCTTTCAACATGCCCGAACCACCGAAGCATACCTTTCTCAATTCTAGTCACAACATCCACTTTTAATCCACTCTTTTCCCTTATAGCGCTATTTTTAATTCTATTATGCAACGTAACAACTAACATAAAAAAGGTGAAATTAAAATATAATTCGCAGCCTTAGCCTAAACTGTAAGGCTTTTTGCGTTTTTTTTAATTAAGGCTTCTACCTAATTCAGTGACGAAACTGACTTTATAAAGTCATTCACTCAGATTCCTGCGGTGTCAACGGAGTCCTTATTAGTTCTTCAGTATAAACGCCGACCGTCCGTACGTTAAACCTTGTCTCTTTGAAAGTTTTTTTTTAAATAAGCGGATATTACAAAAAGGATATAGTGAGATAATGCGGCTTAAATTAATAAGAATTCATTATCAGATTAAGCGAAGAAAGGGACGGAATGAGGATAGAACGAGACGACTGAAGCCAACGAGGGCAGGGACCCCATACTCGTAAATTACTGTATACTGTCAGAAGGTACCTTATGATTAGCTCAGCAGGGCAAGCCGAGGTCCCTTCTCGGGGCCTTTGAGCCGAGTCACTCCATGGAGCGTCCGCCGAAGCGTCCTAAGAGCTCGGCGGCTTCCCAATCCGGCAATACTAATAGAGTAACAGCCCGAGCCGAGGCTCCCTCTACGGAGGGAGCCCCCGAGCTTAGTTACTCTTAAAGAGGCCCTCTGCGCTCTGCCGCCTCAAGCCCGGTGAATCTGTAAAAGCTTTCTCCAGGCTAACAGTGACAAGTCAGTCACAAAAAAAACTCAGCAGGGTAACAGCCTATTCACTCTTTTCTTGAAACTTGAAGATACCAACGTCACAATTGGACGAAAACACACAACTTTTTCTCGATAGTTCAGTTAGAAATATTTGTTTTTATACAATAAGGGGGCAAATGAGCAGCGTGTCATCATCATAAATGATCTGACGCCCACGAACATTGCAACACCAGCTTATATTGTTGTCGAACCTATGTAACTAGCCCGTCTTAAATGTTATATATGTGGATGTAAGTTTGTTTGTTACGCTTTCACGCGAAAACTACTCAACCGATCATCACGAAACTTTGTACACATATTCTTGGAGGTATTAGAAGTAACATAGGATACATTTAATGAAAAAAAAATAGTATATAAAAAGCGAAGTATGTATGTTCCCTGTAGACCTATAGACTCCAAAACGACTGGACCGATTTCTATGAAATTTACCGGGATTGTCCATAATTTGTGGTACCAGGGCGACGCCGGGGCGGGGCACTAGTAATTTATAATTTAAACGAGAAATGATCCATTTATCTGTCAATCACATAATTAAATGTATTGATTTATATTTTTTAAGCTATCATCTTAGTTGTGTTATGAAACTGGGTAACCGTTGGTTTGCGAAATGCAATCGAACCGTTATGCAGAACGCATTCCTCGGCACAGTCGCGCATTAGCTGTACTATTGTGTGTCAGCCATTTACATGCTCGACCCGGAAACCGAATATATCTTGAGACAAACTCATCACTTTACCTCGCCTACCTATAAGGTTAACTCTCGTGGGGAAAATGCCTTCGCATATTCGGCTCTGTAAGAACCGCTGGTCGCCAGCAACTTTAAGAAGGGTTCACGGAACTCTAAAATTTACCCTACATGGGGTATATTATATACAATAAAGCTGTAAAGCAGTAATTTTTAAATGAAATTAGATGACAAGATAGTAGACAAAATACACTGCTTTTTGAAAAAAAATTAAAAATGCTAAACATCTTACGTGGTCGTAATAATGACTTTCGTAAAGATCTTTCATGGTAACCTATTTCTATCCAAAATTCGCTAACAAACTTCTTGAAATCTCTACCAACTTAGGGATCACATAAAGAGAAAAAATTTGATTGTTTGATTGTTTCGAATAAACTCAAAAACTACTGAGCCTTAACTTAACTGCGAGTAACAGACATATTTCTTTAAATGTATAAGCGAGAGAAGCTGGGCGTAGTTTCTAGTTATACGTAGTTATCACCGCGGTATCACCCGCCGTGCTATAATTTAACCGACATTGTCCTGAACGAATTTAGTACGATTGGTCAAATAGAATCTGAGGTCAACTTACATTCGATTAAAATACTATGATCCCATATTCAGACCTTAAGGGGATGAATTTAGAAAAATCCTTACTTAGTCGACTACGGACTCTAGCTCCGGTAGTTTGAACCGTGACTTGATATAACAGTCAGACAGTTTATTTATATATATATATATATACAATCGGTCCGTTCCGCTAAAATAATTTCTGCAGCCAAGCAATAATGAATGAATAGCTGGTGTTAAAATGAAAGTTCATTAGGGCTTATGACAGGGATAAACCTACCAACATGTATAAGGCCAACGTACTATCCCATGAGACAATATTCGACTATGAATGACCTACGTAGCGTCTATCCCGATTACCCACTTGTACGAATGGGCCGCCTCCTGAGATCCATTTCAAAGTAATTCAGCATGAAGTAGAAGTTAAAATCTGTGCTTCGCTTTGTAAATGATGACTAGAGTCCATTCCTTCATTTGCTTCTTTAATTAACTTTATCTACCACCCTCTGTTTCCTTTATAATGCCTGACAAAGTGGGAAATTTGAGAAAAAATCTTATGGGAGTTCTAGACAACACGGCAACAAGTTGCTACATAGTGGAAGAAAAAGTCACCGCCTAATATCGCCGTTGATATCGTCATTTATGGAAATGATATTGGTTTTTGGTATCTCTTCTAGTCGTTATGGATAGCTATGGGTAGCAATCTTAGCATCCGGTCAAACGCTAGTTGGTGCATCTTCAAACCTCTTTAGAAATTATTTTTATTAAATTTAAGGTGTTCAATACATTTTACTTATTTTATACAAGCTTTCTTTTTTTCCTCGCCGAAAGTTCGCTCTAATTCAATTCCGCGTGTAATAATTTCGAATTATAAATAACATGGTTACCATGGCAACCGATATTGTAAATGAATGTTTTACGATTTCATGTACTTTTCTTTCCCTCGGAAACAGTTTATTTATGGGATAAAAGGGACACTGTTATATTCTGTACACTTGACAATGCGTATACAAATCATGGCGACCGGTTCAGTAGTTAGAGTCGAGGAGTTCAAGCGTAGCAAGCAAGCAAGCAAGCAAACAAACAAACTCACATTCGCATTTATACTAGTTAGGATTAAGATAAATGTATACATACGTATATTTTCTATTTAAAGTTTCCCCGTTCCTACACATATTTCGGGGTCAACAACCTGTCAAGTTCGTCAGCAACTCGCGATAGGCATTACAAAACGGACGGGCCGGTTGGCGTGGTTCGTAAGATACTTGCTTTTGACGCCCCAGGTCGTGGGTTCGATTCTCACCCAGGACAGATATTTGTGTGCGTGAACATGTCTGTTTGTCCTGAGTCTGAGTGTAATTATATATTTAAGTATGTATTTACAAAAGAAAAGTAGCATATGTAGTATGTCAGTTATCTGGTTGCCATAGCACAAGCTCTGCTTAGTTTGGGAACCGATGGCCGTGTGTGAATATAAAAAAAACGTTATTTTTACTAGCGGTCGAGGTAAACACATAAGTTTCACAACTAAAAATGTAAAACTAGCCCTAAATTTTTAGCTGCTGGGCTATATTTCTTGATTACATTATTTGAAAAGTGTATAGCCTAACTTTTATATAGATTTATGGATGTTTCAATAAAGCGCAGGGGTCGACAACAGGCGGGCCGCGGAAGTTCGATATTTCAACGAAAATATTGTTAAAAATTCACATTGCTACATAATTATTTAAATAATATTTTTATATAACTATTTTCATACTTTTGCAAGCCCTTAAGTTTTTTATGGACCTTGGTAAAGTTGCTAACACATAAAAAAATTAGTTTATACACTTCTAAATGTGTTAGCGGACAGCAGATGTCTTACCGCGGGTTTCCACTGGCGTTAACTCCTGTCGCGATACAAGCTTTCTCTCTGAAAAAACTGGGATCACAATATGTTTATGCCAATGTTTTCGGCAGTGGAAACCCAACGTTACAATGAACGTTGGTTTGTCTGCTATTAGCGGGTTCGGTTAACGTTTTTTTGTTATTCGTTAAACATGCTTTTGGACCGTGTTAACATCGCAGAAGTTATGAATGGTCTGTTTAATGAGCGCGAACGTACCCACAGCCCACAGGGGTGGGTGCAGTGCACTAGCCGCGCCACGCCGGCGCGCTCGGCCGCGCTCGGGTCGCCTCGGAAACGATCGGAAGCGGTCGGAAGCCCGAGCAGTGACCTAGGGTAACACTACCGCCGGGGAATCGTAACATGCTCTCGAATTAGACCAAACGTGCACACCATAGTGACGAGCATTTAGAAAAGCGAATATATATATGGTGAATATTGCATAAATTATCCAATTTGAATAAATAAATACACGCTCACGCCTATGATCCAGAGGGGTACGCAGAAAATATAGATTTTCTTTTGGCGCGATCCTGTCACACCTCTCTCGCTTCTTTTACATCCATACATTTACGCATACAAGCTCGTCGGTTACGTGTACTCCTTATTTCGGCCTTTAGTATGTCACTAATCTGATCGATATAAGTTCTCCTTGGGCGTTCCCTGCCAATGCTGCCATTCGCTTTTGCAAAATAAATATGTTACTCCCCCTTCATTCATCCTTTCAACAGTATTCGAACTACCGAAGTATACCTTTTGCAATTCTAGTCACAACATCCACTTTTAAGCCACACTTTTCTCTTATTACGCTATTTTTAATCCTATCATTCAAAGTCACGCCTAACATACTTCTTAAGGATCGCATCTCAACGGCATTAACTCTACTAACATGCTTTTCCTTCCAAACCCAGCTCTCACTTCCATACATCAAAGTATGAAACACAAATAGTTATATAAACAAAAAATAGCAATAATAGGGGTAGTTGTTAATATTAAACAGATATACACAGTAAACCTTCCCAATTATCAGTTTATATATTCTGTGTTTCATGCAAAATTGTTAGTACTTCACAATTTGTGATCGTACCAGTTGTAGTATTTAGTCATAATAACTGTAGTGCATAGTAAAGTTAATTTACATAATATTACTGTGTAGAATAAGCCTTATTTAACATTCCGGCTTGGCGTTAGTTAGAATTCCTCGTCGCAGTCTAAACATGAACGATCGGAGCCCGTGAAAGTGCGCGGCCGTGACCGAGTGTATTGACCTTAGCTTCCGATACGTCTATGTTGGCCTAGGTTAGTCCCGCGCGTCGCCCGCGTCCCCCCGCGCGGTGCTTGTCTATGGCTGTACAGACGATAAATACCCACTAGGAAAGCCATAACTTAATATCTAGGAAACTAAATTAAATTAAATCAAATAATGTTGATTTCTTAATTATCCCGATGATAAAGGAAGAAGCACATTGATAATAACTTACAAATAATGTACATTTAAAATACACGTAATATTTAATTTATTTTCTAATTTTAATATAGTTTATTTATTTTTTAAGAGCTAATTTTTTTTTAAATTTATTTTTTAAACTGTAACTAACAATTGAACACAAGGCCTTATATACAGAATAAAGAAATAGAATGATAAAAATTGCATAGATTAAATAAATTCCAACAAGAATCCAATTCACGCGGGAAAAAGCATAGGCGTCAAAGAATAAAAAAGTTATTTGATTGTCATTGTCACGCAGATAACATAACCTTTTCTTCTCTTTGAAATATTAACAATTATATTATTAAAAAAATAATTAGAAGAAAAAATAATGAAATAAGACTCACAAATATCAGGATCGTGCGATGCGCCGACCGCATGCCATGTGCACCGGCGTCAATTTGGACGAATGTATGCAACACCGTGTCGTGTCTTACATGTGTTTTAAAATTATATTAAGAATAAAATCTAACTGACAAATTGCAGATATTTTATGAATGGCAACAAATTTTTTGTTTGGGGAATGTCGCGAAAAAGGCGGTATTTTCAGATCTTTTCACTGTCATATTGAGTTTATGAGAGGAAATGTGGTGTGTTGTGTGGGTGTGAGTGGGTCTCGCGACGTGCGGGGCGCGCGAGGTCTGAAGCCGCACTGCGCCGGCGCGCTCGTCGCCAGAGAAATTACGTCAGTGAGTGCAGCGCCGCGCGCGCACCCCTTTCTTTTTTTCCCGCCGTAATTAATTTCTTGCGAGATTTCGGCGAAGTTTTTTTGTCTTTTATTAAAAACAGCAATAACTTGTGATGTATGTTCGGATAACACGTTTATTATAACTCTTATAAACTGATACAAAAATAAAATGTTGTTGCAACATTAGATGTATTCCCTCCAAAGATATCTATGGTCAATAACATGATTTGAAATATAATTTCCATTATTAATTTAACAAAACTACACAACTGAGAATGAGTCGAACATTGTAATAGCCTGGCATGATAACTAAACAAGATTCGAATGAGAACTTTCACCGGTAAGATTCCTCTAAGAGCAAATTCTAATACATTCACGCTTCAATATGGCCGCTGTTTCCCGCCTTGCAGACGGTCCCGGTTACCTGCGCCGCGCACACAACACTCATGCACACACGCGCAACAGTCCGGAGACGCGACACAGACGCGCGCCTAATGCCGCTGTGAATTTGAAAGGAGAAAGCAACGAATGGTGTATTTCATTTAAATATTATTTTCATTTGTCATCAAGTAATATACATTTTCCAATAAGAATTTTATTGAATAGAAAAATCAAGAGCCTTATGTATGTGTTTTATTCCGTGTGTCAGTACTGCTTGTGAAAAAAGTAATTGAATGCAATTGATAACGGCTTAATGAAATAATTTGGAGTAATAGGTAAATATATAAAGAGCTGTGGTGGCCCAGTAGTAGGCTCCAACTACTGTGGTTCGCGGGTACGAACCCAGGCAGGCGATTTACTTTGTGTAATTCATTTCATCACCACTCCTCCAAAACGGCGAAGAAAAACATCGTGAGGAAACCGACATGTCTTAGAACCACCAAATTCGAAGGCACATCCACCAACCCGCACTGGGCCAGCGTGGGGGATTACGGCCCCAACCCTTTCCAGGAGTGTAGGCCTATGTCCCTGCAGTGGGGAAACATACTAAAAAAATGCTGATTTATATATTTATATGATATTTCGTAAGCTCGTAGCTAAATCTCCTCCTTCATATTTAATCTACCAGCATAAAATGGATACATCAAAGCACGAATTCTCACATACGTCCATTTGACCGCATCCCGAGAAGTAAGAAAGTATAAATAAAACATAACTATCGCTGGATGGGCACAGGCGCAGGGACGTTGGCCGCAGCCGCTGGTGTGCGTGGCGGCGTTATGTGCGCTCACGTTCAGCGCCAGTGTGCGTCAGGCCTAAGTACACTGCACACAGCGGTGCCGGCAACGTGTTGCACAGACGCGTGTTGTTCCTAATATTTGTTAAGTTTGCTTGGAACTTCTATTCTTACGGTATGAGATGAAATGAAAATGACTGGAGGTGTTTGTAATGCACGAACTATGTATATTAACACATTAAATATGTATACATATGTACATATACATACATACATATATAATAAAGCACTTTTGACATTATATAGGTTTATTTTTGATGCTTTACATGCACATGAGTTAGAAGGCTCGTGTATTCAATAATTTAAACAAGAGTTATTACACAATTGAAAAAAATTGTGCTTGATACACCAGTAAGTACTCCAGTAAAATATCGCCGCTAGGTGGCAGGTGAAAATATAACATATGGCCTGCGGTAGTGCAGTAGACAAAAAACCTATTGTATAAAATTCTTATTGGAAAATTTTGAACTGTGGTGGCTCAGCGGTTTAGGCCCCAAATTACGCTTGATTGTTTGTTTGTTCTAGATCAAAAACTACAGAAACTCCTTAAAATTTCTTTGACCAATTGAAAACTCTATTATTATATATTTTAGAGTTTGCTATAGTTTATGTGGTGGCCATTAATTTGTTACTTATTTATTCATTAACAAAATACACAGTATTTGAATTTCAAAATGACAGCTCATGAAATGATCATGTCACACAACTTCCTTAGAATGAGGGCAGGCTTTTAAATCATTTTACCTTTTTTGTTAATACACGTACTGCGTTACGCTACTGTGTGACAGGCGGCCATCTAAACCACGCTGCGTTTGAGTTAGTTGCATGGCGGCGAGTTCAGCGGCGTCTAGGCCGCGCCGCCGCGCAGTTCCTATGTAAATATCGTACGTCAACGGACCGGTCCAGGGCTCGGGCCAGATCGACTTTCATAATTATTACAAAACAATTCTTCGACGTCAACTTTTGCTTGCCAACGCAGAGATGTTATGAGTGTGGTCTTTAGTTAGGTTACCAAAATATTTGCAGACTTTAAAACGGTAATTCGCTTTGGTAGTAGTAGTAATGAAGTCAGCACTACAAAGCCAAAATAGCATCTATACTGATAAATAATATTGAAGTGTCTGTGTGTAATATCAAAATAACATTTTTTTACTCAATACACATGATGTATATACGGTACTTATAACGAAAATACAATTTTTAAAAAATTTGTCTGTCTGTCTGTTTGTTCCGGATAATCTCCGAAACGACTGAATCGATTCGGATGGGACTTACACTGGAAGATAGCTAATATTGCCGGGATTCAAATAGGCTAATTTAATTTAAGCAAAATATTTAGGGTTCCGCGCAAAAATTGAAAAGCCCTTAAAATTGTAAAAAAACCTACGCGGAGCCATACCGAAGGCGCCGCCAGCTACCTGAAATGTCACAAAGGTTGCCTTAAGTAGTATAACATAAACATTTTACTATTTGAAGTGTATACCTCTTTCGCCACGTTAAACGATAGTAGGTAGGGGTAGATATTATAGGTTTGCGAGATTGACATGCGCAATATGCGTTAGCGACAGCGTCAGCAACATGCTTATTGAACTGAAAACATCTTGAACTGCGTTAGACGATTTTAGGTAGAGTTGGTGGTAATCTATAAATAAAATTAAATTGTTTGTTGTAATATCAGAATATAATTTTGAGACTGATGTTTAACGTTTTATTGTAAAAAATACAATTATATACTTTTATCCTGCGAAGTGATTAATATGTTTTAATTTAATTACACGCGGACGAAGTCGCGGGAAAAAGCTAGTGATTAAATAAAATATTAGTGTAAAATATACATTTTTATTCGTGTGTATTCATTGTGTTTCGTTCTATGAGTAGGGTTTTTGGAAGACCAGCTCATCCCCTCTCTAAACAATACGTGACTCGGAAAGCAACTCTCACCCAGTCAGTCTGACTTCATTTTAAGTTCCAAGTCTCAGCGTTGAACGTTTCAAGGAAGCATAATAGTAAAATCGCACCTCACGATGGGCACCACGTTGTAATCGTGTAACCGAGCCGACCAATTACGCTACAAAATGTTCCAATACCATACCAGTAATTGCATAGCTTTTAAATTGCTAAAGGTTAAATTCCTACACTGTGTACACGCAAATGAAAAAAAACCTAGCATTTACTTTCCCGTAGCCCTAATGTATCAAACGAGAAACAGGTCGAAATATAAGTGATCACCGAAGCCCATTAACGTGTCCAACACCAGAGGAACTGTAGATACGTTGACGGTCTTTTGGGAAGGAGTACGCTCGCTTCTTGAAGGACCCTAATTCTAAAGTACTACTACTAGTAAGTACTAGTACTACTGATATAAAGACTAGGATATAAGACTATAGGACTAGGATATAAGGATATAAGACAGAGAACTGCCAGCGATTGCTTCGCCTCGCAAGATACTAAACTGACTACCTACCTCCGCTTACCGGAGAGGAGAGTTAACAGTGGTAGAGTCCGCAACAACAACATCTGTTGCACGAATTGGCCGGCTCGACCGGTGAAATACCACGACCTCACAGAAAACAGGCGTGAAGTAGAAGTACTCTGCGTTTCGTCTGATGACTGAGGTGTCGGAGGCCTAATTTGAGTCCTCTTCCCTTCGTACCTTTTCCTTATAAGGATAGGATGGGAATGAGAGGAGGATTGGTCGGGGAAAAGGAAATATCCTTTTTCCTGTCCATTAAAGGTAGGCAACGCATCTGCAACACATTTGCTTGCGGATGTCTGGTAGCGTTCACTTGACTTCAAGTGATCCGCTCGCTCGTTTGCCACCTTATTCCATAAAAAAGGCACTTCAAGAATATATCATTGAAGCTTAAATTAAATGAGTTGACTACCTCTTTAAAAGAAAAGAGGTTGTAAATACGTAAGTAGAAAGAGGAGTTGGAACTAAGATTGCCTACAGCCTAATATTAATTGGACTTCATTAATACTGCCAGTTACTTTCGTAACAAAAGCCCTATCCTCCATTCTTCCTTCCTCAATACTAGTCACAGTCTTTCAAGTCTCACTTATTCGCGCGACGAGACCGTTACGAAAAGTATGAACGGCCGAGGCGATCGGAAGTTGTTTGAATTTAGAACAGTTTCGAACGCACGAACTTTTTCTTATTCTAATTTTGAATTGTTTTGACTTTTCACTTCCGTTGGCGGTCCTGTGTTTTTTCCATTCGTACTGGAATCAAATTGGAATTCGTACTGGAATTAATTTATTAAAATCGATAATGAATTAAACTAAATATAGACTTAAATGATATGGTACCGATCCTTCACATGAACGTAACATGGATTTTGAGCCTGGAACATGTTCCAGCGGGGACATTTTCTCACGCGTTTGCCTAGCAATTAGATATGCAGTCTGGATTGGACTGGACGGTTGTGGCAAAAAAACCGACGCAATAATTTCTAATGAGAGACGGGACTGGTTCTAAGACGACCGGACTTGGGTTAGCGCGAGCTAAGGGCGCCACAGACGAAGCGATTCAAACGTCGCGTTAGACTGCAAGTGAATCGTTTACTAATTTAGCTTCTAACGCCACGTACAGATATAATATTAAAATGGATAGGTTAGTGACTGGGAGGCGGAATTACACGGCTACCATGGAGCACGTGTTCAATAAACAGTTTCAGATATCGGAACCTTTGGTTGTATATTACCGTGGGCTTCCACTGCCGAAAACATTCACAGAAAACATATTGTCATCTCAGTTTTTTTTATAGAAAAACCTTGTATTGCGACAAATTTTTACGCCAGTGGAAATCAACGGTTACTATGTTTTCCACTAGGCTCTGGGAAACTCTGAATATATTCTTACTGATACTATGTAATTATTACTTTCAAATGATGATGTGATGGATTTAATTTCTCAGGTTGTTATTACAAGAAAATACTGTAGAAAGGTCGATACCGTCCGCAGTTCGTCTGGTGGACGTCGGTGCTCACTAAACATTAGGCAACTCATCGCTCGTTAGCCTCCCCTTAGCCTGTAAAAAAAACTTATACTATCACCCTCATAAAGTCTCTGAGGGTAGTAAGCAACCAATGTTTCTAGAAATCCATGAGGGAGGAATACATGTGTAACAAGACTTATCTACATAACAATAATGTAACATAGTTATTTTCGTTATTAGCTTGTATTCAAAAGTCCATAGACAATCCTTGTTACACCAGAGACAATATCCAAATTATGATGAAAGTGTTGTTGGTACTATCAGAGAATATTTTTGACAGTTGACACATTCACGAACAAGACGCCGGAGTGAACACTAAGGTTTGTGAGTATATATTACTATTGTGCGAATTGTTGGTGATTTCGTAATGAATAAATATTGTTAATGCGTTATAGTACACATTGCTTAAATTCAATGACCCTTCCCTTCAAAGATAAGGTTTACACATGACTGTTGGTTGGATGACGATGAAGGGTGTTGAAAATCGAACAATGATTGATATACTCTCTCTCTCTCTCTCTTTCTATTTCTTTCTCTTTTCTAATGTGATTGGTAAAATATGAATTTATGTGTTTTCTGTTTTTATATTATTATTATATATATTACCAATAATCCAAATCGTCTAAAGAATTCATGTATTCATTCTCCAGCGTTCCAAACGTCTAGTCCACGGCCAGCCTTATCCGTGTGCGTTAAACCTAGTAGTTCATTGTTAATAATGTTTGATTCTGCAATTATTAATAATGTATCCGCGCACATTCGCGTTGCGGTGTAACGAGCTGGCCGGCAGGGGGCGCCGCTCGATCGCCGACCAGTTCCCGCCTGTCCCAGTGAGTTATCTAACATTAAATCATGTTACTACGTGCGAAAAACCATTCATATCTTTACTTCATTATAAAGTTAAATAAAATAATTTGTTAAGATGACCCCAGGCGCTGACATGTCATTGCGTCACGGGACTTAAGTTTAATTACCAACCGACGCAAAACATTTCGAATCTTTTGTTTTTCTACAATTATTTTTGTGTTCAAGTGGTCATTGGTGTGCTGCGAGTCGTGGCTGAAATGTCGAGAAGTGACTAGATGGTCTTCCGATCAAAGAATGCCAGTCAAATTTAAGGTTTTGGTTTAAAAGACCAGTATTTATACGGCAACGAAACATGGGCCGCGAACGAAATGAGCGTCCATACTATGATGTTCCAGGAATAAAGATGGAAGGCCAATAAAACGCCGAAAAGATGCAGCACAGTAGGCTGAGATGGTATGGTATGGTCACGGTAAAAGGAGACCAACTAACTACGACGGCAACATGGTACTACTTTTCTGCCAAAAATATAGAAGCAGACCCAAGACAAGGTGGAAAGATGTAGTGCTACAAGATATACGTGAATGCCAAGCTACAGATGACAATGTCGAGGACAGTCAAAGGAGGAAATGGGGAAAGGTGACTCCACCACCATACGGTATATATAGGATGAAGTCTGTGTGGTGAGAGACCGACCACCATGTAACATTCAGTACAAGCTCAGTGAAGACCTGGAAAGTATATCGATCGCATTGTCAATACTAAGACTGCGTCTATTGCAACACTAACTGGGTTCTTGCTAATAACTAATACAAATTAAAGTGACAAAGCTTAAGGAAGACTGCAGACTAAAAAACAAACACGTCTTATAAAGGCATTGTTTTCATTACAATATGTCAATAAATTAATTTAATGTTCATAAACAAAACTGCCAAAGTTATATTAGTATCACATCTTGTTCGACAGTTTGTCTGCGTAGCAATGTATCAGGTATTTAAACACGTATAAATGTCTTTCATAGTTCTAATATAATAACTTCAAACTGTGTTTAAATCTCCCTAACAAATAATACCGAGTTTTATAAATTAAACACCGGCGTACGTCTAATAATAAACTAAACATCGTAAAGCAAAAAAATGACTGCGGCGGCCATGTTGGATCGAATGCGCGGGAACGCATCGGATGCGTTCGATAAATTGACATGCTCCTTATATGGTCTCTTGTTACCATTCGTCTTGAACAAAAGTTGCTGGCATAGAATCAATATTGGTGCGAAACGAATACGAAAAATAAATAAATATATTAATTACAATTAAAACAAGTTTATTGTTGACATTGTTGCTTAATGAAGCAGATTTTTGTGTTTTTCTATCTTCATAGAATTAGGAAGGAATTAAGCAAGCGGTGCACCTGATGTCAAATATTGCTACCTGAAAATTACTTTAATTTTATTGACACAACGAAAGGTAGAGGTTATCGGAAGACGATGAGGTTTCCGTGAAGTGGACAGATCGATTGTCACTTGTGCCATAAATAATATACAAATGATCTCTATGTGGAACACACGACCTAGGTGTTGTTGAATAGCGTAGAAGTGCTCTTCAACCCAGTGCCACTGCTTGATATTTCTCTGCCGTTCACTCTGTGCTATCCTTGAACCATGCCTGATCACCGTGGGCTTACACTGCCGAAAGAAGTAGAGAGAAAGATTGTATCGATACACGATTTTATGCCAGTGGAAACCAACGGTAATGTTTGAATGTGTAATAATAATTTCTGTTCGCTAATTTAATATAATTCCCCCTCTGTGCATGCATGATCTATGATCGGTCGTGCGTTAGATGCGGCGTAAATTGCATCTAAAAAGTACAGCGCGGAGGACAAAAAGACATTTTTCAACGTACTTAGGAATATGTATTTGCGGGCTTTTTATAGCCATTTTTGTACTTTTATAGACCTTGTTCGGGAAATAATTGTTGGTTTTAAGGTCCTTGAAACCCATCTGTGTTGTTTCGTAGTAAGTACCTGAATAATACCAGTGTTAGTAATATAACAAGTTGTTGTTAGTGGTTGTAAGTGGTGCGAACTAAGCATTAACATCAATGGCGATTTATTGTCGATATGGAAACCTAGGACCCCGTCCTACTACGGGCTCATGCGGATCACAGATCTAAATATTTTGTTGTGTGTGTGACATCAACCAATACCCGCGGTAAGTCTGTCAGCGTCTTAAATTCACTTACCACTATTATTCACTTGTACAAAACATGTATGTCTATTTGCTACTCGTTTACAGGAATATAGCAGCAAGTATTGCATTCATTCCATCGCCTTAGATACGCGTAGAGACTATCACTTCCGTTCGTTAAGTTGAAACGCATGAAAGTATACACCGAATTCACAATACGGTCTGTACTTTTGGTTGCAGTTCAAAATACGTACAATTCAATGGTACAGCAAACGGGTCACTTGTGCCTCCCTCTGTCAGTAAAGAATCGTCAAGAAGTCAAATAAAGATAAAAATAATACTAGGTTTATCTGCATTAATTGGAAAACGCTTTGAGAGTGTTTCTACCAATATATTTTATGCTATGTTGGTAGCACTGTATAACCCCAATGATCCGAGATAATTATTTTTTTAATTCCCTTTTAATCAATCGCCTATTGTTTTGCTAAATGTTTTTATCGAATTTTAATAAAGTAAAATGATTGCAAAACGTAATTATTACAAATATTTAATTTGTCTGTATTCTTTGATACGTTTAATTATTATTAACCGTAAAAAGGACCGAGGGTATTTTTTTTAAGGCTAAAATCTTTTTTGTAATCTAGTGACGGCTTTATACGCCATAACTTATGACCGAATATTAATTTATATGCGTTGAATATAACAGTTATTTATCAATTAAAGTCGCACAGGCCGTGTACCAATTTCTCGAAATCGGTCAATAAAAATTCTTATAATAAAGCACACAGCTTGCCAAAGCAACAGCGATCCCAGCCATCCGTTTAGCCATGCCTCTAATGTTCCCTAAGGAAGGCGGGGAAGGAAGAATGTCGTCCTGAACTGCGTTTTTGCGCTTTTCACCACAGCTATTGACCACTGAACCATCGAAACCCATAACCTCGTATGTGCTGAATACCTTCAAGCAATTTGCAAACTTAACTCGTTTGTAATAAGTTCTTTTTAGAGTGTTGTATAAAGGTACATGTTATGGAATGTGGTAATATTAGGGTGCCTTTGGTACACTGATGGAGTCCTAAGTTCTTACGACAGAATCAGGTAGATAGCCCGATGTATACACGTAACATTTTGACTTATTCCACGCATGCCGCTCATGTTGGTGAATTTGAGGTGAGTTTTTTTTTCAAGTCAGTCATTTTAAGAAAACATTAAACGCTGAAAGTTAAACAAGTTTACAAATAACATTAAAATCATAATTTTGTTTTGTTATTAAGGTTTATTAAAAAAAAACAAGGAAGCTTATGTATTATTTTGTATAGTATATTTTGTAGAGGTCTAGTTTTTTTAACCCGACTAGGGACTATCAGTAATAGGCGGCGATGCATGCAAATATCAAGTAATCACCGCCACCCATGTACATCCTCAATATCAGAGGAACTATAGATGCACTGCCGGCCTCCAAGGAAGAAGTGTATGGTCTTATCTTGAAAGACATTCGTTGAACACGCAACATCTGTTGCACGAATGCGCTGTATCGACCGGTGAAATACCACGACTTCATAGAAGAGGCATGAAGTATTTTATACTTGTGTTTCGCCTGATGAGTGAGGTGCTGAAGGCCCAGTGTCAGTCTTCCCCTTCCATCGTCTTCAACAAAGGATAGGATGGGAAGGGGACGAAATTGGATGGGGGAGGGAAATAGGAGAACTAAATATCCTTTTTCCTGTCTATCCCCTCCTCTTTCTATTGAAGGTATGCAACATATCTGCAACTCTTTTGCGCTTTGTGGATGCCTATGGGTACCGGTCACTTAATATCAGGTGACCCGTTTGCTCAATTTCCCTAAAAAAACCCTACGTTGGTTTGGTTTGGAAGTACCGCTGGAGACAGGTCAATTTATTAGTAAAATACCAAGTCCAAAAACCTTTAAAAGACCATTGTGAGACGGTTTTGTTGATAGAATTGGGTGACTGTGCGCGTCGGTCTATCTACGATTATTTAAGTTTTTAGTCGAAACTTGTATCGGTTCTAATTCGATGTTACATTTGGTTATTATGTTGATTAGAATAAACAGCATGTTTATTCATTGGTCCTTCGTTTAATTCAATAAAATATTACATTTTTAATTGGCTATGTAAAAGAAGGGACGCGTGGGAACATGTCTACGGAATCCTACGCCCGGCTACGCTTCAATAACATCTTTATGAGTTTTATTCCACGTAAATTATATTGATGTTAATTTATTAGCCGACCACAGACGATACGCCATGAGGTGTTCCGCTCCACTGTCAGTTTAGTGATGCGCCTCGATCTTAGCTTGATTTATTCCACTGGGTGATATCACGTTAGTTATTTTATTATAAAAAAGTTGCGTGATATGTTACAATTAATAACTAAAAATAACAGGAATTCCTGTGAGGTCAGATGGTTTGATTCCACTGAATAATTTTTAAGGAAAACTTTGCTCACCCAGGTGATGACACTCGCGTGATCTAAGTGGAATAAACCCTTAGCTTTACATTATTACTGTAGCTTAACACGACTAACTTGTTTCCTTTTTGGTGCATTGTTGCAATCACTTATTTTGAAAATTGCTTGAATTTATAAGTAAAGCATTAAATAAACTTCCGGGTAGGGATAGCGATTACAAAATTTATAAATTAAGCAAAAATTATAACGATTTTTTTCACTACTTGATTCGGAGATATTTTCACTGAAATTTGTAATTTTGTGTACGCTAAAGCCACCCCTAAGTCTTAAGTCACTTGCGTATGTGATAAACATATATGTATGTATGTATATCTGTGTCATTTATATAGTAGAAGGCGAGAAAGAAGTGGCTTAAATGATAAGTGCACATCGGTAACTATCTAATGGAAGGCGGAGGACCCCGCTAATCAGTAAGGCCGTGGAACTCTTCGATCCGACGGCTACCCTCGACAGTGCTCCCGCTGCTCCCCTGCTGCCTCCACGACTGCTATGGTCGCATCTTTAGGATGTACTTGGCTCCAATTTTTCTTTTTTTTTACGTTTTCATATAAGAAACTGACTGGCTAATCAACCTTCAAGTTCATACCCTCTAAATAAGCTGTAAATTATGGAACAAATAATAAGTAAATGAATGGAAAAATTATAATAATCCAATGTAAGTTGACCTCATATCTTTATGATTAATCATATCAAATAGGGTTCAACTTAAGGTGGACTTTCGGTTACATTAAATCGCACTGTGAGTGAAGCCGCGGAGCTCATCTTGTTATGTAATACTAAAAAGAGCCCAAATTTATATTCTATAGTCCGTTAAAGTTCGTGTCCTTAAAATTCGACGCGTTATAAATATTTTCTTTAGTTGTGGCGGTAAATTAATGAGAATTCCTTAATTAGGTAAAACGTACATCCCTAGAGACAGGTTGGCCGTGTCCTTGGGGAGAAATGCCGGAGCGACGCGGCGCGGCGGCGAAAGTGCGCGGCACTGACCAATGCAACTGCCCAACGCCGACGCTTTCGGTTGAGGACACACCGTGCCCTAGATTTTACGCCCGAATACTTAAGCTAATGTGCAGTATTACTATGATAATGAGGAAGGAAGAAAATCTAAAATCATATCAAATTTTTCGGGTTCATCTGTAAGACATCATGAATTTTTTTTAAACGTTTGATTGTTGAATTCAAATTTAAATATAACAATAATATTTTAATATCAAAAGAGATTATAACAAAAAAATTACAATTGACAGTAATTTTGATGTAATAATTTATAATTTCGGACAAAAATTAATTGAACTGAGGCTCAGGGAAAAAAGTCTATACTGATTTTTGTTATTACTGTCTTACCCAATTGTGTCTAAGCTTTAAAGTGTCACTCAATTGGTTGTAAATACGCATTAGATCTTGTATTAAGTAATCAAATAATGTTAATAACCTTTTCTTTAGGCCCGGTGTGTCCACAACCTTAAGGGCCGGTTTTTGATTCATCGTTACGTCTAATGACGTTCAAACTGGAGCACTAAACTAAAAAAATGGCTTAATAACTATAGTATTATCTGGATCGGCATTCAATTGTCCGAATTTATAGTTTTACATAGAACCATTTTCGAGTTAATGCCGTTGAGATGCGATCCTTAAGAAGTATGTAAGGCGTGACTTTGAATGATAGCATTAAAAATATGGAATTATAATGGAAAATTGTGGCTTAAGAGTGGATGTTGTGCTAGAATTGAGAAAGGTATACTTAGGTGGTTCGGGCATGTTTAAAGATGAATGAAACGAGACAAATTCATGTTGCAAAAGTGAGTGGCACTGTGGTAGGGGATGCACAAGAAGAACTTATATCGTTCAGATTAGTAACATATTAAAGGGCGATATAAGGAGTACCCGTAACCGACGAGCATGTATGCGTAGATGTATGGATGTAGAAGCGAGAGAGGTGTACCAGGATCGCGCCAAATGGAAATACATTATCTCTGCCTACCCCTCTGGGATACGGGCGTGAGTGCATATTTATTTAGAAAGAAAATATTTTAAATAAATACATGAAATATTCTCTAAAGGTATTTTTGTCGACCACGCCCTCAATTCTAGCATTTTACATTGAAAAAGGAACTAACGGCATCTGCAACAAGCTAATGAGATGGGTTTACCTTTATTGGACAGAGAGATTAACAGAAAAAAGGTAAATCTTCTTTCCTATCCATTCATTTCCCCGTTAAATCCTCCTTCACTTGCGATACTCCCTTTATTAGAAAAGTATGGCATATGGCACAAATATTTTAGAAACCATAGAGAGATCTTGTGATACAACTGTTTTAGAATTGAACACACTCTAGATGTTGTTCATAAAGGATGGAGAGGTATGCTCTATATAAGTTATGGAAGAAATAAACTTTTAGTTGCTGGTTTAAAATGACGTGACATATTCCACACGAGTTCCACACAGATACCACAATGTCAAATGTCAAAGACCTTCAAAATTACAATGTTGTGTTCTGTTTGAACGATTGACTATTCTCTCATACATTTACATATTGTACAGTTGCCATTTCTCACTCACTAATTCATTTCTTATCTTTCTCTAAAGAATTTTTTTGTAATTTCTATATTATATATATTACCATGGCAACACATATTAGATTTTATTTTTCTATCTTTCGGGAAGTGTTTCGGAATAAACAGTACTCTGTCATTTTCTGTATTCCTGGTAATATGTGTGAAAAATTTCATGATAAGACGAGTAGTTTACGCGTAAAGGCGTAACAAACAAACAAACACACGTTCTCATTTATATTAAGTTAGGATCATATAATAAGTAAAGCATTTTGTTTATATTATTATCCACCCCGGCTTCGCCCGGGTAGCCGTTTCGGAATCTATAGGGAACATACATAGATTCACATATCGCCTTTTATATACGTTTATATGCACCTGTAGAAAACCAAAAATATGTATTCAACGGGAATTTCACATTTTACCGGGACAAACTCGACGTCGACTGATTGGTCGACTGGGTGGTCGACTGGTTGGTCGACAGGTTGGTCGACTGGTTGGTCGACTGATTTCTATAGAACAGATGTTTGACATGGTTCTTTAAATTGATATAACTTTTTTGTTTATTAACCGATTGAGATAAAACAAACACTAAATGTTAAGCGAAGCCTACCACAATACATCAGTGAAGACCGCGTCTATCTAATCTAATAATCATTGTTTTGGGCTTAAATACGTTTATGAAAGCCCCCAATAATAGTTGTTTTTCAAATATCTTCATGTACAGACAGCGATCAGTTACAGTTTTATTATATGTATAAATTTGGAATACGAGCGAATACTGGCAAGATCATAATAACTCATGTATACGTCGTACCCAAATAGTTTTTATGTCTTTTAGACATTTAAAAAAACATTTTTTTGAAGAAGTGAACTAAGCTCTCATAGCTTAAGATATAAACCGTCTTTATATCCCATACATTTAATTTACAGTTTGTATTTTACATAACAAAACTTAAATAAAGAATTCGTTTTTCATGTTTTAATAGTTTTCTAATCGTTTCTCGGAAACATTCCTCGCGCCAGCGTCATAAAGAATGGCTTGTAACTGTCCCACACAAGCCTTTTGACATTAACACGAACACTCCACCAAGCCGGAGACTTCAATACACATACACATACTAGGTGACCCCACCGGTTTCACTCGCTGTGCTGTTAAACAACCACTCCACATAAACTTTTACCCCTATTCGTTCGTTCCTTAGAGGATGTATTTAAATAAATTCCAAAATAGGTTTTAATTTACTTGTACTGAAAACTGTTTATTTAAATTTACAAGTATTACTGCAAAAATATATATTTCTCGATTCTATTATTCCCCGAATTTAAACCTTTAGGGGGATGAATTTAGAACAACCCTTTTTGGTGTTGTAACAGAAAGAAATAAATAAAATTTCAAGTCTCTAGACCCAGTTATTTGGGCTTAATGTTGATGTAAAATATATATAATCAGTCCGTTTTTCCATAAAATTTATAGATATTTTTTTTATTTTGACTGTTTAATTTAACGCCAATGAACCAGTTATTTTTACAGCCTACTAAAAGGTATCAAATATGCTAGAAGATGGGAAGCACATGTACTGTTAAAAAATTTACGGTTTTAGTGCAAGCAAAAATCAAACGCTTGAAGTCGTTTGATATGTCGGGGTATATTTACGTGATGTGTATTAATTATTTATTTATGTAGGTAAATCTATGTTGGTTGTTATTGGAATAAAGTGGTTGAAAATGTATAGTAGTGTCTACACTGGTGTAACATGTTTTTGCGAAACAAATTCGACATCGCATTGGCATCGCAATCGCGGCGAGTTTTCGTTTAGTTCGGTCGCCGGCTCTCAGGTGCACGTATTCAAACTTTTTCCCCCGAGCCTCGCGGCGACTCGATCGGCCCCAGCGAAATGCGATTAGGAACCGGTTTTAGAACTGCACGAGAGGTGCATTGCACTCCTCCGGTGCTTAGCTACAATGCCCTCCGCGTTCCCGACTGCGTCCCCTATAAAATCCCTCCCAAACACAACGTTAACGTTCACGTTTCATGAAGAAACATTCATCGACTCGGTGCGTTCTCTGTGGTAACTTAGGTACCATAACGCGGCGAGTCGAGTTAGCCGGTTAGTTTTTCAAGGGGCAACGCTAACGCGCGGCGGGAATGCGACTCGCGGAATGGATGGTGGGGAGAGCGATAAAATAAGTGGGATTCATTGACATCGGTCACGAGGTTCAGATATGTTGCTTAGACTGGATTAGGTGAGGCTGGATGTTGAGGCTAGATTCAGGTTCACTACGTAACCTGTTCGCGTTGCGTTGCTTTATAATGAAGTTATTACTACGCTATGAAGTACGCGGCGGGAAATTTAACTTGGAACAAGTGTGTGATACATTTTAAATCTATAAAACCGATGACTACGTCACACTTTCAATCCATCAAACTATATAAATTATATAATATATGTACATCAACATGACTGCAACTGGCAGCAGGAAAAATTTATAGGTAATTAATAAACAAAACATATAGCTATATCTCTGACCGTAGAGTATGCAGGAACTGGACTGTAATGTGACCATGGAACACTTTCTATACCATACCGAAAAATTATAATTGTAATTTTTGTATCACATCAATTTTTAATGCGATTCTTAAGAAGTATGTTAGGCGTAACATTCAATGATCGGGTTAAAAAATAGCATTATAAAAAGTGTGGCTTAAAAGTAGATGTTGTGACTAGAATTGAGTAAGGTATGCTTCGATGGTTCGGGCATGTTGAAAGATGAACGAAAAGAGAGTAACGAGACTAATTTATTTTGCAAAAGTGAGTGGCAGCGTCGACCAAGGAGAACTTACAACGATCAGATTAGTAACATACTATTATCGCTCTTTAGATATAAGGAGTACCCGTAATCGACGTGCTATGGGTAGATGTATGGATGTAGAAGATGCGAGAGAGGTGTGCCAGGATCACGCCAAATAGAAATCCATCATCTCTGCCTACCTCTCGGGGTTACGGGCGTGAGTGTATATTTATCCTATTTAAAAATTGTTTTTTTTTAAATTTTATAACTGTGTAGAGAGCGAGACTCACGTCTGACATTTGGACCTAAAAATATTTCTTAAGTTGTTGTAAAGGCACGGCGATGGAAAGTTTAGGCAATTGGCCGTGCAGAAAAGTGATAAAAAGAGTTCCATGTTCTACAATAGTACATATTACACTATATAAATAATAACAAAACAGCCTTTAGTAAGTTTACCCACTGCAGGGACACAGACCTCCTCTCCGAGAGAGGGAATGAGCCGTAATCCACCACGCTGGCCCAGTGCAGGTTGGTGGATGTCACATGTCTTCGAATTTCTTGGTTCTAAGACGATTGTTGCCTCACGATGTTTTCCTACACCGTTTTTTGAGTAGTGGTAACTTTAGATTCCAACCGACACACAGTACGTAAGTCGAGTCCTGTACACCACTGATATATAAACGTGACGCTTCAAGAAATATTATTTATAATCATTTGTATTAGGAGCTTTTCGCTTGGAGATAATATCGGCTTTACAATTGCGACAGAAGATTGTAGATACATCTCTCGTCCGAACAAACGATTTTAATCTTCCCTCATTGTGAGGGACAAGTTGTCGGCTTTAGAATATTCTCCAATTATTACGTTGGTAATTTCAAGAAAGACTGAACCACAACACCAATTATTCTTTAAGTGAGAAGGTGGCAAACGAGCAAGCGGATCACCTGATAAAACCCGGTGAACGATGCCCATAGACATTCGCACCTCACTGCTCAAGCAAATGTGTTGCAGATGCGTACCATTAATAGACAAAAGGGCATAGACAAGAAAAATAATATTTCCCTTTCCCCGTTAAGCTGGCCAATCCTCTTTGTTTCCTCCGTTCCCGTCCTATCCTTATGAGGAAAGGGTGGATGGGGGAAGAGGACCGAAATTAGGCCTCCGGCACCTCACTCATCAGACGAAACGCAGAATACTTCTACTTCACGTCTGTTTTTTGTGAGGTCGTGGTATTTGACCGGTCGAGCCAGCGCTGCAGTGCCACAGATGTTGCGCGCTCTACCACTTAAAACTTTACTTTACGTTACTTATCATCAAGTGATATTTTCCCATTCTAAAGCAACTCATGATAAAAGAAACAGAATCTTTCATTTAAAGATACACATTATTGATAGTAATCAACTAAGTAATCAACTAAGTAGACGCTTGATTTACATTAACCGGTGCACACCAGCGCCAATGATGTGCTACGGCTTATCGCGGACAATTCCTAATTAAAACGATGCCTGCCAATCGACGGGTAGACTGTACAGGGAATAAATGGTCGTAGTATAGGCGCTTAAAATTTTATTACATATAATGCAACAACAAATGAGAAGAAAAACGTGTTATCGATTGATAGTATACAGTTACTTGACATCATGAAACTCAATGTAGTAACGCGAGCGTCATTATTATCATCGATGATGTTCAATTTGATCATACTAGATGGCGCCACCGTAACTTTAAATCGCGATATTGTGTTTGACGCGGCTAATGCTTAAGTGACTCGAATCCAACGTCGTCCAGGGTAATCCGATAATAGCTGCCGATCGAGCCGAGGCTCGGCCCTCTCGGGCATCCTGGGATCGGAATGCTAAACGCGTAATGAGTGACAACCCAAGCCGAGGTCCCCTCTCGGGGGCCCTTGTGTGTATAATTTCACGTAAACACGTAGTAGGTTTAGGCTTTTATAATCATTTAATGAAAGCTTATCCATGTGACACATACCTGGAAAGTACCTACCACAGTGCAGTCACATCTATCAGTAATGACGGGCCGGTTGGCGTGGTTAGTAACATTCTTGCTTTTCACGCCGCAGGTGTTGGGTTCGATTCCCACCCAGGCCAGACATTTGTGTGCATGAACATGTCTGTCTTGAGACTGGTTGTAATTATCTATTAAAGTATGTATTTACAAAAGACAAGTAGTATATGTTGTATATCAGTTATTTAGTTTCCATGGCACGAGCTCTGCTTAGTTTCGGATCAGATGGTCGTGTGTGAATTGCTATCTGATCTGTGAATACGGGTGATTATTCTTTAGTGTTATTATTATTATTAGTATTACTAGAATATAGCTATCGTTTTATATCGATCGGCAACTAAACGGAATACAGGCACAGTTCCTCTGTTATTTTACACTTCACATTTTTTAATAACTTAAATTGTCTAATCTTTAATTACACTATGCGCTGAAAACAAGAGTAGGCTAAGTAAAACCAACAAATAATAGCATCGATTCTGTATGACCGCGCGCCCCTCGCGTCCCCCGCACCCCGTCCCTCTTATGGTCGATAAGCCTTTTTTTTCAATAATTTACTCGATGAAAATTAGCTCCTAGATGAGTAATTACCGCAGCGAGTAGAATTATTTACAATGTACGCCTCGTCTCCCACACCGAGGAATATTGTTAAGCTCCGTCTGTCTGTCATTAACGGGAATATAATTTGCTTTCAAGTCTTTTATTGTGCACACAGTAGTTACATGTATTAGTCATTATAAGAATTCTATAGCTTTTTTTTCGTTTAATTTTTATTTCAATCAGTTTTGTATTTAGTATGTTGGGAAAAAAACATTTCACAGATTTGATCTTTCTGTTCGTGGGCTGAGGTGACGTCCTATTGTTATGTATGTTTACAGTATGGTAGAACC
This sequence comes from Papilio elwesi, assembly GCA_029849275.1. Taxonomy (NCBI): domain Eukaryota; kingdom Metazoa; phylum Arthropoda; class Insecta; order Lepidoptera; family Papilionidae; genus Papilio; species Papilio elwesi. The sequence goes on from CM056697.1 coordinate 6,056,805, forward strand.
TTTTGGCTTTATCGACCATTACCATAGAAGCTAATAATACGTGAAGATGGATGAATGTGTGCAAAATTGAAGTCAGAATTATATTTATGATATTAAATTAGTGTCTCCATTAAGTGCGCGGCGGGTTGACAGGAGCTGGAGAAAAAACATGGCGCGGGTTCGTTACACTGCGGCTCCAGCCTTATTTGTAAACATTGGTGGCCGCTAGAGGTCCGTACTCCAGCTGAAGCTATGCTACGTACTACTTAGGTAACTTAGAATAAGTCCATGTGAGATAAGTACAAGTATGTGTTAAAAAAGTGTCAGTCTAGCAGACTGGCTAACAGTTTAGCTGTCTGCAGACGTCAAAGTCAGCAGAGAATTCCCAAAAAGAAAATCGAATTTAATTTTAAATATTATGCTTATATAATCTGTTAAACTCATTTTATGGCTTTTAAATTGTGTAGCGGACAGTACTTAAATTAGTAAAATTATATACCGAGTCCATTTTATTAAACATCTCTAAATGTTTAATAAAATGGACTGGAAACGACATCAACGACAAATCTGCAATAATAATAAATATTTTATATCTGCAATAATAATGTTTATTTCAGTAAAATTCGAGACTTTAATAGGAACTATGCATTAATTCCTCACCACGGACGGACGGACGGACCCTCTCATATCGGGGGAGCAACTATAAATATCGCTGTGTTTGTCAGGTTAAATCTGTTTGATTTGTTTTTGAACTATTATTTCTGTCGCACATTAATGTAGCAAAAGTTATCATTTACATAACTTATATAATTATACTAGCGACCCGCCCCGGCTTCGCCCGGGTACCACTTATTATGTTGATCCGATCGCTACCAAACACAGGAATGTGCGAATCTGGACAATCCCTCTAAATTTCATCGAAATCGGTTCAGCCGTTTCGGAGGAGTATGGCAACTAACACTGTGACAGGAGAATTTTATATATATACATCAACGTTTATAAGTTATATAGATTGTATGAAGTTATATTTATCAATCCACACGATGTCATATAGTTTAAACATACGTTATACTATTTAGATAGTTTATCGTACGATGAAATAAGTAATAAATATTACTTTATATGTCACTTCAATTGAATCCCCAGATATTTGTTGGTACCATGACCATAGAGAAGCAGACAAGCTATAAACTGCTTTAGTTGGAGCACTGGGTTTTGTCTATGAACTATTTTTGCACATCTAGTTGCAGCGAACTCATGCCTGCAACTAGTTGGCTAGGGTTCCCTCGGTTATTTGAAGTAATATGTCAGAAATGTAATAAGGAATAATATCCCATGCAAGAAATTTTGTACAATCTGGTAAAAGCACAACAGCATACAGTAACTGCAGTATTGTTAGATCTGGAAGCGTTTCCAAATGAAATTGGTTCGAAGAAAAAATATATAACATCCTATAGAGTCAGGATTATGCGATCCAAAGATTACCTTGGTGTATAAATGCTATTCAAGGTTAATTATTAAATGTTTTCTCCAAGTATAGAAAGCATCAGACAGCCGGGCGGCCGTAAAAACTGTAGCCAAAACTTATACAGTATGGACTAGAATCATACTGTGCCGACCCCACATGAGTTGGAAAAGGACACAGAGATGACCATCACAACGTCTTTACATCAATGGTTGTACCTTATTCTCTGCATAAATTCATAAACCACTCTTTTGGTGTTCAATGTTCACGAGTGGAGCCAATCACTTACCGGTGATTGCAATCGTTTTCGTTTTGTTTCTGCAACAAAACAATGGTACCGAAACATCGGGTAATACAGAACCACTCATTCTCTAAGCAATGAAGGCACATTATTTTATTTTGCCCACACCAACCGGTTGTAACGCATCGTGTGAAAATTATAAGGCACGTTGTTACTCTGCTACAGGCTGCAGGGCCGGGAGACTTATATAACGAGACCAGCCGCTAGTGAATCTATATACTTTTGTCTCAAGAAATACCTTATTGGGCGCTTTGTGGAAGGGAAGAGTATCCGCGGGAATCCTGCTCGTGGGTTTTTTTTTTGGTTTTACATTAACAGGCATGTAGTAGAAGTATTCTGCGTTGTCTGATGAGTGAGACGCTGGAGACCCAATTCTACTCTTCCATAAATAGGAAAAGGAAGTATCATTGTTTCTGTTTGTCCGTTATAACCAGTTACATAGAAACGTTTTCAACTATTTAAATTTCGATAGTGTTAATTTGGCTATACTTTTTCAACAGGCGCATGGTTAGCATTTCTCATTATTCTTTAATATTTTCCCTTTCCCCATTTCTTTTTCTTATCTCCCACTTACAAAGTCTGGCAACCAATTATATTATAACGCAATAGATGTACCATTAGAAGAAAAATGAAGACTGAAAAAGCATCTTAATTAGGATGCTTTTTCTATAGGTTATGTCATGTGTTTACATTTACGCGTGACAGACACTAGCTGTCACCTTTTTTCTTAATATTTTAATGTCTATCCGCTTGCTCGTTTGCCAGCTACTTCCATAAAAAAGTGTACTAAATATAAGAATAAAAACTGCCAATAGTTTTAAATTGTTTATTATATCAAATGCGTCGCATTATGTTTTATTTTAACTTTAAAACAATAAATAAATCGGTGTGATACAATGTTGACATGTAGTAGTAGTAGTATACAACTATTTAACTATATATCGTTAGTTCCTTTACATATGTTTTGACATGAGCATTTCCTTGGACAGTCATTTTGAAGACACGTGAAGTTCATTCAAAATCACCACCGTGATGGAAGTTTGTATGACATAAACAAGCCAGCTCTAGATATTAAGAGATGAGAAAGTTAGACAACATTAATACCATCCATTTTGGTTTATTAATGCAATGCAATTACTATTTTCGTAGTGTCTATGGTACTCCTGTTGTCATTGATCTGTGACGCGAAGAAAATGCTTGTCTATAGAATTTCTCTCGAATAGCATTGTTACCGGGCTTTTACATGAGCCGAACAAATGACACTATCCCTACATGTCGATAATTATTTTAGCATAATATTCATTCTCTACATCAAGAGGTAATAAGCTGGAGAAGGAATAAAAGAGGCATCGTAAAAAAGTAAAATTAAAAAAAAGAATATTGTCTTTGGTCGGTGTACTGGTAAAAAACGTTCTTAATTGTACTTCGCAGGTGACGACTTTACTTTTATTTTGTTTTAATGTTTAATTATTGCATTGCGAATACAACCTACAAGTGAACAAACCTGTGAGTTAAATTCTCCGCGCTAAACATTCCAAAATGAGATTAATCCAACAGACAACACAAAAACGCATTTGCTTTCTCAAAATAGCACCAATACACAAATATCAGCACGATGCGTGCATTCAGCTATGTTGGCAGCACTTTTTTTTAGGTAAAACAATTTATCAACTAGCAACACCAAATTTTACGCGGCAAATAAACCAATGAGGTATTACAAGTATTATAGAAGTATTGTTTTTTTATTACATTAGACACGATTAGCATAGACAATATGTTGAACATTTGCACCCTATTATTTGATCACACATTCCTAAAACATTAGAAAATATACAATAGTTATATGTAAATAGATATGTAATTGTATAAGTAAAATTAATTATTCACTATGGTAACACTTCACTACGGAATTACAGAACAATGAACAAGATTTCAGCTGGTTACTTTCTACTTTATATCCGATTGTGATTTTTTTTCGACTAAAAAGTTTTTTTTTTATTTTTAAAGTAAAGCGAGAACGAAAGTAATAATAAAAATAAAATAAAAGCGTCATTGTAATCCGAGAAATAAAAAAATCTACCCAAATAAAATTACTCGAACAAAATCGTATTAACAATTAATATAAACGATTAACGGACATTAAAATTTACAAAAACTACAACTTAAATAACGCAATTATAGCCTACAATATAAACATACCTACATTTATTTGGTCTCAGTTAAAATGTCTTAACACAATACAAAAGTTAATATTGACAATCGAAAAGTCGCTGTTGAGATTCGAATCAGCAGAGACAAGAAACTGCTAGAAATTATGAAGATGACAGCTTTGACAACTGAATCGGTGTTGTCATATTCTGTACAAGTTACACAGATATTATAGAAGATAATAAAAGTTCCTTTACATTATATTATTGTGTTATCTGTATATTACACGACTAATATTTAAATACGTTTAATCACCAAGTATTCCAAGAGAATAATTTAGTGCTTTTAAGTGATACTTTTATATAAGTAATGGAAACACAACCGCCGAAAATTAAGAAAAAAGTTAAGGAGAAAAAACTCTCAGACTGCGCAGTAGTGTTGCCAACACGTTAGCCAAACATTCCGCTCTGAGTGCGAGTTGTCCCTCAAGTGTCGAGTTGGTCTCTTGCCCCTGACCCTGGTTCTTTGCGTTGTGCTCGTGGATGATTTGCGCCATCTCTGCGCCGGCGAGGTCTTTGAACGCTGCTGTCACATCGTGCACTCGGAGGACCAGGTTCCTGGTTTGTAAAGGCGACGATGTATGCCTGCCTAACGCCTGAAAATAATAAAGATTTTAGTTAAACATTACTTACTACACTTTATTCGTCTCGTATATTGTAACCGATTACAAAATTTATGATTATTTTCTAAGTATTTTAAAGATTAGTTTTAATGCGTGAGTTGTTTATCCCAACCCAACTTGTTAATTTACTTGAGGTAAACATAATAGCTTGAATATCTTTATGGGATATTTTAACATCTTCGCTTAATAAAGTACTACCTGTGCAAGGTCCGCCAGGCGGCGCAGCGGGGCGAGGCAGTCGGCGAGCGCCTGCGTTGCGCCTGCGCCTCCGCCCAGCGCGCCAACTAGCGTGCGCGACGTGCCCACTAGCGACACCGCGCACATAGTCAGCTCGCTTCGAGCACGCTGCCAAAAAACATTCTATTTATTTTTTTTAAAAGTGGTATTTTGGTAACAGAACATGGCCATTTCTACCATAACCGAGAGTCAAACCTGATTATATTTACTTCCTCTACCTCGTTTTCTTAAGCTATACCACTTGACTTTATCAGTGTTACTACCTATTTGAGGTTAACTAATGGTGGATACAGGGACAAGATGAAAATATATAGAAAAAAATACCTGGAACTTGACTTCGTCGATATCTTCCCCGCCACCGTGCGAGTGCTGGTGCGAGCACTTCTGGGCGACTTGGTGTAGTCGCTGCAGCAGCCCGTCCACCGCGACCTCCGTCTTGCACAGAAGGTTCTCGATGGACAAGTGACCGTTATTTCCAGCTTGAAATTCTGGAAATTTTACTGAGGGGGGCGAAGGCGGCGTAGGTATATCATCTACTATGTCTTCCTTGAACCTCACGTGGTTTTGCGTTTTGGGCGTGGGACTCGCTGTGTCCAGACGAAAAGACTTCCTCTCGGTTAAAGGCGGGCTGAATACTTTTTGTTCGCTTACCGGAGCGCCGTTGAGAATGTCCGGCCTGTTGCTGAACCGACGGTTCATTTGCGGCGAGCACAGCGATAGGGCAGTGGACATTTCTTTGTTTTTCAATATAGTACTTTTAGTTTCGGAGTTAGATCGAACATGGCGACTCTGTAACGTCAATGAACTGTAATTCTGCGATGATCTAATACTGGAATCTTCATCTGTTAATCTGCTCTCATTTTCGAGATTACGATAAGTGCTCAAGTTACGGTGGAAGTGGGGAGATCCGATGCTAGCGAGGCGCTGCTCGGAGTTGCGTACCGGAGATAGTTTTTGGGAGGATTTCATTCGTAAGACTTCAATACTCGGGACTGGCGGCAGGGGTGGTTTCTTTGGGGGTAACAGTAAAGGTGGGGGAGGTGCAAGGGGCTTATTGTCTATTCTCGGGGGTACCTGAGGTGGATATTGCGCGTTCTGCTCATTTATATCGCACACTACTTTGTAGTTTAACTTTCTGTTGTTCAATGTGCTGAACTGATGGTTGGGTATTTCTACGGCGCTCAGTTCATTGTTAGAACAGGTGAACGAGTTGGACCTGGGTCGCGGTGCCGGGGTCGGGGGTATTTTGGGAGGTCTTTCGGGAGCTTTCTTAAGTTCAGTGCTTTTTCTTCTAGGCGGTGGTCTGATTTCGCAAACATCAGGCATAGTGTCAGAATTTTCTATATGACCGTCTACTGTGTCGGTTTCTTCAGAGCTGTCGTCGTGTTTGCTCTTATCTTTGCTACAACATGAAAACATACCTTTTCTCTCAACTGTGGGATACTCAATGATATGAGCGACGCCGTTAGCCTGTTTCTCTCCTATGATGCTTTTTCTTTTACCTTTTGGAGAATCAGTTTTAGTTTGGTTTTGTGATTTAGTTTTATCTTTTAACAACAGACTATTTCTCGCTTCGCTAAGCGTTTTCGCTGCAAACATATTTCTTATTTCACTTACACTCAAAGTTCCTCTGACCACGTCTCCATTACTAGGTTTATCGTTTGTTGGAACTAAATCAGTGTTTTCCTGCGACGTCTGAGTTTGATTAATGTAACTGCTATCTCTATCTAAGGTCGATGAGTTGGAGGCGGGCGGCGGTGGAATGATGTAAGACATTATTTCTTCCGGTGTAAGCTCAATGGCGGGCGTTACTTTCACTGTGGGCGGCTGAACTGTGACGTTAGCAATAAACTCTTCTAGTTCGCTCTTTGGGGCATTCTCATCCGCACTCTCTTTATCATCAGCAAAAGATGGCGGGACGTCTGGTAAAATATGAGGCACTTGCGTAGCACAGTCTAGTTCATCGGGCGTCTGAGGCGGCGGTATCAAAGTTAAATCTATAAGCTCGGCGTCGTTATCGGCCAAATTCTCTTGGCAGTAAAAAGGAAACTCAGCTCCCGCTGAGTCTTCTTTACTACTTTTTTCTCGTAATAGTTTCAGATACTCTTTTAAGTTTGGTTCTTTGTTGTCTAGAGTAGCATCTGGACTGTGTAAGCCGAAGCTGGTTCTTACACCTTTATTAGTCGACACGTTTAAATGTTTACGTATCGGACTATTCGTTGGCGTGTATAGAGAATCGTTGTCACTTTCAGACTGACAAACGTCATTATTAAGAGCTAATAAAGCGTCAGTGAGGCCGCAATTATTCAATATAGCGCTAAGTCCTTGAGACTGTCTTTTCGTTAAATCACTGGAAACATCTTTTTCGGGTTCCGTAACAGTTAAACCGCTTAATCCTTGATTTATCGTTTCCGTTAGCAATAATAAGGAATCGCTGTGTTTCAGTATACCGGGGGCATCGTCCGCCGCCGACATCTTGCTCGCATTTGATTCCGTATCGCTTTCCGCCTGGTCCACGCATGTCTCTCGACCTACTAGCTCATCGTTAAGGATACCTTCATTATATCCACTTTCATTAAAAATATCACAATTCTCAGTCAAGTATTGTTCAGAGTTTTCTACGAGCTTTTGCATTTCTTCGACTCTCCTTAAAACCTCTTCGTTCTTAGCTTCGACTAAGCGTGGATTGTTGACGGCATTTTCCAGAAGCTCCAACGACAGAACGCTTTGAAGATCGAATCCCATGCCATCGTCTAGATAACAGGTGTCATTCGGATCAAATAATCTAAAGTCTTCGCTCCTTCTGCATTTCTCAAAGTGTACGTCGTGACCGAGGAGACCGGCCTTGGAATCGTAGCCTATTAACGGGCTGGAGTTATTGCTGTGATTTCTGTTGGTGATGCTGGTGTTCATGTTTGTGTCTAAGTTGGCCTTAGAGGTCTCCGGCGTGGAGTGGTACGGCGGCGGCATACTAAATATTGCGAAATGTTTTCTGGAGAGTTCCACGGGGTTGTCGTATTGCAGATAGCTCCATTTCGCTGGCACAACGTTGTGTTGTGAGAGATAGGGTGGTGCTAGAAATGGAAAAAATATTTTAAAGAAAACTTAACACATACTAAGTTGTGTCATAGATATGGTTTGTGTAGATGTATGGGAAAATTTAACCTTAATTAATGTATGCTTACCAATATCTTCAGCAATTGGTTCCCTTTCCAATTCAACATTGAGCTCTTTTCCAGTAGCAAGACGGTAATACCTGGAATTATAATAGAAGAGATGTTAAAATTTTTAATCAAATTAAATTCCAGGATAATTGTTGCTTGAGAAAGGCGTTGCGGAAAGATTTAGAATACGATATTCTTCCGTGGCTCAAAGAAGAGTCGAAAGACAAATGCCTTAGGCTAGCATATCACCCGGACCGGTGAATATTAAGAGTAACGTAATATGAAAGAGGAAGAAGCGAGAGAAGTGTAATATAGTAATAACAACAACGTAACAATAATAAACTCTTATAAACTATTAACTCTCTGTCTTTAATTAATTATGACAGAGCCATGAAGTAGAATTACCTATACATAGACCTGTGGTCTGATGAGTGAAGGGCTAATGAAGAATTAGCAATTTTTAAAAAGACCACTCGTTTTCCTTTACAACCCCTCTTTTGTTCTATACCGCAGCTCTTTTGTTATAACCGTTTTCTAGTTTATGTATCTAGATAAATATTGTTTAGTTCCATCGCACTCGCTATTCGATCACTACCAGCTAGCTGTGTACTGACCCCGCTATGACGAGCGGCATCTCGGCGGCGTCGCGCTCGTCCATGAGCAGGGCGAGCACGCGGTCGCGGCGCAGGAACACGGCCACGTCCGCTCCCCCGCCGCCCCCGCCGCCCTCGCGCCGCACGCGCACGCACTCCACCTCCTCCAGAGACGCAATCGACTGCGGCTGTTACAAAAATAATTATTTCATTACGGAGTCTCTCGTATCATATCAGAAATGGGGTAATCAGCAGCAAAATCAAGATCGCCAGTACTGGACTTCTGACAGTCTGACGAACGATATTTATTTCGTCTTACCACGGAGTTGCTGGCGCCGACAATCTGGCTGAGGCCGAAGCGCGGCGACACGAGCAGCACGCGCTCAGGCCGCGCGCAGCTGAAGCACTTCGCGCCGTAGCTCGGCAGCCCACCCACTATGTCCAGGTAGTGCAACTTAGCCTGAAGTAATAATAACAATAAAGTCAAAAAAATAAATAACAGGAGATCGTGCCTCCCCTCCTCACCTAAAGAATAGCCATCACAGTTATATACGCAGTGGCTTTTGGGACAGTAACAATAGTTGCTACAGCTTTTTTACGCCCTTAAACATTTATCAGTATCCTTGCAGTTGTATGAGTTATCTTTATGTAATGTTTGTGTACCTGGAGCTGCGTGAGCTGCCTCTGGCCGCCGGTCATGTGCGCGTTCAGCTTAAGCGCGTGCGCCAACACCCGGCGTAGCTCGCGACGCCGCATGCCCTCTAACAGACCGGCCGGCACGAATCGCTCCAGCCCGAACTCGCGTCTGCAATCGACAAACATGCCGTTTTGAACCGAATTTAGGTGTATTAACTCAGAGCCCTTAGCCTTCAAAGCTACGTCGATAGTGTACAGCAGTAACTAACTGAGAGCTAATACATACAGTTACGTCAGTGGCAACTCACTCGACAGTCTTGACGGTCAGTTTGGCGGGCGACATGTTGTTGGCGAGCGCGTGCTGGTGCACGTGAAGCGCGGCGAGGCGGAGTGCCACCTCCGGCTGCAGCTCGGGCGCGAACCTCTCCTGCAGCACATCGTTGCAGCACTGCACGTACAGGTAGTCGAGCGCGGCCAGGTCGCGCCGCGCCAGCTCCGCCGCCGAGCTCGGCACGAACACCACGCGGTACAGGCATCGCATCTTATGCGACCCCGGCCGAGCTGCGATCTGAACACCAGATAAATATAAATCAACTGTCACCAATAATGTATTATAGACAGAGATAGCATTATACAAACCACCTAAGACTACTTTTTGTATTTTCAAGTGGTTAGCTTTACAAACACGCAGATGGACATTTCTTTTAATTTATAGAGTTTATTTGTTTCCTGTGTACTAATGACTGTGATCAGTAACTATCGCTTTATAAAACAATTATATATTTTAAATAACACAAATGATGTTTGTAACTCACCCTGGCCAAGGACTCCTTGGGATCTAGTAGAGTGAGTTTATTTCTCTTCAGGCTCTTGACGTGCTCCACCACTAGGCTGAAGTGCTCGTCGGCCGTGATGCAGAGCTTACCCTTGAGGCTAGCCACCACGTCCGCCACCGTCGTGGTGGCGTCGTACTTAAACGACTTCGTCTGCCCGTTCTCCAAGAACACCTTCAGGACGTTGGCCATCGGTGGTAGACAGAGATCGCCCAACGAAAAAGCAGACGGCTGAAAATCGACAGTAAAAATTAAATTATTGGATACTGTTAAGTCTGGAGGGTTTGACAGATACCAAGATGGGAGGAGTCATACTAATTAACTGCGATAGACAAGCTGTCAGGTTCTTTTTAAAGTTATATTCCATAAATTCATCTACATATTAATAATTTGTCGTAAAAATAAATAAAACTCACGGGATACATGGGCGCTCCATTCAGCTGAACCGAATCAGCGAAGCGCACTCTGGGCGGCTTGGCTTTAAGACGCGCTCTCTTGGCGGCGGAAAGTAGGGCAGAGCGGCGGACGGCGCTGCCGGTGCGCGCGGGCTGGCACACCCGCAGCGTCACCCGGTCCGTACAGGCTCGCACGGCCGATATCACGTGCTCTCTAGCTGCCAGGCTGACGTCCTCGCCGTTCACGCACAGGATCTGGTCCCCCGGTTCCAGCTGGGGGAAGGACTAATTATTATAAAGGTGTGAATAGCATTATTACAAGCTCCTATAAATCTAAACACAGTTGTACTAGCATACCACTCATTCATTCGTTTATTTATTTGTCTCAGGCTCTGCTTTAGCTGCTGGATGGGCCTTTTTTCTTTGGTCTTTTGTGTTCAGCTCCTGACACTGATATTTTTAGATCTCGTTCGACATCGTAGCTATCTTACCTTCGGCCGGGTTCTACAACCATCTTACTTCCCTACAAACTTTGAGACTCTGGAATCATTCTCACGACATTTCCAATTTTTATGGCCTTGACCACTACTAGATGTAAAATATTATGGCATCATTCTACCATTTTGGAGCAGTACTAGTAATATTGGATGGATCTGGGTCTGTCACTGGTAACGCCTGCTGCGTGAATGGGACGGTCTGACGAGAAAGTACCGGCCTGAAGTATATATTATATGCTTCTAAATTTCGTCTGATGAATGACTTCGTAGGCTTAACATCCTCCCGTTTTCTTTACTATCCTTCCTAAACTTTTCCTTCATTCCTCTTCAGCCATACTTAAATACTGGAGACGGTTGGACCTCAAAATTACGGAACATATAAAAAAAGGTTTTTGTTTGCGGTTATTATTCTTGGCCTTTCGAGATACATCTTAAGAAATGGAGACAAAGAAACGCTTACCCTGCCGACACTAGGCGAGTTGTCAGTGACGAACCTGACGAGCACGGGCTTCTCTGATCCCGCAACGAAGCCGAAGCCCAGCTCGGGGTCTCGCTGCAGCACGACATCCCGGGGCGCCGGCGGGGACTCGCAGGAACAGCCCTCCGGCGCAACGTACGTTGTCGTCTTGTTCACATGGCTGGAATTCAGAGTAGCCATTGGTACAGGTCAAAACTATTGAATTGTTGGATAATTCCGTCTCTAGAGTACTGTCAACTTATACTTTTTTTTATGTGAGTTGGTGGCAAACGAGCAAGCGCATCACCTGATGTTAAGTGAGCGCCACCCATAGACATCCACAACAGCCAAATGTGTTGCAGATGCGTTGCCTACCTTTAATGGACAGAGGAGGGCATAGACAGGAAAAAGGATATCTCCTTTTCCCCATAAACCCCCTCCCCGTGCAATCCTCTTCCTCTTCCCATCCTATCCTTATGTGGAAAGAGTGTAAAGGGGAATAGGACTGAAATTAGGCCTCCGGCACCTCACTCATCAGACGAAGCGTAGAGTACTTATACTTTACGCCTGTTTTCTGTGAGATCGTGGTATTCCACCGGTCGAGCCGGCCAATTCGTGCAACAGATGTTGTTGTTGCGGGCTCTACCACTGTAAAACTAAGTTATTTAAGAGTTTTGTTTTTTCTCCATACAAAAGATATCTCAGATATTCTGATTTTTAATTTTGACTTTCTCCAGAGGAGTAGACAGTACTCTCATTCTATCCAAAAGGCTATGAAAGAAGTAGGCTAGATGAGACTGAATGTCTGTTAAATCATGTCTAGTTCTTCAATTCTCATACTTTGTTCGTCTGGTATAAACGCAAACTGATTTCGCCATTAACGTTAAATGAACAAACCGACCAAGTGTGAGTAGGACTCACGCACCAAGGGTTCCGTACTATAAAAATCATGTTTGTTGTATGGGAATCCGTTTAAATATTTAAGGTTCTGTTTTTTTAGTATTTGTTATTATAGCGGCAACAGAAATACATCATCTGTGATAATTTCAACTGTCTAACTATCACGGTTCATGAGATACAACCTGGCGACAGACAAAACAGACACAGCAACATACAGATAGCGGAGTCTTAGTAATAGGGTCCCGTTTTACCCTTTGGGAACTCTTAAAACCATGTTGGGTCGTATAATCTTACTTTAAATGTTTTAACACAAAACGCGTGTTATTGCGAATTTATTCAATTATTAGTGACATTAAAATTGTATACGACTTAATACCCCATGTTTTCCTCAACCGTTCGCGTTGCCCGATTGTAAGGCAATATCTGAAGCTATATCCATTCACCATGAAAATGGATAGCTACACAGTATGCATGTTATAGACACAGTAAAGTACGGTGCTGGCATTACACGTTTTGTCTATCACCTATTGGGCTGAATAATAAATCACTTTGAGACAATATTTTCTATATTCCCATAAAAATGAAACTGCTCAATTATCTTCCAGGATTAGTAAAGTTTAAAATAGCTTACTTGATGTAGTAAGGCTTGCCCCTGCTGTCCAGCGCCTGCTCCCAGCCGTAGGGCAGGTCCGCGGCCTCCTCCTGTCCGCCGCAGCTGCCGGGCCAGCTCTCGGCCGGCGGCAGCCAGCTCGCTGTCCGCGTGATGTGGCTGCAAGAGAGGAACAACATTTTGACAAATGACATACTATAATTCGAAGGTTTTTTATTAATATTAATTAAAAGGCGCGACTTTCAGTTTGCCAACTCATAAAGATAATGTTTTCCTTTCCGTTCTGTTTTCTGTATAAAAACTGGCAACATTTGGCTATTAAAGATGCTGTCAATGAGACTCCTATTGGCTTTCATCATTTAGGAATGATAAGAAAGTAAATGCGTTATGCTGCGTGTGTTTTTTTAACTCGCAAGGAATTCTTTTACGTTAGTACGCTGCATAAAATTATATTTCGCTGTACTGTACACCATTAAAAACGCTGAGAGTCTAACAAACGCGCGGAGCGCAGTTGAAACTGTCTGCGCCGCGTTCGCTGGCGGTGTTTACTAAACTGTTCAATATTTCGCGAACATTTTCATGTTTCATTGCAGATTCAATATTTGACCAAGGTACAACATCTCACATGCCTCCACGAAATATAGAAATATTAAGACGTTTTCAAACTGAATAAATAGAACTGAAAAATTTTACTATCACCTAGTTAAGGGTACCATTAGAATAGAGAGGTAGAATTCTAGAAGAGAGATAGAATTCTAGAAGTATAATAATATCCTGGGACATTTTAGGGTTTTTCACACGACTGACCCCAAACTAAGTATACCTTGTACTATGGAAACCAAATCTGATATACTACATATACTACTTTTGTTTCGTAAATACATATTAAAATAGATAATTCACACAGACTCAGGACAAACAGACATGTTAATGCACACAAATGTCTGGATGGGAATCGAACCCACGACCTGCGCTTGAAATGCAAGTATATTACCAACCACGTGTAAAAAGTATATTTTAGTATTTGTAGTCAAGTGAATTCCAGATCCAATTAACAGTTAAAGTTGACTTGCCAATATTTAGTCAAGAACAAGGAGTGACAAACTTTATAAAAAAAAACTCAGGAGCAGAAAGCCCGCAAGCATCTGTATTCCTATATTTTGTAATGAATATATTGTAAAATAGTGATATCCCCATACCTTCATATCTAATTCCAATACATCACAAGTTACATAACACAGTTTTTAATAAAAACAAAAACCCCTTACGCAAACACATTAGCTAAAGATGATGCGATTAAAATTGCCAACGTACGCGTGTTGTAAAGCTCCAAAATGATTACCAAAACGTCGCACATGCGGCCCCAAATTCGTGTACATCCGTCCAAGTGCGTCGTTATCGTGTAAAGCGACGCCCCCACAACCCCACGGCTGACACAACAAGACATAAACCAACCCCCGGCGTCCGCTCGACGTGACGCGAGAAATAAATACGCTACAACCTCGCGGACATATTTTTTCCGGCACGTTTTATATCTCAGCCGCTTTTATCGTGCATTAAGCTTTTTAAAGTTCCGGCCGCCGAAACACTGCTATCCCTAACCCACTTACAGTAATAAAATGATTGGTCAAAACAATTTGGCATAAAAAGGTTCAGCTATAGTGTTTGAAAACACAGACAGGTTTCATATAGAGTTTGTGTAATGGATTCGAACGAGGGACTAAAAGGTAACTGAGACCCATCACTTTTAGGTACACAAAGACACGGTTCAAGATATTTTTCAGTTGAATGAAGGTAATACTTAAGAACTAGGTGTGCTCCGCGGTTTCACACGTATTGCAATTTAATTTAATCACTTACCAGCCTAAGCTGAATCCTATTTAATATAGATATAGATTAGGTAAACTTACATTGGTTGTTATTATCAAACTTTCATCACCTACTTGATGTCTAAGGGTTGAATTTAAGAATTTCTTTTTTGCCACTCATCTACGTAATAACAGAAATCTCCGAGTAAAATTTCAAGTGTACTAGGCCTATGCCGCCCAGTAGTTTGGGCTATGCCTTAGCTTTTTGAGATATTAAATTAGCTTTGTAACGCTAATTTAATATTATCTCAACGTCAAATGAATTCTGGGGTGTGTATTTATACTGATAAATAAAATTGAAGTGTCTGTATGTAATATCAAAATAACATATCCATACTCAATACACATGATGTATGTATGTACGATACTTATAACGAATATACAATTTTTAAAAAAAAATCTGTCTGTCTGTTTATTCCGGGTGATCTTCGAAACGACGAAACCGATTCGGATGGGACTTTTACTGGAAGATAGCTAATATTGTCGGGATTTAAATAAGCTAATTAAATTTAAGGAAAATTATTTAGGGTTCCGCGCAAAAAGTGAAAAACCCTCGAAATTGTTTTCTCGAAAATTCCACACGGACGAAGTCGCAGGCAACAGCTAGTAGTATATAAAATTCGAGTGTCCAATAGACGATCATAGTGACAAATTTATTATTTAAAAAAGCCACTAACTAACCGAGACGATGTTACTTACGCCGGTCACCGTCTCAGCTAGTTACTAAGACTATTAATTTGAACAGGACTCCCGTTAAGCGTAGCATTTCAAGTAAACTTAAGGACGATGTAAGAAGTACGCTTCTGTAGAAACACCATTTTTGCGGATTAACATATATTAAAACTTACGTCGTACCTGCCGGAACGTTTTATTTACAATCCTGTTAAAATGGTTTGACGACGACTTTCACTACATACAAGATACATCTGTCAGTTTGTTTGTTTGCCCGTGACAGTCGCAGGATTATTCCGTTTCTATAAGACCCCGCAAATTTACTTTGTGTATTACACAAAGTAAATTAATTTGCATCATGAACTTGATTAAAAATTTTAAATTTATTTCATCACTATTGCTTCAAAAACGGTCAAGGAAAACATCGTGAGGAAACCGGCGTATCTTAGAACCATCAAATACAGACACATGTGACATCCACCAACCCGCACTGGGCCAGCGAGGTGGATTACGGCCCCTCCCTTATCTAGGAGAGGAGTCCTGTGTCCCTGCAGTGGGGAAACATACTAAAAAAGCTGATTTATTATTATTATAATAGCCGCTTTTACTAAACTAAGCTAAGCTAAACAAATGAACGACAAATAATATTTCGACAGACGCAGTCAGAAATCAAACTAGTCTGGCAGAAAGCACTCGACAAGTCCCGGTGGCGGTAACAGCCCGCTTCAGCAAATGAATGGCTAATTATACGGCGACATTTTGCTACGTTTTGTAAGGAAATCATTTCGTCTTACGTACAGCCCGAGTTTAAATTCGGAGGATAAAGTTTACGTTACGAGAGGAACGTTTAAGGTATTTCCACAGATTTCATGTTGAATTTTGTGAGTACAACTTTTATGACTACAATTTTAAAATACACTTTAAAAAAATAAATATAAAAATGATATATTAAAGAAACACAATTTCACAATTTAGTGCTTAAGCTCAATTGATTCTGACTCCATCTATCAGTAAAAGAACATATTGTACATGTATATACACGTTTACACCTAGATGGCGCTTATATGTCAGTGAACGCAGTATAGTTGTGTTTTGTGAAATTGTAAATAATTATATTGTGTAATCCGATAATAGCTACCGATCGAGCCGAGGCTCGGCCCTCTCGGGCAGCCTCGAATCGGAATGCTAAACGCGTGATGAGTGACAGCCCAAGCCGAGGTCCCCTCTCGGGGGCCCTTGAGCCAAGTCACTCCATGGAGCGTCCGCCGGAGCGACTTAAGAGCTCGGCGGCGTCCCAATCCGGTAATAATAATAAAGTAACGGCCGGAGCCGAGGCTCCCTCTAAGGAGGCCCGCAGCCCTCGAGCTTAGTTACTCCTAAAGAGGCTTAGGCTAGGCGCCTTCTGCGCCCTGCCGCCTCGAGCCCGGTGAATCTGTAAAAGCCTCCTGCAGGCTAACAGTGACAAGTCAGTCACAAAAAGTGTGACGTGCGAAAAAATGTTATAGGTACCTGTATCGATCTAACCTTCTTTCTAGACCATTACTACTGTTCGATTTCTCACTGCACGCTAAGTTCGCACTCGATTTTATTTTTTGTTGTCGACAAAACGCACTCACTGTGTCCACACTTGTGCGCGTACTCGAAGTCGGCTGCTGTTCCATTTTATTATATTGCCGTAGCACTGGGTTCCTGGCACTCGACAGTTTAAACCCGTCTTCGCGATTGAAAATTATATTAGTAAAAACCACGAAAGTTTGAAGTTATTTATCATATCATGATTCTAGTACTTAAAAAACGCTTAAGTTATTCCATTCCATCAATCTCATAAAGAACAACATATTTTCCTATGAATACGTCAATGAAGTATTCTGAATGTTTATTCCCAAAAAACTCAAGCAACACGGAGCAAACAGCCTCGCCTGACATAACAATATCATTCATTCTTACACCCCCCTACACTTATCTCGCCCCTTTTTTTAAGGGAACACATTTTTGTTACGTCGTTCATACTTCATTCGTAACGATATACAAGCACGGGGTATAACAACGCACTTCTATGTATGCAATATAGTCGTGTTAGTAATATTTACACCATTAATCACACAAAAATGGCTGAAAATATTTTTAGAGTAGGGGAAAACTTAAATACTATTAAAAACTCAGAACAAAATTATCAAGAATGAGTTATCATTATATGACACATTTAAACTATATTAATTGATAACTTAATGTCAAATCTCAATACTTCTTTTTAAGTTGCATTTGGCAGTGTTATATTCTCTTTGGTTAGCAGAGGCCAGTATTGGCACGATCCGCCATTTAATGCACTACAAAGTCCGTTGTATTCCATAGAAAATCACCCGTCAAAAGTGTTACAAAGACATAGGCAGCAACATTCAGACATGCCGAATTGTCCCTAGTCCGCCGGTAGCCGGTAATATAGCTTATGTAACGGCCCGAGCCGAGGCCCCATCATGCGAGGGAGCCCACGTCCCAAGTTACTCTTAAATAGGTTTAGGGTAGGCGCAATCTGAACCCTGTCATGCCAAGCCCGTTGAGTCTGTAGACCTCTTCCACGCAATCAGTGAAAAGTCAGCCATAAGTAGTGTCTGCCGAGCGATAAACGAAAATCGTCGAACGTTTAAGTTCTCATTTAAACATCGTTATGTTTTCGATGAACAAGAAACAAAAAGCACAGATACAGTTCTGTAGGCGTTAAAATGTATAACAACTCCTTCGCCACAGTTTAAATATAACAAAACTTTGTTTCCTAGTTTAATAATATACTTTAAAATAAGATTAAAAATTGTATGTAACGAAAGACGTCTTATTTCAATGTACGTCGAAAAGATAAGACACGTGCATTAACGACGAGGCGTTTTTCGCGCCTCCCCACCAGCGAGCAAAGCGCTCTACGGCCTGAGCTCTGCATTAATCTATGGTTTTAAAAAGGGATCGAAAGTAAGCGGGGACCTAAGCAATCTCTATGGCACAATAATATCGCGGACAATGCCGCAAATCCGCCATTGTTGGTCCGCTGGCGCGCGGTAGGCAGCGTTGCATGTCAAAAACTGGAGCGATTTTAAGCGCGCCAGATGCGTTTTCTTATTTCATTAAATGGGAAAACGCTGTTTTGTGCGTGAAAACTATTATGGGCTAAAAACTTTTGCTGAAGATTTAAAGTAAACTTTTAAATAACTTTATAATCACTACTACACTACACAACCCTCGTAGCCCGTCTCGTACTGGCTGTAATCTTTATCTACTGTATTAATGGAAGACCGTAAAAGTTATTTTTTATCTTGAAAAATATAGTCACTTTTAAATATTATAAATTTAATAACAAATTCCGCTTCTCTCGTCACTACAGTTATCGCCTTAGCAAGCTTTATTCCGACAAAATATGATCTCTGCCCTTTACGGTTTATGCAAATTGCACGCTGCAGTCACGGGGCCCGATGTGATTTGCGGCCGCGTACCGCTCTTTGTGCACCTCCATTCTATTCTGCTAACCCAAATACTTGAAGCTTTTCATCTTCAGCTTTATGACGTTAATATAAATGTAGATCATGTTTGTAGGTCTGTACGTCTTATTCAGAATTTTCAACAATCATTTTCCAAGCTGTAATTCACGATAAGTGAATGTTGACCTCTTGTTTGGGTGCTATCGCCTGACGGAAGTTGGCGAGCATCGTGGCATGCCTATGTAAATATTCGAAACCATTGTTTAACAATTAAACTTGAAATCTAATAAACACTGATTGCAGTATCTTCTTACATTTTCTTAAATCATCTGTTATTTCATCATCTTTTGGTACACATTCATTATTTCTTATTCTTTCAGCAGCTAACTGCTTTGCGTATATAAACGAAGCTCATTTGATTTGTGTATATAAAGGCTTCTACCGTACTTGAATTTCTCTATATACCTTTTTATTTTTATTTCGTCGGTGCGGAATGTATTGTGCGGCCGACAATCGGCAGCCCAATTTCCCGTCGATTTGCCTCGGACCCGCGGGACCTCAATAACGTCGCGCTGAACACCTCCAATCATTCAGCACAGCGCCCTCTGGAACTTATTGAACGATCCAGAAATATCTGCTCGCTCGGTTTGGGTTGGAGCGCGTGCCTTTTCGGACTTTGGATCCGTTGAATTACATTTTAGTCACAATCTGCTCTGCAACATTTTATTATACTCGCATATTATATTTATTTTCATAAGCTGAGGCCGCAGAAGTGGGATAGTGAATATAAATTTGGATATAGTATTTGTATCTTCCAAACGAGGTTTTATATGTGAATAAATGAAAAAATATATATTTTCTTTCCTTTTTGATTAGGTCATAATGTGCAGCAATAACTGATAGGCCTAACATTTAAGGCCTAATAAGCTCGGTGATAAGCGAATAGACACTGTTATCTTCACAGAACTTATTTTACTTTTTCCCTTATCTTGCAACAACCTAATCTGTAATGTAAAAAATCAATAGGGAACAAGGCGTTATACTTATTTCTCTTTTCCATTTTCTTTCTCTTCAAACGATTCAAACGAGGTTCCATTCACTAACAATCCTCTTTCCTCTCCGAGTTTAAATTGCTTGTCGCAAGCGTTAAGCATTTTTTGACTTTATTCTTTAAGTAGTAAGGATACGTTTTAAACGGCTCTGCACAGAAAGGAATTGTGAAACGTCAATATGATGAAAAGCTTGCCGATATTGTAAAAGCTTGCCGATATTGTAAAAGGTTAAAGGGCCGTTGCTATAATGATCAGAAAATTATTCACGAAATATAACTTCCTGGCAAAATAGACGGACATGAAGGATTGGAGAAATTAAAATTACAAAATGCTAATTGTTCTCATTGTAACTGTCCTTCAAAAATATCACCATAACTAGTGTATCTATAGAGAAAGATAAGTACAATTATCGTAACAACAACAACCAAAAAGAATGAAAGAGTATAACGCCATGGTGGGAACGGAGTCAGAAGAAACACCCAGGTACACGTATTGATTTATTCAACACGTGATACAATTTTCGCAATGCTGGGCCGGCGTGTCCCAACGAGGGATGGAATCACACTTAACCAACAATAAATATCTAATTCTACTGACACTAAAATGTCTCAACGTGGTGAAAGCATATAGCGTGCAGTAGAGTAACAGGTAACTACTCCAAATTGAAGATTTTTTTTGTGACTGAAAGGTCACTGTTTGCCTTGAGGAGGCATTTACAGCTACACCGGGCTCGAGGCGGCAGGGCGCCTAGCCTAAGCCTCTTTATGAGTAACTTAGCTCGAGGGCTCCCTCCGTAGGGGGGAGCCTCGGCTCGGGCCGTTACTTTACTAGTATTACCGGATTGGGAGGCCGCCGAGCTCTTAGGTCGCTTCGGCGGACGCTCCATGGAGTAACTGGGCTCAAGGGACCCCGAGAGGGGGCCTCGGGTTGGGCTGTTTCTCAATACGCGTTTAGCATTCCGATTCGAGGGTGCCCGAGAGGGCCGAGCCTCGGCTCGATCGGTAGCTATTGTTTGACTAGGCCAAATTGAAGATCACCCCGCTCCGGGGTCATGTTTCTTCGACGACATTTCTTTAGCGCGATCTAAATCGACGCTATTGCCATCTATCGGCGGCGGGTGAAAACCACTCGAAATTAGTGATATTTGCTATTGAGTCATCTGGGTTACCAGCGATATCTATTGGTGACTCGTGTGAACGTTGATTGTGTTATAAGAGTTGTTAGTTTAAATTTAGACTTTAAGAGAAAATAAGAGATACAAGAATGACTTCTGGAGTAAGAAATAAACTAGTTCTTACCACAACACCTCCATGGTGTTATATATATAATATAA
Source organism: Papilio elwesi (assembly GCA_029849275.1). NCBI lineage: Eukaryota > Metazoa > Arthropoda > Insecta > Lepidoptera > Papilionidae > Papilio > Papilio elwesi. The sequence continues at coordinate 6,078,091 of CM056697.1, forward strand.
AAGGAACCGAACCAGTGTATTACTATTAAACAGTGACGATCAGATCGCTCTGAATGGATCAAGAATTTACCATCAAGAAATAACAATGAAAAAGTATTTGCAAATTTAATTCTTAGCATTCGATAACTTTGAAACGAGGGCAAGAGAGCTTACAACATTTTCAATAAAAGTTCCAGGAGCTATGCAAGTGTTAAACTCTGAAATCTCGAGCGCTGCTCGCGAAATTACTTGAGCGGATTACAAGTAAGGGGGTAGGGAATGAATTGCAAAATCCCTAGCAATAGACGAACTTCTCTCGTCTCAATTTGTTGTCGTCGAGACACTTTCTCGGCTTATTTACTGTTTCCAGTAAATGCCTGTCATGTCCATGTTGTGCTTTAACTATTGTTTGCAGAATTGTGTATTTGGTTGGTTTTTATCAGTTGAAATATTTTGAAACATACTATGTTAAACAAAACAAAGAATTTGTAATATTAATTCCTTTAAATTTTTTATTGCGCCTTTCTTTTTTTTATAGTACTAGGTTACAAACGAGCAAGCGGTTCACCCAATGTCAAGTGATACCACCCATAGACATCTGCAACTAACTAATGAGTTGCAGATGCGTTGCCCACCTTTAATGGACAGAGCAGGGGACAAAGAGAAAATGGTTATTTCCAATTCCTATACATCCCCTCGACCGTCAAGTTTTCTTCCCCTTCCCATTATTTCCTTATAAAAAAAGGTGGGAAGAGGGAGAGCCTCCGGCACCTCACTCAGCAGACCCATTCGTGCAACAGATGTTGTTGTTGCGGGCTCTACTAATGTCGAACGAAAGTTATCCAAACATTGGAGTATAATCTATAGGGCCACCACATAAATAACAGTGACTCTAGGTCAACAGATATGATATTAGCTGGTGAAAAGAAGACTCAAAAACGTCTCAATTGGGACATCCTTCCCCTCACGTCCTATGTTTAAATGTACTCTTACAATGGTCTATAACAATCTGTCGGAAATATTTACGCGACTACATTCAATGCTTAATAATAACTAAATCGAGTCTACTTTATAGTAAATTGAGACAATTCATGGAAGTCAACAGAGCGAACAAAACCCAGATATCCGAAGAGTCGATTCTATTACATGTAGTCAAATACCACTGATGATAACACTGTGGGTATAATAAGTGTTTATAGCATTAGGGGGCACAGCAGCGGGTCGCCTAATATAATCACCGACGCCCACGACGGATTGCGGATGCAACACCAGAGGAACTGCGGACGAGTTGTCGGCCTTTGAGGAAGGAGTACGCGTAAATATGATCAACATTTGATTTATTTTAATACATTTTCAAGTCTGTTTTTCTTTGTTAATATTTTTTTCAATTCTACGTAGCACCAGCAGTAGGTGTTCAGGTCGCAACATTTATTTCCATTAGTCGAAAGCGCCTGTATCATGTTGCACAGTCCGACAGCTCAGGTGCTCGGCTGCACGGATATCGAATTATCGAACGAACATCGACGGCTGGTGTGAAATGAAACAGAAGTAAGACAAAATTGAAATATTTTTCACGTTTAAATTTCTATATTTAATTCCGTTTTTACGAAGTCCATTAAGTTAGTTGATAGATAACTAGTGATCCGGCTTCTGAACTTCAATCTGAACCGTCCCTGCAAATTTCATTGAAATCGGTCCAGCCGTTTCTGAGATTAGCTGTAACAAACGCACAGACAAACAGACATATAGACAAACAGCCAAAAATTGTAATAATCATTGTTTTGGGTTTTATTGCGTTTATGAAAGCCCCCAATAATAGCTTTACTCAAAATCTTCCATGTACAGACAGCGGTCAGTTACATTTTTATTATATTTATAGATGTTATCTTTTCACATAACATTTCACTGATATGCCAGATATGTATATCTACCGCAGCATATAGTAAATCGACAATCCGATGTATGTACAATCCCGAACAGTAATTGAACACGGAAATCGAGAAATCAATGCAATGAATAACGAATGACTGATTCATTATTTGATTACCGTGGATTCGGTTTATCCGATTTAATTATTAAAGTTAATATTAAGTTAAATTTGACCTTAGTATCATCGGCGTCATTAAATGATTTGATCAGTTGAAATAATTAATCGTTAGGTGAAAGTAATGTGTCAGTTTTAAACATAACTGTTGGGACACAACACAGCCGCCTGCGGGAAGACGCGCGGGGGGCGCCTTCAGCCGTCGCTCACCCCACCACGCGCGTACTTCAGTCGCATCAACTACGCGCCGGCGATCACTTTATTTGTAACTTACTCTTTCAATATAGTCCGTACACTAACGTGCCGGCGTTTACTTTATCTTGCCTTGATTCCAATATCCATCATACAACTTAAATGCAGTCCAATCATCAACATTTGGTCCTTCGAGCCGGATGTTTTAAAAGTTGCTTAAGTATTCAGTTTGCACAATATAAAAAGCAATTTCACAATTGTTGCATAACAACGATAAGATAACGACATTGTCTTTTATAACTAAGGCGAAGGTAGCTGCTAAGAAGCTTGGAGTCCTTTCTAAGGTACGGCGGTACTTCACACCAGGACAGCTTTTTACTTTATATAAAGCACAGATCCGACCGTGTACCGTGACCGTGGAGTACTGCTACCATGTCTGGGCAGGCGCAGCTAAATATCAACTCGCGGCACTAGATTCGGTGGAGAGGCGGGCCAAGAGGCTGATCGGTGACCAAGACCTTAACTTGACCAGTCTTGAGCACAGTAAAGTGGCTAGCCTCTCGGTGTTTTACAGATTGCATTTTGGGGAGTGTGCGCAGGAATTACACGATTTAATTCCCCCATCTCCATACTACCATCGGACATTTAGACATACGGCAGGTCTCCGTCCTTTCATAGAGATACCGCGCGTTCGAACGAAGCGATTCGAATCATCGTTCATTGTACGTACGGCAAAGGATTGGAATAAGTTGCCAGCATCAGTATTTCCGTCCGATTACGACGTGGGTACCTTCAAGAGAAGAGTGAATAGGCTGTTTCTAAACTAGTGCGTACCATCTTTAGACCACATCACCACTTAACATTAGGTGGGATTGTTGTCAAGCGCTAATTTATACGTTATTAAAAAAAACTAGAATAGTTGACAGTTGCAAGATTCCTTCCATTTCTTCATTAAAATCGTCTACGGCGTACCCCGCCACAAGCAAACAACGCGAAAATATAAAGTAACATTGGAATAAAACTAATTTTAGATGTTTTATCGCGTTAACAACTTTTTACTTGCCAGATTAAGATCGTGGCGCTTTCGGCGTATTTCATTCATTCATTTCTTCAAATGGATCTACTGATCTATGGTTAACGAGCCCGTTTTCAAAAATAAGTTATCGATTTCCAAATATCGAAACAATGTTTTATTAACACGTCTCTTAACATTAATTACGTACCAGTTGAATCATTCTAATAATTTACTTATAAATTATTTATTACCGTAAAAGGTCTAAGAAAGACTGCAGAGTTTTGCAGAAGAAGGTGACAAACCAGCAAGCGGATGAACTGATGTCAAGTGAGTGCTACCCATAGACATCCGCAACAAGCCAAATGAGTTGCAGATGTGTTGCCTACCTCTAATGGAAAAGGAGAGGATAGACAGGAAAAAAGAATATTATATTTTCCTATTCATCCCCTCCCCGTCCTATCCTCTACCCCTTTCCATCCAAATCTCTAAAGGGTAGGGATGGGAAAGTGGAGGGGACTTCCGGGATCTCACTCATCAATCGAAACGCAGAATACTTCTACTTCAGTCCTGTCTCCTGTGAGGTAGTATTTCACTGGTCGAGCCGACCTATTCGTGTAATAGATATTGTTGTTGTGGGCTCACATTTTAAAGTTACTTTCCTTTATTGTTATATTAAAAAATTTACACTGTGTCCTTTTTTTATATGAACACGTTCTAAACCATTCTCTGCTAGTTCATTATGGGAGTACTTTCATGTTGGTCCGCCGGCGCCGAGCCGAGGTGACGTTCAATTTGCCGGAGTGACTGCCGCCGCTCGCTCCCATACACTTTACACAAACACTTACTTTAATAAATTTGCGATATATTTTCCAACATTTTGCTTAATTCTAAGGAACCGTTGCAAAATTGTACATTTTTATGAATTTAGTTTACTAGTTGTTGCCGACAGCTTCCCACTTATTCGTTTCTCATTTTTCACGCTAATTTTTTTTAAGGTTATCCTACTTTAAAAGCTGTTATTGATAAAACTTGAAATACCATGGCAGCCGGTATTAATGATGGTGATTTGTGGATTTTTTTTCGGACGAAAGGTAAAATACCATGTAATTTTCTGTACCCATGACAATGTGTGTGCAATATTTCATGTAGAACGGTTGAGTCGCCTTAGCTAATTCTAAGGAATTAAAGCGTAACAAACAGATCAACGTACGCGTTTATAATATTGCTTAAGATGTAAATCGAGATTATTAAAAAAGGGTGATATAAGAAGCACCCATAACCGAAGAGCATATAGTATGCGTAGATGTATGAACGTAGAAGCGAGAGAGGTGTGCCAGGATCGTGCCAAATGGAAATCAATGATCTCTGCCTACCCCTTTGGGTTACGGGCGTGGACGCATATTTATTAATTTAAATCGAGGAGAGACAATACACTACAATGTAGTAAAGTTTGTAATATTAAGCTTGTGATATACACGGAACTTGACGGACCGTACCATAAGCTATTATTATCTGCCGAAAATTTACGCCACTACATCATGGCGTAAGCTTTTAACTTTAAGAGCCTGGCCATGTTATGCGGAGGGAGGAATAGCATCTGACAGGGAGAATTTTAGATATGAATGTGGAGGGCTACCGAGCCCTACCTATGAAAAGATGGATGGATTGCGCGAAAACATGAAGAAGGGAGGGATAAGTGAAATGCATCGCTCGATGTGGAAGTCCAGGACATACCACGACCTCACAGATAACAGGCGTGAAGTAGAAGTACTCTACGTTTCGTCTGATGAGTGAGGTGCTGGAGGCCTAATTTCAGTCCTCTTTCCTTCCCACCCTTTCCTCATAAGTATAGGATGGGAACGGGAAGAGGATTGGACGGGAAGGGGGCTAATGGGGAAAAGGAAATATCCACTTTCCTGTTTATGCCCTCCTCTGTCCATTAAAGGTAGCCAACGCATCTGCAACACATTGTCTATGGGCAGCGTTCACATAACATCAGGTGATCCGCTTACTCGTTTGCCACCTTCGTCCATAAAAAAAAACATAAGATTGGAAAAAGGTAATGAAGTAATATCGATATATAAATACTGATAAATTTTTGCACAATGTTTTTTTGCTTTGATTGACTGATAATTCTTACCGACGGAAACTTATCTACGTAAATATGTCAAAGGGAAAGGGGGGTCTCGTCAGATGTCAGTCAACGGAAGCTGCAACACTGACTGCTGACAGCTGCTCGGATATTAAATGTCAATTTGGTGAGCACGCTCTGGCGGTGCGGAGCAAGGGACGACATCAAAGGAAATGGAAACATATCCCGCTAATGAGTTTCATGATTTTATTATAATGTCCTATGTTTGTATATAACTAACTAACCAGCCTTGGTTTTGAAGAAGTAACCGAAGCGAATATGCCATATATTTTTTTCGAATTTCGTACGCTGTTATGCGTTCTTCGTCAGTATATTTCACCCAATTTACTTTAAACCTTAATAAATGATTTGCGTACACCTACGTCATATCACTCCGTTTACTGGTCTAATAGTGTTTTTCATTTGCCCATGCCCAGGCTTCGCCCGGCTACCACTTATGTTGATCCGATCGCTACCAAACACAGGAACACCCGACGTGCCAATATGGACAATCCCTGTAAATTTCATAGAAATCAGTCCAGCCGCTTCAGAGTCTATAGGGAACATACATACTTCGCTTTTTATATATATTTTTTATAAAAAGTATCCTATGTTACTTCTAGTACCTCCAAGAATGTGTGTACAAAGTTTCATGATGATCGGTTGAGTAGTTTTCGCGTGAAAGCGTAACAAACAAACTTACATTCACATTTATAATATTAGTAGGGATGGTATATTTTAAATCTTAACATATTAGAATCTTAGTAATCAGTAATATTTATCTAAAAGTTTCTGTTAAAGCTATTTATTCAGGCATGTTAACTGTACCAATGTAAAGTTGGCAAACCCTCGAGGAACTCGATGCTTCCCTTACAAGTTGTCAAGATGCAACCGTTGGCAGAAACTTCGGAAGCTGATTACCGCAACATTTGCAGATTGAAAAGTTTGACAGCGGGTTAGGATACAGCCGGATTACGTCCGGGAAATGTTCAACGAAACTAATAAATCTTGTAAAATGTCAACAGATATTTATTAACAAAGTCTCTTTTATTAATTTGTCCAGATGTTTCGTTTTGTATTTCTACTTTAAGTATTTCAATAATTCAAGTATGTAAGTAAGTATGAGTACGAAGTTCAGGAACGTGAAGCGTAGCTGACTTGAGACAGCAAGACTCTTTATAAGCACTTGTCAAAGGAAGGAGACTCAGTTTGTACTCCTGTCAACGGTCGTGACAACACCTCTTGAGGCCCGAGCCTTGTCTGATTGTTATAAGTAGTCGTATGTAGTGTGTACAGTATATTTGTGTAGTGGGAATATTAAGCTACAACCAGTGAGAAATAGCATTGCTTTGTCTAGAAATAATCATATTGTCCAATGGAAGACTGGACACTTTTTATGAACTTTAATGTAATATTTTTTCCGTCACTAATACCGTGTCGCATAGCGAAGGCTTCGGGGCCCTTTTGACGTAGAGCTCCACTTCCCTGCGGTTTTCTTATTACATCACCGAGTCTTGCGGGCTTATTGTTAAGCAAACGAGCTCTCCCGTCTCTCCACTCTTTTTACTTTTCCCCGCCGCCGTACAGTGAAAGCGAGACGGTGTTATGTTTTTTCCATTCTCTTTTCAATGGAGATTTTTGAAAAGAAATTTCTGTGACAAATGTTTGCTTGATATAAATGTTTACTATATTTTAATTTCTGACGAAATATCGTTTAGTATTATTACAAAATTTCTCATTTAAATTAGTACAAACATTTGGGTCTTGAATATGAGTCGCCAAATTGTACAGTCATCTTTGTCGTCTAAGATTTATATGGTAACAAGTGATATCCCTCACAGGTTATAGCCTAATATTTCCACTACACAATATACTGTACACACTACATACGACTACTTATAACAATCAGTCAAGGCTCGGGCCTGAGAGGTGTTGTCACGACCGTTGACAGGAGTACAAACTGAGTCTCCTTCCTTTGACAAGTGCTTATAAAGACTCTTGCTGTCTAAAGTCAGACACGTAACACAATGATCAACATAATTAGTGGTACCCGGGCGAAGCCGCGGCGGATCACTAGTTCTCAATAATTCGTTAAAGTGAGAATGTGCCGATCGTTTAGAATTTGACGAGCACGATTATACATGTTTTACCCGTGGGAGATACGACGCTTCCATTAGACGTTTTGAACGCGGGCGTCGTATGACTTCGTATGGCTGTTATAAATGTAATTAAATCAACTGACGCAACAGTGAACACTGGTGTACTTCGGTCTAAAACAAATATCTACGTACTGCACTACATGTTATTACTTCGGTAATTATTTTAATTTCGAATAATTAATGTAAAATCAAGAATCAATCAGTATTATGAAGCGACGAATTTGTGCCGTGTCTTTATGTACTAGGCCATCAGACGTTCACTTGATGGCCTGATGCCATGACATTTGTTTGACCTCACAATCCATTTTCTTGTAATGGCAAAGCAAATCCCCTAGTATCGTGAATGAATCATAATAAGCATGTAAGGATAGCTATACACTATCTACCATGATTGTGTTTAGAATGCGTGAGTATCTATTAATTTATTCTAATTTAAATTTAAACAAGAAAACGATTCGTTAATTAAGTAAAGCTTTCTGGAGTGAATTATAAATTCATCGGGAACAAAATTTGATCGGGCATCGGACAGGAATTAATTAGGTGGCGGCCATTTAAGTGGCCGCTGATATCGTTAGCGCCGCGAGATTGATGCTGCTAATTGCCCGAGGGAAGCGGGAAATAGGGAAGGGCGACGAGAATCTTACTTCTGTCATGGTGCTATACTCCAACTCTCTGTTGTAAGGCAAATGATGCTGGAGCCAAAATATGTGTACTTTACAATTCGCGTGCATATTGAATAGGACAGGATCCCAAGCTCCAGTGATTTTTGCACAGTGAAAAACTAAAGACACGAGAAAGCCTTATTCCCCTTTAGAAAAAGTATGAACATATATATAATACATTTAAAGTTACTATATCTCTTGAAACTCAAAACGAAATTTGATTTACTTTCAATCACATAAAATATAACATTGTCCGTGTACGTAGCGAGTTGATTCCAGTTTAAATTGGATCGTACCAGTTCGAACTGGATATATTCATTAGATGTACGGAATTCGATTCGTAACGTGCGGAGAAGTTTGACGTCGAAAGCAACTTGGCCACTCTCGTATCTTGATTTGAACATCTTGAAAATTTGATGCGAAGCTTTCAGGTTTTATTGAATAGAAGTTGAAATAACGCAAGAATCAAATATTTTTAATCAAAGACTAATTGTGTATTTTATTTAAGACATAACTGTATAGTATCTCTTTCTCTGTACAACTAACTAGCTAACAGATTTTGTTATTCCATCAAGATCCATCAAGTCTAAAAGAAATACATACATTTTTTTGCTGAACTCTGATTTCAAATCTAAATATTATTTTAAAGAATTAAAAATGACAGGGGTTGAATACCCGATCATGTAACTCGTGAAAAAGCCGTTAATATCAAAGAAACTTTCGAGCCTCTGAATGGGAGATGGGAAGGTGATAGTCCCCGCCGCAATCCGCTACCTCTGCCTGCTGGCAGTTAATAGGGCACATTCATTCGCACCGCAACCTTCACTAGATCCTTCCAACTCATCAGGGATTTCCCCCGTTATCTATTGCCTTTGAGACCCAACAGCCCAACAGGATCTGCGCACTTGATTCAGCATTGTGAAGATATGTAAGCTGTGATCTTCGGCTTAGAGCCGGTTTCATCAGGTATTACGAGGACCGATGTCTTAAAATTAGAAACTGGCGTGACGATTTTAGTGGTCACGTTTTGTGGTAACAATCAAAAGTATACCTATGCGATAGCAATAATCCGTAGCGTGCCACCATCATTGTTGACAGAAGTATCCAACAACCCATTAATTGGATAGTTAGATTAATAGGCAAACAATTTGCGTCCACCGTTCATGGATAAAGCACGTTTGACCTCAATCAATTGTATCTGCATAAACATATCAATTGGTACATTTTACATGTATTTACAAAGCTAATTTTGCATATTTTTAAATTATTTTAACTCACTAAAAGTGTTGGCTGGACAGATGTTAGGAGCAATAGAAAACACAATACAAATATTAATTTACTTCGTTCAACTTCTTATCCAGACCCATTTAAAGTTAGATCTATTCTCATCACTCAATACCAAACAACAAGCTAAATGATAAATATCTCACTCCATTAACTCTTCCAAAAGTAATTTCCGAACATTTCACACGATTCAGACACAAAGACTCTATGTTCGAAGGCATAAGGTTGAAATTTTCATAGTACTGTTTCACGTACAGTAGTTATGAACTCATATCGGCCCAAATTTAATTAGAGCTGCGTGACGGGAACTAATTACTAAGTCAGTTACAAAGCGGCATGACTGATCCCGGAACGAGGGTCGGGGATCGGACGATGATTTCTAAATTGATGCAGACGGATTGTTTCTGGAGTCATAGTCCTTAGAGACGCGGTGTGGTAGTTTTGGAAGGGAGAAATGAATAGATTGCTTGATTGATGTTAAGTAACCAATATTCGCTATAACCAATAGATACATTAGGAGCACCGCAGAAGTGGTACCTTCCTGAAGTGTGAAATATAGAATGGATGAAATCCTAGCACATCCAATAGTTATTCAGGTTTCATTATTCATTCATAATTTCAAAATTAATTAAAAATATATAGTAACTGTTGGAATTATAATAATAGTAGTGAAACTCAATGAGGTCTTAAGAACTTATGTTACGTTACTACGTTCCAAAGTTCACTCGAGTGACAAAAACTGAAAGCCTTAGACAGGAGGGGTCTGAGAGCTCTCGGCCACTGCCGCCGCTGCTGGAGACAGACGACTCGAGTGCAGCGCATTACGAATTCTGTGTGACAGTCATGATATTTTGGATGCGAAACTGAAACGAAGATGAATTTAATCTAATCTGTATGCGCCCGTCTTCTTGGAGCAGCCTGTCTCAGGTCGTATTAAGTCATATCTGTTATTGAGGACATATTGGTTGTAACTGGTTGTAAGATGAGTATTTTGCGAAGTTAAACCCGTGCTATCATCCTGATGGATGATATACTATGTTGTGTGATAATATTACCCAAATATAACATAATAAGAAAACTAAAAAACGTTTTCCCGAATTTCAGAAGAAAAAGTCAATATAAGAAGTGTAATTATAAAAAAAATAAACGGGTTTCTAGCCCATCAGAAGTATACAGAGATAGCAGTAATTATTCAATTTAAAAACAGAATTGTAGTGGTATCAACTACCCAATTGGTTGAGCCCAAGGATACAGTGAGGATGTGATTGATAGTGCAGGGAAGCAGTTTAGTGGGATACATTATTATTATTATCAAGTAAAATCACAATCTAAATCGCTGACAACTCATAAGTGCTTACACGCCTTTGCGCATGTGTGTTTCTTGCTCCCATTTCCCCTTCTACTGCTGATATTGGATGTACCGTGCTGGAACTATCTGGTCTTGAGTGTTAGACTACCATTTAGTACTTGCGCTGTCAGCCCGGCCTTGTATTTTCCGAGGGATGTTCTGTTCTGTTCTAAATCCTTACCAGTTGCTGTGGTCCTGATCGTTGATACGAATAGGAATATTTATTGCCACAATCGAAACCACAACCAGAAAGCCGACGTTGGCTTAGTTATTGATACACACGCAATCATTTTCTACGATACAATTTGCAATTTGTTTAATATACCAGTAAATCACTTCAAATTCTTGGAGAGAAGTCTGTAAATTAGAAGTAAAAACGTTGCCTCAGTGAATGTCGCACAAAGCAAGAAGTGCGGAGTAACTAATGGGCGTGACTTTATTCAGGGAACAAAGTGTAAAACGACGCACGTCAGGGGTGAGGGAACTGGCGCAGTGGGCCAGGTCGCCACTCGCTGCGGTACATTTTACACTACAAGTTAGCAAAGTGAAATTAGTCGATTAGTTAATACATTACTTAAGTTGGAAGTTGGACATTGTAATTGTGAGGAAGCACTAGCTTTTCATTCGAACAAAAAATATGCATTATTTTAACGCCGGAAACGTATAATACGCGGACTAGATGACGCTACAAGTGTTTTAGACCGCGCTTTAGAAGTAATATGTGAATTAGGGTAAGACAGTCAAGCTTTGTGTCTGGTCACTTTGCCATTTATATCAGACTCTTTGTATATTAGGAGTTTTCTGAGCTATCCAGCTACCATTGTGAGATTGTTCCTCGATATGAAGGAAATAGTCATAGTTGACGGCCAACTACTTATTTCCACTTCTGTAGGACGGATCAGTTGTACGTCTCTCGTTATTTGTTAGTATTATTAGTTGCTAACTGTTCTGTGGACGAAATAAAACTTTGGAGCTATCAAACTCTGTGTCTCACTTCACACGCCACGCCCCGAAGACACCCGTTACAACATTTTCTTTTAATTGAATAAGATACTGTCTATACTTACTTCATGAACTCGATGAATTACAAATTGTCTGTCCGTGTAATCTGACTTCTCATGTTAGGGACGATTCTGAAGTGATTCTTTATTCTGAAAGGGTTTCTGCCTCGCAAACCTTTGAAGTCGACACTCCCCAAGTGTATACTTGGCTTATAATAGCCCTAATGTATTTATTGTTTATTAAAAGACATAATTTCTTTGTGCTACGGTTGCTCAGTGGAGTCTGCAAACCACCTAGATATAATCTTCCAATCCAAAAAATCCTAGTAACACAGTAAATCTCATCATCGAAAGTCCAAGCCCTTACGATATGCCTGTTAACGCTTCAATATGCTGAATGACTACGCAATTAAGGTCGAGTTAGATCGGCCTTCGTGTGAAAGAGTGAAAAATCTCGTTATTTTGCAAACAAAGCTAAAATAGAAGCGAGTTACAATGAGGAAGCTACGCTTTATGTTCTAATAGACCCCGCTGTCACACGGTTGGATAATGAACTGGGGTAACTGGGGCATGGCGGGTGACTTTGCGGTTCGGTTTGTTATTGAATATTTTTCCGACCGAACACACACACACATATATATATATATATATATATATATCGGCTCTCTTTAAAACTGCTCAAACCATTTGGATGAAATATTGTAATTTAGATACTGTTTTTATTCATACATTTATCTATATGGGTATCTTATTCGTAAAAACTTATTTCACAAAATCTAAATAACTTTTAGAGCGCCATCTCGTCGCCGGAAATGGAAGATAAATATTTTTGTGACATAACGCTAGGGGTCATTATTCGAATTTTGTATAAAAGTAATAACAGAATTTGATGATTCAAAGGTACTCGGTCCACGTTACTTTTACCTATGTGTATGACATATAAACATATGCACTGTATACTTAAATTAAGTAGCAAGGCGCAGGGCATTGTGGGTACGAAAATTTACTAAAATGGCAGCCATGTACAGAACAAATAAATACGATATAAAACCAGCTGTATTATTTCACATGAAGGAAATATGGTTTATTTATTGTTTTAGGATACATTTTTAGCAGTTTGCATTTTTTTGTATGTAAAAAAATATATAAAAATTCAATTCATGTTGTATTATATTACAGCGCATAGACAATGTCGTTCATTATTAATAGGCCAAGCCACGCCAAGTGCCGTCGGCAGTGTTGCCATTTCTCGGAAGCTCGCAACAATGGCGATCGCACACGCCATGCATTACATACACACCATTTCTCTATTATAAAACATGATCGCTACCTTTAAAGCTGTAATTTGCTTTATCAATCCATTGGCTATATTAAAGTAACCTACATAGAAATATTCGTATAATTGTAGAATAATTCGATACTAATTCCACGCTATATTTATGTGGGAAAAATATGACTCTGTCTGTTTGTTTGAATATCGTTGTTTCGAAATAAATTGTTTCGCCATTCATATGCAGATGGTAAACATTTTAAATCTCTTATTTAAAGTTAACAAAATTTAATACTAAGCAGTACATAATACTTTCTGTGGTCAGCGGTCTGTCTGTTAGTTATCTGCAATTTGTCTTTAACAATAAAGAAATACGCTCACTCCTGTAACCCACACGGGTAGGCAGAAATTACGGATTTCCATTTGGCGCGATCCTGCACACCTGTCTCGCTTCTACGATACATCTACGCATGCATGCTCGTCGGTTACGGGTACTCCTTATATCGCCCTTCTTTAATATGTTACAAATCTGATCGGTATATAAGTTCTCCTTGGACTTCCCTTACTAACACTGCAACTCTCTTTTGCAACATGAATTTGTTTAAAATAAAAGTGTTTTTATACTATCTAAGGACTAATTAACAATAATAAACCAGCTTTTTCTAGAATGTTTCCCACTGCAGAGACACAGGCCTCCTCTCCGAGAGAGGGAATGAGCCGTAATCCACCACGCTGGCCCAGTGCGGTTTGGATGTCACATGTCTTCGAATTTGGTGGTTCTAAGAACATGCCGGTTTCCTCACGATGTTTTCCTTCGCCGTTTTTGGAGCAGAGGTGATGAAATAAATTACACAAAGTAAACCGCCTGCCCGGGTTCGAACCCGCAACTTAATTAAAAGCTTGCAATGGGTAATTATCAGAGTTAAGGGAAACTAACGTGCGGCGTATAGTAAATAGCATTCCTACAAAACTAATTAGAAATAGTTAGTATTCATTACTAATTTATTAGTATAGTAGTTACGCAATGATTGCTGTACTGACTCAAAAATTTATTAGAAACTACACAAACCACCACAAATTCGAAATTTGAGTTTGGGACGAGTTTAGTTTGAAACAAATGTACATATTCCTCCCGTTTGAAGTGCACTTTTTCCTTAGGGAGTTTGGCTGCCGTGGCGTGATCATCCGTCAGCCCGTGACCCGGCTCAATGTCACCCCTGCCGGCTGCGAGACAGCAGGGGGAGAACACAACTGTTTGTTAAGAAGGTTCAATTCATCAATTAGAGGGAACTGTGGCTGAAATTTTATTGTTTTGAAAAAAGTTTTGTAAGTTAAAGAATCTTGTTTTTACTTTAGAATGTATGGGTAAATAAATACATTTAAAAATTAACTCTCTTATACGTGCCTATCTCTCTATGTCACTGGCTTGATTATATGTTAAGTACATTTATTTTATAATATATTTATCTGTTTTTATACTTTATTGACTTTAATTGTGACCCGAAAAGCAACGATTAAAAAACACCGTCAACGAATATAAAACTGTTAGAATGGCGTGTGAATGCGATCTGTTGACGGCAATTTACACGCTACTTGCATTTAGTGGAGCTGCAGGGATCCGCATCGATTTGTGTTTCACGCTAGAATATTGAATACCCTACTAATATTATAAATGTGAATGTAAGTTTATTTGTTACGCTTTCACGCGAAATCTACTCAACCGATCATCATTATACTTTGTACACATATTCTTGGAGGTACTGGAAGGTACTTTTTATGAAAAAATTATAGTATATAAGAAGCGAAGTATGTATGTTCCGTATAGACGTATACATACTAAACGGCTGGACCGATTTCGATGAACTTTACAGGGACATTCCTATGTTTGGTAGCGATCGGATCAACATAATTAGTGGTACCCTTTCGAGGCCGGGGTCACTAGTGTATATAAAAAAAGAAATTGATTGATTGATACATATCCTCGAACAACCTAAACTACTTGGCCTAGACATGTAAAGTTTTAACATAGGCGAGTACTAAAATAGTTTTTTTATAAACTCATTCCCTAAATGTCTCAGTGGGGTGAAAGTTTGTACGCAAGAACTGCTCAAGCAGTAGCGGGGCTTGTAGTTTTTAGGTATGTAGATTTATAATTTTAGGTAAATAGATTTATAATTTAAGGTAAATAGATTTATAATTTTAGGTAAATAGATTTATAATTTTATGTAAATATATTTATAATTTTAGGTAAGTAGATTTATAATTTTCGGTAAATAGATTTATAATTTTCGGTAGATTTATAATTTTAGGTAAATAGATTTATAATGGGACCGACGATCTAGTCAAAGTTGCGGGAGTCAATAGGACGAGATCGGCAGTGGGTCGATCTTTGTGGTGGTCAATGGGGGAGGCCTTCTTCCAGCAGTGGACGAATATCGGTTGAAATGAAAAAGATTAACAATAACTAATATTGGGCAATATATTATTAAAAAGAAAGTCTTCACCTTTTGATTTTGTTTTTATATCAAAATCTCAACGCGTTAACGGGCTTTACGGGATTACGAGACGCAGAGTCGCATTAAATCTCAGTGAAGTCGGCTGTAATTGAATGATTGTGTTTACGAGGCAAGGGCGAATGCTTAGCGGCTCACGGCTACTGCAGGTGGCGCCCTCTTCGGGGCAAACGGGCATTATGTTTCAAAGATTCTTTATTGTAATAATTTTCAAGTGATAGAATCATACCGTATATATATATGTCTTTTAAAAACCAATAATTGGTATAAAACTTCGCATAGTTGGTACAGGAGTACCAACAGAAAGAGTCTGTGACTGGAACTTGAAACACTTGGTACTGCTTTTTCAAGTTTATTGTTCACTGTAGTATTATTTTGAGACATTATCACGTATATCTGTGGAAACCATCTCTGGAAGCTTTTGATTAGCCTTTAGATACCAAATAAGCATTCCATATTTTTAAGATAGCTGTTAGTTTTCCTAAAAAAAAAGCTTCAAATGTTTCATATCTTTTAAAAAAATGATAACGTAGTTATACATTATCCAAAGATTTCATTTCTCCTCGTCACGACATCTATTGAAATTAATAGAAAACGTTTTTAGCTTTAAAAAAACAATACTTATTGATGTATAAAAAAATCTCAATATAGTGATCGCTGCATATAATGTAATCTCAAAAGCAGGTAGTGATTGCTGTCTCTGCCTACCCCATTCTAGTTTACCACAACAATCTCAGAAGCGCTTACTTCGCTGTCAACGTATAGTAGATAGTTTTTTCTTTTATTTTAGCGTTGGAAACGTTTTTATGACAATAAAAAAAATTGTACCAGTCTTGCAACTTAGTTCAGTCTCCACGCAGCGGGAGATCGAAGAGCACCTGTCATATTCAGGTCATAGCTCGACTATTTCACGACGTTGTCGCGATACAAGCTTTCTCTCTGTCTTTTTCTATGAAAAAGCGAGACGGCAATATGTTTTGTACGAATGTTTACGGCAGTGCGAACGCGCGATACCAACGTCATGGTGTTACCGTTCCACAAATATCAACTTCTTAACATTTTTCTTTTTTACAAATAAAATGTACTGGCGCACGGAATATAATTTACAGTTTACGTACGTACGTACATACAAACAAGTTTTTTTTATATCAAATCTCATTAGGAATAAATTAACTCTTACAATAAACAAAACTAATACCTAAATAAACAAGTTTGATGAGAAATAATAATCCCGCAGGCAAGTAATTAGAGCCGGGGCGGTTAACTACAAACTGTAACTAGTTGTAATTGCACTAGAGGGCGCTTTTGATTGCGTTGGAACCCTTTTACAGTATAACGTGCTATAAACAACTTAACGTGTTAAGGTGGCGCTTTTCGACGCCCCAATCCGGTAGCAATAATAAAGTAACGGCCCGAGTCGAAGCTCCCTCTGCGGAGGGAGCCCTCGAGCTTAGTTACTCTTAAACAGGCTTAGGCTATGCGCCCTGCCGCCTCGAGCCCGGTGTAGCTGTAAATGCCTCCTCAAGGCAAACAGTGACCTTTCAGTCACAAAAAAAAGGTGGCTCTTGAAATTGTTACAATTTTGGCATCTATTTGATTAAGTCTTTTTTGTAGCACTAAAGTCTAGTGCTCGATTTAATATTCCTTTAAAATATATAATAATAAGACTTGAATCTTGTAATTCTATAATGATTTCATATATTTACGCATTGGAATAAAATTAAAACAAGACTTACTAAAACCGGCGATGGAGGGGCAGGAGCACCCATAACTGTGTGAATTGTCCAAATAATAACGAAAGGTGTCAAGCAAGCAAGGAAAAATTCAGTTTGCGAGACATTCTGGTCAATTATTATAGGGTTTCAGATTAGGTTGGAAAATAGTCGGTAAATTTAAATTGCATGGTGGGTGAAAACGGGGGACGGAGCTAGTGCTCTCATTTGTGTGACGAATTATTATCTGGCAACATATTATTGAATAATATGTAGAATCAAACGGCCTAGAGGGACGTTGTAATTCACGTCTCCAATCAATGATTTCATCGGTACAAATTGACTCTTTTGTATTGTTTTCAATTCACAAACAATAAAGTAACATGCGACTACAAAATTTGCGACTGCGTGAATTAAATTTAATTATTTGTTAGGAAAAAAATGATGTAGGCCTTTCTTACATTATGTTAAAGACAATGTAATACAATTTAAATAAATTGTGTAATATAATAGACAGTAAATTCCAGTAGCCTATCTAGTCCTAATGTGGTCGGGTATACAACATATTAGCAATTTTTACTAATTATTTTATTATAACCGAAGTCCACAGTCACGGTAGTCGCATTACGAATAATAACACGGTGTGATCATTGCGGAACACTGAACGATCTTACAGGATTTCATAATAGTCTCGGCGTAGGCACGGACGGACGGACGGACAGGCACGCGCACGTCGTACGTACTATGCCACAGACATGCAGGCGTCTACTATCGCCTTCATCAACCTGATCGTGCTCTCTGGTGCTATTATTGCTGACAAAGCGAAATATGGTGAGTCTTTTTTTTATTGAGATTCTTCCATTGGAGCCGTAGAAGCCTTTATAATGTAGTCTTGAAACCTGAAGGCATTTCCTAAAGTGTCTGATTTTGCACAATTCTTTACACATTTAGCTAATGGTCCTGGGGAGGCTCTAAAACCCAGGGTTGAGGGGTTTTCTGTATGATTGCGAGGGATTAATCTAGGCAAGCCTCTTACTTACGAATATCTACAGTATTGATTGTACACACTCCTTTAACGTTCGTGGAACGTAACATAAC